>JARQOD010000005.1:375462663-375503550 GCA_033576555.1 Oophaga sylvatica
TTAGGTGTTCCTACTGTGTGTGAGTGTTGTATGTAAGACTTTATTTACTTTATTCCTTCTCTTTCTTGTATGTCTTTCTGTTCATTATCCGTTACCTGTTCATTCCCTTTGGTGGTATTCAGGGTCCTTCTTAGGACTAGAATACAGTTGGCAGGGATTGATAGGAGACAGGGTTTACGCTGGTGGCCTGGACCTCTGTACCTTTAACAGTACCTCCAGGTTGAGGGATTAGTTAGGACCCCAGTTCAGGGTCAGCTTAGACCCCGGTCACCCTCTAGCCGGAGACAGCGTATAACGGATTCCGTTTTGACCCAGTGGACATTCTGTCAGGTAAATCCATGTTATAATATATCTATGCGCATGTTATATAGTATGTTGCCCTTTTTGATATAGATTACAGACATCTCATATATATATCTGCTATACAGCGTGACATTTTCACCGGCCATACTAAAGATTCTCCCCAGCTATCATGGATCCAGTAGCCCAGCTGGCCCGGCAGTTGCAGGGATTGTCCATGGAGTTGGCAGACATTAAGTCCAAGGTTTTGTCCCCCCCGGAGCAAACCAGATCTGAACCTAAGGTTGCTCTCCCGGACAGGTTCACTGGTGGGCGGGACAAATTTTTTACTTTCCGGGAGGCATGTAAATTGTACTTTCGGCTGCGGCCTCGGTCATCTGGGAGTGAAGAGCAGAGGGTGGGAATTGTTATCTCGCTCTTACAAGGGGATCCTCAATCTTGGGCGTTCTCTATTCCTCCAGGCTCCCCAGATCTCCAGTCAGTGGATCGATTTTTTACTGCCCTGGGTCTGGTATATGATGATCCGGATCGAGTCTCCCTTGCTGAAACAAGGTTACGTAAAATACGGCAAGGAAATCGTCCAGCGGAGGAATATTCTTCTGAGTTCCGTAGATGGGCAACAGATACTCAGTGGAATGACCCTGCTCTTAGGAGCCAGTTTTGTCAAGGGTTGTCTGACAAATTAAAAGATGTGTTGGCTCAGTATGATTCTCCTCCATCACTGGAGGCTGCTATGGCCCTCGCTATTCGCATTGATAGACGTCTTCGGGGAAGACGCGAGGTAACTCCGCCCCCGTGATGACTCCACCTACTACTAAAGTCCCTTATACTGAGGTTCCTCTGGTCTGTTCTGAGGAACCCATGCAGTTGGGAGGGACATCATTTTGTAGGAGGGAATCAGCGGTGCGCCGCAAGACTAGAAGGTGTTTCTTTTGCGGGAGAGAGGGACATTTTGTTGGGGGGTGTCCATCCCGGACCTCTTTGAACCAAGGAGTTAACCTGGGAGTGTGTATTTCGTCCCCAAATCCCTCTCAGTTTCTCGTGCCTGCGGAGGTGGTGATTGGTACTAGAACTGAGAGGATTTCTGTTTTTCTTGATAGTGGGTCCGGGGCTAATCTGGTGGACACTCGGTTTGCCCAGGTGCATGGTATGCAACTGAGTGTATTGGCCAAACCGGTCCCTATACTCTCTATTGATTCTAGACCTCTTGGTCAAGGTAGCTTGGTACAAGCTGTTCATAACATAGATCTTCGAGTAGGGGCAATACATAAAGAGCAATTGTCTTGTTATGTGTTGGAGGGTCTGCCTGCTCCTATTGTGTTGGGACTTCCTTGGTTGGCTAAACATAACCCAGTGATTGATTGGCAATCCAGAAAGATAAGCCAGTGGGGTGAATTTTGCAAGAATAACTGCATGAGCACGGTCATCGGTGCGGTTGTGCCTAGGACTTTGCCTCCTTTTCTGGAGGACTTTTGGGAGAAGTTCTCAGAGGAGGGGTGTAAAGAGTTACCTCCTCATCGCACATATGACTGCTCAATAAAGTTGCTTCCTGATGCCTTATCTCGTACTTTCCCAGGGGTCGGGAAGACTGATGATCCGGTTCCTATTCCTCAGGAGGGAGTTGTAGTGTCAGCTGTATGCTCTGAGCTTGAGGGGGAGGTATTGGGGGCTCAGGGGGACGCCCCTGTGGGACTTCCAGGGAGACTGATAGTTCCAGATCGCTTAAGACTGAAGGTTACGGAGAACCCTTACAAACGGATGGCTGATAGGAGGAGAGTTTCTGGTCTAGATCTGAGGGTGAACGATCTGGTGTGGTTGTCTACCAGGAATATAAAACTTAAAGTTCCCTCCTGGAGGTTGGGTCCCAGATTCATCGGGCCATACAGGATCAGTTCCATAATTAATCCTGTGGCATTTCGTCTGGACCTCCCTCCTACGTTTAAAATTCATAATGTGTTTCACAAGTCATTACTTAAAAAGTATGTGGCACCAGTCATACCGTCACCTCTACCTCCTCCTTCAGTGGTAATCAATGATAACGTGGAAGTTCATTGGAGGGGGTATGGTCCTGAGGAGAGGACGTGGGTCCCTGCGTCTGATGATAACGCAGATCGATTGGTTCGGACCTTTCACACAACTTACCCGGACAGACCTGGTCATGAGGGTCCGGAGGCCCCTCGTAGAAGGGGGGGTACTGTCATGGGTGCATCGCCACGAAGATCGTCGCGATTGCACATTCTGACTTCTCACAGCTGAGCTGCTGTTTCTTTGTGTTTGGTAATGAGAGAGTTAATTTTACCTAGCTCTTTGCTAAGACTAGGTTCAGCCTCGCCCGGCTGCTTTGGATTATGTTCTAATTAGTTTCCTTTATATTCCTGCCAGTCTGGGTGTTGGATGCCGGTGAAAGCATTCATGTAGTTCAGCAGACTGGATCGGTTCTGAGAATATTTAAGCTAAGAGTTCATTAGGTGTTTTTACTCTTATAGCTTATAGTTAAATCTCTGAGACCTTAGGTGTTCCTACTGTGTGTGAGTGTTGTATGTAAGACTTTATTTACTTTATTCCTTCTCTTTCTTGTATGTCTTTCTGTTCATTATCCGTTACCTGTTCATTCCCTTTGGTGGTATTCAGGGTCCTTCTTAGGACTAGAATACAGTTGGCAGGGATTGATAGGAGACAGGGTTTACGCTGGTGGCCTGGACCTCTGTACCTTTAACAGTACCTCCAGGTTGAGGGATTAGTTAGGACCCCAGTTCAGGGTCAGCTTAGACCCCGGTCACCCTCTAGCCGGAGACAGCGTATAACGGATTCCGTTTTGACCCAGTGGACATTCTGTCAGGTAAATCCATGTTATAATATATCTATGCGCATGTTATATAGTATGTTGCCCTTTTTGATATAGATTACAGACATCTCATATATATATCTGCTATACAGCGTGACATCAGCGTACTCAGGACAAATTGCACAATAACTTTTGGGCTCCTGTTATCCTTTGGAAAATAAAAATTGGGGATGAAAAGATCATTTTTGTGGAAAAATATGATTTTTTAATTTTGCGGCTCTACATTATAACCTTCTGTGAAGCCCTTGGGGGTTCAAAGTGCTTACCACACATTTAGATAAGTTCCTTGGGGGGTATAGTTTCCAAAATGGGATCACTTATGGGGGATTTCCACTGTTTAGGTACATCAGGGGCTCTCCAAACGCGACATGGTGTCCGCTCTCGATTCCAGCCAATTTGACATTCAAAATCTCAAATGATTCTCCTTCCCTTCTGAGCCCTGCCGTGCGCCTAAAGATTGGTCTTCCTCCACACATGGGGTATCGGTGTACTCAGGAGAAATTGTACAACAAATATTGTGGTTCATTTTCTCCTGATACCCTTTACAAAATTATAAAAATTGTGTTGAAAGAAAAATTTTGGGGAAGAAAAGTTAAATGTTAATATTTTCCTTCCACATTGATTCAGTTCTTGTGAAGTACCTAAAGGGTTAATAAACTTCTTGAATGTGGTTTTGAACACCTTGAGGGGTTCAGTTTTTAGAATGGTGTCACTTTTGGGTATTTTTTGTCATATTGACTCCTCAAAGTCACTTCAAATGTGAGGTGGTCCCTAAAAAAATGGTTTTGTAAATTTTGTAAAAATGAGAAATCGCTGGTGAACTTTTAACACTTATAACGTCCTAACAAAAAAAAAATTTTGGTTCCAAAATTGTGCTGATGTAAAGTAGACATGTAGGAAATGTTATTTATTAACTATTTTTTGTGACATATCTCTCTGATTTAAGGGCATAAAAATTAAAAGTTTGAAAATTGCAAAATTTTCTAAATTTTTGCCATATTTCCATTTTTTTCATAAATAACCGCAAGTTATATCGAAGAAATTTTACCACTAACATGAAGTACAATATGTCACAAGAAAACATTCTCAGAATCGCCAAGATCCGTTGAAGCGTTCCAGAGTTATAAGCACATAAAGTGACAGTGGTCAGAATTGTAAAAATAGGCCTGGTCGTTAACCTACATAATGGCTTGGTCCTTAAGGGGTTAAAACAATGAGGACATTTGGTATTTCTGGTTCTTTTCTTACAGCCTTAAAAGCACTGTATAGATCTCCTTCAGCCTCAATAAAACTTGCTTTTAATATCTCCCTTAGCTTCAACATCTCAAATGGCACAAGACAGGGGCATCCCCTCTCTCCTCTTTTATATGTAATGTGTATTGACCCTCTGGCAGGAATTATATAACAGAACCCAAATATCTAAGGGGTGGAAGTAAAAGACAAGATATTTAAGGTATCACTATTTATGGACAATGTTTTCTTGACCCTCACTAAGCGCCACACAACACTCCCTAACCTCATGGACACTCTAAAGGAAGATGGACACTTATTGGGGTACAAAATAAACACCTCCAAAACGGATGCTGTGAACCTCCTAATTCTTTAGAGCAATTAATAATAAACTTAAAGTTTAAGTACAAAACTGAGGCCTTTAGATATTTAGAGTTTAAATTATTCTCATCCTATAATAACCTATATAACAACAACTCTCCGCCAGGCTACTGAATAAGTGGATGCCACTCTCACTAATGGGCTGCATAGCCTCGGTTAAAATATCTCTCCTCCCCAAGCTAATTTATGATTTTGAGACCCTCCCTGTCAGGTTTCCTCTAGGTGAACTTAAGTCACTACAAGCCGCTATAATGCCATTCATCTGGAATGATAAACGATATAGAGTCTCTAAACAGGTTCTCACTTCTCATGGATCACAGGGGGGTTATTGGTTCCAGATATCATTATCCCCTTTACCCCCGAGGGTGGTTTATATGTTAATTACCGGGACAATTTTTACAATTCTGACCACTGTTTGTTTATGAGGTAATAACTCTGGAACGTTTCAATGGATCCCGGTGATTCTGAGATTCTGTTTTCTCGTGACATATTGTACTTCATGATAGTGGAAAAATTTCTTTCATATGACTTGCGTTCATTCGTGAAAAAACGGAAATTTGGCTGGGAACGGAGCTTCTGTGACCGGAGGTAACCTCTATGACATCACCCCTGTCAGTGACGCTGCGTTCCCAGCAGCTCATTTACTATTTCTCAGCCTAGATGGTCGCATTTTGGCACCGTCCAGATTGAAAACAAATTATCCTCCAAACATGGATTACGGCGAGGAACAGAACGACAGACAGGTATGGTATATTGTTGTTTTTTTATTTTAGTTTTATTACAGGAGAACGAGGGCTTCGGTGGAATAGGCGTTTGGTGAGTATAACTGTGTGTTAATAAAATACTTTATTCTGGTTGTGCCTTTATTTACAATATAACAATAGGATTAGTAATTGATAGATATCTTAGATGCTTCGCCATTACTAATCTGTGGGCTTGATGTCACCTGCCAATACATAGGTGACATCAACCCTACAAATATGAAACCTAATTGCCACCGCTACAGGGCAAATGGGAAGAGCCAGACAAAGCGCCAGAATTGGAGCATCTAATAGATGTGCCTTTTCCGGGCAGCTGGGGGCTGCTATTTTTAGGCTGGGGTTGGTTAATATCCATGGCCCTTTACCAGACTGAGAATACCAGCCCCAGCCGTGAGCTTTAGCTTGGCTGGTTTGTCAAAAATGGGGGGACCGCATACCATTTTTTAAAAATTATTTATTTAAATAATTAAAAAAAAAACAGCTTGAGGATCCCTCTTTTCTTGATAACCAACCTTGCTGACAGCAGAAGTTTGCAGCCCCCAGCTGTGAGTTTTGCCTGCCTGGGTATAGAAAATACAGGGGAACCCATGCCGTTTTTTTCATTTATTTATTTATAGAACAGGTGGCGACTGATAAATACCCCCATCAGCCTCTCCTGCAGTCACTGTTATTAGCAGCAGCAGGGGGAGGCTGATGGGAGTAATAAAATAACCAGATGTTCGATCGCATCTTTTCGGGGGTTAAAGTGTCAGGAGCGGTGACTGCTCCTGGCACCTAGTGCCGGGTGTCAGCTGTCAGAGTCAGCTGACACACGGCGATGATCGCCCGCACACCACCTGTGTGCTCGGGCTATCGCGATGACATAATGATCCATTCATGGTCAAATTGGCCCAAGTCACATGGATGGATCATTATGTCCAAGGTCAGAAAGGGGTCAAATACTACTGGGCAGCTCAACTGAGAAGGATTCCTTCATGGGCTTCATTATGAACTTATAATAAATAGACTGAAATAGAAAAGTTATGGCTGGCCCCTATTCACCTGAACTCCATTTTATGGTCATTATTTGGCTCAATGACTGTCTACCAGCCAACTCTGTTTGTTAGGCTGTGTAGAAGGGGGCCGTCTACTAAGGGGTTGATATCTAATATTTATGGGATTTTAATCCCTTAATGACAGACAATTTTTACATTTCTGACTACTGTCATTTTATGAAATTATAGCTATAGTACGCTTCAACGGATCCCACTGATTCTGAGACTGTTCTTTCTGACATTGCAATTCATGTTAGTGGCACAAAAAACAAATGTCCAAAAATAAAAAAATCTTTTTTGCAAAAATTGCATGAAGGTAGAAATAATTATAAGGGTATTTAGTAAACATAATTTTGATCAAAAGAATGTACAAGCCATCCCGCCACGTCAAGGCAACCCTTTGTGGGACAGTCCTACTCTAATATTAAAAACCTTTCCACTTGTCAAGTGACGTAAATGTGAACAAGGCAGAGGGACTGAACCCACCAGTTGAAACATAGGCCAGACAGGATGGATTTCTCAATTCAGAAACAGGGCGGTCCCACCCTTATATGCACAGAATGCACTCTGGACTACATAGAAAACTAGATCTGAACTGAAAGAATAAGTTGATGTGTATGCAAAATGTAAATGCATATTAACACATGACCATTACACAGAAAACAGGCACAAAAAACAAATGTCCAAAAATAAAAAAATCTTTTTTGCAAAAATTGCATGAAGGTAGAAATAATTATAAGGGTATTTAGTAAACATAATTTTGATCAAAAGAATGTACAAGCCATCCCGCCACGTCAAGGCAACCCTTTGTGGGACAGTCCTACTCTAATATTAAAAACCTTTCCACTTGTCAAGTGACGTAAATGTGAACAAGGCAGAGGGACTGAACCCACCAGTTGAAACATAGGCCAGACAGGATGGATTTCTCAATTCAGAAACAGGGCGGTCCCACCCTTATATGCACAGAATGCACTCTGGACTACATAGAAAACTAGATCTGAACTGAAAGAATAAGTTGATGTGTATGCAAAATGTAAATGCATATTAACACATGACCATTACACAGAAAACAGGCACAAAAAACAAATGTCCAAAAATAAAAAAATCTTTTTTGCAAAAATTGCATGAAGGTAGAAATAATTATAAGGGTATTTAGTAAACATAATTTTGATCAAAAGAATGTACAAGCCATCCCGCCACGTCAAGGCAACCCTTTGTGGGACAGTCCTACTCTAATATTAAAAACCTTTCCACTTGTCAAGTGACGTAAATGTGAACAAGGCAGAGGGACTGAACCCACCAGTTGAAACATAGGCCAGACAGGATGGATTTCTCAATTCAGAAACAGGGCGGTCCCACCCTTATATGCACAGAATGCACTCTGGACTACATAGAAAACTAGATCTGAACTGAAAAAATAAGTTGATGTGTATGCAAAATGTAAATGCATATTAACACATGGCCATTACACAGAAAACAGGCACAAAAAACAAATGTCCAAAAATAAAAAAATCTTTTTTGCAAAAATTGCATGAAGGTAGAAATAATTATAAGGGTATTTAGTAAACATAATTTTGATCAAAAGAATGTACAAGCCATCCCGCCACGTCAAGGCAACCCTTTGTGGGACAGTCCTACTCTAATATTAAAAACCTTTCCACTTGTCAAGTGACGTAAATGTGAACAAGGCAGAGGGACTGAACCCACCAGTTGAAACATAGGCCAGACAGGATGGATTTCTCAATTCAGAAACAGGGCGGTCCCACCCTTATATGCACAGAATGCACTCTGGACTACATAGAAAACTAGATCTGAACTGAAAAAATAAGTTGATGTGTATGCAAAATGTAAATGCATATTAACACATGACCATTACACAGAAAACAGGCACAAAAAACAAATGTCCAAAAATAAAAAAATCTTTTTTGCAAAAATTGCATGAAGGTAGAAATAATTATAAGGGTATTTAGTAAACATAATTTTGATCAAAAGAATGTACAAGCCATCCCGCCACGTCAAGGCAACCCTTGGACTGTCCCACAAAGGGTTGCCTAGACGTGGCGGGATGGCTTGTACATTCTTTTGATCAAATTATGTTTACTAAATACCCTTATAATTATTTCTACCTTCATGCAATTTTTGCAAAAAAGATTTTTTTATTTTTGGACATTTGTTTTTTGTGCCTGTTTTCTGTGTAAGGCCGGCGTCACACACAACGACAAAAAATCGGTCCGTTTTAGACGGTCGATTGTCGGATCAAAATGCAAACATCACACATCCTTCTGGCATCCGATTTTCCTTCAAAGATGCGATTTAGTCGCATGTGTGTGTACCTTGTAACATCCGATTTTCATCCGACTTGCGAGATTTTCTCGCAGGCTTGCAAAACTGACATATAATGGATCCAAAAGAATAGTATTTCAATCACAAAAAAAAGAATAGATATATACACATAGAACACATATATATATATACATGTCATTATGACATGTATATATACATATATTTATAGTTCCTAGACTTCTACATACTGTTATAGCCGCTAATTCAATTGCCGGCTTCTGTGAAATCACAGAAGCCGACATGAAATGATACATTGTTTCCACACAGTTAACCATGTCATTTCCTGTATTTTGATATTTGTTTAGAACTTACAATTACATGAGTGTATTTGTGCAAAATTTCAGACATGTAGGGGTTAATTAAAGGTGTAATTTCGTTGAAAAAAAAATGCGTGGGCTCCCGCTGTATTTTCTCCACCAGAAGACAAAGCAAAGCGAGTGGGGGCAGATAATAACAGCCTAGGGAGGGTACATTTTTTGTGCCCCCCCTGGCTACTAACATCTGCCCCCAGACACCCCAGAAAGGGCAAATCTATAATTAGATTCGCCCTTTCTGGCACTTTGCCCGTCTATTCCCATTGCCCTGTAGCGGTGGCGAATGGGTTAATAATCTCACCTTACTGTCACCTTAGTATTGAAAGGTGACCTTAAGGCAGGTTAATAATTGAGAGCTGTCAATTAGACAACTATCAATTATTAATCCTATTGAAGTAAATTAAAAAAACACAGACACATTAATAAAAATTAATTTTAATGAAATAAAACCACATTTTTTTGACCATATTTTATTTTACACTTAATCGTGCGAAGCCATTGATCTCCTAAAATAAAGATAAAAAATAAAAAAACATTATTCTTACCTATTCCGCTGATCTGTCACGTCCCACGCTGTAATCCTTCACAAAGGGTTAACTAGCTTTGAGCCAAGCAGTGCAAGTAATCCTGCATGCTCAGCTCAAAGCTCCTGAATGAATAAGTTCCTCTCCTGGCGACAGGAGAGGATGTGTTTCATGAATGAAGCTTAATTGATTGTGTCCACTTTCCCTTTAGGTCAGGTCACTAAAGTTAAATTGCCAATAAATCAATTAAGCTCCATTCATGAATCTATTCCTCTACTTTCGCTGGGAGAGGAACTTATTCATTCATGGGGTTAGAGCTAGTAGACAGAATTATCTCCCTGCTAACTGTAACCTCTTAACCCTTTCTGATGGATTACAGCGTGGGACCTGACTGTACATCGGATTGGTAAGTATAATTTTGCTTTTTTATTTTATTTTTATTACAGGAAATGGTTTTAGCAGGAAAATAAAATATGGTAAAAAACTGTGTGATTATTTAATTAAACTTATTTTTTATTAAACTGTGTGTGTTTGATTTTTCTTTCATACAATAGGATTAATAATTGATAGTTGTCTAATTGACAGCTCTCAATTATTAACCTGCCTTAAGGTCACCTTTCAATACTAAGGTGACAGTAAGGTGAGATTATTAACCCATTCGCCACCGCTACAGGGCAATGGGAATAGACGGGCAAAGTGCCAGAAAGGGCGAATCTAATTATAGATTTGCCCTTTCTGGGGTGTCTGGGGGCAGATGTTAGTAGCCAGGGGGGCACAAAAAATGTACCCTCCCTAGGCTGTTATTATCTGCCCCCACTCGCTTTGCTTTGTCTGTCTGGTGGAGAAAATACAGCGGGAGCCCACGCATTTTTTTTCAACGAAATTACACCTTTAATTAACCCCTACATGTCTGAAATTTTGCACAAATACACTCATGTAATTGTAAGTTCTAAACAAATATCAAAATACAGGAAATGACATGGTTAACTGTGTGGAAACAATGTATCATTTCATGTCGGCTTCTGTGATTTCACAGAAGCCGGCAATTGAATTTGCGGCTATTACAGTATGTAGAAGTCTAGGAAATATAAATATATATATATATACATGTCACAATTACATATATATATATGTATTCTATGTGTGTATATCTATTCTTTCTAGTCTTTATTAAAGCTGTCAGTGTGATTTTACAGTATAGCCGGGGATGAATTGCCGGCTTTTCTAAAGGACACCGATGCGATTTAATCGCAAGTCACACATGCGGTCCGTTTGTAATCTGATTTTTCATCGCTCCCATAGACTTGCATTGGCGATAGTCGACCCACAATCGGTGACAATCGCAGCATGCTGCGATTGCACACGGACGTTTAAAACGGACCACAAAAAATCTGATACTGGGAGCTGCTCCATAGATCAACATAGGTCCGACTGCAATGCGATTTTTCATCGCATTGCAGTCGTCCGATTCTGTCGCCAGTGTGACGCCGGCCTAATGGTCATGTGTTAATATGCATTTACATTTTCCATACACATCAACTTATTTTTTCAGTTCAGATCTAGTTTTCTATGTAGTCCAGAGTGCATTCTGTGCATATAAGGGTGGGACCGCCCTGTTTCTGAATTGAGAAATCCATCCTGTCTGGCCTATGTTTCAATTGGTGGGTTCAGTCCCTCTGCCTTGTTCACATTTACGTCACTTGACAAGTGGAAAGGTTTTTAATATTAGAGTAGGACTGTCCCACAAAGGGTTGCCTTGACGTGGCGGGATGGCTTGTACATTCTTTTGATCAAAATTATGTTTACTAAATACCCTTATAATTATTTCTACCTTCATGCAATTTTTGCAAAAAAGATTTTTTTATTTTTGGACATTTGTTTTTTGTGCCTGTTTTCTGTGTAATGGTCATGTGTTAATATGCATTTACATTTTGCATACACATCAACTTATTTTTTCAGTTCAGATCTAGTTTTCTAATTCATGTTAGTGGTAAAATTTCTTCAATATAACTTGCATTTATTTATGTAAAAAAATGAAAATTTGGCAAAAATTTTGAAAATTTTGCAATTTTCAAAATTTTACTTTTTGTACCCTTAAATCAGAGAGTGGTGTGACACAAAATAGTTAATAAATGACATGTCCCACATATCTACTTTACATCAGCACAATTTTGGAAACATAAGATAGTGTTTTTGTTAGGACGATATAAGGGTTAAAAGTTGACCAGCGATTTCTCATTTTTACAAAAAAATTTACAAAACCACTTTTTAGGGGCCACCTCACATTTGAAGTGAGTTTAGGGGATCAATATAACAGAAAATACACAAAAGTGACACCATTTCTAAAAACTGCAGCCCTCAAGGTGCGCAAAACCACATTCAGGAAGTGTATTAACCCTTCAGGTGCTTCAAGAGAACTAAATCAATGTGGAAGGAAAAAATTTGCATTTTACTTTTTTCACAAAAAATTTACTTTGGAACCAATTTTTTTTTTTTTCACAAGTGTATCAGGAGAAAATGGACCACAAAATTTGTTGTGCAATTTTTCCTGAGTATGCCAATACCCCGCATGTGGGGGAAAGCCACTGTTTGTGCGCATGGCAGGACTCTGAAGGGAGGGAGCACTGTTTGACTTTTTGAACGCAAAATTGACTGGAATCAATGGTGGTGCCATATCGCGTTTGGAGAGCCCCTGATGTACCTAAACAGTGGAACCCCCCAATTCTAACTCCAACCCTAACCCGAGCACACCCCTAACCCTAATCCCATTCCCAACCCTAACAATAACCCTAACCACAACTCTAACCCCAACACACCCCTAACCCTAATCCCAACCCTAACCATAATACCTAACCCAAGCACACCCCTAATCCTAATCCCTACCCTAACCATAGCTCTAACCACAAACCTAACCCCAACACACCCCTAATCCTAATCCCAACCCTAACCGTAATACCAACCATAATCCTAACCCTAGCCCAACCGTAACATTAACCCAACCATAGCTTTAGCACAACCCTAACCCTAGCACCAACCTTAAGTTTAGCTGACCCCAAATTTTGGCCCAACCCTAACTTTAGCCCCAACTCTAACCCTAATGGAAAAATGGAAATAAATACATTATTTTTATGTTATTATTTTTACCTAATTAAGGGAGTGATAAAAGGGGGTTTGATTTACCATTTTTTTTATTTTGATCACTGTGATAGGGTCTATCACAGTGATCAATATGAACCAATAGGAAAAATTTCCTATTGTTGCCGTGTGCCGGCCGGCAGATCTCGGCGGGCGCACTACGCATGCGCCCACCATTTTCTTCCTGGAAAAAGACGCCAGCGGCAGGGGGACTTCATGGGGGATGCAGCGACATCGGAGGAACCAGGGGGTGAATTGGAGGACCCCATTTCTCTCTCTTCTGATGTGCGATTACATCAGAGGAGAGAGAAATTGAATGGGAAATCTGACTTTTTTTTTGCGGTCGCAACACCGGGTCGGTAAAAACAGACCCAAATCATGTTCTCTGGGGTCTCAGCTACTCCCAGCAGCCGATATCCCGGAGAAATTCCGACTCTGGGGGGGCGCTATACACTTATTTCTCAGCGGCGTTAAAATGCGGCGCTGAGTCATAAGTACCCTTAACTGCCGCCGTTAAAAGGCGTATCTGCGGTCATTAAGCGTTTAAACTCCCCTCAGGTAGATGCCCCAAGAAAACATCTAAACCTTATTGTGTGTGTATCCTGTCTTTTGTTTGTCTATGGTTTTATAAGATATGGGAACTGAAATAAATACATGGTTGGAATTTGCTCTATAATAGCATCAGGTGCAAGTATTATATAAAGAGTTATTGATACTTTAGTTGATTGTTTTTGGTGTCGCTTGAGGGAAATGTTTCTCACCAATTAAACTATATTGTATTCCATCCTCATTGCCTTTTTTACCTATGCTTCATAATATGTGTATTTCTTTGTCATAATATTGAGTGTTAAGAATTTTAGAAAATTTTATAAAAATTATTGTTATTAAAAAAGTGCCATAAATGCGCCTATTTATTGCAGTGTTTTTCCTGCTTACAGATGCAGAAATGTCTGCACCAAATACTTAATGTGTGTACATACCCTAAAAAGGGACTTATCATTCTCTGATCTATGAAATTGTGACTAAGGCCTCTTTCACACATCAGTCTTTTACAATCAGTCGCAATCCGCCAAAGTGTAAAAAAAACGGATCCTGTGTAGATTGGAAAAAACTGATGCGACGGATCAGTTTTTGTGACGGATCCGTTGGAGGAGCTGTAGGTTCAACTTTGTCCCTTCTGGGGAGGAGAGAGAGAGAGATTTTTCATAGGCCTGAATGGAAAACTGCAGATATCCTTAAAAACAGAATCCGTCACTGCATTACGTCTATTGACGGACAGCGACAGATCCTGCGCCCATAGGCTTCCATTGTAGCGAACGACGGACGGCGCTGGATCCATCGCTGTCCGACTTTTCGACGTACAATAAAAACGTTCCTATGTCCGTTGCCTCCGTCCGACGGACAAAGACTTTCCGACTGATCCGTCGAACAATGGATCAAACGTGCGGCAATCCGTCGCTGATACAAGTCTTTGAGAAAAAAAACGAATCCAGCGCTGGATCCTTTTTTTTAAAAAAATAACGAATTGTGACTGATGGCAAAAAACGGATGTGTGAAAGAGGCTTTAGTCCTAAGAGACTTATACTTTTCCTCTAAACCTATAGAAGAGATCCTTCATAAATACAAGTCTCTAAAAGTGGATCCATTCTTAAGCTTCATCCTTGACAGGTCCATAATAGAGCTACTGCCAAATGTATTTTCAACATTCTTTATATTGTAATTTGGATTAGGTCCATCTCCTTCCTGGGTTTTGTCTTGAATATTGCTCTTATGAGGAACGTTATCTCCATTTCTATCTATCCTGCTGTTTTGAGATCTATTATCTTGGCAATCAGGATGGTTGAGAATGTATTCATTTTGTTTTCCTGGTGAAACAAAAGCTAAAAATGTATTCAAATAATCTTAGATGTTTGGATTGAATAGGCAATTAGACTGTTATTCTGGGCTCTTATCTATCTAATTCTTCCAGAGCACTCTCTGGTATAGTGTCCTCCTCTTGGTTGAACTAAAGACTCACATATACATTAGGCATTATTCAGATAAAGCAGGAAACACTTCTATGTTCAAAAGAACTCCTATAAAATTCATATAATAATGAATTTGAACATGATAGTATAACCTCCTATACTATTACAGAGTTTCACAAGCTAATTTTCCCATAGTGGAAATCTTGAAACCTTGGAGTGTGGTCTTTTAAGCAATAACTAATTTAATATGTTGCATATTTAATAGTTATTAAGTAAAATGCTTTATATGCTCTAGTCTTTTAAAGATAATTTTAAAGCATTAACATTGTGCCATAGACTACCAGCAGAGGGTGCTAGCATACAGGCTGACAGTGAATTTGGCTTCTGCTCAAATCTACAGTCATGGCCAAACGTTTTGAGATTGTCATAAATTTTGGGTTTCAGTTTGCTGATTCAGTGTTTTCACACCTTTTAGTCAGATGTTTCTATTATAGTTACTAAAATACAATTCTAGGCATTTCATAATTTTTGTTTATACTTTTATTGACAAATACATTCATGACAAATACATCAAAGACTCTAATTACAGCGCTGATCTTTATTTTTCAGGACTTTTAGAAGTTGCCCTCACTTGCTGGATATCAACTTCCTGGCCAAATTCTAACTGATGACAACTAGTGATGGGCGAGCACTAAAATGCTCGGGTGCTCGTTGCTCGGGTCGAGCAAATTGGAATACTCGGGTGCTCGACCCGAGCAACGAGCCCAATGTAAGTCTATGGGAAACTCGAGCATTTTTACCGCGGCCCCCCCGGCGGTCTGCAGAAAGACTAGAAATTGCGGAAATTGATGGGAACAGTGCTCAAATGACATGGGAACAGCATGGGGAAGACCCCTGGAAGCATTTATGACTCCCAGGTCACTGCTGTGAACAATGTTGTCAGAGTCTTACGCCACGTTTACAGACTCACAATAAAACATACAAAAACAAAACCAAAATGGATTTTCCTGGGAAATATGTTAAGGAACATCCTTTCCAGGGTAATGACTTGTATATAAGGTAAAATAAATAACCAAAAACAAAATTGCTCCTCCACACCTTGGGCTATGTTCACACGTAGCGTTTTTGATGCGTTTTTGAACTTTAGCATTGCTTTCAACCAAGACAAATGCATTCACTGGGAAATGTCATTTTATCATTTTACAGCCTTATCTGGCCATGTGGTGTGTGACACATCATCAGACACGTCCTGTTTCATTTATGAAAGAGGGACTCTGAAAGTCACAAAGCCTATTTTTATGGGGCCGTCAGGCGGCCTTTACTATTCTTAGAGAGCCATCAGCCAGCTATGCTTTGTTGTTCCCATTATTAAACAGTGGGTCTCCTATACTGTTATTGCGTATGCATTGAGTGGCAGGGCTGCCCAAAATTTGGACGTACCCCAATACCTGTCATGGGTGCATCGCCACGAGGATCGTCGCGATTGCACATTCTGACTTCTCGCAGCTGAGTTGCTGTTACTTTGTGTTTGGTAATGAGAGAGTTAATTTTACCTAGCTCTTTGCTAAGACTAGGTCCAGCCTCGCCCGGCTGCTTTTGATTATGTTCTAATTAGCTTCCTTTATATCCCTGCCAGTCTGGGTGTTAGATGCCGGTGAAAGCCTTCATGTAGTCTAGCAGACTGGATCGGTTCTGAGAATACTTAAGCTAAGAGCTCCTTAGTTGTTTTTACTCTTATAGCTTATAGTTTATCTCTGAGACCTTAGGTGTTCCTACTGTGTGTGAGTGTTGTATGTAAGACTTTATTTACTTTATTTCTTGTCTTTCTTGTATGTCTTTCTGTTCATTAACCGTTACCTGTTCATTCCCTTTGGTGGTAATCAGGGTCCTTCTTAGGACTAGATTACAGTTGGCAGGGATTGATAGGAGACAGGGTTTACGCTGGTGGCCTGGACCTCTGTACCTTTAACAGTACCTCCAGGTAGAGGGATTAGTTAGGACCCCAGTTTAGGGTCAGCATAGACCCCGGTCACCCTCTAGCCAGAGACAGCGTATAACGGATTCCGTATTGACCCACTGGACATTCTGTCAGGTAATTCTATGTTATCATATATCTATGCGCATGTTATATAGTATGTTGCCCTTTTGATATAGATTACTGTCATCACATATATATATCTGCTATACAGCGTGACATTTTCACCGGCCCATACTAAAGATTCTCCCCAGCTGTCATGGATCCAGTAGCCCAGCTGGCCCGGCAGTTGCAGGGGTTGTCCATGGAGTTGGCAGACATTAAGTCCAAGGTTCTGTCCCCCCGGAGCAAACCAGATCTGAACCTAAGGTTGCTCTTCCGGACAGGTTCACTGGTGGGCGGGACAAATTTTTTACTTTCCGGGAGGCATGTAAATTGTACTTTCGGCTGCGGCCTCGGTCATCTGGGAGTGAAGAGCAGAGGGTGGGAATTGTTATCTCGCTCTTACAAGGGGACCCTCAATCTTGGGCGTTCTCTATTCCTCCAGGCTCCCCAGATCTCCAGTCAGTGGATCGATTTTTACTGCCCTGGGTCTGGTATATGATGATCCGGATCGAGTTTCCCTTGCTGAAACAAAGTTACGTAAAATACGGCAAGGAAATCGTCCAGCGGAGGAATATTCTTCTGAGTTCCGTAGATGGGCAACAGATACTCAGTGGAATGACCCAGCTCTTAGGAACCAGTTTTGTCAAGGGTTGTCTGACAAATTAAAAGATGTGTTGGCTCAGTATGATTCTCCTCCATCACTGGAGGCTGCTATGGCCCTCGCTATTCGCATTGATAGACGAATTCGGGGAAGACGCGAGGTAACTCCGCCTCCCGTGATGACTCCACCTACTACTAAAGTCCCTTATACTGAGGTTCCCCTGGTCTGTTCTGAGGAACCCATGCAGTTGGGAGGGACATCTTTTTGTAGGAGGGAACCGGCGGTGCACCGCAAGACTAGAAGGTGTTTCTTTTGCGGGAGAGAGGGACATTTTGTTGGGGGGTGTCCATCCCGGGCCTCTTTGAGCAAAGGAGTTAACCTGGGAGTGTGTATTTCGTCCCCAAATCCCTCTCAGTTTCTCGTGCCTGCGGAGGTGGTGATTGGTACTAGAACTGAGAGGATTTCTGTTTTTCTTGATAGTGGGTCCGGGGCTAATCTGGTGGACGCTCGGTTTGCCCAGGTGCATGGTATGCAACTGAGTGTTTTGGCCAAACCGGTCCCTATAGTCTCTATTAATTCTAGACCTCTCGGTCAAGGTTGCTTGGTACAAGCTGTTCATAACATAATCTTCGAGTAGGGGCAATACATAAAGAGCAATTGTCTTGTTATGTGTTGGAGGGTCTACCTACTCCTATTGTGTTGGGACTTCCTTGGTTGGCTAAACATAACCCAGTGATTGATTGGCAATCCGGAAAGATAAGCCAGTGGGGTGAATTTTGCAGGAATAACTGCATGAGCACGGTCATCGGTGCGGTTGTGCCTAGGACTTTGTCTCCTTTTCTGGAGGACTTTGGGGAGATGTTCTCAGAGGAGGGGTGTAAAGAGTTACCTCCTCATCGCGCATATGACTGCTCAATAAAGTTGCTTCCTGATGCCTTATCTCGTACTTTCCCAGGGGCCGGGAGGACGGATGATCCGGTTCCTATTCCTCAGGAGGGAGTTGTAGTGTCAGCTGTATGCTCTGAGCTTGAGGGGGAGGTATTGGGGGCTCAGGGGGACGCCCCTGTGGGACTTTCAGGGAGACTGATAGTTCCAGATCGGTTAAGACTGAAGGTTACGGGGAACCGTTACAAACGGATGGCTGATAGGGGGAGAGTTTCTGGTCTAGATCTGAAGGTGAACGATCTGGTTTGGTTGTCTACCAGGAATTTAAAACTTAAAGTTTCCTCCTGGAGGTTGGGTCCCAGATTCATCGGGCCGTACAGGATCAGTTCCATAATTAATCCTGTGGCATTTCGTTTGGACCTCCCTCCTACTTTAAAATTCATAATGTGTTTCACAAGTCATTACTTAAAAAGTATGTGGCACCAGTCATACCGTCACCTCTACCTCCTCCTTCAGTGGTGGTCAATGATAACGTGGAATTTCATGGGTCGAAAATCATTGACTCACGTCTCAGTCGTCGGTCCCTTCAGTACCTGGTTCATTGGAAGGGGTATGGTCCTGAGGAGAGGACGTGGGTCCCTGCGTCGGAGGTTAACGCAGATCGATTGGTTCGGACCTTCCACACAACTTACCCGGCAGACCTGGCCTTGAGGGTCCGGAGGCCCCTCGTAGAAGGGGGGGTACTGTCATGGGTGCATCGCCACGAGGATCGTCGCGATTGCACATTCTGACTTCTCGCAGCTGAGTTGCTGTTACTTTGTGTTTGGTAATGAGAGAGTTAATTTTACCTAGCTCTTTGCTAAGACTAGGTCCAGCCTCGCCCGGCTGCTTTTGATTATGTTCTAATTAGCTTCCTTTATATCCCTGCCAGTCTGGGTGTTAGATGCCGGTGAAAGCCTTCATGTAGTCTAGCAGACTGGATCGGTTCTGAGAATACTTAAGCTAAGAGCTCCTTAGTTGTTTTTACTCTTATAGCTTATAGTTTATCTCTGAGACCTTAGGTGTTCCTACTGTGTGTGAGTGTTGTATGTAAGACTTTATTTACTTTATTTCTTGTCTTTCTTGTATGTCTTTCTGTTCATTAACCGTTACCTGTTCATTCCCTTTGGTGGTAATCAGGGTCCTTCTTAGGACTAGATTACAGTTGGCAGGGATTGATAGGAGACAGGGTTTACGCTGGTGGCCTGGACCTCTGTACCTTTAACAGTACCTCCAGGTAGAGGGATTAGTTAGGACCCCAGTTTAGGGTCAGCATAGACCCCGGTCACCCTCTAGCCAGAGACAGCGTATAACGGATTCCGTATTGACCCACTGGACATTCTGTCAGGTAATTCTATGTTATCATATATCTATGCGCATGTTATATAGTATGTTGCCCTTTTGATATAGATTACTGTCATCACATATATATATCTGCTATACAGCGTGACAATACCCCTTTGAAGAGACGTACAGGAGGGCCTCCTGAAAACAATGTTTCCCATTATTGGGAAGAGGGTCTCATACTGTTTGCCTATGCAGTGAGTGCAAGGGCTGCCAAAAATTTGGAGGCACTCCGATGCCCCTTTGAAGAGACGTAGAGGAGGGCCTCATGAAGCAATGTTCCCATTATTAGGGAGTGGGTCTCCCATAGTGTTTGCCTATGCAGTGAATGCAAGAGCTGCCAAATATTTGGAGGCCCTCCAATGCCCCTTGGAAGAGACGTGGAGGAGTGCCTCCTAAAAAAATGTTCTTATTAGAAAGGAGCGAGTCTCCTATACTTGTAATGCCCATGCACTAAGTGTATGGGCTGACAAACATTTACCCCTGGGGGTATACATAAACATACTATATAACAATTTTTTTTACGGGCATCATAAACACCCTTTAAAAAAATTATGTGGGTGTTGCATCACGGACCACAGTCACCCTGGTGATATGGTGGTGCAGGATGAGGAAAAGGAGGAGGACAACAGCAAAATCAGGAAGTGTATACCCATGTGTGAGTGTGAAGAGGTGCATGGGAATTGACTTCCCAAAACAAGACACTGGATTTGAGTTTATGTTACGCTGCTATCATTCGGTGATGTTGAGAAATCTGGCCCAATCCAGCCCTTGTTCATTTTTATAAGAGTCAGCCTGTCAACATTTTCAGTTGACAGGCGGCTTCTCTTATCAGTTATAATTCCACTAGCGCCACTAAAAACCCTATCTGAAAAAACTCTAGCGGCAGGGCAGGCCAGGACCTCCAAGGCGTAGAGAGTTAGTTCATGCCACGTGTCCAGCTTGCATACCCAATAATTATAAGGCATAGAGGAATCACGGAGGACTTGGTAAGGTCAGCAAGGTACTCCCTCAGCATCTTCCAAAACTTTGCACTCCTTGTGAGAGTACCCCGCGCCTCAGGGCCTATGCGTTGGGAGGGTCTAAGAAAACTCTCCCAGAACTTTGACAGTGATCCCCTGCCTCTGCTGGATTGGAGTTGTGTCTCTCTCGCCTGTACTCCTTGGTTGTCCAACGAACTGTGACCTCTGCCACCAGTGTTTGCAGATGGGAATTTTTTTAATAAGTCCGCAACAAGGGCCTTCTGGTACTGCCCCATTTTAGTAGACCTGTCTGCCTTGGGAATAAGAGATAGAAAGTTCTCCTTGTAGCGTGGGTCTAGAAGTGTCTCCAACCAGTAATGACTGTCATCCAAAATTTTGACAACGCCAGGGGAGCGGGAAAGGTAGCATAACATAAACTCAGCCATGAGTGCCAGACTGCTGACCGGCAAGACTTCCATGTCCTCACCAAGAGGATGACTGACCATGCTGTCCTCCTCCTCCCTGTCCTCAGGCGATCCATGCTGAACAGACGGTATGACAGTTGTGCAGGTAGTACCGTCTATAGCGTGTGAAACTAGCTTCTGTTCTTCCTCTTCTTCCTCATTGTCACCCAATCCACGTTGGGATGAGATGAGGCTGGGTTGCATGTAATTACCCTGTAATTGAGCATCTCTTGAGAGACCTGAAAATGGCGATCCACCAACGTTCACCATCCAACCTGATAGAACTGGAGATGATTTGCAAGGAAGAATGGCAGAGGATCCCCAAATCCAGGTGTGAAAAAACTTGTTTCATCATTCCCAAGAAGACTCATGGCTGTACTAGCTCAAAAGGGTGCTTGCACTCAATACTGAGCAAAGGGTCTGAATACTTATGACCATGTGATATTTCAGTTTTTCTTTTTTAATAAATTTGCAAAAAATTCTACATTTCTGTTTTTTTCAGTCAAGATGGGGTGCAGAGTGTACATTAATGAGAGAAAAAAAAATGAACTTTTTTGAATTTACCAAATGGCTGCAATGAAACAAAAGAGTGAAAAATGTAAAGGGGTCTGAACACTTTCCGTGCCCACTGTAAGGCATATGATGAATTAAAATGCATATGAGGTATATATTAGTCATACAAAGGGCATAAACAAGGCCATATTGGGTGCAAAATAAATTGGAATACATATGCCTATGACGATACTCATTTGAGGGCAATGCTATATGACTATATATATATATATATATACGGATAAGGGATGACCCGCGCCACACAAAAAGAATATGGTATTAACAAAATACATCAGCAATAAACAGTCCCCCAAAATGGAAGCCATCAAATTCAAGTTATTCATGGTCTGTAAGCACCAATATGACCTTTGCAAAAGTCTTTGAACTTATGAACCCAACACATCAAATAAAGCTAGTAAAGCCAAGTTGTTCATTTAACCCTCCTGGACTCATGGACTCCAACCAGAAAATCCATCTGGTCTCTCCCTTTGGAGGATGAATCAGTGCTTCTTGGAGCTTAGCATGATTTCTATATTTTTGTTGGTATATCCGCTTTTTGAGGATTGGCCGCAGGTTCTCAATAGGATTGAGATCCGGAGAGTTTCCTGGTCATGAGCCAAAAATTGTAATGTTTTGTTCACCAAACCACTTAGCTATCATTTTTGCCTTGTGACATGATCTCCATCATGCTGGAAAATCTATTGTTCATCACCAATTTTCTCCTGGATTGTCAGGAGAAGTTACTCTTTAGTGTGAGCGAGCTGAGTGTGACCGGTGCGCAAGTGTGAACGGTGGTAAGTGTGACTTGAGATTCAGTGAAGAAGTATTTGGAAAACCTTTAATCAAATACCTGTGTGAATTGGTGTGAGTGGCTGAATTGTGGATTGCTGAGTGCCTTTCTACCTGTTCTATCTTTTGGGGGCTTTTTTAACCTATTTTTGCTCTCTAAAGGATTAATCTCTTATTTTACTATCTGTGTGTTTAAAGGTTAACTATATTGCATTTAAATCTTGGGGTAGCTATATTCACAAGGGGTTAATTAAGGGTGGTGGTTCATAATTAAGGGTTTATAAGGGCCAGCTGGTTGGGGCTTAAGTCTTTTTGGAAGTGCATTTGAGCAGCAGGGTGGTTTGCTGTTGAAGAGGGAAAGAAAGAAAAAAATCTCTCTTTAAATCTTCTGCTTCAGCGAGTGTGAGCGAGCTGAGTGTGACCGGTGCGCAAGTGCGAACGGTGGTAAGTGTGACTTGAGATTCAGTGACTGGATTCAGGGAGTTGATAAGGGAGGAATTACTGAATTGCTGTTATATTTTATTAATACTTTTTATTTATTTTTACTTATCTTTGCTGTCTAGTGAAATCCCCATTAGAAATGTGCTCCACTATTGCCAATGCCATCCAGTGTACATCTTGCCACATGTATACAGTCCTTGAACAGCCGGTCGAGGGTGCATACTGCTGTGCGAGATGTGAGCACGTTGTGCATTTGGAAGCCCAAATACTGGATCTAAATGTGTAGCTGGCAACACTGAGATCCATAGACAATATGGAAAGGAGTCTTCTGCTCACTGAGCAGACGCTCAATGGGACAGATGAGGGGGGGATGCTAGGATGGAGCTGCAGGATAGTGAGGCAGCAAGCTGGGTGACAGTTAGAAGGCAGGGTAGAGGGAAGAGCTCCAGGGAGGCTAGTCCTGATCTGGCACACCCCAATAAGTTTGCAAAGTTGGCAGATGATGGGGGTGTCAGTACAGGGGTAGCACTGCTGCAGCCAGGCACGTCCTCTGAAAGCCGGAGGAGTGTCTGCTCCAGTAAGGGGGGAATTAGGAGAGCAGGGCAGGCTAGACAGGTGCTGGTAGTGGGGGACTCATTTATTGGGGGAACAGATAGGGCAATCTGTCACAAAGACAGGGATTGTCGAACAGTGTGCTGCCTACCTGGCGCTCGAGTCTGGCACATCGCTGATCGGGTTGACAGATTACTGGGAGGGGCTGGTGAGAACCCAGCGGTCATGGTGCACATTGGCACAAATGACTAAGTTAGAGGTAGGTGGAAGGTCCTTAAAGACGATTTCAGGGAATTAGGCTGCAAGCTTAAAGCAAGGACCTCCAACGTGGTATTCTCTGAAATACTGCCTGTACCACGTGCCACACCAGAGAGGCAACGGGAGATTAGGGAGGTTAATAAGTGGCTCAAGAATTCGTGTTAGAAGGAGGCGTTTTAGTTCCTGGAGAACTGGGCCGACTTCTCAGTTGGCTACAGGTTCTATGCTAGGGACGGGCTGCATCTCAATGGTGAGGGTGCAGCTGTGCTGGGGGAGAAAATGGCTAGAAGGTTGGAGGAGTCTTTAAACTAGGGACTAGGGGGGAGGGTATTCATTTTATAGGAGGGGAAGGTAGTGCAGAAAAATACCTGGGCACAAATAATGAAATTGGGGTGGGGGTGGCATGGGGGTGGGTAAGAACAGTTAATAATTTAAGAAAGAATAGAGGTACAGAGAGATACATAAAGTGTATACTAATGCCAGAAGCCTCACCAACAAAATGGCAGAATTAGAATTAATTTTGTTGGAATATAATTATGACATGGTGGGGATATCTGAGACTTGGCTGGATGAGAGCCACAACTGGGCGGTTAATTTACTGGGCTATAGTCTGTTTAGAAATGACCGTAAAAATAAGCGAGGTGGGGTGTGTGTTATATATGTAAAATCATCCTTAAAACCCATCCTGCGTGATATCTGTGAATCTAATGAAGATGTAGAGTCTCTGTGGGTGGAGATTAGGGGAGGGGGGAAAAATAATAAATTACTGATAGGGGTTTGTTATAAGTCTCCTAAAATAATGGAAGCAACAGAGAATATCCTCGTAAAGCAAATAGATGAAGCAGCGACTCAAGGAGAAGTCATTATTATGGGGGACTTCAACTACCCTGAAATACATTGGGGAACAGAAACCTGTAGTTCCAGCAAAGGTAATAGGTTTTTGACAACTATGAGAGACAATTACCTTTCACAACTAGTTCAGGACCCAACAAGAGGGGGGGGGGGCACTGCTAGACCTAATATTAACAACAGGCCAGACCGCATATCAAATATAAGGGTTGGGGTCACTTGGGTAATAGTGATCACAAAATAATAAGCTTTCATGTATCCTTTAATAAGATGTGTAGTCGAGGGGTTACAAGGACACTAAACTTCAGGAAGGTAAATTTCCAACGGATGAGAGATGATCTTAGTGCAATAAACTGGGACAATATCCTGAGACATAAAAATACACAATGAAAATGGGAACGTTTATTAGCATCCTGAATAGGACCTGTGCACAGTATATACCCTATGGGAATAAACATGCTAGAAATAGGAGGAAACCACTATGGCTAAATAGAGCTGTAAGGGGCGCAATAAGTGACAAAAAGAAAGCGTTTAGGGAATTAAAGCAAGTAGGTAGGGATGAGGCATTAAATAAATACAGAAGATTGAATAAATTATGTAAAAAGCAAATCAAGACAGCAAAGATTGAGGCAGAGAGACTCATTGCCAGAGAGAGTAAAAATAACCCCAAAATATTCTTTAACTACATAAATAGCAAGAAACTAAAAAATGATAGTGTTGGTCCCCTTAAAAATAGTCTGGGTGAAATGGTGGATGAGGATGAGGAAAAAGCCAATATGCTAAATGACTTTTTTCAACTGTATTTACACAAGAAAATCCCATGACAGAAAACATGATCAGTGATAAAAAAATTTCTCCATTAAATGTCACCTGCTTAACCCAGCAGGAAGTACGGCGGCGTCTAAAAATCACTAAAATTGACAAATCCCCGGGCCCGGATGGGATACACCCCCGAGTACTGCAGGAATTAAGTACAGCCATAGATAGATCATTATTTTTAATATTTAAAGATTCCATAATAACGGGGTCTGTACCACAGGACTGGCGTATAGCAAATGTGGTGCCAATATTCAAAAAGGGGGCAAAAACTGAACCTGGAAATTATAGGCCAGTGAGCTTAACATCTACTGTGGGTAAAATCCTGGAAGGTTTTTTAAGGGATACTATATTGGAGTATCTGAAGCTGAATAACCTCATGACACAGTAGCAGCATGGGTTTATGAGGGACCGTTCTTGTCAGACTAATCTGATAAGCTTTTATGAAGGGGTAAGTTCAGGACTGGACCAAGGGAACACAGTGGACTTGGTGTTCATGGACTTCTCAAAAGCTTTTGATACGGTGCCACACAAAAGGTTAATACATAAAATGAGAACAATGGGGATAGGGGAAAATATGTGTAAGTGGGTTAAGAACTGGCTCATGGATAGGAAACAAAGGGTGGTTATTAATGGAGCACACTCGGACTGGGTCACGGTTAGCAGTGGGGTACCACAGGGGTCAGTATTGGGGCCGCTTCTCTTTAACATATTTATTAATGACCTTGTAGGGGGCATACAGAGTAGTATTTCAAGATTTGCAGATGACACTAAACTCTTCAGGGTAATAAATACAGAGGAGGACAATTTTATTTTACAGGAGGATTTATGTAAACTAGAAGCTTGGGCTGATAAATGGCAAATGAGCTTTAATGGGGATAAATGTAAGGTCATGCACTTGGGTAGAACAAACAAGATGTATAATTATGTGCTTAATTGTAAAACACTGGGCAAAACTGTCACTGAAAAAGACCTGGGTGTATGGATGGACGACAAACTCACATTTAGTGGCCAATGTCAGGCAGCTGCTGCAAAGGCAAATAAAATAATGGGATGCATTAAAAGAGGCATAGATGCTCATGAGGAGAACTGTTGTGAATGTGCTAGAAATGAATTCTGAGCAGAAGCTCCCTCTGGTGGTTACAAACAGTACTGAACTATCCAATGAAGATTGTGAAGATTGGCGATTAGGTGTTACTGACTGGTCTTATATAAGGGAGGTTCCCTCCCATCAGGGTTGCCGGTGATCAATTGTTCTGGTCTCATCTTTGATTCCTGTTCACTTTGTAGCCTGCTGTTTCGTGCCTGCATCTTCTGCTAACAGATAAGACATTTTCTTCTTTTTGTTTTTTGTGCTTGCTTTTTGCATTTTGTCCTGCACTTCTGTGGGGGTCTGCCGGGTCCCCTCCGGGGCTTGTGCTCCTCTCAGTTTAGTTCAGCCACTGTTGTTTGTTCATTTGCCTTTTCCAGTTTTTTCAGTGGCTGCTGTTTAGTTTTTGTTACACCAGAGAACTAATTTAGGTGGTAGAGGTCGTGTGATCTCAGGTGTTTTTGTAATTAGTAGAGTTGGTACTTTTCAGGGTTTTTTGGGGTTGCAGTAAGTGTCCTTCCTATCCTTTTCTATTTAGGAAGTTTGGGCCCCAACGTTTGCTCATACTATTTTCTGTCTGTGTCAGTATTTCCTCTTGTCTAACCGCCATTACATGTTTGGGGGCTTTCTATGTTCTTTGGGAATCTGCTCCGGGGCAGATAGTTTTCCTCTTTCTGTCTTTAGGTGTAGTTAGCTTCTCAGGCTGTGACGAGGCGTCTAGGACCAACGTAGGTACGCTCCACGGCTTCCTTTAGTTGTGGTGGTTAGTCAGGGTACTGCAATCCCATAGATTCCAACCTCTCTGGTGTATTTCCTATTTTGCTTGCTCTCCTCAGCTACCAAATCATAACAGTATCACCGGCCAAAAAACTGATATTTGTATGGTACTCACAGAAGGGAAAAATAGTGTTAAAGAAAGAAGATTGTCAGAGTTGTCAGAGATTTTTTTTTTTTCCCTCTGTATCTCTGGGTGCTGAGGAGGATTTTTTTTTTTCTCTCAATGGAGTTTGCACAGTTGTCTGGCCGTGTGGATCAGCTTGCCACTGAAGTTCGGAGTATTGCTATCTATCTTGCAGGGTTGCCTGTTGTGGAACCTAGGATTCCCATGCCAGATTTGTTTTTAGGGGATCGAGCTAAATTTCTGAATTTCAAAAATAACTGTAAGTTGTTTTTTGCCTTAAAACCTAAGTCCTCAGGGAACGCAGCACAGCAGGTTAAAATTGTCATCTCTCTCCTGCGCGGCTATCCTCAGGATTGGGCTTTTTCCCTGACACCTGGGGACCCTGTTTTGAGTAATGTTGATGCATTTTTTCAGGCTCTGGGGTTATTGTACGATGAGCCTAATGTCACTGATCAAGCTGAAAAAGCCTTGTTGGCATTAAATCAGGGGCTTGAGGACGCTGTCAGAGATTCCGAAGGTGGGCAGTCCTGACCAAATGGAATGACGATGCTTTGGCAGCCCTTTTTCGGAAGGGTCTGTCAGAGAATGTAAAGGATGTTATGGTGGGATTCCCTGTCCCCTCTGGTCTCAATGATTCTATGTCATTAGCGATTCAAATTGACAGACGTTTGCGTGAGCGTAGAGGTATGCGTGGAATAGTGTTGCCTTGTGAACCAGCTTCTGAACCCATGCAGTGTGATAGAGTGGCTTCTGGGGCACAGCGTCATGAGTTTCGAAAGCGCAATGGGTTATGTTTCTACTGTGGTGATGCCTCTCATGCTATTTCAGTCTGCCCTAAGCGGGGAAGACGTTTTGCACGCTCAGTTGTCTTGGGTAGTGTTCAGACTAAATTTTTGTTGACTGTTACCCTGATTTGCTCCCTGTCCACATTTTCTGCTCAGGCTTTCGTTGATTCGGGAGCAGCTATTAACCTGATGGATTTTGATTTTGCTAAACGTTGTGGTTTTCCCTTGATACCCTACGGAAGTCTATTCCCCTACTGGGGATCGATTCTACCCCTTTGGCTGAGATTAAACCTCAGTTCTCTACTCAGGTGATAATGAGGGTTGAACCTGATCACCAGGAGAGTTGCAAATTTTTGGTGCAGTATAATCTGCATGACATTATCGTACTGGGTTTCCCTTGGTTGCAGTCTCATAATCCTGCTTTGGATTGGAAATCTGTGTCTGTAACCAGTTGGGGCTGCCAATGTGTTAATACTAACACTCCTGTTTTTTCTGCCTCCCCCAGGCTCAGGATGTTCCTGACTTTTTGACTGATTTTTCTGATGTGTTTAGCGAAAGTAAATCTGCATCCTTGCCCCCCCATAGGAGCTATGACTGCGCTATTGAATTAGTGCCTGGTAGTAAATTCCCTAAAGGTCGCCTTTTTAACTTGTCTGTACCTGAACATGACGCTATGCGGTCTTATATCAAGGAGTCATTGGAGAAGGGTCATTTCAGACGATCCTCTTCACCCTTGGGTGCCGGTTTTTTCTTTGTGGCCAAAAAGGATGGTTCATTAAGGCCGTGTATTGATTATCGTCTCTTGAACAATATCACTGTGAAATATCAATATCCGTTACCCTTGATTTCTGACCTGTTTTCCAGGGTGAAAAGTGCTACTTGGTTTACCAAGCTTGACCTCAGGGGGGCATATAACCTTATTCGCATTAAGCACGGGGATGAATGGAAGACGGCATTTAATACCCCAGAGGGGCATTTTGAGTACCTAGTGATGCCCTTTGGGCTCACTAATTAATGCTCCTTCTGTCTTCCAGTCCTTCATGAATGACATTTTCAGGATTTTGTGGATAAATTTCTGATTGTTTATTTGGATGATATCTTGATTTTTTCCAATGACTGGGACTCTCATGTGAAACATGTTCGGACTGTGTTCCAGATTTTGAGAGAGAATGCTCTGTATGTGAAGGGATCAAAGTGTCTTTTTGGCGTACAGAGGATCTCATTTCTGGGATTCATTTTGTCCCCATCTGTTATTGAAATGGACCCGGTCAAGGTTCAGGCCATCTGTGATTGGGTCCAACCTACTTCATTAAAAGCTCTTCAAAGATTCTTGGGTTTTGCCAATTTTTATCGTAAATTTATTGGTAATTTCTCTGTTATTGTTAAACCATTGACTGATTTGACTAAAAAGGGTTCTGATGTGGTGAATTGGCCTCCTGAGGCAGTCTCTGCGTTTCAGGAACTTAAGCAGAGATTCACTTCTGCTCCTGTTCTACGGCAGCCTGATGTTTCTCTGCCATTTCAGGTGGAGGTTGATGCCTCTGAAATTGGGGCAGGTGCCGTTTTGTCCCAAAGAGATCCAGAGACCTCTAAAAGTAACCCTTGTGCCTTTTTCTCTCGAAAATTTTCTCCAACTGAACGTAATTATGACGTGGGTAATCGGGAGTTATTGGCCATGAAGTGGGCTTTTGAAGAGTGGAGACATTGGCTGGAGGGAGCCAAACATCAGGTGGTGGTCCTCACGGACCATAAGAATCTGGTTTATCTGGAATCAGCCAAGCGACTTAATCCTAGACAGGCCAGGTGGGCCTTGTTTTTCACACGTTTTAATTTTGTGGTTTCCTTTCTTCCTGGCACTAAGAATGTTAAGGCGGATGCCCTCTTGAGGAGTTTCCTTGCGGACTCTCCTGAGTTATCTGATCCTGCTGTTATTTTGAAAGAGGGTGTAGTTCTTTCCGCCATCTCGCCCAATTTGAGACTGGCTCTGGAAGGGTGTCAGGAGGATAAACCCGAGCGCTGCCCTATTGGGAAATTGTTTGTCCCAGACCGATGGAAAAAGAGTGTGATGTCTGAGATTCATTGTTCCGCGTTGGCCGGTCATCCCGGAATTTTTGGTACCAGAGACTTGGTTAGTCGGTCCTTTTGGTGGCCTACTTTGTCTCGTGACGTCAGGGAATTTGTGCAGTCCTGCGGGACTTGCTCTCGCTCCAAGCCTTGCTCTCACTCCAGTGGTTTGTTGATGCCATTGCCTGTGCCCAAGAGACCATGGACCCATATCTCTATGGATTTCATTTCCGACCTCCCTGTTTCTCAGAGAATGACCGTTATCTGGGTGATTTGTGATAGGTTTTCCAAAATGATACATCTTGTGCCATTACCTGAGTTGCCTTCCTCCTCTGAATTGGTGCCTTTGTTCCTTCAGCACGTGGTTCGGTTACACGGCATTCCTGAGAACATTGTGTCTGACAGAGGAGTCCAGTTTGTTTCCAGATTTTGGAGGATTTTTTGTTCTAAACTTGGTGTTCAATTGTCTTTCTCCTCGGCTTTTCATCCTCAGACCAATGGACAAACTGAGAGAACAAACCAGACATTGGAGACTTATCTGAGATGCTTTGTGTCTGCTGATCAGGATGACTGGGTCTCTTTTTTGCCTTTGGCTGAGTTTGCTCTTAATAATAGGGCTAGCTCTGTCACTTTGATGTCTCCATTTTTCTGCAATTTTGGGTTTCACCCTCGATTTTCTTCAGGACAGACGGAGGCTTCTGTCTGTCCAGGTGTTGACTCTGTTGTGGAGCGTATGCAGCAGATTTGGGACCAGGTAGTGGAGAGGTTGTCCCTCTCAGGAGAGGGCCCAGCGGTTTGCCAACCGGCATAGGACTGATGGTCCTCGGTTTGAAGTGGGGGACTTGGTCTGGTTGTCCTCAAGAAATATCCCTATGAGAGTTGCATCTCCTAAGTTTAAGCCTAGGTGCATTGGACCTTATAAGATCATGGAGATTCTTAATCCTGTTTCCTTTCGTTTACTTCTTCCAGGGACATTTAAGATCCATAACGTGTTCCACAAGTCCTTATTGAAGAGGTTTGTCGAGCCAGTGGTTCCTATGGCTATGCCTCCTGACCCTGTTTTGGTTGAGGGCAATCTGGAGTATGTGGTTGAGAAAATATTGAATTCTCGTTTTTCTAGACGGAAACTCCAGTATTTGGTTAAGTCGAGATGTTATGGTCAGGAGGACAATTCTTGGGTGTTTGCTTCGGACATCCATGCCAGGAGACTCATCCATGCATATCACAGAGCTCATCCTGACCGACCTGGCTGCTCAAATGAGGGTTCGGTGACCCTCCTCAAGGGGGGGGTACTGTTGTGAATGTGCTAGAAATGAATTCTGAGCAGAAGCTCCCTCTGGTGGTTACAAACAGTACTGAACTATCCAATGAAGATTGTGAAGATTGGCGATCAGGTGTTACTGACTGGTCTTATCTAAGGTAGGTTCCCTCCCATCAGGGTTGCCGGTGATCAATTGTTCTGGTCTCATCTTTGATTCCTGTTCACTTTGTAGCCTGCTGTTTCGTGCCTGCATCTTCTGCTAACAGATAAGACATTTTCTTCTTTTTGTTTTTTGTGCTTGCTTTTTGCATTTTGTCCTGCACTTCTGTGGGGGTCTGCCGGGTCCCCTCCGGGGGCTTGTGCTCCTCTCAGTTTAGTTCAGCCACTGTTGTTTGTTCATTTGCCTTTTCCAGTTTTTTCAGTGGCTGCTGTTTAGTTTTTGTTACACCAGAGAACTAATTTAGGTGGTAGAGGTCGTGTGATCTCAGGTGTTTTTGTAATTAGTAGAGTTGGTACTTTTCAGGGTTTTTTGGGGTTGCAGTAAGTGTCCTTCCTATCCTTTTCTATTTAGGAAGTTTGGGCCCCAACGTTTGCTCATACTATTTTCTGTCTGTGTCAGTATTTCCTCTTGTCTAACCGCCATTACATGTTTGGGGGCTTTCTATGTTCTTTGGGAATCTGCTCCGGGGCAGATAGTTTTCCTCTTTCTGTCTTTAGGTGTAGTTAGCTTCTCAGGCTGTGACGAGGCGTCTAGGACCAACGTAGGTACGCTCCACGGCTTCCTTTAGTTGTGGTGGTTAGTCAGGGTACTGCAATCCCATAGATTCCAACCTCTCTGGTGTATTTCCTTTTTTGCTTGCTCTCCTCAGCTACCAAATCATAACAGAGAACATAATTTTACCTCTATACAAGTCACTGGTGTGACCACACTTAGAATACTGTGTACAGTTCTTGTCTCCGGTGTATAAGAAAGACATAGCTGAACTGGAGCGGGTGCAGAGAAGAGCGACCAAGGTTATTAGAGAACTAGGGGGTCTGCAATACCAGGACAGGTTAATACACTTGGGGTTATTTAGTTTGGAGAAACGAAGGCTTAGGGGTGATCTTATTACAATGTATAAATATATGAGGGGACAGTACAAAAACTTTTCTAATGATCTTTTTACTCTTAGACCTGTGACGGGAACAAGGGGGCATCCTCTACTTCTGGAGGAAAGAAGGTTTAGTCATAATCACAGACGCAGATTCTTTACTGTAAGAGCAGTGAGACTATGGAACTCTCTGCCGTCTAATGTTGTAATGAGTGATTCCCTACTAAAATTTAAGAAGGCACTGGATGCCTTTCTTGAAAAGTATAATATTACAGGCTATATTCACTAGTTTCCTAGATATTGCGTTGATCCAGGGAGCTAGTCTGATTGCTGTATGTGGAGTCAGGAAGGAATTTTTTTCCCCAATGTGTAGCTTACTGTTTGCCACTTGGGTTTTTTTTTGCCTTCCTCTGGATCAACATGTTAGGGCAGGTTAGGATAGGATATGGGTTGAACTAGATGGACTTAAAGTCTTCCGTCAACCTTAATAATAACTATGTAATAACTAGTGTTGAGCATTCCGATACCGCAAGTATCGGGTATCGGCCGATATTCGCTGTATCGGAATTCCGATACTTAGTTCCGATATTTTTCCAATATCGTATACCGGAATCGGAAGTTCCCATAATTCTTTGAGAGGCAATGTGATTTTAGTCAGCCAATGAGGAATCTTATGAAGTGTGGGCACATCCTGTAATGCTGCGGTCATCTTAACTAATGGCATGGCTGTGATTGGCTGCTGAAATGATGTCAGAATGCACTATAAAAGGCGCCGCCGCCATTTTAGCGTCACTGTGCTGTGAACTCAGTTAGGGACAGAACGCTGCTGTGCTGACTCTGAGGGACAGTTAGAGATTGCGATTTAGTGTACTGTGCTGTATGTAGGCAGGCTAGCACCAACCGCTGTGTAAAGCTTCCTTTTGCCTTGCAGTGTTGTTTTAACAGCTCTGTGCAAGGTGTGTGTGAGAGTGCAGGTGACGCTGCAGTTTGCTCTGCATCCACCGCTGTTTGTAGGCATCTGCACGTGTCACTCACTGACTCTTTTTTTTATTTTATTTTGTGGAATTGGTGCAGCTCCATTATATTTGAAAAAAATCTAATCTATTAGTGTGACGCGCTTCCATCCGTATACAATACATTGGTTGCAAACACTATAGAAGTACACAAGGGGGCCTTTCACAGCTACTGAACAGTTGTCTGCAGTGTTCACTGTAGTCTGTGAGCTTTTCATTTTTTGAGTGCAGATTACGCTCCAGTTAGTTCTTCAACCACTGCTGGTTGTAGTCTGCTGAGCGTGTGTCACTGCCTCATCCTTCACATTTTTCTCTAATTGGTGCTGCTCCATTATATTTGAAATAAATCTAATCTATTAGTGTGACGCGCTTCCATCCGTATACAATACATTGGTTGCAAACACTATAGAAGTACACAAAGGGGCCTTTCACAGCTACTGAACAGTTGTCTGCAGTGTTCACTGTAGTCTGTGAGCTTTTCATTTTTTGAGTGCAGATTACGCTCCAGTTAGTTCTTCAACCACTGCTGGTTGTAGTCTGCTGAGCGTGTGTCACTGCCTCATCCTTCACGTTTTTCTCTAATTGGTGCTGCTCCATTATATTTGAAAAAAATCTAATCTATTAGTGTGACGCGCTTCCATCCGTATACAATACATTGGTTGCAAACACTATAGAAGTACACAAAGGGGCCTTTCACAGCTACTGAACAGTTGTCTGCAGTGTTCACTGCAGTCTCTGAGGAATAACCACACTTAGGCCTTATAACTTTTCTGACTTTCTTTATCAATCTACCAAGATGAAGAAGGCAGGGAGTAAGGCACGTGGTCGTGGCCGTGGAGTTTCAGCAGGGAGAGGACGTGGGGATTCTGTGGCTGCTGCCGCACCCAGTGACACAGCATCCACCAGTTTTCCCCGTGAGCGTTCCTTTATGCGCACTTTTGTAGGAGCTCAGCGTACCCCCCTGCTGCGGGAAGAACAAATTGAAGCCGTTGTTGGTTGGATGGCAGCCAATGCATCGACTTCAATTGCTTCCACCTCCTCTCAGGACCACAGCACTGTTGAACAACCATCTGTCTCTTCACCGCCTGCCAAATTGCCCAGGCAGTCAGAGAGTTCTGAACTGGAGCCAGCTGAGTCTCTGCTTCTGTTCTCAGAATCTGTTGGCTTGCAAACAGGGGCCCAGCCAAGCAGCATTCTGGAATATGAAGAAGAGGCAGTATGCAGTGATGCGCAACAGCTGTGTCTCTCTGAATGTGAAGAGGCGGATGAGCCAGTGCCGATGGTCAGCACACCGCAGAACGCATCTGATGATGATGAGACTCAGGTGCCAGTTTCTGTTGAGCATGGTGCTGGCCAGACCACCCAACAGCAGCAGGTGTTGGAAGAGGGTAGTGGAGATGATGAGGTCCAAGACCCAACATGGCGTGAGGAACAGGAAGGTGGTGGTAGCAGCTCTGAGGAAGAGATTGCCCCAACGGTCCAAACAGTAGGGAGAGGTAGGCTGCAGACTCGGTTGCCTGTAGCCTCCAGTTTGGCACCCGTTCGTAGCAGTTCTCTTCCAACAGCCAAAACGGGCGCTCCCAGGACTTGCACTGCATGGTCCTTTTTTGACACACTTGCAGATGATATTTGCTATGTCAAATGCAAGCTGTGTAATCAAAAAGTAAAAAGAGGTAAAAGTGTCAGTAACCTTAATACCACAAATATGTGGAAACATGTGCGGTCAAAGCACGTGGTTGAGTTACAAAGACACACTGGAGATGTAGGCCAACCTACAGCAGCACCTACATCTTCAGCTCGTGTTGGAGCCTCTTCCTCCAGCTCACACACAGCTGGTTTGGCTTCCTCACAGGATCGCCATGGAAGAACCTCTGTCACTGTTGTCCAGAGACCCAGTGTTATTCCACCCACAGCTGCAAGTTCCCTGTCATCCTCACACTCCCAGGCCACAAAACAGCCATCGGTAGCACAGGCATGGGATAAAAGACGGCCATACTCGGCAAACCATCCACGAGCACAGGCTCTGAATGCTGGCATTGCAAAACTCCTGTCCCTTGAAATGCTGTCATTCAGGCTGGTGGAGACTGACAGTTTCCATAACTTAATGGCATTGGCAGTCCCACAATACAATGTGCCCAACGGATTTTATTTCAGCAGGCAAGCCGTCCCTGGTCTGCAAAAGCATGTTGAGGGAAAAATTAAACATGCGCTACTAAACGCCGTCAGTAGCAAGGTCCACCTGACCACCGATGCGTGGACCAGTACCCATGGCCAGGGACGATACCTTTCCCTCACTGCCCATTGGGTCAATGTTGTGGAGCCGGGTACAGATCTTGCGAGTGGCGCTGTACGTGTTCTGCCAACTCCAAGGATTGCAGGAATCAAGTCTGTCCACATTGACTCCTCCTCCTACTCCAGTTCCTCAGAATCATCGCTGCAGGAGCTGTCACGGTCTACCTCCACATGGACCCGTGAACGCTTACCTGATGCGACCGATATGAGCACAGCCGTGGCCAAACGTCAACAGGCCGTCCTGAAATTAATTTCCATGGGAATCGAAGCCACACAGCGCAGGAGCTCTGGAATGCCATCAAGCAGGAGAGCGACGTGTGGTTTTTGCCAGCGAATCTCCAGCCAGGCTTGGTAGTGTGTGACAATGGCCGAAATCTGGTGGCAGCTCTGGGCCTTGGCAACCTCACTCACATACCATGTCTGGCACATGTGCTCAACTTGGTCGTGCAGAGTTTTTTGAGGGACTATCCGGATCTTGATGCACTGCTGCACAAGGTCCGCCTAGAGTGCGCTCACTTGCGACGTTCCAGCATCGCCAGATCGCGCATTGCAGCTCTGCAACGCAGATTTCGCCTTCCTGAACATCGCATCATATGTGATGTACCCACCAGGTGGAATTCCACGTTACATATGTTGGAGCGGTTGTGTGAGCAGCAGCCAGCAGTAATGGAGTATCAGCTGCATCAGGCGCAATCAACTCGCAATTTGCGCCGTTCACACTTCACCACTACTGAGTGGGCATCTATGAAGGACATCTGCCACGTTTTGCGTGCGTTTGATGAGTCAACGCGGATGGCGAGTGCAGATGATGCACTAGTCAGCCTGACTGTCCCCCTTATCTGCCTGCTTCAAAAAACACTGCAAGCACTAAGGGATGAGGTTTTGGAAGAGGTGGAGGATGAGGAGTCACAAATTCCATCACCTTCTGGACAGTCAGCGCAACGTGGTTCCTCACAAAGGGCTGGGCAGGGCTCACTTTGTGAGGAGGATGAGGAGGAGTCAATGGAGGAGGAAGACATCGCTCCAGAGGGAGGTACACAACGCTCTAGTCAGTATGTAGAGCGAGGGTGGGGTGATGCAGAGCAGGCAGAGATGACGCCTCTTACAGGGGACAGCGTTTCTTGGCCAGTTGGGAGTCTGCAGCACATGGTTGATTTCATGCTGCAGTGCCTGAGAAACGACCGCCGCATCGCCCACATTCTCACCACGTCTGATTATTGGGTGTACACCCTCCTAGACCCTCGCTACCGGGACAACTTACAAAGCCTCATCACACCGTTGAACCGGGAGCGTAAAATGCGGGAGTACCAAGACACACTGGTGCAATCCATAATGTTCTCCATTCCAGCCGAGAGCACTGCTGCTGCTGCTACTGCTTTACAAAGCAGCTCTGTGCGTCGAGGCAGTGGAGACAGCTCTGCAACAAGAGGGAGCACAAGCAGCGCCTCTTCAAAAGGCAAGACCAGTATGTTCCAAATGTGGCGAAGTTTTGTGGCAGCGCCACAAATGTCTACACCATCCGAGACGGCTCCAGTCAGCAGGAGGCAACGTTTCCGTAAGATGGTGACAGACTACATGTCTTTCCCTCTCAGTGTACTCCCAGATGGCTCTTCCCCATTCAAGTTTTGGGTCTCTAAGCTGGATACATGGCCAGAGCTTAGCCAGTATGCATTGGAGGTGCTGGCTTGCCCTGCTGCCAGTGTATTATCGGAGCGCGTCTTTAGTGCTGCAGGTGGTGTACTAACAGACCGTCGCATGCGACTATCCTCCGATAATGTAGACCGGCTTACTTTTCTGAAAATGAACAAGGCATGGATCTCGCCAGAATTTGTCTGTCCGTTTTCAGATTAAATAAATGGTTCGCAACGTTATCCATGTCTCCTGTTATGTTCATCTTTCTACCACCTGAACTCTACTCCCTGGGCTACAACACTGCCAGTTGCTGCTCAGAAGTGTCGTGTCCACAGACCAATACACAAGCTATAGTGTTAGTGGGGTTCAGTAACGCCAGCTGTTCCCCTGCTGTGTGTCCGGCAAGAAGTCTCCTGTTCCCTACACATGCACAGAAAAACCCATGTCGAACATGCTCCAAATAGGGAAGAGCCGTCACCCTGATTGTTATGCTTAAAACATGAAATTGTGAAGTTTTCCAGGCCTAGAATGATAAATTTTTATGACAAATATGGACAAATAATAATTTGTCATCACAGCGCATATCTGCACATGTCTGTTAGAAATGGTAACAAAAACTAAAACATAGTGTTCACTTTTTGAAATTAATGCATAAAAGTACATTTTATACTTATCAATTAATGCTTTTTAAGGAACTTTATCTGTACCTGTAAGATAATGCAGTCAATGGATGTACGAATCATAAAATCCTCATCATCATCATCACGAGTTTTATTTATGACAGACATTATAAAATACACATACTGATGCCAACTGTAACTTCACACACCATATATGAAATGGCCAGCATGTAAACCTGGTAATAATGTGCAATAATAAATTATTACATCTAGAAAGTGCATCATGCATACTGACAATAGGTAGTTATACCTGCAAGTGCTGTTGAAACAACCACAACAGATATAAATTAATAATGGTATATAGGTATCACAGTGCATAGTTACTCATGGACAATGTCGATGTAATACTGTACCTCAATAAAGTCAGCGTCAACCATTATGCTTGTTAGTCTTGTAGATTGTTAAAGAGGGAACGTTCTTTTTTTGTTGGTCATAGGTGGAGTATTAGACAGTAAATGATTACTGCTGTCGTATTGTTGGCGTCCCTAGGGCGCAATAACGCTGCGTAACGTCACATTTTATAGAGTCATCTAATTGACACACGCTACCCTACCCTACGCGTGACAGTAGGAAGGTAGTGTTGACGGATAAAGCCTTGCGCAACCAGACATGCTTTTACCCTCTTCAACACTGTACAAGCAAAAAATGCATGATTGCAGCCGCAGACTTTATTGATGTACAGTATAACATCGGCATTACCCATCAGAGGCTGTCCACTGTCTGATACAGACATAGAATATACCTTTGCTATCCGTAGCCTTTGTTTCACCTACACTTGCAGGCACACACTTAAATTGTGACAATGCATTATGGTTTTTTAAATGGTTATTTTTTATCGTACATTATTGTGTCATCACATTGATGAGTCCATGCTGGACATGTCATACATGCTGTACAAAGTAACGATTTTATTAACTTAAATAATTGAAATGTCTGTGACTGTCACATCTAAATTGCAATGATGATGATGATGAGTGACTATTACAAAATCCATTGTCTTCACTATGTTATGGTTTAACATAGCGTTCCTTAAGCATTATTCATAAATACAAAAATGGACTTTTATTCTTAAATTTACAACACTATATTTTGTAACCAATTTTTTGGGTGGTGTGTTGTTCCATTTCTTGTTGGCATGTGCATACATGCGTTTATATTTGCAGTGTCTTTATTTTTATTCTTGAAGTTAGGAAACATGTGTATCTTCGTACCGTGTTAGCCAGTAGATAGAAAAATATTTAGACTTGAGAGTCCGCAGTGGTTGTTACCTTTTAATGGATAACTGAAAAGATGGTAACAAATTGCAAGCTTTCGAGGCTACTCACGTCTCTTCATCAGGCAAAGACTAAAACAAAAAATGAAGCATCACATATTTCTATACACAACAGGACACAGGAATAGTGAAATAGGTAAGACAAGTAAGTGACGTGTAGCAGAACTCTCATTATCACAGAGGGATGAACATAAATATTGGAACAGTTCCTAGATAAGGATAGAAAGTTTTATTGCCCTCTGATTGGGGTCTGGTTTTGTGTTTTCATGCCCCTGGAAGGGCAGAGACGCAGATTCCTTAATTGATATAGAATGACATAAATCCGTGTGATCTATTCATTCCATCACTAACAGTGTCAAAGGTCATGATGAGCTTATATTCTGAAACCTTTGTATCTTTCTCATATTTGAAGTTATATTTTAATACCAGTAATTCCATATCCATCATGCTATGACCGGGCATACAAAATTGTTTTGCCACAGGTAAATCCATTATTTTTTCTCTTATTGTGTGGCGCTGATAATTCATCCTTGTTCTCATTTTTTGGCCGGTCTCCCCTCACTTGTCCCTCCCTCACTTGTCTTACCTATTCCTGTGTCCTGTTGTGTGTAGAAATATGTGATTCTTCATTTTTTGTTTTAGTCTTAGCCTGATGAAGAGACCTGAGTAGTCTCGAAAGCTTGGAATTTGTTACCATATTTTCAGTTAGCCATTAAACGGTATCAACCACAGAGGACTCTCAAGTATAAATATTTTTCTATTCTTGGAATTGAAATTCATCATTTTATTGTCCTAGTAAAACTTCATTTATTCTTGTTTGAAGTACATACATTTGCAATGGCCACGTAACAAGGCAATAACTCAATATTTTATGCCTACATCCTCCTTGACCCTGGGCTTCAACACCGCCAGTTGCTGCTCAGAAGTGTTAGATGCACAGATGAAAACAATCGCTGATGTGTTTGTGGGGTTCAGTAACGCCTGCTGTTCCCCTGCTGTGTGTCCGGCAAAAATTACTGCTAGCTACTTAATCATGGTGAAAAAAACATGACATGTCAAAGGTCTAGTGCTACACTAGATATGAGGCTACACCCTGATTTCTAAGCTGTAAACATCTGAAACGTCAACTTTAAAACCATAAAATGATTAGTCTTTGTCACAAATCTGTTACAAAATAATTGTGACATATTATTTCAGATATGCACATGTCGAAAACAAATGCAAACACAAAAGCCTACTTATGCTATAGGATACTGATGGTCAACCTTGTCACTCCATAGCTTAGACAAATCCAACTCACATCATGACTCAAATTCTGCAATGTTGGAAGTGCATAATG
>JARQOD010000005.1:375503650-375628184 GCA_033576555.1 Oophaga sylvatica
GCTGCGATTTTTCGCAGCCCGTATAATACGGCCAAAAAAAAATCGGCTGCTGGGACCTGCCCCATAGATTAACATTGGTCCGAGTGCAATGCGATTATTTTTTATTTTATTTTTTTCTCTCATTGCACTCGTCCGTATTTCTCGCTAGTGTGACTCTGGCCTAAAAAGAATCGTTAGGTTGTTACGAAGTGTGTTGTCTTGGCATACATTTGGTGGGTATATGGTGACTACACCTTTCTGTGCAGAGGAGCTCTGTCATAGGAATAAATATAGCATTTTTTTTTTTTGGCCACATAAGCACATGTATGGGTGCTGTGGAGACACGTGGGTGCTCTCCTCTGCTAGCCCGAGACTGCATGGATCGGGGCTCATCCCACTAAACGCCTACTCTCCTTTTGCTGTGGGCATAACACTACTCAGACAACACAGGGTGAGGGTGAAACAGCGTCACAATACTTTATTGAACCACCAAACAAATAATAAGCTATAGAACAGTCCCAGCATAGGTACCCAAGATAGTGCAAAATTGCAGAAACTCGCTCTTCTGGTTTAGAGAAGCTGGTACTTTGGCACTTCCAAGGCTGACTACCCCCACCAGTGGCACTCTTCTTTTGGCGTGAAACCTCAGAGAGGAGGTAAATGACAAGCGTAGGAATCTGACAGTTCATTGAGGCGCGTGGCCAAGTAATTCCATGGAGCCAGGTGACCAGATGGTCCTAATCTGGCTTCTCCAAACATATCTTTGGGGGTCAGCTGACCGGAGGGTCACAATCCTGTCTTCCCCAAATGTATCCACGGGTGTCAGGTGACCGGAGGGTCACAATCCTGTGTTCCCCAAAAGTATCAACGGCTTCCAGGTGACTAGAGGGTCACAACTTGGATTCTCCGAACATCCAGGTGTCCTGTTGGCCCTATCCTAACTTCTCAGAATGTATCCATGGGTTCTGTGATAGTCAATGGAGCAGATCTGTCTTCTTCCAGCCAGGGCCGTACAGGGTCCCTTAAGTTGGCATCCTGGAGAATCCAAATCTGTGTCCCCTTGATGGAGCCATGTTTTCCTGGTAGTGTTCCTTTATGAAGTCAGTTTCCCTGCTGTTGTTCTGTCAAGTCACTTTGATACAGATGCTTATCCCCCTTATATGGTTCACAACTTGCCATCATCCACAGGTCAAGGGGAAGGTGTGATAAGATTAACATTGTTTGAATATTTAACCCCTTAACGACCGCCGATACGCCTTTTAACGGCGGTCATTAAGGGTACTTAAACCACAGCGCCGTTAATTAACGGCGCTGTGGAAAAAGTGAATAGCGCCCCCCATAGGCGCATTTTCTCCGGGATCTCGGCTACCGGGGGTAGCCGAGACACCAGAGAACATGAATCGGGTCGGTTTTTACCGACACCGATGTTGCGATCGCCGGTATTAACCCTATAACGGCGACCGCAACAAAAAAAAGAAAAAAAAGTTGCCATTTAATTTCTCTGTCCTCTGATGTCATCGGACATCAGAGGACAGAGAAAAAGGGTCCCCAGGACCCCCATGTGGCCCCCGATCCCCTGCATGTGGCCCCAGGGCCCTCCGGTGTCCCCCGGTGCCGGCGCGATGAAGAAAATGGCGGGCGCATGCTCAGTGCGCCCGCCGCTATGTGCCGCTATGTGCTGGGGGGGATGGGCAAATATTCTCTGGGGTCTCGGTTACCGGGGCCCCAGAGAACATGATCCGGGTCGGTATTCACCGATCCTGGTGTTGCGATCGCTGCTATGCAAGCATAGACGCGATCGCAAAAAAAAAAAAAAAAAAAAAAAAGATTTCTCTCCCCTCTGATGTGATCGCACATCAGAGGGGAGAAAATGAGGGTCCCCATGTCCCCCTGAACCCCCCCTGTACCTGCCGGTGTCCTCTGGCAGGTCCCCCTGGCATCCGATCCTCCCGGTCTATGGTGGGCGCATGCGCAGTGCGCCCGCAGATCTGCTTGGCGCCAGATTCAAATTTTTTTTCATTCATTCTCCAGAAAGTGCATTTTGATCACTGTGATAAACTATCACAGTGATCAAAATAAAAAAACAGTACATAACCCCCCCATTTATCACCCCCTTAGTTAGGGACATATAATAAAAAATAGAAATTATATTTATTTTCATTTTTCTGTTAGGGTTAGAGTTATAATTAGGGTTAGGGTTAGCATTAGGGTTAGGGTTAGCATTAAGGTTAGGGTTATAATTAGCGTTAGGGTTAAGCCGGGTTCATACTGCGTTATGGCAGTCCGTTAGACGGACTGCGTTACACCGCGGTATAACGCGGTGTAACGCAGTCCGTTAACGCTGCCATTCACCCCCATTTGAGGGCGCATCACGACGCATGCCGTAAAGCGGCATGCGTTTGCGACGTGCCATCATTCAGTGACGGAGCCTCGGACGCGGGCTGCAGCGTTTGGGCTCCGTCACCGCTAGCGCAGATGAATCATCTGCTGATTCATCTGCGCTAGCGGGTATAGCATAACGCGATCGCGTTTTGCTATACCGTTACGAGCCCGTCAACGCTATGTGTTGAACGGGCTGGTAAAACGCAAAATGAACCTAGCCTTAGGGTTAGGGTTATAATTAGGGTTATAATTAGGGTTAGGGTTAAATAGTTATGGTAAATTAGGGTTAGGGTTACAATTAGAGTTAGGCTGGAGTCACACTGGCGACAGAATCGGACGACTGCAATACGATGAAATATCGCATTGCAGTCTGCCGTATGTTAATCTATGGAGCAGCTCCCAGTATCAGATTTTTTGTGGTCCGTTTTAAACGTCCGAGTGCAATCGCAGCATGCTGCGATTGTCACCGATTGTGGGTCGACTATCGCCAATGCAAGTCTATGGGAGCGATGAAAAATCGGATTACAAACGGACCGCACGTGTGACTTGCGATGAAATCGCATCGGTGTCCTTTAGAAAAGCCGGCAATTCATCCCCGGCTATACTGTAAATTCACACTGACAGCTTTAATAAAGAATAGAAAGAATAGATATACACACATAGAATACACACATATATATATATATATATATATATATATATATATATATATATATATATATTTATATATATTGTAGCATTTCCAGGGGTATTAGCTCTAGGATCGCTGTCTGGGTAGACAGAATGGCACGGAAACAGTTCATTCAGACAGCAGTTATGGTAAAAACTGGCCGCAACCAGTTTTATTAAAGTCCACAGCACACAGATAAAACAAAGCATAAACAAAAGACCTAGGCTTGTCTAGCCACTAAATTACACTTATGTAATGTCCCTTTCTATCAGGAACCCAGACTCTATCAGTCTGTGCCCAAAACAACACATATGATATATGTTACCAGTATGGAGTTTCCCAGATACTCCTCCTTATGTCTGAAGGTCCACCCGACGTCCAGACTTGAGAGAGATCCACTCCTATTCAGTAGTCATTATCCTGGAGGTTCACAGAGACACTCCTGTGTCCGGGGTACCTCTAACCCAGACTGAGACGGCTCCCCTCCTCTTCAGTAATCATCAGCATGGAGGTTCACAGAGACACTCCTGTGTCCGGGGTACATCTAACCCAGACTGAGACGGCTCTCCTCCTCTTCAGTAGCTTATCCGCATGCATTCTCACAGAGACTGCTTCCTTGTGCCAGGACACCTCTCTGTGTCCAGGCTAAAGACAGCTCTAACACTCTTGGAGACTGTTTCTTGTGCCAGGACACCTCCCTGTGTCCAGGCTAAACTAGCTCTCTGACTGTGTCCGCAGACACCTATTTCTGGCTTCCTAATTAACAGCTGATTGGCTTCAGGTTTAAGCTGCAAGTGTGCAATGAATGCAAGGTGTAGTGACCTCTCTCTACCACCAGGTCTACAAAGACACATATTTCCCTTATAGTTAGCAAAGAACCTAGGTGAAATGTACACCCCATTCACCACATATCCTCACTGTCTCACAATATATATATATATATATATATATATATATATATATATATATATATATGTCATTGTGGCATATATATATATATATATATATATATATATATAATATATACATATATTTATAGTTTATACAACTGTCTAAATACATTAAAGCCGTCTAATTCAATTCCGGATTTTGACTTTTTACAGACCACATTCGTATTGGATACCCCCAGAGTGTTCTAAACATGCGGAAATCCCCAGACGGTGATCCCCATTATGGAAACTAGCACCCCCTTATAGGATACATCTAGATGTGTTGTGGTGATTCACTTTGATACCCCAGTTGTTGCACAGAATTTATAAACGCAGCAGCATGATAAGAAAAATTAGGAAATATTGTATTTCTCCCCAAAAATCATTATTTTTGAGCCTAACTAATCTTGTTATTTACAAAATAGTAACGGAGGAGAGAATACTGAGACCCCCCAATATTGGTGGTGCATTGTGATATTCAGCAGTGCTCCCTATGTTGGGAAAACCACTGTTTTCGCACGGCAGGTTTTCTCTGAATGGAGAGGAGACACTATATTACTTTTTTGAAGCGTTAATCAGTCATATTTGGACACCACCTCTGATGTGCTACTAGGAGGGAAAATCCCCTAATACTTAGTATACGATTAATCCAACACACCAATAACCCTAATATCAACCAAAACTCCATAACTAATCCAACAATATCAACTAATTTTAAACCTTAATGCGTCCAGGCGTCACATGAAAACTACAAAAAATCCGTGTCCGTATATAGTCGTCGATTCATCTGAACAAAATAGGCAAACATGCCACAATCCGCTCTGGAACATGCATTGGAATTTTACCTTCAAATATGCGTTATAGTTATCGCATGATGGATGTAACTTGTGTAAATCATTTTCTCAAAGCATTAGAAAAATTTCTGAGGCTTGTCAAAAACTGAATTAATATCCAAAAAATGATTTAAATCACAAAAAAAATGATTTAATACAAAAAGAACCATTTTTTATTTTTTAAAAAAATATTGATTATATCCACCCTGTGTATATATATACATATATTTATAGTTCTTACACTTCTACATACTGTAATAGCCGCTAATTCAATTGCCGGCTTTGTGACTTTAAGAAGCCACAGTCATGTTTGAGACACGAGTTTAAACCAGTGAAACCTCCTGTAATTGACCCATATTTTGTAACTTACAATTACTAAGTGTTGTGTGCAAATTTCAGATAAGTGGGTTTAAATTAAAGGCGAAATGTGAATAAAAAATATTTTTTTTCTCAAAAATCATTTTTTTAGCCAGCTATTTTTTATTTTCCCAAGGGTAACAGGAGAAATTAGGACCCCAAAATTGGTGTGCAATTTGTCCTGAGTATGCTGATACCCCATATGTTGGGGTAAACCACTGTTTGGGCGCACGGCAGGGCTCGGAAGGGAGGGAGCGCCATTTGACTTTTTGAACGCCACGTCGTGTTTGGAGACCCCCTGATGTGCCTAAATAGTGGAAATCCCTCAATTCTAGCTCCAACCCTAATCCCAACACACCCTAACCCTAATCCTAACCTAAATCCCAACCCTAATTCCAACCCTAATTGTAACCCTAAGGCCGGCGTCAGACACAACTACAAAAAATCGGACCGTTTTAGTCGGTCGATTATCTGAACAAAATGCAAACATCACACATCCGCCTGGCATCCGATTTTCCTTCAAAGATGCGATTTAGTCGCATGTGTGTGTACCTTGTAACATCCGATTTTCATCCGACTTGCGAGAATTTCTCGCAGGCTTGCAAAACTGACATATAATGGATCCAAAAGAATAGTATTTAAATCACAAAAGAAAGAATAGATATATACACATAGAACACATATAATATATATATATATATATATATAATATATTATATATTTTATTTATAATATATCACACACATGTCATTGTGACATATATATATATAACATATATTTATAGTTCTTACACTTCTACATACTGTAATAGCCGCTAATTCAATTGCCGGCTTTTGTGAAATCACAGAAGCCGACATGAAATGATACATTGTTTCGACACAGTTAACCATGTAATTTCCTGTATTTTGATATATGGTTTGAACTTACAATTACATAAGTGTATGTGTGCAAAATTTCAGATATGTAGGGGTTAATTAAAGGTGTAAATTCGTTGAAAAAAAATGCGTGGGCTCACGCTGTATTTTCTCCACCAGACAGACAGAGCAAGCGAGTGGGGGCAGATAATAATACCCTAGGGAGGGTACATTTTTTTGTGCCCCCCCTGGCTACTAACATCTGCCCCCAGACACCCCAGAAAGGGCAAATCTCTAATTAGATTTGCCCTTTCTTGCACTTTGCCCGTCTATTCACATTGCCCTGTAGCGGTGGCGAATGGGTTAATAAGGGGTTAAAATGACCTTGCAATTGAAAGGTCACTTTAAGCCAGGTTAATAATTGAGAGCTGTCAATTAGACAACTATCAATTATTAATCCTATTGAAGTAAATAAAAAAACACACACACTTTAAGAATAAATAATTTTAATGAAATAAAAACACATTTTTTTGACCATCTTTTATTTTACTCTTAATCCGTGCGACGCCCTTGATCTCCTAAAATAAATATAAAATAATAAAACGACATTATTCTTACCTATCTGGCGATCTGTCACGTCCCACGATGTAATCCTTCACAAAGGGTTAACTAGCAATCAGCTAGGCAGCGCAACTAATGCTGCGTGCTCAGCTGATAGCTCCTGAATGAATGAGCTTATCTCCTGCCGACAGGAGAGGATGTGATTAATGAATGAAGCTTAATTGATTGTGTCCCACTTTCACTTTAGGTCAGGTCACTCAAGTGAAAGTGGCAATAAATCAATTAAGCTTCATTTATTCATCTCTTCCTCTCCTTTCGCTGGGAGAGTAAGTTATTCATTCGGGGGGTAAGAGCTCAGCAGACAGCATTAGCTCCCTGCGAGCTCTAACCTGTTAACCCTTTCTGATGGATTACACCGTGGGACCTGACTGTACATCGGATTGGTAAGAATAATTTTGCTTTTTTATTTTCTTTTTATTACAGGAAATGGTTTTAGCAGGAAAATAAAATATGGTCAAAAACTGTGTGATTATTTCATTAAGGCTATGTGCACACGTTGCGGTTTTTTAGCGGTTTTGCCGCGGTTTTTCGCGGCGGAAACGCAGCGAAACCGCGGCAAAACCGCTTACACAATACAACTCATTAAGGCCTATGAGATTCCGCAATGCTGTGCACATGCTGCGGGTTTTTCCGCGGCGGAATCGCATCGCGGGAGAATCCGCAGCATGCTCATTCTTTTTTGCGGAACCGCGGCGATTCCGCCGCCATAGGAATGCATTGAACCGCTTACTTTCTGCATGTGGCTGTGCCCACCATGCGGAAAGTAAGCGGTTCATGTGCGGATGGTACCCAGGGTCTGGAGGAGAGGAGACTCTCCTCCAGGCCCTGGGTACCATATCCATGTAAAAACAATAATTAAATAAAAAATAATGATATTCTCACCTTCCGGCGTCCCCGCAGCTTTCCCGCCTCTCAGCGACGCTCCCGCCAATCGCGTTCCCAGGAGTGCATTGCGAGATCACCCAGATGACGTAGCGGTCTCGCGAGATGCTACGTCATCGGGATGATTGTCACAAAGGACTCCTGGGAACGGAACTTGCCGGGAGCGTCGCTGAGAGGCGGGAAAGCTGCGGGGGCCGCCGGAAGGTGAGAATATCATTATTTATTATTTTTTTTATTATTTTTACATTAGATCTTTTTACTATTGATGCGACATAGGCGGCATCAATAGTAAAAAGTTGGTCACACTTGTCAAACACTTGTTTGACTCGTGTGACCAACCTGTCAGATCGCTTGTAAAACGCTAGCATTCTGCAAGCTAATTCCGCTTGCAAAACGCTAGTGTTTAGCGGGAATACGCATACCTATAATATGCGGATTTCCCACGGCAGGGAGGTGCGGAATTGCCGCGGAAATTTCCATGGCAATTCCGCAACGTGTGCACATAGCCTAAACTTCTTTTTTATTAAACTGTGTGTGTTTGATTTTTCTTTCATACAATAGGATTAATAATTGATAGTTGTCTAATTGACAACTCTCAATTATTAACCTGGCTTACAGTGACCTTTCAATTGCAAGGTGGCTGTAACCCTTATTAACCCATTCGCCACCGCTACAGGGCAATGGGAATAGATGGGCAAAGTGCCAGAAAGGGCAAATCTAATTATAGATTTGCCCTTTCTGGGGTGTCTGGGGGCAGATGTTAGTAGCCAGGGGGGGCACAAAAAAAATGTACCCTCCCTAGGCTATTATTATCTGCCCCCACTCGCTTGCTTTGTCTGTCTGGTGGAGAAAATACAGCGTGAGCCCACGCATTTTTTTTCAACGAATTTACACCTTTAATTAACCCCTACATGTCTGAAATTTTGCACACATACACTTATGTAATTGTAAGTTCAAACCATATATCAAAATACAGGAAATGACATGGTTAACTGTGTCTAAACAATGTATCATTTCATGTCGGCTTCTGTGATTTCACAAAAGCCGGCAATTGAATTAGCGGCTATTACAGTATGTAGAAGTGTAAGAACTATAAATATATGTATATATATATATGTCACAATGACATGTGTGTGTGTGTGTTGTTGTGTGTTATATATATATATATATATATATATATATGTGTTCTATGTGTATATATCTATTCTTTCTTTTGTGATTTAAATACTATTCTTTTGGATCCATTATATGTCAGTTTTGCAAGCCTGCGAGAAATTCTCGCAAGTCGGATGAAAATCGGATGTTACAAGGTACACACACATGCGACTAAATCGCATCTTTGAAGGAAAATCGGATGCCAGGCGGATGTGTGATGTTTGCATTTTGTTCAGATAATCGACCGACTAAAACGGTCCGATTTTTTGTAGTTGTGTCTGACGCCGGCCTTAGGGTTACAATTAGGGTTGGAATTAGGGTTGGGATTTAGGTTAGGATTAGGGTTGGGATTAGGGTTAGGGGTGTGTTGGGATTAGGGTTGGAGCTAGAATTGAGGGATTTCCACTATTTAGGCACATCAGGGGGTCTCCAAACACGACGTGGCGTTCAAAAAGTCAAATGGCGCTCCCTCCCTTCCGAGCCCTGCCGTGCTCCCAAACAGTGGTTTACCCCAACATATGGGGTATCAGCATACTCAGGACAAATTGCACACCAATTTTGGGGTCCTAATTTCTCCTGTTACCCTTGGGAAAATAAAAAATAGCTGGCTAAAAAAATGAGTTTTGAGAAAAAAAATGATTTTTTATTTTCACAGCTCTGCGTTTATAAATTTCTGTGAAACACTTGGGGGTTCAAAATGCTCACCACACATCTAGATAAGTTCCTTAAGGGGTCTAGTTTCCAAATGGGGTCACTTGTGGGGGGTTTCCACTGTTTAGACACATCAGGGGGTCTCCAAACACGACGTGGCTTTCAAAAAGTCAAATGGCGCTCCCTCCCTTCCGAGCCCTGCCGTGCGCCCAAACAGTGGTTTACCCCAACATATGGGGTATCAGCGTACTCAGGACAAATTGCACACCAATTTTGGGGTTCTAATTTCTCCTGTTACCCTTGGGGAAAATAAAAAATAGCTGGCTAAAAAAATCATTTTTGAGAAAAAAAATCATTTTTCATTTTCACGGCTCTGCGTTTATAAATTTCTGTGAAGCACTTGGGGGTTCAAAGTGCTCACCACACATCTAGATAAGCTCCTTGGGGGGTCTAGTTTCCAAAATGGTGTCACTTGCAGGGGGTTTCTACTGTTTAGGTACATCAAGGGCTCTGCAAACACAACATGACGCCCGCAGAACATTCCATCAAAGTCTGCATTACAAAATGGCGCTCCTTCCCTTCCAAGCACTCCCATGCGCCCAAACAGTGGTTTCACCCCACATATGGGGTATCAGCGTACACAGGAAAAATTGCACAACAACTTTTTGGGTCCAATTTCTCCTGTTACCCTTGGGAAAATAAAAAAAAATAGCGGTCTAAAGAATCATTTTTGAGGAAAAAAATGATTTTTTATTTTTACGGCTCTACGTTTATTAATTTCTGTGAAGCACTTGGGGGTTCAAAGTGCTCACCACACATCTAGATAAGTTCCTTAAGGGGTCTAGTTTCCAAAATGGTGTGATTTGTGGGGGATTTCGACTGTTTAGGCGTATCAGGGGCTCTCCAAACGCGACATGGCGTCCAATTTAAATTCCAGCCAATTTTGGTTTGTAAAAGTCAAATGGCGCTCCTTCCCTTCCAAGCCCTGCCGTGCGCCCAAACTGTGGTCCCACCCCACATATGGGGTATCAGCGTACTCAGGACAAATTGGACAACAACTTTTGTGGTCTAATTTCTCCTGTTACCCTTGGGAAAATAAAAAATTGGGGACTAAACGATCAGGTTTGTGGAAAAAATATGACTTTTTATTTTCATGCCGGGAGTTATAAACTTCTGTGAAGCACTTGGGGGTTCAAAGTGCTCACCACACATCTATATAAGTTCCTTAGGGGGTCTAGTTTCCAAAATGGGGTCACTTGTGGGGGGTTTCCACTGTTTAGACACATTAGGGCCTCTACAAACGCGACATGGCGTCCAGCCAATTCTGAGTTGAAAAGTCAAACGGCGCTCCTTCCCTTCCAAGCTCTGCCATGCACCCAAACAGTGGTTTACCCCCACATATGGGGTATCAGCGTACTCAGGACAAATTGCACAAAAACTTTTGGGGTCTTGTTACCCTTGGGAAAATAAAAATTGGGGTGAACAGATCGTTTTTGTGGAAAAAATATGATTTTTTATTTTCACGGTTCTATGTTATAAACTTCTGTGAAGCACTTGGAGGTTCAAAGTGCTCACCACACATCTAGATAAGTTCCTTAGGGGGTCTAATTTCCAAAATGGGGTCACTTGTGATGGGTTTCCACTGTTTAGACACATCAGGGCCTCTACAAACGCTGCATGGCGTCCAGCCAATTCTGCGTTGAAAAAGTCAAATGTCGCTCCTTCCCTTGCGACCTCTGCCGTGCGCCCAAAAAGTGGTTTCCCCCACATATGGGGTATCGGCTTAGGCCTCTTTCACATATCCGTTGTGCGCCTGACGGCGCCCCGGCATTTTGCCGCGGCTGCCTGATGCGCCGCTTCAGGCACATCAGGCAGCACTGGCAAAAAATAAAAACGTTACATGCTGCGTTGTGTCCGGCCGCCGGAATGTACATTTCCGCCGGATCCGGACAAAAACGCATACAACGCACTGACATGTGGCGCCATCTGGCGCTAATGAAAGTCAATGCAAAAAAAAAAACGCATCCGGCATCACATTTTGCCAGATGCGGTTGGACAAAAAAATGCCGGAGGGCGCCGTCAGGCGCACAACGGAAATGTGAAAGAGGCCTTATTCAGGAGAAATTGCACAACAAATTTTGTGGTTCATTTTTTCTTTTAACAGTTGTGAAAATAAAAAAAATAGGTTCCGAAGTAAAGTTTTTGCAAAAAAAATTAAATGTTAATTTTTTCCTTCCACATTGCTTCAGTTCCTGTGAAGCACGGAAAGGGTTAATAAACTTCTTGAATGTGGTTTTGAGCACCTTGAGGGGTGCAGTTTTTAGAATGGTGTCACTTTTGGGTATTTTCTATCGTATAGACCCCTCAAAGTGACTTCAAATGTGATGTGGTCCCTAAAATAAAAATGGTGTTGTAAAAATGAGAAATCGCTGGTCAACTTTTAACCCTTATAACTTCGTAACGAAAAAAAATTTTGGTCCCAAAATTGTGCTGATGTAAAGTAGACATGTGGGAAATGTTATTTATTAAGAAATTTGTGTGTCATATCTCTCTGATTTAAGGGCATAAAAATGTTAAATTTTCAAAATTTTCGCCATATTTCCGTTTTTTTTCATAAATAAACACAAGTCATATCAAAGAAATTTTACCACTAACGTGAAGTACATTATGTCACGAAAAAACAATCTCAGAATCAGCGGGATTCGTTAAAGCGTTCCAGAGTTATAACCTCATAAAGTGACAGTGGTCAGAATTGTAAAAATTGGCCCTGTCATTAAGCTGCAAAATGGCTCTGTCACTAAGGGGTTAAAGTGAACCTGTCAGCAGGATTGTGATGCTGTCAGTTGGCGCTGTTATACTGATAAAAATTATACCATGGTTTTCAGTTAGAAAATCTCCTGCTACTGTGCAGCCTTTGGGTGGGGCTTTATGTGGTGCTTTGCTTACATATGCAGTTTTATGGGTTTATGACAGGTCACTGATCTCTCAGTGACCTGCTCTCTAATTTACATACTTCATAGAATACTGTGTGGAAAAAAAAATTTAACGTTCATCACGCCTGCGCTGTAGCATGATACAATGTATGATATGCCTATATGTATTTATTATTTAGTCATATAGTATTGTGGGGAGAAAAAATATGGTTCCATCAAAATGGCGTCGGCGCCTGAGCAGTAGCATCTGTAGGTGCCATTTTGAAAAAGATAATTAATTTTTTTTTCTCCCCACAATACTATATGACTAAATAATAAATGCATATAGGCATATTATCCAATGTATCATGCTACAGCACAGTCGCTGCACCACGGAGAGAGAGGATCCGCCTTTCAAGGACAGAAAACCTACAGATAAAAAGGGCAGTACCTCACTCTCGCATCAGTTGGTTTCCTGTCCTTGACAGGGAACCTTTCAGTTATGGGTGCTTACCTGAAGAAAGAAGACTGAAGATGTTGATGGAGTCTGTGCCTGTCCACACGGATACAGGCAGAGGGGGTGCCCCTGCTGTGGCTGGTGCGGTGTCCTAAAGCCGCCACAACTGGGGCCTTTCAGGGGGTGGAGGGAGGAAGCGCAGCCGTCGCACCATACACCGGTGCCAGCTTCAAGGCGTCCAGCTCTGCGCATGCGTGGGGATGCGCAAGACTTGCCCCCTGATGACTAGGTCGGCAGGTCACATGACCGTAAGTCAGGGGTCGACAAAGTTGTTCAGAATCTAGGAGCCAGCCAAAAAATTTAGGAGCCAGAATTTTTTTTTCATTTCATCATCATCATGGCCTCCCCATCATCATCATCAATGTCTGCCCATCATCATCATTGCCTCCTCTCATATCATCGCCTCCCCATCATCATCAATGCCTGCCCATCATCATCGCCTCCCCATCATCAACAATGCCTCCCCATCAACATCAGTGCCTCCCCATTATCATCAGTGCCTCCCCATTATCATCAGTGCCTCCCCATTATCATCAGTGCCTCCCCATTATCATCAGTGCCTCCCCATTATCATCAGTGCCTCCCCATTATCATCAGTGCCTCCCCATTATCATCAGTGCCTCCCCATTATCATCAGTGCCTCCCCATTATCATCAGTGCCTCCCCATTATCATCAGTGCCTCCCCATTATCATCAGTGCCTCCCCATTATCATCAGTGCCTCCCCATTATCATCAGTGCCTCCCCATTATCATCAGTGCCTCCCCATTATCATCAGTGCCTCCCCATTATCATCAGTGCCTCCCCATTATCATCAGTGCCTCCCCATTGTCATCAGTGCCTCCCCATTGTCATCAATGCCTCCCCATTGTCATCAATGCCTCCCCATCGTCATCAATGCCTCCCCATCGTCATCAATGCCTCCCCATCGTCATCAATGCCTCCCCATCGTCATCAATGCCTCCCCATCGTCATCAAGTGCCTCCCCATCGTCATCATGCCTCCCCATCGTCATCAGTGCCTCCCCATCGTCATCATGCCTCCCCATCGTCATCATGCCTCCCCATCGTCATCAGTGCCTCCCATCGTCATCAATGCCTCCCCATCGTCATCAATGCCTCCCCATCGTCATCAATGCCTCCCCATCGTCATCAATGCCTCCCCATCGTCATCATCACTGCCCTCCCCCCATCACCATCAAACAGACAGCACCGCAGCACACAAGCACTCTCTCACATACACAGACAAAGCACCGCACTACATACACACACAGACACACACACACATATCTCACCTGTCCGGCTTCCGCGCGCTCTCTGCCACAGCCGGCCGCTGAATGATGACGTCATTCAGCGGCGCTGCTGTGAGAGGAAACTCAGGCGCCCCCTGGAGCCCGGAGCTGCGGCAGCGGAGGCACGGGGAGCGGTGAGTATTGTGCCAGCTGCTGCCGGGGCCCTGAGCAAGCGGGGGGGGCCAAGTGGCGACGCTGACACCGCTCACCTCCGCTAACGGGCGCCGGGGTGCCCGACGGCGAGTGGGCCCCCCCGCCTGCTCAGGGCCCCGACAAACCCGGGCGCCAGGCATGGTTTTCTAGGCGCCACTGGCGACCTGACGCCCGGGTTTGTCGAACCCTGCCGTAAGTAACTTCCGGCGAGGAAACCGGATGGAGTACAGGGCATGTGCCAAGGCTGTTCCATTCTATGCAGTATGTAAAATAGGGGGCAGGTCAGTGAAGGAGCAATGACCTGTGATAAGCCGTACAGATGAATATGTAAGCAGAGCACCACAGAAAGACCAGATCCTCCTCAGCCCCGCCTCACAGCACGAGAATCTCATGAACTGAAATCTAGGAATAGATTAAACAACCACAAGACGGATTTCATCAACCCGGGTATAATTTTAATCAGTATAAGGCTGCTTTCACACTTGCGTTTGAGCGACCTGCGCCTGTCTGTGCACGGCCGCCGCTAAGCTCCTCCTCCCGGCGGCTCCGCCTATGGGCACACGACGCCGCATGCGACCTGCGTACCCTATGTTCATCATTAGGTACGCAGGCCGTGCGCAGGTATGCGTTTTGCGGCGCATGCGTCCTTTTAACGGTGCGCCGAGCGTACCAAAATGTTGCATGTTGCTTTTTGGTGCGCTCGACGCACCAGTCAAAAGGACGCATGCGCCGCCAAACGCATACCTGCACACGGCCTGCGTACCCAATGCTAAAGATAGGGTACGCAGGTCGCATGCGGCGTCATGCGCCAGCAGGTCGCTCAAACGCAAGTGTGAAAGCAACCTAACACCGCCAACCTGACAGTTCTGTAGTTTACTGAGCAAAATCCTGCTGACAGGTTTGCTTTAATCAATCTGCCTAGTTTGTCCACCTCTGTTTTGCAGGTCAACAAACTAGCTGGCCTGGTATAATGTGTAATCAACATATTAACAAATATCAATAATAGTAATTGAACAATATCCCTGTCCCTCAAAAATAGCAGACAATGAGTTGCAGCAAAAGCAACTCAAAAGTCAATGTCCAGCTTATACGAACAATAGTCTGTTTCTTGACCAACCAAAGAAAAGCATAAATTCAAAAGTCAAGAAAGATAATAGCCATGGCTCCTGGCTTACTGAAAATAGATGTCTGGATAATTAAGATTGAATGGTGTGTCGTCACAGGTGAAAAAGACTGGAGTGTTCTTTCTGTGTAAATTTAATGGTGTAATATGTGAACAAAGCCATTTTCTTTGTATAATTTATAATTCTTATTTGTTTGATTTTCTTCTGAAGGAAACCCAAGATGCAAAATCTTGAGGCACATGTAACTAGCAGCTTGCTGCGGTTTCCGGAAACCACAATAGAAGCTCTTCAGGAGGATGACATTAACCTGGAATCTGTCTTGTGTGCAAAGTTTACCACAGGTAAGATATACAGTATTAAACAGCTAATATAATAATGGTCTGTTTGCTCATTAGTTTACCAAATGAATGGTAGTTTTTTTTTTCTCAAAAATATTTCCTGTTAAGTGATTGTTAGATTGGTGGGGGTGAAAGTAGGACTATTGCTTGTGTGAACGCGGCCTATCTTATGGTCCGTATTCAGGCTGCAAAGCCTGACCTAGTGGCAGGCTTCCCAACCTTGGCTTACAGCTTCATGTCTTCAGCTGTAGGTCATATACGGACTGTGAAACAGTTGTGCCTTACATAGATCTAACAATTACCGTATATACTCATGTATAAGCCGACCCCCCTAATTTTGCCACAAAAAACTGGGAAAACTTATTGACTCGCGTATAAGCCTAGGGTGAAAAATGATTATGCCCCCATATGATGCTCCACAGATTATGCCCCCATATGATGCTCCACAGATTATGCCCCCATATGATGCTCCACAGATTATGCCCCCATATGATGCTCCACAGATTATGCCCCCATGTGCTCCACAGATTATGCCCAATATGCTCCACAGATTATGCCCCCATATGCTCCATATTATGCCCCATATGTTCCACAGATTATGCCCCCACATGCTCAAGATTATGCCCCATATGTTCCACAGCTTATGCCCCCATATGTTCTATATTATGCCCCCATATGCTCCAGATTATGCCCCATATCTTCCACAGCTTATGCCCCCATATGCTCCAGATTATGCCCCCATATGCTCCAGATTATGCCCCATATGTTCTATATTATGCCCCCATATGCTCCATATTATGCCCCATATCTTCCACAGCTTATGCCCCCATATGCTCCAGATTATGCCCCCACATGCTCCAGATTATGCCCCATATGTTCCACAGTTTATGCCCCCATATGTTCTATATTATGCCCCCATATGCTCCAGATTATGCCCCCACATGCTCCAGATTATGCCCCATATGTTCCACAGCTTATGCCCCCATATGTTCTATATTATGCCCCCATATGCTCCAGATTATGCCCCATATCTTCCACAGCTTATGCCCCCTCTTTGCACCGCTGCGCACTGCTCCCTCGGTCTGACTCCTCTGGCTGTGAATGATCAGGCAGGGGGCGGGGCGCGCACTAACGACGTCATCGCGCCCTCTGCCTGAACATTCACAGCCAGGAGTCAGACCGAGGGAGCAGCACTGCGGTGGACCGGGGACAGGTAAATATCACTATACTCACCCCTCCGCGGCGCGTCTCTGCAGCCTCTCCTCTTCTCCCGGCGCTCTCCGCAGCGCTTCAGTCCTGCAGCGGTCACGTGGTACCGCTCATTAAAGTCATGAATATGTGCATATTCATGACTTTAATGAGCGGTGCCATGTGACCGCTGCAGGAAGGAGCCGGAGATCGTGGGAGAAGCAGGGGGGCTGCAGAGACCGCGCCGGCGGAGGGGTGAGTATGATCCGACACCCCCGCTCCCCCGCCGACCCCCGTATATGACCCGCGTATAAGCCCAGAGGGGGACTTTCAGCCCTAAAAATTGGGCTGAAAATCTCGGCTTATACATGGGTATATACGGTATCCCTTTTATTATGCAGTTAAATCTCTGTTGTGTGGGAATATGCCTAGTGTTTCTCGTAAAAACTATATCTTTAATTTTTTTTTTTTTTATTTTTTTTTAGTTTTAACAAATATGAAGTGTTGCAGGCACACTAAAGGTTGGCAGTGCATGTGTCTAATGTAATATTTTTTTTCTGTAAAGGGAGAGCTGGGCTAGCTTGGCTCGCATGTGGACCCCAGCTTGAAGTTACCAGTTCTGTAACTGGTGAAAGACTTTCTGCATACTGTTTTAGAACAGTGACTGAAAGACCTCCCACTGTTGTCGCAGTCAAAGAGTTTTCATGGCAGAAGAAGACAGGACTTCTCGTCGGGCTAGTTGAAGCAGAAGGAAGTATTCTTTGCTTGTATGATGTTGGCATTTCAAAAGTTGTTAAAGCAGTCGTGCTCCCTGGCTCGGTACGCACTTCTAAACTTGTTTAATTTGCTCAAACCGTTTTGGGAAACTGTTATAATTACCTATATACATTTTTCTTTTTTTTCAGGTAACTGCTGTTGAACCCTTAGTAAATTATGGTGGAGCAAGTTCAAGTACTCAGCATTTACACCAGAGTCTAAGATGGTTCTTTGGCGTGGCAGCTGTGGTTACAGATGTTGGACATGTTCTTCTCATTGATCTATGTTTAGATGATATCTCTTGCAATCAAGATGAGTTGGAAGCATCAGGTATTTGTCTTTCTAAATCAGGAATTTTAAAAATGTATTTTAACACCACTAAATCTCTAACGTAGCATATTGTCGTTTCAAGATGTGTTAAGGGGAGATTAAATATTAATAAGTGATGGCATATTAGTAGGATTTGTCAGCACAAAATAATCACTAGGGGTCTGACCTCTGAAGCACCCTACAATACCAGGAATAACATTTTCCCTCTGAACATTGGTGTGGGGCTACCTCCTGCCGCACATCTACATTCAAGTGAATGCAGCTCTTTGCCTTTCCTAGCACAGTTGAGATACCAGGACCACCTTTGTGTTGGAAATAAAATAACGAAGGGAACACAGCCCCATCTGCATACCCCTCAGAATTGGTTAGGGTCCAAGAGATTAAGTGATGGCATATCACATATCGGCAATATGTAATTTACTTGATTTGGAATTCCCTTTGTGATTTCAAGAAACAACTTTACATAAATCCTTGCATAGCTTTGTGTCTTTCCAATATACTGTGTCTGTTCATTCCTCATGGTTTTTATGATCTCTTCTTGCTGTCCTTTAACCCTTAACCACTGCCGATACGCTTTAAAATGGCTGCTGTGAAGGGGCCTTATTCCCTTATTGCTGTTTTAAAATGGCGATAGAGAATAAGGTTATAGCACCCCACCCAGCGTCGGATAATCTCCCGGGATCCGGCTACCGGGGTAGCTGAGACTCTGGAGAACACGATCAGGACTGTTTTTTTCCCCCACATTTGGGGTATCTGCGTACTCAGCAGAAATTGCACAACAAATTTTGTGGTCCATTTTCTTTTGTTTTTGTAAAAGTGAAACATTTGGGGCTAAATCAACATTTTTTGTGAAAAAAAAAAAGTTTCTTTTTTTTTCCTTCCACATTTCATTTATTCCTGTGAAGCACGTCAAGAGTTAATAAATAAGGCTTTGTAAATTGTTGGAAAATTGAGGAATTGCTGATTAACTTTGACTCCTAACTTTCTAACAAAAAATGTTTTTCAAAAATTGTTCTGATGTAAAGTAGACATGTGGGAAATGTTGTTTAAATATTTTGTGTGGTATAGCAATCTGATTTAAGGGCATAAAAATATTAAGTTTGAAAACTGCAGAATTTTCAAAATTTTGTGTGAAATTTTCGATATTTTCATACAAATTGTATCAACCAAAATGTACCACTAACGTGACGTACAATATGTCTCAGAATCACTGGTATTCGTTGAAGCATACCAGAGTAACCTTTGCACTTTGAGAGAGACGGATTTGCCAGTAACCTCATGGTCGAGTCGCCAGTAGAAAGCCTAATGACCCTGATAAAAAGTTCACAATCTCCATTTCTTAATACCGTGTATTGCCCCTTCTAACATCAATGACAGCTTGAAGTCTCTTGTGGTAGTGTTCTTTATTTTCTGAGATGGTAAAGCTGCCCACTCTTCTTGGCAAAAAGCCTCCAGTTCCTGTAAATTTCTGGGCTGTCTAGCATGAAGTGCGCGCTTGAAATCTCCTCTGTGTAGCTCAATGATATTGAGGTCAGGAGACTGAGATTGCCACTCTAGAACCTTCAGTTTGTTCTGCTGTAGCCAATGACAGGTCGACTTGGCCTTGTGTTTTGGATCTTTGTCATGTTGTAACGTCCAAGTATGTCCCATGCGCATCTTCCGGCCTGATGATTGCAAGTTTGCCTTCAGTATTTGCTGATAACATGCTGCATTTCTTTCCTTCAACTTTAACCATGTTTCCTGTGCCGTTGTAGCTCACACTTCCCTAAAACATCAGCGATCCACCTCCATGCTTTACAGTAGGAATGGTGTTCCTTTCATCATAGGCCTTGTTGACCTCTCTCCAAATGTAACGTTTATGGTTGTGGCCAAAAAGTTCAATTTTGGTCTCATCACTCCAAATTACTTTGTTTCAGAAGTTTAGAGACTTGTCTCTGTGCTGTTTTGCGTATTGTAGGTGAGATACTTTGTGGAATTTGCGCAGTAATGGCTTTCTTCTGGTGACTCGACCATGCAGCCCATTTTTCTTCAAGTGCCTCCTTATTGTGCATCTAGAAACAGCCACACTGCTAGTTTTCAGATAGTCCAGTATTTCAGCTGATGTTTGTGGGTTTTTCTTTGCAATGTTCCTGGCATTTGTCACAGGTGAGGATGTTGCCTTTAGTAGGCATTCAAACCCATTTGTGTCAACTTCTGTGCATTTTATCAAGCGAAAATCACCAGGGTATGTAAACTTTTGGTCAGGGTCATTTGAATGTTTTGGGTTGTCATGATTTAAAAAGACAAAACACAGCAGTTTGACAATAAATGACTTAATTCAACCAGTAACCATGAGTGGAGAAAAAGGTTTGGTGTTATCATTCATTTCTCCTTCGTCTCTTTGGGAGACACAGATCATGGGTGTTATGCTGCTGCCACTAGGAGGACACTAAGCTAATACACAAAGAAATTGGCTCCTCCGCAGTATACACCCTCTGCTGGCTCTAGCCTGAACCAGTTCTTGCTTAGTGTCTGTAGGAGGCACTAGCGTCTGGCTTCAGACCCCAATTTTTTCTAACTTTTTCATTTTGTTCTAATTTTATTTTTCCTCTTTTTCATGGAATAAAGGGGCGACGGGGTCTTATAGAAAAGTCCTTCTCTCCCAAAAATCTTCAACAGACGGGAACGCGGAGTGTCGCCTCCCCGTACCCCCTCCTGCAACAATATTGCGCCTCAGCTCCTTTTTTGTGGCGACGGATCCCTTTAATGGGTCTGTTCTCCCCATACCTTCAACGGACGAGAACATGGGGTGTCGCCCCCATGTACCTCCTTCCGGAGCGAGGCCTCAAGACGGTCAAGCCTGGTGCTGGGAATTTAACCCTCTCCGCCTCCCTATCAAAGGGATGGCGGATTGAGGAGGCACGACTGCATTGGCCGCTGGCCCCAACAGCAGTGAGTACGCGGCCCCCCCCTTCAGCGCCGCTGCCGTGGCCTGGTGAGCCCCGCCGCCGCAGCCTGGTGAGCCCCACCCCATTTGTCCTCGGGTCAGATGACCCAGTGCTTCCGTGGCATCAGTTTTGCTTCCATTACTTTTTCTACGCCTATTCTGCTAATTCAAAGTATTCTCCAGAAGATCCAGGCGGAGGGAATCCCACTGTTGGTTTTTGTCGCACCGGACTGAAAACGACAAGAGTGGTACGCGTCTCTAGTGCATCTAGACTCCTACCTTTGCGGTTATCAAACCGTCCAGATCTTCTTTTTCAAGAGGCCATTCCCCGCCAGGACTCGAGAGTGCTGGGCTTAACGGCCTGGGCATTGAACACCACACGTAGTGTTCACTGTTATCGTCAATGTCCAGAGATTTACTCTCAGGCGTGTTTACCCTCATATTTGAGAAAGCCTTTTTCCCTTGGTATTTTTTTCTAACAACCACGTTTGATTCATGCTTGTGTTTGCCATTTTCGTCCATATTGGAGTCCCTCCAAGTGGTTTCCATTCTAGCCTGGCACTGTCCTCTCTCAATGCTTTCCATCCTGTTTTCAAACAATACCTTCCAAATCGCAGGTTAAGATCTTCTTACAGGGAGTGCCGCACCTTCATCCCACCCCACCCCCCCCCTACAAGTGGCCCTCTGGGTCTTGGGGTTTTTTGATCTGATCTCAGGTGCTTTACAAGTGGCCTTCTTCAAACTCCTGTAAGATGTATCTATCACTCTTCCTTCTTGGAAAGCTCCCTTTCTTGTGGCTGTAACAAACATCACGCGATTTTCGCATTTGACGACTTTGTCTTGCAAACCTCCATTCTTGTCTTTCAACAGGGCAAGGTGGTGTTAAGGACTTCTCTGGCCTTCTTGCCTAATGTCGTTCTTCCTTTCCTCTGAATAAGAACATAGTCTTGTCCTCGTTCTGTCCACCTCCGGTTCATCGTACTACAAAGTCTCTCCTCACTTTGGATTCGGACAGAGCACTCAGGAAATACACTTCCGGAACAGCGCCTTTTTCCAAATTGGATTTCATCTCTGTTTCCAGAGCGACACAGAAAAGGCCTACCTGCCTTTTAAAAAATAAAAAAAAGGCTTCAGTAGCCTGATAGCTGCTCTCCAATTTAAGAAGCTTTCCGAGTCTGAGGTCTCCTATCCCTCCGAACCTCAGAGTAAACTCCACTACGTCAGTGGAAGCGTCCTGGCTCATTCGACCCCGGACGTCGATACAGCAAGGTTGCAGGGCTGCAACTTGGTCCAGTCTTCTCACGTTAGTTAACCATTACGGCATACATCCTTAAGCCTTTTCAGAGGCTGGCCATGGCAGATAAATTCTGCATTCGACACAGGCGCATCTGTAGTCCAGATTATTCGTGGTGTATATTAAGGTTTCAGCTGCCGTGCTGTTTCCCACCCATGGACTGCTTTAGGACGTCCCATGGTCTGTGTCTCCCAATGAGGCGAAGGAGAAACAGATTTTTGTGTACTCACCGTAAAATCCTTTTCTCCGAGACGCTCATTGTGAGACACAGCACCCACCCTTTTAGTCTAACGACTTCTGCTTATCTCTTTTATTCGATGTGGTGATCACTAATATTATGTGAATGATCGTACCTTGATATGATGTTAATCTTCTACTGCTTTTGCACCGAACTGGTTCAGGCTAAAGCCAGCAGAGGGTGTATACTGCGGAGGAGGAGCCAATTTCTTTGTGTATTAGCTTACTGTCCTCCTAGTGGCAGCAGCATAACATCCATGGTCTGTGTCTCCCAATGAGCGTCTCGGAGAAAAGGATTTTACGGTGAGTACACAAAAATCCCTGTATTCTCTGAAAAAAGGCCAAGAAAGCAAAAAATCTGCAGGGGTATATAAACTTTTCAGCACAACTGTAGCTAGTCTCCACTTACTAACTCGGTCCACTGAAAATCGGAGGGCGCCAGCAGAGAGGAAATGTAACAAATGTAGGAGACTGTTCATATAATAGCAAGAAAGTTTTGTTCCTCTCTTGAAAACATAACAGCTTATGTAATTACAGGAAACCAGACTTGCTATTGAAATACTTTTCTAACGATTTATTTGTAGACCTGGAAGTCTTTAGTGGGATACCTGCAGAAATCCCTAAGCTCAGAGAAGCTGCTAATCGGGAGAGACGACACTTATGTCTTCAGTTACTGGCGCCTTCTGGAACCATGATCACCACAGTCACCTATATACATAGAACTAATCACCTGGCTGTAGGGTTCTCTGATGGATACCTCTCTTTATGGAACATGAAAACTTTAAGACGAGAGTGAGTAATGTTTTATTTATTTTCCATATTTAAGTGCGTTTCTTCATTCTTAGATGCATTTCAATTTTTTTCACTCTCGTGACTGTATAAATCTTCATTTTACTAGGGAAATTTTTTTTTTCTGGCTCACAAATTACTGTATACGGTAATAATATAACTTTGATTTAAAATGTGTGTATATATAATATATTTTCAAATTTTTTTTTTTAAATTCTGTTGTATTGAAAAGCCCATGGGTTAGAAATTCTTAAAAAGCTAAATATTTAATGTAATGCATTTTGATGATCCTGAGAATCTGGAAAACATCAGAATGAGCACCAGACTGATTTGCACTGGGGACTCTATGTTGACCACTTTGATATTTTGCTACAGACTCCATGAAACATCTGACCACAAGGATTAACCTGTGTGAAACGTGCCTACAGGCGTTTTATTTAGTGCGCTGCATAATGTGTGAACAGAACCAAAATCTATGAAACATAAAGTTTATTAACAATATTAAAACAATGTTTAAAGAGTACTCCTGAAAAAAGATTGCATAGTGAAGACAGTGATCGGTCAAAAGCAAAGCACCACAGATACCAGGTTCATACCGAATGGTAATTATAGTAAAGATGCACAGGTTAAAAAAAAAAAATTAAATAACAGTGCACAGTTGTCAGAAACAATGCCCATATAAAGCTGGTGAGAAATTACTGGGTACCAGAGTAAACACTAATAAGGGCTGTGCAGAGCTTAGTTTACCTGTGAACCGTGGTGGCATAATGTACTGGTCACTACAACGGCAGTTTCCAATTTTCACTCAGCAACATCCACTGCTGCCTGTTAATGGAAAACACCCATGGAGTCAAAATAGTCGTTACACCTGTAGATAAATGCCCAAAGGGTTATAATTTCCAAAATGGGAACACTTGAGGGGGAATTCTGCTTTTCTAGCACTTAGGGGCTCTTTATATGGAATCCGCAAACTAGTCTAGAAAAATCTGCATTCCAGGAGGGAGAAAAATAGCACTCTGTCCCTCCCGAATCACTCTGTATGGCAAAGTAGTACTGTACAGCTACACTACATTCAGCAGAAATTGTGGGACAAATTTTGGTGCCATTTTTACCCATTTCCCAGTATTAAAATGTGTAAAACTTTAGGCTAACCCACAATCTTGGTGGTAAAAATGTAAATTATTTTTCAGCTGCAGATGGAAGGAAGAGAGCCACAGTATTCATTACTGATGGGTAGGCGGAGCCCCAGATCAGGATGTTACCTCAGATCAAAAGAGTGATGACTGGCTGGCCCCTCCAGCTCGGGCTCCTCCTACTCAGCTCCAGTCTAAGATTTGAGGTCCAGAGGATGGTCGCTGCTAATGCAGCTCCTCAGAAGATTTTATTATTTTAATATTCGGACAGGAGACTTGGATCACTAGTTGGTCTAGAGGTCTCAGGGGTACCAGCGCTGCTGTACCCCAACCTCTCCCTTGGCGGATCTGTATTTACTCAAAGTCCCTGCAGAATCCTTGCCGGCCCTGGGGGATGAGGAGAGCTTCTCTGGCGGGAACGCAAACCACACGTGCGGTCACTGCGTTCTTCGCCCTGGGGGGAAGCATGGGCACTGCGCCAGAAACCCCTGAGGGTCCCTGTGGCGCCTTGGCTGGTGAGTACTCCACACAAATTTTAATAATAATTATGTGTGAGTGCTTTAGCGTCTGAATGAGCAGCGCTATTACTAATGTCAGTATGCTTCAGCGCTGCTGTGACAGCGTTACTACATGTATGTCAGTATGCTTCAGCGCTGCTGTGACAGCGCTACTACATGTAATGTCAGTATGCTTCAGCGCTGCTGTGACAGCGCTACTACATGTAATGTCAGTATGCTTCAGCGCTGCTGTGACAGCGCTACTACATGTATGTCAGTATGCTTCAGCGCTGCTGTGACAGCGCTACTACATGTAATGTCAGTATGCTTCAGCGCTGCTGTGACAGCGCTACTACATGTAATGTCAGTATGCTTCAGCGCTGCTGTGACAGCGCTGTTACAAGTAGATGTGGTGATTTTTTGTCCGCAGGCAGATAGCTGCAGGACAGAGAGGGAGCAGGAGCGGGGAGAGTTCGCGCTCATTATTTGAGCTGGCGGGGGCGTGGCCTATCTATCCCGGTCTTTTGAGCAGGAAGACGCGCGCTCTGGCGTTTCTCCTGCGACCCCCTCACTGTGGCGGCCATTACTCAGGCTCCTGGGCTCCTCGGACCGCTTCCTCTCCTCATAAGACACCACGGCCAGCTGGGTGAGTGCGGATTCCTCACCCCGCAGCGCAGCGATCGCTATCCTGCAGCTGCAGTCTCATCAGAGACATAAAAATTGGCTGGGGCTCACAAATATATATATATTTTGGTGAGTTTGCAATATTAACCCCTCTGAGGGTTATTTCTACCAGTTAAATTTGCTGACTGAATACCGCTGGGGTAACCCTGCTTGGTGGAGCGTTAACCCTTCAGCGTTTAAAAAAAAAAAAAAACCGCATAGTTTTTTGCTGGTATTACCGCTTTGACCTGCTCATACAGGTGAGACATGTCTGAACAGAGTTCAGATGCCGCGGATCACGTCCCAGTGCCATTGCGGCAATCAGATACGCAGACCTCCACAGCGTCTAGCGCTGCGGTCGACAGCGGTGGAAAATTGGATGATATCGCTCGATCGATTAATAACTTGTCTGACCTTTTAGGTCAATATGTGTCTGCTAATTCCTCTCAGAGGAAGCGACGCAGGCCGTTACCGGCCTCTACACGGAGCGAGTCAGATGTATCTGATATTGGGCAGAGTTCCCCTTTAAATTCGGATGGAGAAATATCCGATTCAGATGCGGACGAGCCGCAGGGGCGTTCCTCTATGACGAAGCGTACGGAGGCATTAATTGAAGCCATGAGAGATATACTACAGTTACCGGAGGAGGTAACTAGTCGTCCTGGTAAATCAGCACGCATGTTCCAGGAGTCCCGTGCTTCGCGCACAACATTGCCAACTCTGGATGAGCTTAATGGTGTAATAGAGGAGGAACGTCTATGTCCAGATAAGCGTTTTCATGGAACGCATTTCTTTGATACACTTTATCCTTGCTCTACGGAGTTAAAGGCTAATTGGACTTCTGCTCCTGAAGTGGATGTGTCTTTGTCTCAGCTTAGTAAATCCTCTCTACTCCCTATTAAGGGAAAAGCGAGCTTACAGGAGCCTTTGGATAGAAAGGCAGAATTGGCGGCAAAAGCAAGCTATGAGGCTGCGGGTCATGGATTTCGAGCAGTGCTAGGATCCATGTGTGCTGCTAGAGCTTCTCTAAGCTGGTTGGCACGTCTGAAGACGGAGTTGCAAAATGAATCTCCGTTATCTGAGATACGGGAAACTTGTGAATGGTTAGAAACGGCAGCCTGTTATATCTTTGATGCCGGTCTGGATACGGCATCTCTGCTGGCCAAAGCGCAAGCTTCAGCGGTCACAGTCAGAAGAGCTTTATGGCTCAGACAGTGGGCCGGGGACGCAGTTTCCAAACAAGGGTTGTTGGCCTTACCTTACAAGGGTGGCCATCTTTTTGGATCCGACCTCACAGAGCTGATTTCCAAGGCTAAGGCGAAGGAATCAGCATTACCACAGCGTAGGGCCATGGCCTCGGTGTCCAGTAAGCCTGGTGTTTATAGTGGTCGGCGGTCCTTTCGGGGCCGAGGACGATCTAGTCACTCCTCGTGGGGATCGGGTCGTCCTTCTTTCTCAGGAAAGAAATCCTCTCAGAAAACTCGTACTCCCTGGAAGCAGAGTTTCCGCCAGAACAAGCGGGAACTTGACAAGAAACCCGCAAAGTCGGATTGACGCCAGGGGTCCACTCGAGGATTCTCGAGTGGGGGGTCGCCTGCTTCTTTTCAAGGAGACTTGGATGGCTCGCGTTCCAGATTCCTGGGTAACGCGGATAGTGTCGGCAGGCTATTTCATAGAGTTTGCTTCTCAACCCCCAAATGTTTTTTGTCAATCTCGCGTTCCGTCGGAACCCGAGCTTGTTGTCGCTCTACAGCGAGAGGTCGAATCGCTACTACAAAAGGGTGTAGTGATACCGGTTCCGTCAGAGGACCGAGGGAAAGGTTTTTATTCCAACCTTTTTATAGTTCCCAAAAAGGAGAACAAATTTCGCCCGATTCTGGATCTCAAGCGATTAAACCGGCATGTCCATGCCCGGAAATTTCGCATGGAGTCGCTTCGTTCCGTTGTGGCAGCTCTGTCACAGAACGATTTTCTGATGTCAATCGACATTCGCGACGCCTATTTGCATATTCCCATCGGAAAGGCTCATCAGCGCTTTCTTCGATTTGCCATAGGTCAGAATCATTACCAGTTCGTGGCTCTGCCGTTCGGCTTAGCCTCAGCGCCAAGGGTCTTTACAAAAATTCTGGCGCCTCTCATGGCAATCCTTCGAAAACAGGGGATTACGATTCTCCCTTATCTGGACGATCTTTTGATCATGGCTTCCTCGGAGGAGGAGGCGTTGACGGCTCGGGATTTGTCTCTTCAGTTTCTGAAGGACTTCGGTTGGCTGGTCAATTGGGAGAAGTCGTCCCTGGAACCATCGAGGACAATCCTCTTTTTGGGAATGCATCTCGACACGTTTCGGTCGGTAGTTTCCCTACCACCAGACAAACAGTCATGTCTTCTTCGACATGTACAGATTATGAGATCCTCAACGGCAATGTCTCTACGGAAGTGTATGCGTCTTCTAGGACTGATGGTGGCGTCCATGGAGGCAATTCCTTTTGCCCAGTTCCACTCCAGGACTCTTCAAAGGTTCATCTTGAGTCGATGGAATCAGTCGCAATCGCTGGATTGCAGTGTCACCATTTCTCGCGCGGTGCGGGATTCTCTAGAATGGTGGTTACGTCCAGGGGCATTCTCCCTGGGGAAGTCTTTCCTCCCTCTGAAGTGGTCAGTCATAACCACCGATGCCAGCCTGACGGGCTGGGGGGGTGTTTGGAACAATCTCTGGATTCAGGGGGTATGGTCATCGGAAGAGTCTGTGCTTCCGATCAACATCCTGGAATTGAGGGCGATTTTCCTTTGCCTCCAACATTGGACGGTCCCTTTGAGCGGTCTGCCAGTCCGTGTGCAGACAGACAATGCGACGGCTGTCGCGTATATCAATCACCAAGGTGGGACAAGGAGTTCCAGACTCATGGTAGAGGTGTCCCGAATTCTGATTTGGGCAGAGGCCAATGTACCAGCCATTTCGGCGATTCACATTCCAGGGGTTCAGAATGTTACAGCGGACTTTCTCAGTCGCAGAAGGATGGATTCCGGGGAATGGAGCCTCCATCCGGATGTGTTTGCACTACTGTGCTCTCGCTGGGGAACCCCCAAGTGGATTTGATGGCATCCAGGTTCAATGCCAAGTTACCGACATTCATGTCCAGGTACAAGGATCCGAAGGCGGTGGCGGTGGATGCTCTAGTGGCTCAGTGGGATCAGTTCGAGCTGATCTATGTATTCCCGCCGATATCCTTACTTCCTCTAGTACTGCGTCGGATCAGACTAGAGAGAATTCCAGCTATTTTGATAGCTCCAGACTGGCCAAGAAGGGTGTGGTTCTCGACAATAATGTCGCTGTTGGCGGCACCTCCTTTTCCACTCCCTCTTCAACCGGACTTGTTGACTCAGGGGCCCGTTTGTCATCCGGACTTGATGTCCCTGCGTTTGACGGCGTGGCTCTTGAGACCGAAATCTTGACCCGTAGAGGTTTCTCAGCCGAGGTCATTGCTACCCTTCGTGCTGCAAGATGTCCGGCTACTACTAGGATTTACCACAAGATTTGGGAAACCTTCTTTTCGTGGTGTTTGGGGTCCTCTCGGAACCCGAGAAAATTTTCCATTCCCAACCTGTTGGCTTTTCTACAGCATGGGCTAGACAAGGGTTTGGCAGTAAGCACTCTGAAAGGTCAGATTTCTGCTCTGTCCTTATTGTTTCGGAGAACCATTGCTTCAAATAGAGACGTGCTTTCCTTTTTCCGAGGTATATCTCGTAAGTTTCCGCCGCGGAAGGCACCCGTGTCTCCTTGGCGGCTCAACCTTGTTTTGGAGGCTCTTCAGCATAAACCTTTTGAGCCTATGGTTTCTGCTAGCCTTTCTTTACTTTCTTGGAAGGTGGCTTTCCTTGTTGCAGTCACTTCCTTGAGGAGAGTTTCTGAGTTGGCAGCTCTTTCTTGTTCGCCTCCTTTTCTGGAGTTTTTTCCGGATCGTGTAGTGCTTCGCACTCGGGGTGATTTTTTGCCTAAAGTGGTGTCACAATTTCATGTCAACCAGGATATTGTGTTGCCTTCATTCTGCCCGGATCCGAAGAATGTGAAAGAGCGAGCTTTACACACATTGGATTTAGTGCGGGCCTTGAAGTTTTATCTATCTATTACTCAAGGTTTTCGTAAGACGGACTCCCTGTTTGTGGTTCCAGCAGGTCGTCGGCGTGGTCAACGAGCTTCTAAGGATTCTATAGCTCGTTGGATCCGGTCAGCTATTTTGGAAGCTTACCGTCTTCGGGGTGAATCTTGCCCGATTAAGATTCGAGCCCATTCTACGAGAGCTGTGGCCTCATCGTGGGCTTTTCATCAAGGTGCCTCGGCAGTGCAGCTCTGCCGAGCGGCAACTTGGCGCTCTGTCCACACGTTTACAAAGTTTTATAAAGTGGACGTCAGTGCTTCCGCTGATGCAGCCCTCGGACGTAGGGTCCTGCAGGCAGCTGTAGTTTAAAGTTCTGGATGAACTTGTGTTTAGCGCTGGTTGCGCTTTGTTGTTAAGGTTGTTGGGTTTCTGCCTTTTATTGGTTTTTCCCACCCTTATTTTTGAACTGCTTTGGGACGTCCCATCAGTAATGAATACTGTGGCTCTCTTCCTTCCATCTGCAGCTGAAACACGGATTTTGGTAAGAACTTACCTGTAAAATCCTTTTCAGCGAAGGAAGGAAGAGAGACACAGCACCCTCCCAAGGCAGAAGTGTGTTGATGTTTTCAGATGCAGCGCGACCCTTATCTGATAGCGATTATCTAGGTTGAGGTCAGCGCGCTAAGGCTCTGTTCCAGCATCGCCAGCTCATCGCAGTAGTCAGGTTCCGTGAGTAGTACCTGGAACTCTGTGGTTTTTGGCTTTCTTTGCATGCATAACCTGTATCCTTGTGTTTTTTCTCTGAAGTTCCTTCAGAAGGGGTTATGTTGCTCCGCTGGTGATCTTGGCTCTTTTCCTAAAAGCTTTGGTACGACTGGAGCTGAGTAGGAGGAGCCCGAGCTGGAGGGGCCAGCCAGTCATCACTCTTTTGATCTGAGGTAACATCCTGATCTGGGGCTCCGCCTACCCATCAGTAATGAATACTGTGTCTCTCTTCCTTCCTTCGCTGAAAAGGATTTTACAGGTAAGTTCTTACCAAAATCCGTGTTTTCTTCACTGCACAATGGTCTAAAAATCTGTGACACTCCTGTGGTGTCAATATAATCACTGCACCCCTATATGAATTTGAGAGGTTTAATTGGTAAAGTGGGGTCACTTTTGGGGCTTCTGCTGTTCTTAAACCTCTGGGGCTCTGCCAGTGCAACATGGCACCCTCAAACATATGCAGCAAAATCTTTGCTGCAGTATTGTATCACTTCCCTTGTGAACTTTGCACTGTGCCTCAGAAGTAGTTTTCAACCACATATGGGGTATTGGTGAACTCAGGAGAAATTGCACCCTAGAGAAAATGCAAAATTTGTAGATAAAAATGATTTTTGTGGGTAAAATGTGTTTTTTTTTTTTTTTTTCACGGCTTAACGTTTATAAACTTCTGTGAAGCACCTGGGGGTTCAGGGTGCTCAAGACACGTCTAGATAAGGTTCCAAAGGGGTCTAATTTCCAAAATGGTGTAATTTGTTGGGGGTTTCCACTGTTTATGCACATCAGGGGCTCTCCAAACATGACATGGCGTCCGCTAATTATTCCATCATATTTTACATTCAAAAAGTCAAATGGTGCTCCTTCCCTTCCAAGCCCTGCCATGCGCCCAAACCATAGTATTCCCCCACATATGGGGTATCGCTGTACTCAGGAGAAATTGCACAACAAATTATATGAGCAATTTCTCCTGTTACCCCTAAGAAAATGCAAACTATGGAGCTAAAAAGATTTATTTAGGAAAAAATAGATTTTTTTTTTTTTTTTTTTTTTTTCCATGACTTAACATTATAAACTTCTGTGAAGCAACTGTGGGTTCGAGATTCTCAATACACATCTAGTTAAGGCCCCAAAGGGGTCTAGTTTCCAAAATGGTTTCACTTGTGGGGGTTTCCACTGTTTAAGCACATCAGGGGCTCTCCAAACGCGACATTGCATCCACTAATTTCCCAGGTAAACTAAGCTCTGCACATCCCTAATTAGTGGTTTGCTTTTTGTCTTGTGTTGGTTCCCTCTGGCACTTTGAGTAATTTCTCACCATCTTTAGATATGCAAATTGCCTCTTCAAACAAAGAGGACTTGTACTCTATAGCGCCACCTATTGGAAGTAGCGATCCTACAAGTCACAATCAACCCTTTAACGAGTCTTGTAATATGACTTAGGATAAAAGCCAAATCAGAATCTCCATTTGCAGACACGGTGTTTCGGACTGTTGGTCCTCGTCAGTGCAAAGTAGGAGAGATCTGATTTGGCTAGATGAGAGGCTCTGGACTGGGGTCTGGGGGGTAAGGTTACTCCTTGTGGAGAGTGACATACCAGCTCTGGCGTGTCGAGGTAAGGAGGCTTATTCGCCGTGCAATGCTCCTCTGGGAAATTTTAATATGCAAATTGCCTCTTCAAACAAAGAGGACTTGTACTCTATAGCGCCACCTATTGGAAGTAGCGATCCTACAAGTCACAATCAACCCTTTAACCCCTTCATGACCCAGCCTATTTTGACCTTAAAGACCTTGCCATTTTTTGCAATTCTGACCAGTGTCCCTTTATGAGGTAATAACTCAGGAACGCTTCAACGGATCTTAGCGATTCTGAGATTGTTTTTTCGTGACATATTGGGCTTCATGTTAGTGGTAAATTTAGGTCGATAATTTTTGCGTTTATTTGTGAAAAAAATGGAACTTTGGCCAAAATTTTGAAAATTTCGCAATTTTCAAATTTTGAATTTTATTCTGTTAAACCAGAGAGTTATGTGACACAAAATAGTTAATAAATAACATTTCCCACATGTCTACTTTACATCAGCACAATTTTGGGAACAATATTTTTTTTTGTTAGGAAGTTATAAGGGTTAAAAGTTGACCAGCGATTTCTCATTTTTACAGCAAAATTTACAAAACCATTTTTTTTTAGGGACCACCTCACATTTGAAGTCACTTTGAGGGGTCTATATGGCAGAAAATACCCAAAAGTGACACCATTATAAAAACTGCACCCCTCAAGCTACTCAAAACTACACTCAAGAAGATTATTAACCCTTCAGGTGCTTCACAGGAACTAAAGCAACGTGGAAGGAAAAAATGGACATTTTAATTTTTCCAACAAAATTTTTCTTTTAGCATCAATTTTTTAATTTTTGCATGGGCAACAGGATAAAATGGACCCTAAAATTTGTTGGGCAATTTCTCCTGAGTACACAGATACCTCATATGTGGTCATAAACCACTGTTTGGGCGCACGGCAGGGCTCAGAAGGGAAGGAGCGCCATTTGACTTTTTGAATAGAAAATATGCTGGAATATTTAGCGGTTGCCATGTCGCATTTGGAGAGTCCCTGTGTGCCTAAACATTGGAGCTCCCCCACAAGTGACCCCATTTTGGAAACTAGACCCCCCAAGGAACTTATCTAGATGCATAGTGAGCACTTTGAACCCCCAAGTGTTTCACAAATTGATCCGTAAAAAAAAGAAAGTACTTTTTTTTTCACAAAAATGTTCTTTTAGCCTCAGTTTTTTCATTTTCACATGGGCAACAGTATAAATTGGATCCTAAAATTTGTTGGGCAATTTCTCCTGAGTACACAGATACCTCATATGTGGTCATAAACCACTGTTTGAGCGCACGGCAGGGCTCAGAAGGGAAGGAGCGCCATTTGACTTTTTGAATGGAAAATTAGCTCCAGTCGTTAGCGGACACCATGTCATGTTTGGAGAGCCCCTGTATGCCTAAACTTTGGAGCTCCCCCACAAATGACCCCATTTTGGAAACTAGACCCCCTAAGAAACTTATGCAGATGCACAGTGAGCACTTTGAACCCCCAGGTGCTTCACAAAAGTTTATAACGCAGAGCCGTGAAAATAAAAAATCATTTTTTTTTTCCTCAAAAAATGATTATTTAGCCCCATATTTTTTATTTTCACAATGGTTACAGGAGAAATTGGACCCAAAAGTTGTTGTCTAATTTGTCCTAAGTACGCTAGTACCTCACATGTGGGGGAGAACCACTGTTTGGGCACATGTCAGGGCTTGGAAGGGATGTAGTGACGCTTTGAAATGTCGACTTGATGGAATGGTCTGCGGGCGGGCAGAGCCCCTGATGTGCCTAAACAGTAGAAACCCCCCACAAGTGACCACATTTTGTAAACTAGACCCCTCAAGGAACTTAACTAGATGTGTGGTGAGCACCTTGAACCCCCACGTGCTTCACAGAAGTTTGTAATGCAGAGCCGTGAAAATAAAAAATCATTTTTTTCCTTAAAAACTGATTTTTTTAACCCGAAATTTTTTATTTTCACAAGGGTAACAGGAGAAATTGGACCACAAAAGTTGTTGTACAGTTTGTCCTGAGTACACTGGTACCCCATATGTGGGGGGGAACCACTGTTTTGGCACATGGGAGAGCACAGAAGAGAAGGAGCGCCATTTTGTAATGCAGACTTGATGGAATGTTCTGTGGGCGTCATGTTGCGTTTGCAGAGCCCCTGATGTGCCTAAACAGTAGAAACCCCCCACAAGTGACACCATTTTGGAAACTAGACCCCCCAAGGAGCTTATCTAGATGTGTAGTGAGCACTTTGAACCCCCAAGTTTTTCACAGAAGTTTATAACGCAGAGCCGTGAAAATAAAAAATCATTTTTTTTCCACAAAAATAACTTTTTTAGTCCCCAATTTTTTTTTTTTCCCAAGGGTAACAGGAGAAATTAGACCTCAAAAGTTGTTGTCCAATTTGTCCTGAGTACGCTGATATCCCATATGTGGGAGAAAACTACTGTATGGGCACACTTCGGGGCTCGGAAGGGAAGTAGTGACGTTTTGAAATGCCGACTTGATGGAATGGTCTGCGGGCGTCATGTTACGTTTGCAGAGTCCCTGATGTGCCTAAACAGTATAAACTCCCCACAAGTGACCCCATTTTGGAAACTAGACCCCGCAAGGAACTTATCTAGATGTGTGGTGAGCACTTTGAACCCCCAAGTTTTTCACAGAAGTTTATAACGCAGAGCCGTGAAAATAAAAAATCATTTTTTTTCCACAAAAATAACTTTTTTAGTCCCCAATTTTTTTTTCCCAACAGTAACAGGAGAAATTAGACCCCCAAAGTTGTTGTGCAATTTTTTCCCGAGTACGCTGATACCCCATATTTGGGGGTAAACCACTGTTTGGGCACACATCGGGGCTTGGAATAAAGGGAGCACTGTTTGACTTTTTGAACGCAAAATTTGCAGGAATCAATGTTGGCGCCATGTCGCGTATGGAGACCCCCTGATGTACCTAAATAGTGGAAACCCCTCAATTCTAACTCCAACCCTAACCCCAACACACCCCTAACCCCTACACACCCCTAACCCTAATCCCAACTCTAACCATAAACCTAACCACAAGCCTAACACTAATCCCAACCCTAACCCCAAACCACCCCTAACGCTTATCCCAACCCTAACGCTTATCCCAACCCTAACGCTTATCCCAACCCTAACGCTTATCCCAACCCTAACGCTTATCCCAACCCTAACGCTTATCCCAACCCTAACGCTTATCCCAACCCTAACGCTTATCCACACCCTAACGCTTATCCCAACCCTAACGCTTATCCCAACCCTAACGCTTATCCCAACCCTAACGCTTATCCCAACCCTAACGCTTATCCCAACCCTAACGCTTATCCCAACCCTAACGCTTATCCCAACCCTAACGCTTATCCCAACCCTAACGCTTATCCCAACCCTAACGCTTATCCCAACCCTAACGCTTATCCCAACCCTAACGCTTATCCCAACCCTAACGCTTATCCCAACCCTAACGCTTATCCCAACCCTAACGCTTATCCCAACCCTAACGCTTATCCCAACCCTAACGCTTATCCCAACCCTAACGCTTATCCCAACCCTAACGCTTATCCCAACCCTAACGCTTATCCCAACCCTAACGCTTATCCCAACCCTAACGCTTATCCCAACCCTAACGCTTATCCCAACCCTAACGCTTATCCCAACCCTAACGCTTATCCCAACCCTAACGCTTATCCCAACCCTAACGCTTATCCCAACCCTAACGCTTATCCCAACCCTAACGCTTATCCCAACCCTAGCGCTTATCCCAACCCTAGCGCTTATCCCAACCCTAGCGCTTATCCCAACCCTAGCGCTTATCCCAACCCTAGCGCTTATCCCAACCCTAGCGCTTATCCCAACCCTAGCGCTTATCCCAACCCTAGCGCTTATCCCAACCCTAGCGCTTATCCCAACCCTAGCGCTTATCCCAACCCTAGCGCTTATCCCAACCCTAGCGCTTATCCCAACCCTAGCGCTTATCCCAACCCTAGCGCTTATCCCAACCCTAGCGCTTATCCCAACCCTAGCGCTTATCCCAACCCTAGCGCTTATCCCAACCCTAGCGCTTATCCCAACCTAGCGCTTATCCCAACCCTAGCGCTTATCCCAACCCTAGCGCTAGTTCTAACCCTAAGGCTGGGTTCATATTGCGTTTTACCAGCCCGTTCAACACGTAGCGTTGACGGGCTGGTAACTGTATAGCATAACGCGATCGCGTTATGCTATACCCGCTAGTGCAGAGGAATCAGCGATAATTCATCTGTGCTAGCGGTGATGGAGCCCAGACGCTGCAGCCTGCGTCCAAGGCTCCGTCACTGAATGACGACACGTCGCGAACGCATGCCGCTTCATGGCATGCATTGCGATGCGCACACAAATGGGGTGAATGGCAGCGTTAACGGACTGCGTTACACCGCGTTATACCGCGGTGAAACGCAGTCCATCTAACGGACTGCCATAATGCAATATGAACCCAGCCTGACCCTAAGGCCCCGTGCACACGTTGCGGATTCACTTGCGGATTTTTCTAAAATCTAAAATCCGCAGGTAAAACGACCTGCCTTTTACCTGCGTATTTAGCGCGGATTTGCTGCGGTTTTTTCTCTGCGGTTTTACGCCTATAATGGAATAGGTGTAAAATCGCTGCGGAATCCGCACAAAGAATTGACATGCTGCGGATTTAAAACCGCAGCAAATCTGCGCTGAAAAATCTGCAGCATGTGCACAGCGTTTTTTTTTTACCATTTATTTGCATTGTACTGTACATGGTTTCTGGATCTGCTGTGAATCCGCAGCGCCATATCCGCTGCGGATCAGCAGCGAAATCAGCTGCGGATCAGCAGCGAAATCCACTGCGGATCAGCAGCGAAATCAGCTGCGGATCAGCAGCGAAATCAGCTGCGGATCAGCAGCGAAATCAGCTGGCGCGAATCAGCTCAGCAGAAATCCGCTGCTGATCCGCAGCTGATTTCGCTGCTGATCCGCAGCTGATTTCGCTGCTGATCTGCTGCTGATTTAGCTGCTGATTCGCTGCTGATTTCGCTGCTGATCCGCAGCGAAATCAGCAGCGAAATCAGCTGCGGATCAGCAGCGAAATCCGCTGCGGATCAGCAGCGAAATCCGCTGCGGATCAGCAGCGAAATCCGCTGCGGATCCAGCATGCGAAACATCCGCAACGTGTGCACAGGGCCTAATAGGAAAAAAAAAAAAATTCTTTATTATTTGTCCCTACCTATGACAGGGGGGGTTCACTTACTTTTTTTTATTTTGATCACTGACAGTTTATCACAGTGATCAAAATAAATTTTTTGACTATGTAGGGCGCACTGCGCATGCGCCCGCCATTTTCCAAGATGGCGGCGCCCATGAAGAATCCCGGGCAGCCGCCGGGAAGGATCCAGGGACATCGGTGGACCGGGAGAGGTGAGTATGGGGGTCGGAAGTCGGGGGGGGGGATCGGAAGGTGGGGGCAGCAGAGGCCAGGACGAGGGGTGCTTTTAGTGACGGCGGTGACCGACCGCTGCCATCTTTCGGTGGTGGCGGCCGATCGCCGCCGTGAATCCGTGTGGGGGGGTCAGGGCTCGGTGTCCAGCCATAGCAGATGCTATTGCAGCATCGGCCATGGCTGGATTGTAATATTTCACCAATTATATTGGTGAAATATTACAGATTGCTCTGATTGGCTGTTTCACTTTTAACAGCCAATCAGAGCGATCGTGGCCACGGGGGGGTTAAGCCAACCCCCCTGTGGTGAAGCACAAAGGGTCCTGTGCCGGCGGGTCGGGTGACCTTTCAGTGACCCCGGTCACCCGACCCGCAGGGACGCGATCCTTTCATGACGCCACATAGGCGTCATGGGTCGGATTGGCACAGGTTTTCATGACGCCTACGTGGCGTCATGGGTCGGGAAGGGGTTAACGAGTCTTGTAATATGACTTAGGATAAAAGCCAAATCAGAATCTCCATTTGCAGACACGGTGTTTCGGACTGTTGGTCCTCGTCAGTGCAAAGTAGGAGAGATCTGATTTGGCTAGATGAGAGGCTCTGGACTAGGGTCTGAGGGGTAAGGTTTACTCCTTGTGGAGAGTGACATACCAGCTCTGGCGTGTCGAGGTAAGGAGGCTTATTCGCCGTGCAATGCTCCTCTGGGACCATCTTTAGATAGGCATTGTTTCTAACAACTGTGCACTGTTATTTCATTTTTTTTTTTTTATCTGTGCATCTTTACAATAATTACCATTCTGTATGAACCTGGTATCTGTGGTGCCTTGCTTTTGACTGATTACTGTCTTCACTATGCAATCTTTTTTCATGTGTATTCTTTAACCCCTTAATCCCATGGGACGTACTATTTAGTCCATGTGACCTGGTACTTAATTCCCAGGGACGGTATAGTACGTCCCATGCGATCAGCTGCACTCCTGTTGGGAGCGCAGCTGATCGCGGCCTGGTGTCAGCTGATTATCACAGCTGACACCCGGCACTATGTGCCAGGAGTGGTCACGGACCGCTCCTGGAGCATTAACCCCTGGCACACCGCGATCAAACATGATCACAGTGTATCGGGGCACAGGTAAGCATCACGCAGGGAGGGGGCTCCCCTGAGACCCTCAATACAGCGCGATGTGTCGCGCTGTTCCGAGGGACTCTCCTCACTACAGGACCCCGGATCCAAGATGGCCGCCGGGTCCTGCAGGGGCTGAGGAAGCCTGCAGCAGTGCCTGTGCGATCGCTAGTGTGACAGAGTGCTGTGCCAACTGTCACACCAGCGATCTGACCCTACACAGTGATGTCATGATGACATGGTACCGCTGAAAACGTCATCTTGCCCCGCAAAAAAAAAAGCCGCCATACAGCATCATCAGCGAAACAGTAAAAAAGTTATAGCTCGCAGAATAAAGCGATGCAAAAATAATTATTTTTTATATATAATCGTTTTTATTGTATAAAAGCGCCAAAACAGAAAAAAATGATATAAATGAGGTATCGCCGTAATCGTACTGACCCGAAGAATAAAACTGCATTATCAATTTTACCACACACAGAACGGTATAAACGCCCCTCCCCCAAAAGAAACTCATGAATTGCTGGTTTTTGTTCATTCTGCCTCCCAAAAATCTTAATAAAAAGCGATCAAAAAATTTAATGTGCCCAAAAATGGTACCAATAAAAACGTCACCTCGTCCCGCAAAAAATAAGACCTCACATGACTGTGGGCCAAAATATAGAAAAATTATAGCTCTCAAAATGTGATGATGCAAAAACTACTTTTTGCAATAAAAGCGTCTTTTAGCGTGTGACAGCTGTCAATCATAAAAAACACGCTATGAATAGTAAATCAAATCCACCCCTTAGGGAAAAATAATAAAATGAAAAAAATTTATTTCCATTTTCCCATTAGGGTTAGGGTTGGGGCTTAAAGGGAATCTGTCACCCTAAATTGGCGGGATATTTAAATGATGGCAGGCAGGTCAGATGGGCAGTGTTTTGGGTACTTGCCTTAACATGTTGTTCGCCGCTGTCTCCATTTCTGGGAATTGTAGTTGTTGCCCTCCATATAACACGCCTGCGCATTGCAATCTGCAGGCAAAGCATACTGCACGTGCGCAATTCAAGATTGCAATGCGCAGGCGCGTTATATGGAGGGCAACAACTACAGTTCCCAGAAATCATGGAGACAGCGGCGAACAACATGTTAAGGCAAGTACCCAAAACACCGCCCATCTGACCTGACTGCCATCATTTAAATATCCCGCCAATTTAGGGTGACAGATTCCCTTTAAGTTAGGGTTAGAGTTGGGGCTAAAGTTAGGGTTATGGTTGGGACTAGGGTTACGGGTGTGTTAGGGTTAGGTTTGTGGTTAGGGCTATGATTAGGGTTGGGATTAGTGTTAGGGGTGTGTTGGGGAAAGGGTTGGAGTTAGAATTGGGGGGTTTCCACTGTTTAGGCACATCAGGGGCTCTTCAAATGTGACATGGCGTCTGATCTCAATTCCAGCCAGTTGAAAAAGTCAAACGGTGCTCCTTCCCTTCTGAGCTCTGCCATGCGCCCAAACAGTAGTTTACCCCCACATATGGGGTATCAGCATACTCTGGACAAATTGCACAATAACTCTTGGGGTCCAATTTCTTCTGTTACCCTAGGGAAAATAAAAAATTGGGGGCGAAAATATAGTTTTTATGGAAAAAAAAATATGATTTATTATTTGTGGCTCTACGTTATAAACTTCTGTGAGGCACTTGGGGTTCAAAGTTCTCACCACACATCTAAATAAGTTCCTTTGGGGGACTAGTTTCCAAAATGGGGTCACTTGTGGGGGGTTTCCACTGTTTAGGCACATCAGGGGCTCTCCAAATGCGACATGACACCCGCCGACCATTCCATCAAAGTCTGCATTACTGAACGTCACTACTTCTATTCCGAGCCCCGACGTGCGCCCACACAGTAGTTTTCTCCCACATATAGGGTATCAGAGTACTCAGGACAAATTGGACAACAACTTTTATGGTCCAATTTCTCATGTTACCCTTGGGAAAATAAAAAATTGGTGACTTAAATATTACTTTTGTGGGAAAAAAAATAGGATTTTTTATTTTCATGCCCGGGCATTATAAATTTGTGTGAAGCACTTGGGGTTCAAAGTGCTCAACACAGATCTAGATAAGTTCCTTAGGGGGGGTATAGTTTCCAAAATGGGGTCAATTGTGGGGGTTTCCATTGTTTAGGCACATCAGGGACTCTGCAAACTGAACATGACACCCATCAAAGTCTGCATTCCAAAACGTCATTACTTCCTTTATGAGCCCTGCGGTGCGGTGCACCCAAACAGTATTTCTCCCCCACATATGGGGTATCCGCGTACTCAGGACATATTGGACAGCAACTTTTGGGGTCCAATTTCCTTGGGAAAAATCAAAAATTGGGGACTAAAAAATCATTTTTGTGGAAATTTTTTTTTCCACACCTAGGCATTTATAAACTTTAATAAAACACTTGGGGGTTCAAAGTGCTCACAACAGATCTAGATAAGTTCCTTAGGGGGTCTAGTTTCCAAAATGGTGTTACTTGTGGGGGGTTTGCACTGTTTAGGCACATCAGGGGCTCTCCAAACGCGACATGTTGTCCAATCTCAATTCCCGCCAATTTTGGTTTGAAAAAGTCAAACGGCGCTCCTTCCCTTCCAAGCCCTGCCGTACGCCCAGACAGTGGTTTTCCCCCACATATGGGGTATTGGCGTACTCAGGAGAAATTGCAGAACAACTTTTTCTGTCCATTTTATCCTTTTACCCTTGTTAAAATAAAAAAAAGTTTGTAAAAGATAATTTTTGTGACTAAAAAGTTAAATGTTCATTTTTTCCTTCCAAGTTGCTTCAGCTCCTGTGAAGCACCTGAAGGGTTAATAAACTTTTTGAATGTGGTTTTGAGTACCTTGAGGGGTGCAGTTTTTAGAATGGTGTCACTTTTGGGTATTTTCTGCCATATAGACCCCTCAAAGTGACTTCAAATGTGAGGTGGTCCCTAAAAAAAAATGGTTTTGTACAATTTGTTGTAAAAATGAGAAATCGCTCGTCAACTTTTAACCCTTATAACTTCGTAACAAAAAAAAAATTTGGTTTCAAAATTGTGCTGATGTAAAGTAGACATGTGGGAAATGTTATTTAGTAACTATTTTGTGTGACATATTTCTCTGTTTTCAGCTGCAGATGGAAGGAAGAGAGCCACAGTATTCATTACTGATGGGTAGGCGGAGCCCCAGATCAGGATGTCACCTCAGATCAAAAGAGTGCTGACTGGCTGGCCCCTCCAGCTCGGGCTCCTCCTACTCAGCTCCAGTCTAAGATTTGAGGTCCAGAGGATGGTCGCTGCTAATGCAGCTCCTCAGAAGATTTTATTATTTTATATTCGGACAGGAGACTTGGATCACTAGTTGGTCTAGAGGTCTCAGGGGTACCAGCGCTGCTGTACCCCAACCTCTCCCTTGGCGGATCTGTATTTACTTAAAGTCCCTGCAGAATCCTTGCCGGCCCTGGGGGATGAGGAGAGCTTCCCTGGCGGGACGCAAACCACACGTGCGGTCACTGCGTTCTTCGCCCTGGGGGGAAGCATGGGCACAGCGCCAGAAACCCCTGAGGGTCCCTGTGGCGCCTTGGCTGGTGAGTACTCCACACAAATTTTTGATTATAATTATGTGTGAGTGCTTTAGCGTCTGAGTGAGCAGCGCTATTACTTGTATATCAGTATGCTTCAGCGCTGCTGTGACAGCGCTACTACATGTATGTCAGTATGCTTCAGCGCTGCTGTGACAGCGCTGTTACAAGTAGATGTGGTGATTTTTTGTCCGCAGGCAGATACCTGCAGGACAGAGAGGGAGCAGGAGCGGGGGAGTTCGCGCTCAATATTCGAGCTGGCGGGGGGCGTGGCCTAACTATTCCCGGTCTTCTGAGCAGGAAGACGCGCGCTCTGGCGTTTCTCCTGCGACTCCCTCACTGTGGCGGCCATTACACAGGCTCCTGGGCTCCTCAGACCGCTCCTCTCCTCATAAGACACCACGGCCAGCTGGGTGAGTGCTGATTCCTCACCCGCAGCGCAGCGATCGCTATCCTGCAGCTGCAGTCTCATTAGAGACATAAAAATTGGCTGGGGCTCACAAATATATATATTGTGGTGAGTTTGCAATATTAACCCCTCTGAGGGTTATTTCTACCAGCTAAATTTTTTGACTGAATACCGCTGGGGTAACCCTGCTTGGTGGAGCGTTAACCCTTCAGCGTTTTAAAAAAAAAAAAAAAAAAAAAAAACGCATAGTTTTTGCTGGTATTACCGCTTTGACCTGCTCATACAGGTGAGACATGTCTGAACAGAGTTCAGATGCCACGGACCATGTCCCAGTGCCATTACGGCAATCAGATACGCAGACCTCCACAGCGTCTAGCGCTGCGGTCGACAGCGGTGGAAAATTGGACGATATCGCTCGATCGATCAACAACTTGTCTGACCTTTTAGGTCAATATGTGTCTGCTAATTCCTCTCAGAGGAAGCGACGCAGGCCGTTACCGGCCTCTACACGGAGCGAGTCAGATGTATCTGATATTGGGCAGAGTTCCCCTTTAAATTCGGATGGAGAAATATCCGATTCAGATGCGGACGAGCCGCAGGGGCGTTCCTCTATGGCGAAGCGTACGGAGGCATTGATTGAAGCCATGAGAGATATATTACAGTTACCGGAGGAGGTAACTAGTCGTCCTGGTAAATCAGCACGCATGTTCCAGGAGTCCCGTGCTTCGCGTACAACATTGCCAGCTCTGGATGAGCTTAATAGTGTAATAGAGGAGGAACGTCTATGTCCAGATAAGCGTTTTCATGGAACGCATTTCTTTGATACACTTTATCCTTGCTCTGCGGAGTTAAAGGCTAATTGGACTTCTGCTCCTGAAGTGGATGTGTCTTTATCTCAGCTTAGTAAATCCTCACTACTCCCTATTAAGGGAAAAGCGAGCTTACAGGAGCCTTTGGATAGAAAGGCAGAATTGGCGGCAAAAGCAAGCTATGAGGCTGCGGGTCATGGATTTCGAGCAGTGCTAGGATCCATGTGTGCTGCTAGAGCTTCTCTAAGCTGGTTGGCACGTCTGAAGACGGAGTTGAAAAATGAATCTCCGTTATCTGAGATACGGGAAACTTGTGAATGGTTAGAAACGGCAGCCTGTTATATCTTTGATGCCGGTCTGGATACGGCATCTCTGCTGGCCAAAGCGCAAGCTTCAGCGGTCACAGTCAGAAGAGCTTTATGGCTCAGACAGTGGGCCGGGGACGCAGTTTCCAAACAAGGGTTGTTGGCCTTACCTTACAAGGGTGGCCATCTTTTTGGATCCGACCTCACAGAGCTGATTTCCAAGGCTAAGGCGAAAGGAATCAGCATTACCACAGCGTAGGGCCATGGCCTCGGTGTCCAGTAAGCCTGGTGTCTATAGTGGTCGGCGGTCCTTTCGGGGCCGAGGACGATCTAGTCACTCCTCGTGGGGATCGGGTCGTCCTTCCTTCTCAGGAAAGAAATCCTCTCAGAAAACTCGTACTCCCTGGAAGCAGAGTTTCCGCCAGGACAAGCGGGAACTTGACAAGAAGCCCGCAAAGTCGGATTGACGCCAGGGGTCCACTCGAGGATTCTCGAGTGGGGGGTCGCCTGCTTCTTTTCAAGGAGACTTGGATGGCTCGCGTTCCAGATTCCTGGGTAACGCGGATAGTGTCGGCAGGCTATTTCATAGAGTTTGCTTCTCGACCCCCAAATGTTTTTTGTCAATCTCACGTTCCGTCGGAACCCGAGCTTGTTGTCGCTCTACAGCGAGAGGTCGAATCTCTGCTACAAAAGGGTGTAGTGATACCGGTTCCGTCAGAGGACCGAGGGAAAGGTTTTTATTCCAACCTTTTTATAGTTCCCAAAAAGGAGAACAAATTTCGCCCGATTCTGGATCTCAAGCGATTAAACCGGCATGTCCATGCCCGGAAATTTCGCATGGAGTCGCTTCGTTCCGTTGTGGCAGCTCTGTCACAGAACGATTTTCTGGTGTCAATCGACATTCGCGACGCCTATTTGCATATTCCCATCGGAAAGGCTCATCAGCGCTTTCTTCGATTTGCCATAGGTCAGAATCATTACCAGTTCGTGGCTCTGCCGTTCGGCTTAGCCTCAGCGCCAAGGGTCTTTACAAAAATTCTGGCGCCCCTCATGGCAATCCTTCGAAGACAGGGGATTACGATTCTCCCTTATCTGGACGATCTTTTGATCATGGCTTCCTCGGAGGAGGAGGCGTTGACGGCTCTGGATTTGTCTCTTCAGTTTCTGAAGGATTTCGGTTGGCTGGTCAATTGGGAGAAGTCGTCCCTGGAACCATCGAGGACAATCCTCTTTTTGGGAATGCATCTCGACACGTTTCGGTCGGTAGTTTCCCTACCACCAGACAAACAGTCATGTCTTCTTCGACATGTACAGATTATGAAATCCTCAACGGCAATGTCCCTACGGAAGTGTATGCGTCTTCTGGGACTGATGGTGGCGTCCATGGAGGCAATTCCTTTTGCCCAGTTCCATTCCAGGACTCTCCAAAGGTTCATCTTGAGTCGATGGAACCAGTCGCAATCGCTGGATTGCAGTGTCACCATTTCTCGCGCGGTGCGGGATTCTCTAGAATGGTGGTTACGTCCAGGGGCATTCTCCCTGGGGAAGTCTTTCCTCCCTCCGAACTGGTCAGTCATAACCACCGATGCCAGCCTGACGGGCTGGGGGGGTGTTTGGAACAATCTCTGGATTCAGGGGGTATGGTCATCGGAAGAGTCTTTTCTTCCGATCAACATCCTGGAATTGAGGGCGATTTTCCTTTGCCTCCAACATTGGACGGTCCCTTTGAGCGGTCTGCCAGTCCGAGTGCAGACAGACAATGCGACGGCTGTCGCGTATATCAATCACCAAGGTGGGACAAGGAGTTCCAGACTCATGGTAGAGGTGTCCCGAATTCTGATTTGGGCAGAGGCCAGTGTACCAGCCATTTCGGCGATTCACATTCCAGGGGTTCAGAATATTACAGCGGACTTTCTCAGTCGCAGAAGGATGGATCCCGGGGAATGGAGCCTTCACCCAGAAGTTTTTGCACTACTGTGCTCTCGCTGGGGAACCCCCCAAGTGGATTTGATGGCATCCAGGTCCAATGCCAAGTTACCGACATTCATGTCCAGGTACAAGGACCCGAAGGCGGTGGCGGTGGATGCTCTAGTGGCTCAGTGGGATCAGTTCGAGCTGATCTATGTATTCCCGCCGATATCCTTACTTCCTCTAGTACTGCGTCGGATCAGACTAGAGAGAATTCCAGCTATTTTGATAGCTCCAGACTGGCCAAGAAGGGTGTGGTTCTCGACAATAATGTCGCTGTTGGCGGCACCTCCTTTTCCACTCCCTCTTCAACCGGACTTGTTGACTCAGGGGCCCGTTTGTCATCCGGACTTGATGTCCCTGCGTTTGACGGCGTGGCTCTTGAGACCGAAATCTTGACCCGTAGAGGTTTCTCAGCCGAGGTCATTGCTACCCTTCGTGCTGCAAGATGTCCGGCTACTACTAGGATTTACCACAAAATTTGGGAAACCTTCTTTTCGTGGTGTTTGGGGTCCTCTCGGAACCCGAGAAAATTTTCCATTCCCAACCTGTTGGCTTTTCTGCAGCATGGGCTAGACAAGGGTTTGGCAGTCAGCACTCTGAAAGGTCAGATTTCTGCTCTGTCCTTATTGTTCCGGAGAACCATTGCTTCAAATAGAGACGTGCTCTCCTTTTTCCGAGGTATATCTCGTAAGTTTCCGCCGCGGAAGGCACCCGTGTCTCCTTGGCGGCTCAACCTTGTTTTGGAGGCTCTTCAGCATAAACCTTTTGAGCCTATGGTTTCTGCTAGCCTTTCTTTACTTTCTTGGAAGGTGGCTTTCCTTGTTGCAGTCACTTCCTTGAGGAGAGTTTTCTGAGTTGGCAGCTCTTTCTTGTTCGCCTCCTTTTCTGGAGTTTTTTCCGGATCGTGTAGTGCTTCGCACTCGGGGTGATTTTTTGCCTAAAGTGGTGTCACAATTTCATGTTAACCAGGATATTGTGTTGCCTTCACTCTGTCCGGATCCGAAGAATGCGAAAGAGCGAGATTTACACACATTGGATTTAGTGCGGGCCTTGAAGTTTTATCTATCTATTACTCAAGGTTTTCGTAAGACGGACTCCCTGTTTGTGGTTCCAGCAGGTCGTCGGCGTGGTCAACGAGCTTCCAAGGATTCTATAGCTCGTTGGATCCGGTCAGCTATTTTGGAAGCTTACCGCCTTCGGGGTGAATCTTGCCCGATTAAGATTCGAGCCCATTCTACGAGAGCTGTGGCCTCATTGTGGGCTTTTCATCAAGGTGCCTCGGCAGTGCAGCTCTGCCGAGCGGCAACTTGGCGCTCTGTCCACACGTTTACAAGGTTTTATAAAGTGGACGTCAGTGCTTCCGCTGATGCAGCCCTCGGACGTAGGGTCCTGCAGGCAGCTGTAGTTTAAAGTTCTGGATGAACTTGTGTTTAGCGCTGGTTGCGCTTTGTTGTTAAGGTTGTTGGGTTTCTGCCTTTTGTTGGTTTTTCCCACCCTTATTTTTGAACTGCTTTGGGACGTCCCATCAGTAATGAATACTGTGGCTCTCTTCCTTCCATCTGCAGCTGAAACACGGATTTTGGTAAAAACTTACCTGTAAAATCCTTTTCAGCGAAGGAAGGAAGAGAGACACAGCACCCTCCCAAGGCAGAAGTGTGTTGATGTTTTCAGATGCAGCGCGACCCTTATCTGATAGCGATTATCTGGGCTGAGGTCAGCGCGCTAAGGCTCTATTCCAGCATCGCCAGCTCATCGCAGTAGTCAGGTTCCGTGAGTAGTACCTGGAACTCTGTGGTTTTTGGCTTTCTTTGCATGCATAACCTGTATCTTGTGTTTTTTCTCTGAAGTTCCTTCAGAAGGGGTTATGTTGCTCCGCTGGTGATCTTGGCTCTTTTCCTAAAAGCTTTGGTACGACTGGAGCTGAGTAGGAGGAGCCCGAGCTGGAGGGGCCAGCCAGTCAGCACTCTTTTGATCTGAGGTGACATCCTGATCTGGGGCTCCGCCTACCCATCAGTAATGAATACTGTGTCTCTCTTCCTTCCTTCGCTGAAAAGGATTTTACAGGTAAGTTTTTACCAAAATCCGTGTTTTAAGGGAATAAAAATTCAAAGTTTGAAAATTGCAAAATTTTCTAAATTTTCGCCATATTTCAATTTTTTTCATAAATAACCGCAAGTTATATCGGAGAAATTGTACCACTTTCATGAAGTGCAATGTTACAAGAAAACAATCTCAGAATCGGGAAGATCTGTTGAAGCGTTCCAGAGTTATAGCCTCATAAAGAGACAGTGGTCAGAATTGTAAAAATTGGCGCGGTCATTAAAGTGCAAACCACCCTTGGGGGTTAAGGGGTTAAACGTTGTAATATATTGTTAATAAACTTTCTTTTATATGTTTTGGTTCTGTGCATCTTTTTCTCTTATATATTCAATCTTGCTATTGTTGCACCATAACCGTCCCATGTTATCCTTACTTGATACAGGGTTACTTGACTAGTTACTATTATTTTCCTGTTTTTCTAGCCTGTATATGTTTCCATCATGTGTGCACAGGCTGGAAATCCAGAAACTGTGATGTGTTATAGCAACTCTGCGTGCAGTTGCAATTATCCCAGATCATATGTCACGTTGTGTAGGATATTTTAATGAGTTATTAATATTTCTGTATTTTGTTTTTTTAAGATACCATGTTCAAATTGAAGGGGGAAGAGTTCCTGTTTTTTCTGTCACTTTTCAAGAACCTGAAAACGATCCTCGAAATTGTTGTTACCTTTGGGCTGTTCAAACAAGTCAAAGGTAATTGTTAAAATCCAACTAACATTGCATTCTTTCCTCAAAATTATTTTAAACTTCAAAAATAAGGGATATGAATTTTGTCATTTATTTAGCTCTCCATTCATGTTCTCATCGTATTATTTTAATATTTTCTACTATAGTGGCAGAGATTTAAGCTTGCATTTGCTGCAGTTGGCTTTTGGGGACAGGAAATATTTACCATCAGGACAAACTATGTATGAGGTAAGACTTTTGTTTATTTGTATTCTATATGGTTTGTAATTTGAAGGGGGCATTCTCAAGTTGTTTCTGGAGCGCCTCACACCTCTGAACCCTCCTTATTTTCTGGTTGCTAGGGAGCAGGGGGCGTGTGCTCCTCCTTGAGTGACAGTTCCTGTCTGGGACATTGTCCTGCTACAACATTCACACTTTGTCATTGTTTGTTCCCAGTTCACACTGTTATCACTTTATTTACACTATAGATGTAGATAAATTTGATTGGCTGCTTAAAGGTCCTGTCTCACATAGCGACACACCAGCAATCCCGACAACGATCAGGATCGCTGGTGTGTCGCTACATGATCGCTGCTGAGCTGCCAAACAGGCAGCGATCAGGACAGCGACACTGCGGGTAACGTCGCCTAGTTACCCGCAGTGTACGTTGGATACCAGCGCACTGATGCAGGGAGCTGGTAACCAAGGTACACGTCGGGTTTCCAGGCGCTGCACGGTGCCTGGAAACCCGACGTATACCTTGGTTACCAGCTCCCCTGCAGCAGCGCGCTGGTATGCAAGGTACACTTCGGGTTTGCAGGCACAGCCCCGTGCCTGGAAACCCGATGTTTACCTTGGTTACCAGCTGATTGCTGGTCTCCTGCCTGTCACACGCAGCGATGCGTGCTGGCCAGCGGGAGACCAGCGATCAAAAAAAAAAGTCCTGACATTTCTGACACAACCAGGGGCCTGATCGCTGGTACGTGTCAGACATAGCGAGATCGCTGCTGAGATTCTCGGTAGCGAACTCGCTATGTGAGACGGGGCCTTAAGGATCACTATTTCAGCAGCAGATGGAAGGAAGGGAGACAGTCATTACTAGCGGGTAGGCGGAGCCCACACAGGATAGAACACCTCAGATTAAAAAGAGTGTTGACCGGCCCCTCCAGCTTGGGCTCCTCCTACTCCAGCTCTCCAGTCTAAAATTTGAGGTCACAGAGGATAGTCGCTGCTGGAGCAGCTCCTCAGAAGAATTTTTTATTTTTATCGGACAGGGACTTGGACCCCCGTGGTCTTGAGGTCTCAGGGGTCTCAGCGCTGCTGGACCCCCACCCCTCCCTTGGCGGATCTGCATTACCCTTTAAGGTGGTCCCTGCAGAACCCTGCCGGCCCTGGGGGATGAGGGTTGCTTCCCTGGCGGGGACGCAAACCGCGCTTCTGGGGTCACTGCGTTCCCCGCCCTGGGGGGGAAGCTATGGGCACAGCGCCACAAATCCCTGGGGGTCCCTGTGGCGCTCAGCTGGGTCAGTACTCAACATTTTAATATGTGTTTGAGTGCTTCAGCGGCTGCTGCGGCAGCCGCTGTTACATGTTTTCAGTGTTGGTGACTTGTATACTTTTGTCCGCAGGTGGATGCCTGCAGGACATGGGAGGCGGAGAGCGGAGGAGTCGCGCGTTTTTTTTTAAACCGGCGGGGGGCGTGGCTTCGCGCTTTTCCGTTCTTTCGCGGGCAGGAAGCGCTCTGAGCGCGCGCTTTACCCTGCCTCTCCTCTTCCGGCTTCTCTCCTTCAGCGCGGCGGCCATTACTGACGGCCTCCTCGGGCTCCTCACTCTCCGCTCCCCCCGACCGACCGAAGGAACAATTAGGACACTGCACCGCGGCCAGCTGGGTGAGTCGCTTCTGCCTGTCAGGGCAGAAGCTTAACCCCCTCACCCCCACAGCGCAGGGCACCTTTCTGAGGCACGATTGGGTGGCAGACTGCGCTGTCCTGCAGCTGTTACCTCATAAGAGGCACCTTTTTTTGTCTGGGGGTCGCACACCCTTTTCATTAACAGAGGTTGTGGGGAGTCTGCGACATTAACCCCTTCTTAGGCGGTTAACCCTTAATTGGGGGACAGCTGGGGTAGCTCTCTTTAAGAGCTTTAACCCTTCAGCGTTCGTTTTTTCTTTAAGAAACCACACTGTTCTAGTTACTGACAGGTTTAACCTGCCATATACTGTGTGAGGGCATGTCAGATCAGGGTCCAGGAGGTGCGGACCGTCTCCCAGATCCGCTACAGGATCAGTCTCGCGTATCTGACACGCAGACCTCGACGGCGTCAAGCGCAGCGGTCGGAGGTTTCAGTGATGTCAAAATGGAGGCCCTCGCTCGTTCTATTGATGGCCTGTCTGACCTTCTAGGTTATTGGGTGTCTCTCATGGCAGGAAGCGACACAGGCCGGTGCCATCCTTCCCGCGTAGCGACTCGGAGATCTCGGGCATGGAGGGTTCCCTTCAAGCTCGGATGGGGAGATGTCCGATTCGGATAAGGAGGATCGGCAGGGACACTCTGCCTCTCTTTTGGGCCGTACAGAGGCTTTTATTGGAGCCATGAGGGAGGCGTTACAGTTACCGGAGGAGGTAACTAGACGTCCTGGTAAGTCGGCTCGGATGTTTCAGGAGTCGCATAGGTCGCGATCAGCATTACCATCTCTGGATGAGCTTAATGGGGCAGTGGAGAAGGAACGCCTGTGTCCAGATAAACGTTTTCAGGGGACACGGTTTTTTTGAGACGCTGTATCCGTGTACGACGGAGTTGATTGATAATTGGATTCCTTCTCCTGAAGTGGATGTCCCTTTATCCCAGCTTAGCAAATCCTCATTACTTCCTGTTAAAGGGAAGGCGAGTCTGCAGGATCCGCTGGACAGAAAAACGGAGATGGCGGCAAAATCCATCTACGAGGCCGCGGGTCATGGATTCAGAGCAGTATTAGGGTCATGTGTGCTTGTAAAGCTTCCCTGAGCTGGTTAGACCGTCTACGGACGGCATGGCAAGATGGATCCCCACTATCCGAGGTAGATGGGCTTTTCAAGTTGTTGGAGGATGCAGCCCGATATGGCAGTGATGCAGGTTTGCATACTGCGTCACTGCTGTCCAGGGCGCAATCCTCGGCGGTCACAGTCAGGAGAGCACTGTGGCTTAGACAGTGGACCGGGGACGCGGTTTCCAAGCAAGGTTTGCTATCTTTAGCTTACAAGGGTGGTCAGCTATTTGGATCTGACCTCACGGAGCTGATTGCCAAGGCAAAGGCAAAAGAAACTGCTTTATCGCAGCGAAGAGCTGTGACTTCTGCGTCTGGCAGGCCTAGTGCCGGTAGTAGTCGGCGGTCCTTTCGGCCCAGGGGACGGTTCGGTCAGCCCTCTTGGGGATCGGGTCGTCCCTCTTTTTCAGGAAAAAAGAACTCTCAGAAATCCCGCACTCCCTGGAAACAGAGCTTCCGTCAAGACAAGCGGGAAGCTGACAAAAAGCCTGCTAAGGCGGACTGACGCCAGGGTCTCACTCGAGGGCTCTCGAGTGGGGGGTCGTTTGCTCCAATTTGAACCGACTTGGGCTTCCCGCGTGTCGGACGCCTGGGTGACGCGGGTTGTGTCGGCAGGCTACTTCATAGAGTTTCTTTCTCGACCCTCAGACAGTTTTTGCCAGTCTCGCATTCCGTCTGAGCCCGAGCTATTTGCCGCTCTACTGCGGGAGGTCGATTCCCTTCTGCAGAAGGGTGTGTTGGTACCGGTTCCGCCGGAGGACCGGGGAAGAGGGTTTTATTCCAACCTCTTTGTGGTCCCCAAAAAGGAGGACAAATTTCGCCCCATTCTGGATCTCAAAAGGTTGAATCGGCATGTCCGCACCCGGAAATTCCGCATGGAGTCGCTTTGCTCCGTTGTGGCGGCCTGTCGCAGAACGACTTTTTGGTGTCAATCGACATTCGCGACGCTTATTTGCATGTTCCCGTCGGAAGGGCCCACCAACGCTTCCTTCGTTTTGCCATAGGTCAGGACCATTACCAGTTTGTGGCCCTGCCATTCGGGTTGGCCTCAGCACCAGAGTTTTTACGAAAATTCTGGCACCTCTCATGGCGATTCTTCGAAGACAGGGGGTTACGATTCTTCCCTACCTGGACGACCTTTTGATTGTGGCGTCCTCGAAGGAGGAGGCGGTGACGGCTCGCAATCTATCCCTTCAGCTCCTGGAGGACTTCGGGTGGCTGGTCAATTGGGAGAAGTCGTCTCTGGAACCGTCGCAGTCAATCCTGTTTTTGGGAATGCATTTCGACACGGTACGAGCAGTGGTGTCTCTGCCTCCAGACAAGCAAGCGAGTCTTCTTCGTCATGTACAGGTCATGAAGTCTGCGACAGCAATGTCCCTACGAAGGTGTATGCGCCTTCTGGGTTTGATGGTGGCGTCGATGGAGGCACTTCCGTTTGCCCAGTTTCATTCCAGGGCTCTCCAAATGCTCATTTTGAACCGTTGGGATCGATCGCAGGCTTCGCTGGATTGCAGTGTCATCATCTCCCACAGAGTGCGACAGTCTCTAGGATGGTGGTTACGTCCGGAGGCGTTATCTCTGGGGAAGTCTTTCCTCCCTCCGAGGTGGTCGGTCATAACCACCGATGCCAGCCTGACGGGCTGGGGGGGTGTCTGGAACGATCTCTGGATTCAGGGAGTATGGTCGTCGGAAGAGTCTGTCCTGCCGATCAACATCCTGGAATTGAGGGCAATTTTCCTTTGCCTCCAACACTGGACGGTCCCTTTAAGCGGTCTACCAGTCCGAGTGCAGACAGACAACGCGACGGCGGTAGCGTATATCAACCATCAAGGTGGGACGAGGAGCTTCAGGCTCATGATGGAGGTGTCTCGGATCCTGGTATGGGCCGAGGCCAGGGTGCCAGCCATCTCTGCGATTCACATTCCAGGAGTTCAGAATATCACAGCGGACTTCCTCAGTCGCGAAAAGATGGATCCCAGAGAATGGAGTCTTCATCCGAAAATTTTTGCACTGCTGTGCTCCCTTTGGGGGAACTCCCCAAGTGGATTTGATGGCATCCAGGTTCAATGCCAAGTTACCAACGTTCATGTCCAGGTACAAGGACCCGAAGGCTGTGGCGGTGGATGCTCTGGTGGTTCCGTGGGACCAATTCGAGCTAATCTGTGTTCCCGCCGATATCCTTACTTCCTCTGGTGTTGCGTCGGATCAGACTGGAGAGAGTCCCGGCTATGTTGATAGCCCCAGATTGGCCAAGGAGGACGTGGTTCTCGACACTGGTGTCACTTCTGGCAGCGCCTCCACTTCCACTCCCTCTTCGCCCGGACCTGTTGTCCCAGGGGCCCGTTCGTCACCCGGACCTGAAGTCTCTGCGTTTGACGGCGTGGCTCTTGAGACAGAAATCTTGATCCGTCAAGGTTTTTCAGCCGAAGTCATTGCCACTCTGCGAGCTGCCAGAGGTCCGGCTACTACTAGGATTTATCACAAGACTTGGGAAGCCTTCTTTTCGTGGTGTTCGGGTTCTTCTAGGAACCCGAGGATTTTTTCCATTCCCAATTTGTTGGCCTTTTTACAGTTCGGGCTGGACAAGTGTTTGGCAGTTAGCACTCTGAAGGGTCAGGTTTCTGCTCTGTCCTTGCTATTTAGGAAGGCTATCGCCTCGCGTAGGGACGTACGTTCCTTTTTTCGCGGGGTAACCCGTCAGTTTCCGCCGCGGAAGGCGCTTGTGGCTCTTTGGCGGCTTAATCTTGTCTTGGAGGCTCTTCAACATGGGCCTTTTGAGCCTATGGACTCTGTTAGCCTTTCTTTGCTCTCTTGGAAGGTTGCTTTCCTTGTGGCGGTCACTTCTTTGAGAAGGGTTTCTGAGTTGGCGGCTCTTTCTTGCTCGCCTCCTTTTCTGGAGTTTCACCCGGATCGCGTAGTGCTTCGCACACGGGCCGACTTTCTACCTAAGGTGGTGTCACAATTTCATGTTAACCAGGATATTGTGTTGCTTCGCTTTGTCCGGAGCCGAGGAATGCGAAGGAACGGGCCTTGCACACATTGGATTTAGTGCGGGCTTTGAAGTTCTATTTGTCTATTACTCAAAGTTTTCGGAAGTCGGATTCTCTGTTTGTGATTCCAGCAGGTCGTCGACGTGGTCAACGAGCTTCCAAGGATTCTATAGCTCGTTGGATTCGGTCGGCCATTTTAGAGGCTTACCGACTTAAGGGCGAACCTTGCCCGATTAAGATTCAAGCTCACTCCACGAGGGCTGTGGGTTCATCGTGGGCTTTTCATCAAGGGGCCTCGGCAGCTCAGCTCTGCCGGGCGGCGACCTGGCGCTCCGTCCACACATTTACGAAATTTTATAAGGTGGACGTCAGTGCTTCCGCTGATGCGGCATTAGGACGTAGGGTCCTGCAGGCGGCTGTAGTTTAAAGTTCTTGTGAACTTGTATTTAGCGCTAGTTGCGCATTTATTTAAGTTGTTGGGAATCTGCCTCTGTTGGTTTTTTGCCCACCCTTAATTTTTGGACTGCTTTGGGACGTCCCACTAGTAATGACTGTGTCTCCCTTCCTTCCATCTGCTGCTGAAAGACGGATTTTGGTAAGACCTTACCTGTAAAATCCTTTTCAGCGAAGGAAGGGAGACACAGATCCCTCCCATGGCAGAAGTGTGTTGTTGTGTTTTCAGATGCGGCGTGAAATCCTTCTCTGATAGTGATTATCTGGGCTGAGGTCGGCGCGCTAAGGCTCTGTTCCAGCATTGCCAGCTCATCGCAGTGGTCAGGTTCAGTGAGTAGTACCTGGGACTGTGTGTTTTTTTCTGTTATATGCATAACCTGTTTTCTTGTTTTTTCTCTGAAGTTCTTCAGAAGGGGTTATGTTGCTCCACTGGTGATATTTGCTCTTCCTTAGCTTGTGTACGGACTGGAGAGCTGGAGTAGGAGGAGCCCAAGCTGGAGGGGCCAGTCAACACTCTTTTTAATCTGAGGTGTTCTATCCTGTGTGGGCTCCGCCTACTCACTAGTAATGACTGTGTCTCCCTTCCTTCCTTCGCTGAAAAGGATTTTACAGGTAAGGTCTTACGAAAATCCGTCTTTTGTCACCCTATATACAATGGTCTTTATGTTCTTCAAGCTGGTGGTCACTGTTCACTTTCCCCTACATTTCTCCTGTGTCCCTTGCTGTCTTCTTTGGTTGTTTCATTCTTTGCATATATTGTGTAGGGATTCCTCTTTAGCAATAAACGGTGTTCACACAGGCACTGGATTTTTGTGTTTTAAAGGGAATCTGTCACCCCATTTTTCGAGTATAAGATGCGGCCACCGCCATCAGGGGCTAATCTACAGCATTCTGTAATGCTGTAGATAAGCCCCCGATGTAACCTGAGAGAGAAGAAAAACAAGTTAGATTATACTCACCCAGGGGCGGTCCAGCATCCTGTCCAATGGGTGTTGCGGTCTGGTCCGGCGCCTCCCATCTTGTAGCGAAGATGTCCTCTTCCTTGCTTCCCGTCGCGGCTCCTGCGCTGGCGCACTGCTCTACCCTATTGAGAGCAGAGTACTGCAGTGTGCAGGCGCCAGGAAAGGTCAGCGAGGTGCGGCGCCTTCAAATGTGATGAGTCCCTAAAAAAAAAAAAAATAATAATGTTGTAAAAATGAGAAATCGCTGTTTAACTTTTAACCCTTATAACTTCCTAACTAAAAATTGGTTTCAAAATTGTGCTGATGTAAGGTAGACGTGTGGGAAATGTTATTTATTAAGTATTTTGTGTGACATATCTCTGTGATTTAAGGGCATGAAAATTCAGAGTTGGAAAATTGCAAAATTTTCTAATTTTTTGTCAAAGTTCAATTTTTTTCACAAATAAACGCAAATTTTTTGCAAAGAAATTTTACCACAATAATAAAGTACAATATGTCACGAGAAAATGTTAAAATCACCAGAATCCACGGAAGCGTTCAAGAGTTAAAATTGCGACATTTTCGCCAAATTTATATATCAAAGAAATTTTACCACCATCATGAAGTACAATATGTCGCGAAAAAACATTCTCAAAATCACCTGGATCCGTTGAAGTGTTAGAGTTAACTCATAAAGGGTCCGTGGTCAGAACTGTAAAAATTGGCCCAGTCATTAAAATGCAAACCACCATTGGGGGTAAAGGAGTTAAGGGTAGGTTAGTTTTAACATTGAGAGATAGAATATCAAAAATAAGATCCAGAAAATCACATTGTATAAATTATATAAATGTATTTGCATTTTGCAGTAAGAAATAAGTATTTGATCCCTCTGGCAAACAAGACTTAATACTTGGTGGCAAAACCCTTGTTGGCAAGCACAGCAGTCAGACGTTTTTTGTAGTTGATGATGAGATTTGCGCACATGTCAGGAGAAATTTTGGTCCACTCCTCTTTGCAGATCATCTCTAAATCATTAATGTTTTGAAACTGTTGCTTGGCAACTCAGAGCTTCAACTCCCTCCATAAGTTTTCTAAGGGATTAAGATCTAGAGACTGGCTAGGCCACTGCATGACCTCAATGTGCTTATTTTTTAGCCACTCCTTTGTTGCCTTGGCTGTATGTTTTGGGTCAGTGTCTTGCTGGAAGACCCAGCCATGACCCATTTTTAATGTCCTGGCAAAGGGACGGGAGGTTGTCACTCAGGATTTTACGATGCTTGGCTCCATCCATTCTCCCATTGATGCAGTGAAGTAGTCCTTTGCCCTTAGAGAAACACCCCCAAAACATGTTTCCACCTCCATGCTTGATAGTGGGGATGGTGTTCTTTGGGTCATAGGCAGCATTTCTCTTCCTCCAGACACGGCGAGTTGAGTTAATGACGAAGAGCTCAATTTATGTCTCATCTGACCACAGCACCTTCTCCCAATCACTCATAGAATCATCCAGGTGTTCATTGGCAAACTTCTGACGTGCCTGCACAGGTGCCTTCTTTAGCAGGGGGACCTTGTGGGCACTGCAGGATTTTAAACCTTTACGGCGTAATGTGTTCTCAATGGTTTTCTTGGTGACTGTCGTCTCTTCTGCATTGAGATCATTAACGAGTTCCTCTCCCCCACCCCCCGTGTAGTTGTAGGCTGATCTTTCACCTTCCTCATGATCAAGGATACCCACGAGGTGAGACTTTGCATGGTTCCCCAGATCAATGTCGATTGACAGTAATTTTGTATTTCCTCCATTTTCTTACTGTTGCACCAACAGTTGTCTCCTTCTCACCCTGCGTCTTGTGTCTGGTTTTGTAGCCCATTCCAGCTTTGTGCAGGTCTATGATCTTGTCCCTGACATCCTTATAAAGCTCTTTGTTTTGCCCATGTGGTAGAGGTTAGAGTCTGACTGATTGAGTCTGTGGACAGGAGTCTTTTATAAAGGTGACTATGTAAGGCTGGGTTCACATTTGCGTTCCAGGCTGCAGCACCGTGCTGTGTACTTCTTTCCTTAAGCTCTGCCTACTTCCACATGCGTCCTGCGTACCTATCTTTAACAAAATGTACGTAGGGACATGCGTTGTATGCGGGCGTGTCTGCGTGTGTCGTTTTAACGTGCCCGCCAAACGCACAGAAATGCAACATGTGGCACGTCAAAACGGCGGACGCATCCGCATCCCTGCGTACATAATGTTAAAGATAGGTATGCAGGACGCATGCGTAAGTAGGTGGAGCTTAAGGAAAGAAGTACGCAGCACGGTGGTGCGGACTGGACTGCAAATGTGAACACAGTCTAAGACAGCTGTCTTAATGCAGGTAAAGAGTTGCTTAGGAGCGTCTAACTGGTCTGTAGGAGCCAGAACTATTAATGGTTGGTAGGGGATCAAATACTTGTTTCTCACTGCAAAATGCAAATTTATATAATTTATACAATATGATTTTCTGGATTTTATTTTTGATATTCTATCTCTCAATGTCAAAATTAACCTACCCTGAAAATTATAGACTGTTCATGTCTTTGTCAGTGGGCAAACTTATATAATCAGCAAGGGATCAAATAATTATTTCCTTCACTTTATGTGTATGACGTGTGTATATACTGTATGTGTATGACGTGTGTGTGTGTGTGTGTGTGTGTGTGTGTGTGTGTGTGTATATATATATATATATATATATATATATATATATATATATATTATATTACAGACCAAAAGTTTGGACACACGTTCTCATTTAAAGATTCTTCTGTATTTTCATGACTATAAAAATTGTACATTCACACTGAAGGCATCAAAACTAAGAATTAAACACGTGGAATTATATACTTAACAAAAAAGTGTGTAACAACTGAAATTATGTCTTAGGCTATGTGCACACGTTGCGGTTTTTTAGCGGTTTTGCCCGGCGGAAACGCCGCGAAACCGCGGCAAAACCGCTTACACAATACAACTCATTAAGGCCTATGAGATTCCGCAATGCTGTGCACATGCTGCTGGTTTTTCCGCGGCGGAATCGCATCGCGGGAGAATCCGCAGCATGCTCATTCTTTTTTGCGGAACCGCTGCGATTCCGCCGCCATAGGAATGCATTGAACCAATTACTTTCCGCATGTGGCTGTGCCCACCATGCGGAAAGTAAGCGGTTCATGTGCGGATGGTACCCAGGGTCTGGAGGAGAGGAGACTCTCCTCCAAGCCCTGGGTACCATATCCATGTAAAAACAATAATTAAAATAAAAAATAATGATATTCTCACCTTCCGGCGTCCCCCGCAGCTTTCCCGCCTCTCAGCGACGCTCCCGCCAATCGCGTTCCCAGAAGTGCTTTGCGAGAATCACCCAGATGACGTAGCGGTCTCGCGAGATGCTACGTCATCGGGTTGATTGCCGCAAAGCACTCCTGGGAACGGAACTTGCCGGGAGCGTCGCTGAGAGGCGGGAAAGCTGCGGGGGCCGCCGGAAGGTGAGAATATCATTATTTATTATTTTTTTATTATTTTTACATTAGATCTTTTTACTATTGATGCGACATAGGCGGCATCAATAGTAATAAGTTGGTCACACGAGTCAAACACTTGTTTGACTCGTGTGACCAACCTGTCAGATCGCTTGTAAAACGCTAGCATTCTGCAAGCTAATTCCGCTTGCAAAACGCTAGTGTTTAGCGGGAATACGCATACCTATAATATGCGGATTTCCCGCTGCAGGGAGGTGCGGAATTGCCGCGGAAATTTCCATGGCAATTCCGCAACGTGTGCACGTAGCCTTATAGTCTAGGTTCTTCAAAGTAGCCACCTTTTGCTTTGATGACTGCTTTGCACACTCTTGGCATTCTCTTGTTCAGCTTCAAGAGGTAGTCACCGGAAATGGTTTTCACTTCACAGGTGTGCCCTGTCAGGTTTAATAAGTGGGATTTCTTGCCTTATAAATGGGGTTTGGACCATCAGTTGTGTAGTGCAGAAGTCTGGTGGATACACAGCTGATAGTCCTACTGAATAGACTGTTAGAATTTGTATTATGGCAAGAAAAAAGCAGCTACGTAAAGAAAAACGAGTGGCCATCATTACTTTAAGAAATAAAGGTCAGTCAGTCTGAATAATTGGGAAAACTTTGAAAGTGTCCCCAAGTGCAGTTGCAAAAACCTTCAAGATCTACAAAGAAACTGGCTCACATGAGGACCGCCCCAGGAAAGGAAGACCAAGAGTCACCTCTGCTTCTGAGGATAAGTTTATCTGAGTCACCAGCCTCAGAAATCGCAGGTTTACAGCAGCTCAGATTAGAGACCAGGTCAATGCCACACAGAGTTCTAGCAGCAGACACATCTCTACAACAACAGTTAAGAGGAGACTTTGTGCAGCAGGCCTTCATGGTAAAATAGCTGCTAGGAAACCACTGCTAAGGACAGGCAACAAGCAGAAGAGACTTGTTTGGGCTAAAGAACACAAGGAATGGACATTAGACCAGTGAAAATCTGTGCTTTGGTCTGATGAGTCCAAATTTGAGATCTTTGGTTCCAACCACCTTGTCTTTGTGCGACGCAGAAAAGGTGAACGGATGGACTCTACATGCCTGGTTCCCATCGTGAAGCATGGAGGAGGAGGTGTGATGGTGTGGGTTGCTTTGCTGGTGACACTGTTGGGGATTTATCCAAAATTGAAGGCATACTGAAGCAGCATGGCTACCACAGCATCTTGCAGCGGCATGCTATTCCATTCAGTTTGCGTTTAGTTGGACCATCATTTATTTTTTAACAGGACAATGACCCCAAACACACCTCCAGGCTGTGTAAGGGCTTTTTGACCAAGAAGGAGAGTGATGGGGTGCTACGCCAGATGACCTTGCCTCCACAGTCACCAGACCTGAACCCAATCGAGATGGTTTGGGATGAGCTGGACCGCAGAGTGAAGGCAAAAGGGCCAACAAGTGCTAAGCATCTCTGGGAACTCCTTCAAGACTGTTGGAAGACCATTTCCGGTGACTACCTCTTGAAGCTCATCAAGAGAATGCCAAGAGTGTGCAAAGCAGTCATCAAAGCAAAAGGTGGTTACTTTGAAGAACCTAGACTATAAGACATATTTTCAGTTGTTTCACACTTTTTTGTTAAGTATATAATTCCACATGTGTTAATTCATAGTTTTGATGCCTTCAGTGTGAATGTACAATTTTCATAGTCATGAAAATACAGAAAAATCTTTAAATGAGGTGTGTCTAAACTTTTGGTCTGTACTGTGTGTGTATATGTATGTATGTGTGTGTATATATTATATATATATATTTATATTTCTATAATGGTCATTAAAAATCACAAAACTGTATAATTTAGGTGAATGGGATGACTTATCCATATCTGTCAATTTATTTATTTATTTTTTACAGAACTTGGAATATTGTGAGGAAAGGTATAACCTGGACCTTTCTGCTAATACGCTGTTTTTAAGAGGTCAAACAAACAGCATGAAGTTACTGGGCTGTCAGACTATAGAAAAATTCCGTGCTCATAGTGAAAGAGAAGACAGTCTCCATGATGGTTAGTTTTTCTTTTTTTTTCCTAATGTCGTTTTTTTATGTTTTACGAGGCATGTACATATTCAGAAACCGATCTGCAAGTTTGTAAATTTCCCCCAAAAGATTTTTTGTAGAATACAGCAACCTTATTTTGGATGCCAGTGTTAATCAGAAGCAGAATGGATTAGTTTTTCGAATGTAAGAAATTTAGACCATCTTGGTCTGTCGGTTCACCCTATTATATACGATCAACTTCAAAAATTGTAAAATCCCTTTTAACCCTTTAATTTTTTGGGCCTTTAGGACAAACTTTTTTAATTTTCATTATCACATTTCTTTGAAGATATAGCTGAATGAGGCCTTGTTTTTTGTGGAATTAGTTTTGTTAGTAGAAATAGGAAAAAATTGTAAACAGCAATTCTGCTGTTTTTGGGTGTTAATTTTTGTGCCATTCACGTGCTGCACAAATGGAGTGTTCACTTTACTCTCAATCACCCTGTTCATGGCGATGTCCAATTTCTTCTGTAGTTTCATTTGTTCGTAATTTTTGAACAATAAATGTTTTTTTAAATTGTTTTGTGTCTCCATATTCTGCAAGTCATGCATCTTAGTTTTCCGTGAAGGTAGTTGTGTGAAAGCTTATTTTCAGCTGCAGATGGAAGGAAGAGAGCCACAGTATTCATTACTGATGGGTAGGCGGAGCCCCAGATCAGGATGTCACCTCAGATCAAAAGAGTGCTGACTGGCTGGCCCCTCCAGCTCGGGCTCCTCCTACTCAGCTCCAGTCTAAGATTTGAGGTCCAGAGGATGGTCGCTGCTAATGCAGCTCCTCAGAAGATTTTATTATTTTATATTCGGACAGGAGACTTGGATCACTAGTTGGTCTAGAGGTCTCAGGGGTACCAGCGCTGCTGTACCCCAACCTCTCCCTTGGCGGATCTGTATTTACTTAAAGTCCCTGCAGAATCCTTGCCGGCCCTGGGGGATGAGGAGAGCTTCCCTGGCGGGACGCAAACCACACGTGCGGTCACTGCGTTCTTCGCCCTGGGGGGAAGCATGGGCACAGCGCCAGAAACCCCTGAGGGTCCCTGTGGCGCCTTGGCTGGTGAGTACTCCACACAAATTTTTGATTATAATTATGTGTGAGTGCTTTAGCGCCTGAATGAGCAGCGCTATTACTTGTATGTCAGTATGCTTCAGCGCTGCTGTGACAGCGCTACTACATGTATGTCAGTATGCTTCAGCGCTGCTGTGACAGCGCTGTTACAAGTAGATGTGGTGATTTTTTTGTCCGCAGGCAGATACCTGCAGGACAGAGAGGGAGCAGGAGCGGGGGAGTTCGCGCTCAATATTCGAGCTGGCGGGGGGCGTGGCCTAAATATTCCCGGTCTTCTGAGCAGGAAGACGCGCGCTCTGGCGTTTCTCCTGCGACTCCCTCACTGTGGCGGCCATTACACAGGCTCCTGGGCTCCTCAGACCGCTCCTCTCCTCATAAGACACCACGGCCAGCTGGGTGAGTGCTGATTCCTCACCCCGCAGCGCAGCGATCGCTATCCTGCAGCTGCAGTCTCATCAGAGACATAAAAATTGGCTGGGGCTCACAAATATATATATTGTGGTGAGTTTGCAATATTAACCCCTCTGAGGGTTATTTCTACCAGCTAAATTTTTTGACTGAATACCGCTGGGGTAACCCTGCTTGGTGGAGCGTTAACCCTTCAGCGTTTAAAAAAAAAAAAAAAAAAACGCATAGTTTTTGCTGGTATTACCGCTTTGACCTGCTCATACAGGTGAGACATGTCTGAACAGAGTTCAGATGCCGCGGATCACGTCCCAGTGCCATTGCGGCAATCAGATACGCAGGCCTCCACAGCGTCTAGCGCTGCGGTCGACAGCGGTGGAAAATTGGACGATATCGCTTGATCGATCAACAACTTGTCTGACCTTTTAGGTCAATATGTGTCTGCTAATTCCTCTCAGAGGAAGCGACGCAGGCCGTTACCGGCCTCTACACGGAGCGAGTCAGATGTATCTGATATTGGGCAGAGTTCCCCTTTAAATTCGGATGGAGAAATATCCGATTCAGATGCGGACGAGCCGCAGGGGCGTTCCTCTATGGCGAAGCGTACGGAGGCATTGATTGAAGCCATGAGAGATATATTACAGTTACCGGAGGAGGTAACTAGTCGTCCTGGTAAATCAGCACGCATGTTCCAGGAGTCCCGTGCTTCGCGTACAACATTGCCAGCTCTGGATGAGCTTAATAGTGTAATAGAGGAGGAACGTCTATGTCCAGATAAGCGTTTTCATGGAACGCATTTCTTTGATACACTTTATCCTTGCTCTGCGGAGTTAAAGGCTAATTGGACTTCTGCTCCTGAAGTGGATGTGTCTTTATCTCAGCTTAGTAAATCCTCACTACTCCCTATTAAGGGAAAAGCGAGCTTACAGGAGCCTTTGGATAGAAAGGCAGAATTGGCGGCAAAAGCAAGCTATGAGGCTGCGGGTCATGGATTTCGAGCAGTGCTAGGATCCATGTGTGCTGCTAGAGCTTCTCTAAGCTGGTTGGCACGTCTGAAGACGGAGTTGAAAAATGAATCTCCGTTATCTGAGATACGGGAAACTTGTGAATGGTTAGAAACGGCAGCCTGTTATATCTTTGATGCCGGTCTGGATACGGCATCTCTGCTGGCCAAAGCGCAAGCTTCAGCGGTCACAGTCAGAAGAGCTTTATGGCTCAGACAGTGGGCCGGGGACGCAGTTTCCAAACAAGGGTTGTTGGCCTTACCTTACAAGGGTGGCCATCTTTTTGGATCCGACCTCACAGAGCTGATTTCCAAGGCTAAGGCGAAGGAATCAGCATTACCACAGCGTAGGGCCATGGCCTCGGTGTCCAGTAAGCCTGGTGTCTATAGTGGTCGGCGGTCCTTTCGGGGCCGAGGACGATCTAGTCACTCCTCGTGGGGATCGGGTCGTCCTTCCTTCTCAGGAAAGAAATCCTCTCAGAAAACTCGTACTCCCTGGAAGCAGAGTTTCCGCCAGGACAAGCGGGAACTTGACAAGAAGCCCGCAAAGTCGGATTGACGCCAGGGGTCCACTCGAGGATTCTCGAGTGGGGGGTCGCCTGCTTCTTTTCAAGGAGACTTGGATGGCTCGCGTTCCAGATTCCTGGGTAACGCGGATAGTGTCGGCAGGCTATTTCATAGAGTTTGCTTCTCGACCCCAAATGTTTTTTGTCAATCTCACGTTCCGTCGGAACCCGAGCTTGTTGTCGCTCTACAGCGAGAGGTCGAATCTCTGCTACAAAAGGGTGTAGTGATACCGGTTCCGTCAGAGGACCGAGGGAAAGGTTTTTATTCCAACCTTTTTATAGTTCCCAAAAAGGAGAACAAATTTCGCCCGATTCTGGATCTCAAGCGATTAAACCGGCATGTCCATGCCCGGAAATTTCGCATGGAGTCGCTTCGTTCCGTTGTGGCAGCTCTGTCACAGAACGATTTTCTGGTGTCAATCGACATTCGCGACGCCTATTTGCATATTCCCATCGGAAAGGCTCATCAGCGCTTTCTTCGATTTGCCATAGGTCAGAATCATTACCAGTTCGTGGCTCTGCCGTTCGGCTTAGCCTCAGCGCCAAGGGTCTTTACAAAAATTCTGGCGCCCCTCATGGCAATCCTTCGAAGACAGGGGATTACGATTCTCCCTTATCTGGACGATCTTTTGATCATGGCTTCCTCGGAGGAGGAGGCGTTGACGGCTCTGGATTTGTCTCTTCAGTTTCTGAAGGATTTCGGTTGGCTGGTCAATTGGGAGAAGTCGTCCCTGGAACCATCGAGGACAATCCTCTTTTTGGGAATGCATCTCGACACGTTTCGGTCGGTAGTTTCCCTACCACCAGACAAACAGTCATGTCTTCTTCGACATGTACAGATTATGAAATCCTCAACGGCAATGTCCCTACGGAAGTGTATGCGTCTTCTGGGACTGATGGTGGCGTCCATGGAGGCAATTCCTTTTGCCCAGTTCCATTCCAGGACTCTCCAAAGGTTCATCTTGAGTCGATGGAACCAGTCGCAATCGCTGGATTGCAGTGTCACCATTTCTCGCGCGGTGCGGGATTCTCTAGAATGGTGGTTACGTCCAGGGGCATTCTCCCTGGGGAAGTCTTTCCTCCCTCCGAACTGGTCAGTCATAACCACCGATGCCAGCCTGACGGGCTGGGGGGGTGTTTGGAACAATCTCTGGATTCAGGGGTATGGTCATCGGAAGAGTCTTTTCTTCCCATCAACATCCTGGAATTGAGGGCGATTTTCCTTTGCCTCCAACATTGGACGGTCCCTTTGAGCGGTCTGCCAGTCCGAGTGCAGACAGACAATGCGACGGCTGTCGCGTATATCAATCACCAAGGTGGGACAAGGAGTTCCAGACTCATGGTAGAGGTGTCCCGAATTCTGATTTGGGCAGAGGCCAGTGTACCAGCCATTTCGGCGATTCACATTCCAGGGGTTCAGAATATTACAGCGGACTTTCTCAGTCGCAGAAGGATGGATCCCGGGGAATGGAGCCTTCACCCAGAAGTTTTTGCACTACTGTGCTCTCGCTGGGGAACCCCCAAGTGGATTTGATGGCATCCAGGTCCAATGCCAAGTTACCGACATTCATGTCCAGGTACAAGGACCCGAAGGCGGTGGCGGTGGATGCTCTAGTGGCTCAGTGGGATCAGTTCGAGCTGATCTATGTATTCCCGCCGATATCCTTACTTCCTCTAGTACTGCGTCGGATCAGACTAGAGAGAATTCCAGCTATTTTGATAGCTCCAGACTGGCCAAGAAGGGTGTGGTTCTCGACAATAATGTCGCTGTTGGCGGCACCTCCTTTTCCACTCCCTCTTCAACCGGACTTGTTGACTCAGGGGCCCGTTTGTCATCCGGACTTGATGTCCCTGCGTTTGACGGCGTGGCTCTTGAGACCGAAATCTTGACCCGTAGAGGTTTCTCAGCCGAGGTCATTGCTACCCTTCGTGCTGCAAGATGTCCGGCTACTACTAGGATTTACCACAAAATTTGGGAAACCTTCTTTTCGTGGTGTTTGGGGTCCTCTCGGAACCCGAGAAAATTTTCCATTCCCAACCTGTTGGCTTTTCTGCAGCATGGGCTAGACAAGGGTTTGGCAGTCAGCACTCTGAAAGGTCAGATTTCTGCTCTGTCCTTATTGTTCCGGAGAACCATTGCTTCAAATAGAGACGTGCTCTCCTTTTTCCGAGGTATATCTCGTAAGTTTCCGCCGCGGAAGGCACCCGTGTCTCCTTGGCGGCTCAACCTTGTTTTGGAGGCTCTTCAGCATAAACCTTTTGAGCCTATGGTTTCTGCTAGCTTTTCTTTACTTTCTTGGAAGGTGGCTTTCCTTGTTGCAGTCACTTCCTTGAGGAGAGTTTTCTGAGTTGGCAGCTCTTTCTTGTTCGCCTCCTTTTCTGGAGTTTTTTCCGGATCGTGTAGTGCTTCGCACTCGGGGTGATTTTTTGCCTAAAGTGGTGTCACAATTTCATGTTAACCAGGATATTGTGTTGCCTTCACTCTGTCCGGATCCGAAGAATGCGAAAGAGCGAGATTTACACACATTGGATTTAGTGCGGGCCTTGAAGTTTTATCTATCTATTACTCAAGGTTTTCGTAAGACGGACTCCCTGTTTGTGGTTCCAGCAGGTCGTCGGCGTGGTCAACGAGCTTCCAAGGATTCTATAGCTCGTTGGATCCGGTCAGCTATTTTGGAGGCTTACCGCCTTCGGGGTGAATCTTGCCTGATTAAGATTCGAGCCCATTCCACGAGAGCTGTGGCCTCATCGTGGGCTTTTCATCAAGGTGCCTCGGCAGTGCAGCTCTGCCGAGCGGCAACTTGGCGCTCTGTCCACACGTTTACAAGGTTTTATAAAGTGGACGTCAGTGCTTCCGCTGATGCAGCCCTCGGACGTAGGGTCCTGCAGGCAGCTGTAGTTTAAAGTTCTGGATGAACTTGTGTTTAGCGCTGGTTGCGCTTTGTTGTTAAGGTTGTTGGGTTTCTGCCTTTTGTTGGTTTTTCCCACCCTTATTTTTGAACTGCTTTGGGACGTCCCATCAGTAATGAATACTGTGGCTCTCTTCCTTCCATCTGCAGCTGAAACACTGATTTTGGTAAAAACTTACCTGTAAAATCCTTTTCAGCGAAGGAAGGAAGAGAGACACAGCACCCTCCCAAGGCAGAAGTGTGTTGATGTTTTCAGATGCAGCGCGACCCTTATCTGATAGCGATTATCTGGGCTGAGGTCAGCGCGCTAAGGCTCTGTTCCAGCATCGCCAGCTCATCGCAGTAGTCAGGTTCCGTGAGTAGTACCTGGAACTCTGTGGTTTTTGGCTTTCTTTGCATGCATAACCTGTATCCTTGTGTTTTTTCTCTGAAGTTCCTTCAGAAGGGGTTATGTTGCTCCGCTGGTGATCTTGGCTCTTTTCCTAAAAGCTTTGGTACGACTGGAGCTGAGTAGGAGGAGCCCGAGCTGGAGGGGCCAGCCAGTCAGCACTCTTTTGATCTGAGGTGACATCCTGATCTGGGGCTCCGCCTACCCATCAGTAATGAATACTGTGTCTCTCTTCCTTCCTTCGCTGAAAAGGATTTTACAGGTAAGTTTTTACCAAAATCCGTGTTTTTGTATGACTAGTTGTAATTTTCAGTGGTATATACGTATTTTACTATACTTTAAGGGAGGTGGAATGTACAAAAACAGCAATTCTGTTGGTCATACTGTCAAATCAGGAATTTTTTCTTTTATTTTATTATGCTGTTAACCATGTGGTATAAATAATGGTAGTTTTATAGTGTGATTACAGTGATACCCAATTTTTATTAGGGTGCTTTCATTTTGCATTCTGTGTCATCGTTGGGGCTGAAGTCCAAAATCCCTCTCAAAACGGGGTCTGGACGCATGCGCCAACGGGGATAATAGACTGCAATGGTGAAGGCAGAGCTACTTGTTTGGGACTGTACGCCTACAGGAGGCAGACACTCAGACGTAGTAGAGCCTAAAAGTTTTTTTTTTTCCTGTTCATTACGAGGACTGCCTTTCTATCAGTAACTTTTACCATGTAAAATTTTGTACCCTCTTTTCTTTTTTAATATACTTTTCTGTGTTCACCATGCAGCATAGCATAAATATTGAGATAATATAGTAATCGGAGATACCGAATGTATTTTTAAAGGACCTTTTTTTTTTTCTTCACTAAGGCCGGTTTCACACGTCCTTGTCTCCAGTACATGTGGTGACAGTTTTCACACGTACTGGAAACACGTACAGACATAGACACATTATAATCTATGTGTCTTTGCACATGTGCGTGTTTTCACACGGACCGTGTGTCCGTGTGCCAAACACGTAGACATGTCCGTTTTGACACGGACCGGAAAACGTCCCCCACAGTGTACACGGAGAACTGTTCACACAGTCCTCCGTTCGCACGGACAGCCGCTGGGGAACTCGCGGCTACTGTAAGCCACTGTCCCCCTGCAGCTGGTGCTGAAGCTGCTTGTCATGATTCTCCCTGCTCTACTGGCAACAGCGAGCAGGGAGAATCAATGAAAAACCCAACGTGGGGGTCCCCCTTAGGTTTTCAACCAACCCGGCAAAACTATACAGTCATGGACAAAAGTTTTGAGAATGACACAAATATTAATTTTTACAAAGTCTACTGCTTCAATTTTTCTAATTGCAATTTGGATATACTCCAGAATGTTATAAAGAGTGATCAGCTTAACAGCAATTACTTGCAAAGTCAATATTTGGCTAGAAAATGAACTTTATCCCCCAAAACACATTTCAACATCATTGCAGCCCTGCCTTAAAAGGACCAGCTAACCTCTTTTCAGTGATTGCTCCATTAACACAGGTGTGGGTGTTGATGAGGACATGGCTGGAGATCAATCTGTCATGATTAAGTAAGAATGACACCACTGGACACTTTAAAAGGAGGCTGGTGCTTGGCATCATTGTTTCTCTTCTGTTAACCATGGTTATCTCTAAAGAAACACGTGCAGTCATCATTGCAATGCACAAAAATGGCCTAACAGGGAAGAGTATCGCAGCTAGAAAGATTGCACCTCAGTCAACAATCTATCTCATCATCAAGAACTTCAAGGAGAGAGGTTCCATTGTTGCTAAAAAGGCTCCAGGGCGCCCAAGAAAGACCAGCAAGCCCCAGGACCGTCTCTTAAAAGTGTTTCAGCTGTGGGATCGGGCTACCAGCAGTGCAGAGCTTGCTCAGGAATGGCAGCAGGCACGTGTGAGTGCATCTGCACGCACTGTGAGGCGGAGACTCTTGGAGCAAGGCCTGGTCTCAAGGAGGGCAGCAAAGAAGCCACTTCTCTCCAGAAAAAACATCATGGACAGACTGATATTCTGCAAAAGGTACAGGCAGTGGACTGCTGAGGACTGGGGTAAAGTTATTTTCTCTGATGAATCCCATTTTCGATTGTTTGGGACATCAGGAAAACGCCTCATTCGGAGAAGACAAGATGAGCGCTACCACCAGTCTTGTCTCATGCCAACTGTTAAGCATCCTGAAACCATTCATGTGTGCGGTTGCTTCTCAGCCAAGGGAATCGGCTCTCACAGTCTTGCCTAAAAACACAGCCATGAATAAAGAATGGTACCAGAATGTCCTCCAAGAGCAACTTCTCCCAACCCTCCAAGAGCAGTTTTTGGGTCCATGGCCTGGAAACTCCCCAGATCTTAATCCCATTGAGAACTTGTGGTCAATCATCAAGAGACGGGTGGACAAACAAAAACCTAAAAATTCTGACAAAATGAAAGCATTGATTGTGCAAGAATGGACTGCTATCAGTCAGGATTTGGTCCAGAAGTTGATTGACAGCATGCCAGGGAGAATTGCAGAGGTCCTGAAGAGGAAGGGTCAACACTGCAAATATTGACTTGCTGCATTAACTCATTCTAACTGTCAATATAAGCTTTTGTTACTCATATGTTTACAATTATATTTCTGTTTGTGATAAAAACATCTGTCAAACACACATAAAAACCAGAGGGCAGCAGATCATGTGAAAATATAATTTTTGTGTCATTCTCAAAACTTTTGGCCATGACTGTACAGCTGGGGGCTGCTATTCTCAGGCTGGAAAGGGGCCATGATTATGGGCCCCCCCAGCCTAAAAACAGCAGCCCCCAGCTACCCAGAAAAGGCACATCTATTAGATGCGCCTGTTCTGGAGCTTTGTCGGGTTCTTCCCACTTGCCATGTAGCGGTGGCAAGTGGGGTTCATAAAGGGTTAATGCCACCTTGCTATTGTAAGGTGGTGTTAAGCCAGGCTTAGTAATGAATAGGTGTCAATAAGACACCTATTCATTGCTAATCCTACAGTAAAGAAAGGGTTAAATAAACACACACAGTAACAATAAAGTCTTTTAATGAATGAATACACTACACAGGTTTTTTACATCTTTAATATACTGCCATTCCTTAATGATGCCCTCGTTGTCCTGTAAAAAATATATAACAAAAAAGCAACAATATACCCATACCTGTCCGGCATACAGTCATGTCCCACGGCGTAAATCCATCTCAGAGGTTAATCACTTTACAGCCGAAGCGACTGCTAATTCGACTGCTCTGGCTGTAAAGCACTGGGGAATGAATGGCAGCAGCACGCAGAGAGTCAGTGATGTCACTGCTCTTCACTGAACCTCTGCGCGCTGCTCCCATTCATTCCCCAGTGCTTTACAGCTAGAGCGGTCACATTAGCTGTCGCTCCTGCTGTAAAGTGATTAACCCTAAGATGGATTTACGCCGTGGGACCTGACTGTACGCCGGACAGGTGTGGGTATATTGTTGCTTTTTTGTTTTATACTTTTTTACAGGAGAACGAAGTCATCATTAAGGAATGGCAGTATAATGAAGATGTAAAAAACCTGTGTAGTGTATTCATTCATTAAAAGACTTTATTGTTACCGTGTGTGTTTATTTAACCCTTTCTTTACTGTAGGATTAGTAATGAATAGGTGTCTTATTGACACATTCATTACTAAGCCTGGCTTAACGCCACCTTGCAATAGCAAGGTGGCGTTAACCCTTTATGAACCCGTGGCAAGTGGGAAGAACCCGACAAAGCTCCAGAATAGGCGCATCTAATAAATGCGCCTTTTCTGGGCAGCTGGGGGCTGTTGTTTTTAGTCTGTGGGGCCCATTATCATGGCCCCTTTCCAGCCTGAGAATAGCAGCCCCCAGCTGTATAGTTTTGCCGGGTTGGTTGAAAATCTAAGGGGGGACCCCACGTCGGGTTTTCATTGATTCTCCCTGCTCGCGCTGTTGCCGGCAGAGCAGGGAGAATTGTGTCAGGGAGCTTCACCACCACAGGCAGTGGGTCAGCGCTTACTGTAGCTGTCCTTGCTGTCCGTGTGGTACTGATGTGTGCCGAACATAGTACACACACGGACACTGATATCTCCGGAACCGACTTTTCCGGTACTGGAAATATCAGGACGTGTGAAACCGCCCTAAGCAATATTTGTGAGACTGAATTTGGGGAGGATGTTTTTAACCTTTTTTTTATTTATTTTTTGCACTACAATATTAGTACTCCAAGGGCAGTTGAACATACAACCTTATGATCATAGCTAATGCACTATGCTGCAGTGGATTACCTAGCTTGTCCCCTTTTTTACTGATAACCTATCAGACTCTGACTCTGGCAGTATCTGTTATACTTTACTGTATGGCAGACCTGAAGACTATTGGTTACCATGATTTATTGGCACTTCAGCACACAGTACAGGTGCTGAGGATGGTCTTACAAGGGGATTGGTGTCCCTTGCCAAATTCCTTGTGTGCTGTTGTTACTATTTACAACGGCCTATCCGCCAAAAAATAAAGTTACAGCTCTCAGTATATAGCGACAAAAATCCTACTTTTTATAAAAAAAAAAGCATTTTTACTCTGACAGCAGCAAAACCTAAAAAAAACTTATATAAATCTGGTATCTCTGTAATCTCATGGGCCCAAAGAATAAATTTGCATCATCACTTATACTGCACAGTGAACTGCGCAAAAATAAAAATAAGAACTAATCTTGTGCTGCTGTCTATTTGTTCGTTCTACTTCATAAAAATCGGCATAAGGTTCTGCTTACATTTATCCTGCGAAGACGCTGAGCGCTTATGTTGGGGTTTGTGTGTAAATTCCCCAAAACCATGGATTCAGACAAAACCCCGAACGGAACCACTAACTTATGAGGCAGATGGTGTCACTTTGGACTAGTCTCTGTTCCGGAGATGTCACTTTTTTATGCGCCTTTTTAGCGCACAAATGTAGGCGGCCACAGATCTGTGCATGCCTTAAAAAGATGGAGACCACCGGAGCAGACGCCAAATGGAGTACAAAGTGTCTCCATCTGCCTTATTATGGTGGGTCTGAATCGCATTTTTGTGGGATTTACACAGAAACCCCAACGTAAGTGCTTAGCGTAGAACACAAGAATGTGATCCCAGCCTTACTCTGAAAGTGATGGAAAAATATTATGTACTCCAAAATGTTTCCAATAAAAGCTCTAAGTTATCCCGCACAAACCATCCCCCACTCAGGTCCGTCATCTGTCACTGGAACTATAGGGGGTTCCCCCATTACTGGTAGAACAAAGACTCTGGAAAAGCGACATAACCTCCCGCACCCTCAAATAAAATCCAGTGAATTCTGCGCTCCCAATTCCAAATGCCCCCCTCTACCTGAACCCACTGTGCCTAAACCACAGTAAGTGGCCACAATATTGGCATTATTGTAGTGGGTAGAGAGCAGTTAACAACAGTTTACAAGCTGTTTGTCACCAGAAGCATAAACTGGGCACAATGTATGGGGGCACTACAATATATGGAGGGCTCTACACTTTATGGGGACACAATGTACGGGCACTAGACTGGCAGATTTGTAATTCTCCAGAAAAAAAGCCTGGCGTAGAAGTTACGTATTAGTCACTGCACCTGTAGATTAATTCATTAAGAAGTGCAGTTTCTACGTTGGGGGGGTCACTTTTTTTTTGCTCTTCTGGCACCTCTAGGGGACCACAAATGTTGCCCGCAAGCTATTATAGCAAAATCTAGCCCTGCCATGTGCCCAAGCAAAAGTTTTTGACCACATATAGGGCACAGTCGCATTCAGGACAAATCGTGCAACAAATTATGGGGTACGTTTTCTCCTATTATCCATTGTGAAAATAACAAATTTAGGGCTAAAACAACATTTTTGTGATAAAAATTAAAATTTTCAGTTTGAAGACCTAATGTTATAAAATTGTGTAGTACTTGTGGGTTCAAAATGCTTACTGTACCTCTGGATAAAATCCCTGAGGGATGTAGTTCCCAAATTTCCAAATAAGGTCTATTTTCTCCTGTTAACCTTGTGATAATAACAAATTTGGAGCTAAAGTAAAATTTTTGTGAAAAAGTTAAATGTTCACTGTTTTCCTTCCACATTACTTTAGTTCCTGTGACTTACCTGAAGGGTTAATAAACTTCTTGAATGTGGTTTTGAGTACCTTGAGAGGTGCAGTTTTTAGAACTGTCACTTTTGGGTGTTTTCTTTCACATAGGCCCCCCCCCAAAGTCACTGCAAATGTGAGGTGGTCCCTAAAAAAAATGGATTTGTATATTTTGTTGGAAAAATTAGAAGTTGCTGATCTAGTTTTAACCCTTATAATTTCCTGACAAAAAAAAAATGTTTGAAAAATGATGCAGATGTAAAGTAGACGTGGGAAGTGCTATTTATTAACTATTTTGTGTAACATAGCTCACTGATTTAAGGGCATAAGAAGTAAAAGTTTCAAAGTTGCAAAATTTTCGCCAAATTTGAGATATTTTCACAAATTCAAGTCATATCGAACCAATTTTTTCCACTATTATGAAGTACAATATGTCAGTAAAAAACAAAAAGAAGCATCTACCGACCGAGTGGAGTGTGCCTTAATCCCTGTGGGCTAGGCCTGCCCTTGATGCGGTAGGACTTCTGAATAGCTGAGCGAATCCACCTGGCTATTATGGACTTTGAGGCGGCTAGTCCCTTCTTGTGACCTTCAGGGAGAATGAATAATGCATCTGTCTTGCAGTAGGACGCCGTTGGTGAGAATTACCTTCGGAGGGCCCTCACCAGATGCAGAGTGTGAAGAGCCTTCTTGATACGGTGAATTGGAGCTGGACAAAAGGATGGCAGGACAATGTCCTCGTTGAGGTGGAAAGAGGAGACCACCTTTGGCAAGGATGAAGACGGCCTGAGAACCACCTTGTCTTGATGGAAAATTAGGAAAGGTGCTCAACAAGACAAAGCGGCTATCTCCAAAACTCGCTTGATTGACGTAACGGCGACCACAAAGGCGACCTTCCATAAGAGAAGGGTTAGTGAAGTGTCCTGCAACGGTTCAAAAGGTATCTCTTGTAGAGCCCCCCAGGACTAGGTTAAATTCCCAGGCCTCTAACGGCATTTTATTGGGGGGGTACCACATGGGCGACTCATTGAATGAAAGTTCTCACTTGCGGCTTTGAAGCGATCCTGCTTTGGCACAAAACAGATAAGGCCGAGATCTGACCTTTGAGGGAGCTAAGCGCCAGGCCTGAGTCCAGGCCGGTTTGAAGGAATTCTAAAATTGTGGGAATGGAGAAGATGAGAGGGGGGCGCTCAAGGCTTCTGCGGTGATAGATGTAAGCTTTCGAGCATTAATCATGGTGTAAACTACCTGCTGGGAGAACGCGTCTTGAGTTAGGATCCAGGATTCCATGGCCAAGCCGTCAAACACAGGGCCCTTGAGTTCTGGTGGTAAATCGGTCCCTGGGCGAGTAAGTCTGGTTGATTTGGTATTCGCCAGGGAATATCTGCGACGAGCTGTACTAACTCTGCGTACCACGCTCGGCGTTGCCTTTCCGGGGTGATCATGATCACTAGGACCCATTTCGCTTTGATCTTCCTGATGACTTTTGGAAGTAAGGGAAGTAATGGGAACATGTACGGAAGTCGTAACTGACGCCACGGTAGGACCAGTGCATCTGCTCCTATGGCTTTTGGATCCCAGGACGAGCTATGAACTTGAGCACCTTGGCTTTTAATCTTGAAGCCATCAGATCTACGTCCGGAGTCCCCCAGCGATGACAGATCTGTTGGAAGTCCACCGGGTGAAGTGCCCATGCTCCCAAGACGAGGCCCTGTTGGCTGAGGAAGTCTGCCGCCCAGATTTCGACGCCCGGGATGTGAACTTCTGAGATGACTGAGTGGTACTTCTCGGTCCAGCGGAGGATGTGTTCTACCTTGTGCATTGCCGCCTTGCTGCGGGTGCCCCCTTGATGATTGATAAATACTACGGCTGTGGCGTTGTCTGATTTTATGCGGATGGGACTGCCTACTAGGAGGTGATGGAACGATTCAGGGACAACTGAATCGCTCGTATTTCCAGGACGTTGATCGGTACTCCACTCTAGTGGTGACCAACGTCCTTGGGCCGTGTGATGACGAAAGACTGCTCCCTAGCCGAGAAGACCGGCGTCAGTGGTGACTATTAGCCAGTGAACCAGGAGAAAGGATTTTCCCTTGGTAAGAGAAGACCGTAGCGTCCGCCATCTGAGTGTCTGCTTGACCCGGGGACAAGTGGCACAGCTGGTCGAGGGAGAACGGGTTCCTGTCCTAGGTTGACAGGAGTGCTTGTTGTAGAGGGCGGAGGTGAAACCGGGCAAATGGAACCGCTTTCATCGATGTCACCATCTTGCCTAGGACTGCCATGCAGAACCAGATAGATTGAGGATTTGGGCGACAGAGTGTCCAGGATCCCTGCTGAATTGCTATGACCCAGGACCTTGTTCCGAGGAAGGATCCCCAATCCTCGTGAGGGGTCCAGGGTCATTCCTAAAAAGGATATGTGCTGAGCTGGAACATTGAAAAAGTGCAATGCCATGCTTTTTTTGCTAAGTTCACTAAATGCTAAAACTGAACTGCCATTATGATTCTCTAGGTCATAACGAGTTCAAAGACACCAAACATGTCTAGGTTCTATTTTATTTAAGTGGTAAAAAAAAATTCCAAAGTTTGCTAAAAAAAAAAAAAAAATTGCGCCATTTTCCGAGACCGGTAGCATCTCTATTTTTCGAGATTTTGGGTTGAGTGGAGGCTTATTTTAATGCATTGTCGCAACGGCCAAAAAAACCCGTAATTCTAGCGTTTGTTTTTTTTTTTTTTTTTCTCGCTACGCTGTTTAACAATCAGATGAATCCTTTTTTTTTATTGCTAGATCGGGCGATTCTGAATGCGGCAATAACAAATATCTGTTTTTGATTTATTTTGTTTTATTTTGAATGGGGCGAAAGGGGAGTTAATTGAACATATATTATAGCTATATATATCTATATATATAGATATATATAGCTATATATATCTATATATATAGATATATATAGCTATATATATAGATATATATATATATTTTTTAAATATTTTTAAAACCATTTTTCTTTAACTTTTGTCATGCTTCAATAGCCTCAATGGGAGGCTAGAAGCTGCCATAGCTTGATTTGCTCTTCTGCATAGAGGCGATGCTCAGATCACCTCTATGTAGCCGAATTACTGCATTGCTATGTGTGCCAACCACAGGGTGGTGCTCACAGCAATCCTGTATCAACAATCATAGAGGTCTCAGCAAGATCTCTGGTTGTCATGCCAACACACCGGTGACCCACGATCACACGGGTCACCGGTGAGCGCATTTCTGTCCGGATGGCCGGAAGCGCTTGTTAATTGCCGCTGTCAGTTTGACAGCGGCATTTAACTAGTTAATAGTTAATGTCTGCGGGGATGTTATTTTCCTGAATGATTTTGGACAGGATATCGGCCCAAGAGACTATAGCTTTAGCAACCCATGCTGCAGTAAGGGAGGGGGAGAGTGATGAGCCTGATGCTTCAAAGACTGATCGAGCAAGATTTTCTATCTGACGGTCCGTTGGATTTTTAATGGAGGAACCATTTTAGGGGTAGCAGAGTTTTGGATGTTAGGCGAGATACGGTGGGTCAACTGGGGGGGGAGATTGCGCCCATTTCTTCCATATGTCCAATGAAAAGGGATATTTTGCTTCAAGCGGCTTCTGACTTGTGAAGAGTTTGTCAGGCCGCTCTCTATGCCACTTAACTATGTCTCGAAACTCGGGATGGTCGGCGAAGACCCTATGAGTGCGTTTGGTCTCCTTGAATGACACCGTATGATCTGGGGTAGAGATAGTCGTCGTTGACTTTTAGTGTGGGGTTGACGGCCTCAATGAGGCTATCCACCTTCGCCTGATAGTATGATGAGTTGAGGTCGAGTGGCTCATCCGACTCGTATTCCTAGCTGGCTGCGTATTTTCACTTGCATTCTGAGGACTGGGGTATAGACAACTGAACACTGCGCTGGGACAAGGGCTTGGACGTGCTTTATGGTGCTAGTTGAGTGTGTTCAACGACAGGTGCAGGGCAGTAGGCATCTTAGCATGCATGATGGACAGGGGATTGGCTTGCACGCACAACAGCGGAAAAATCAGTGGTGTCACCCGCAGACACTGTTCCTGGACCCTGGCGCTCGGCCCTCAAAGTCGGTTACTTTGCTGCCATGTGCCTGATCATGCTGGTGGTGGTCAGGCTGGTATTTTTGCTATCCCTGCTGATGCTGGCCTGGCAGATGTTGCAAATGGCCTTTATGGTGTTATAGGTAGAGTCTTTAAAAAACAACCAAATTCGGGAAGACCCAACAGTTGTACTGGCAGCTTCCGTAGTGTTGGTGTGACGGGGAACGGTTGCCCGCCTTCTGTCTGCAGCCACAACACGGCTTCCTGCCTGTTGGGGTGCTATGCCTCCCTCCCCCTGTGTGCCGCTGTCCTCTCTCTGCATGTCCTCCTGCCAGGTTGGGTCAGTTACTATATCATCCATCACCTCGTCTTCCTCTAACGCACTCTGGTCCTCCTCCTGACTTTCTGGCAACTGTCTCATCATCGTCCACCTCTTGTGACACATTCCCACTGTCATCTTCGTGTGACTGGCTGCTCAAATATTTGGGCATCACTACATGCGATCTCCTCTTGCCCCGCTTCAAGTGGACCATGCGAGAGGCCCGACTATATGGAAAAGTGAACAGCTCTTCGGAGTGTCCAAGTGTTGGATCAGGTGTCTCCTGGCACTCGGCACGGTGGGAGGAAGGAGGATCAGAGTGAGGAATATGCGGTCCAGACTCACTGCTACTCAGACTTGACCGTGTGGAAGACAGGGTGCTTTTGGTGGTGGCAAAGTGACTGGAATTATTATCCGCTATCCAACAAACAACCTTTTGACACTGCTCTGGGGTCAATAGTCGTGTGCTGCAGTCCCTAGTAATTTGGACAGGAAGGTCTGGCGAGAAGATGTGGGTGTTTGTTGTGGCACAATTTCAGTTTGCCCATGGCCTCGGCATGCAACATCACCATAACGTCCAGTTTCCCCCGTCCCTTGCCACGCGCCTTGCCCATTTTAAATGGAGGACAATATTTTTCACGTTCACTACAAATGGCTGAATTTGGAGCGAACTTTGTGATCCGTGTGACGGAAAACCAGTTGTAATTAGCTGGCCTGTAGGTAACTATTTTTTACAGCAAACTGGTGTCAATAACTTCGCTAACACACAGCAACAATAATTTAAATGGAGGCCAGAAATGGCAGAATTTTGAGCGCACTTATATGTGATCCGTAATAATGTGAAATGCAGGGCGCACCAATTATACACAATTAAATAAGGAGGTGCAGATCGGTAGAAAAAACAACAGTTAAGTAAGAGAGAAAGGAACTACCGCAGTAATGCACACTACTCAGATAATGGAAAGTAGAAAAACAGTCAATTTTATTGGTATACAAAGAGTAAAGTAAAACACAAGTAAAATCAGAGTGACTCTGGTCCCAAACGCCCGCCCTAACCATGATCAAGGTATATAATGAATAATGTCTCAAAAATAACAAAAACATGAAAAATAACTGGAAAAACATATGATCATAAAATAAACATTTGGAAATATGTAATGGTCCACCTATGATGAGAGAACCTGTATGGATAGCAGAAAAAATATTAATGATACAAAAAATATATCAAATAATTATAAGCAAGCCCAAATAAGGGGTAAAATAGTCCCCCACCTGTGAACTAAAAAGATGGCTCCAAATCAATAATTGTGAAGAGAAACAAAAGCCATGGTGTCCTCTGGTCCTGACTGCCCGTTTGCTCTCTCATGCCTTTATCATGAGGTTTGTTCTGGTTTATATCATGTGCTAGTGATTTTTTCATGGCTTTTGTTTCTCTTCACAATTATTGATTTGGAGCCATCTTTTTAGTTCACAGGTGGGGGACTTGGGCTTGCTTATAATTATTTGATATATTTTTTGTATCATTAATATTTTTTCTGCTATCCATACAGGTTCTCTCATCATAGGTGGACCATTACATATTTCCAAATGTTTATTTTATGATCATATGTTTTTCCAGTTATTTTTCATGTTTTTGTTATTTTTGAGACATTATTCATTATATACCTTGATCATGGTTAGGGGCGGGCGTTTGGGACCAGAGTCACTCTGATTTTACTTGTGTTTTACTTTACTCTTTGTATACCAATAAAATTGACTGTTTTTCTACTTTCCATTATCTGAGTAGTGTGCATTACTGCGGTAGTTCCTTTCTCTCTTACTTAACTTATATGTGATCCGTGTGACAGACAAACCACAGAAAGGATCTGGCTGTATTCTGCAGTACCAACAAGCAAATGGAGCAGAAAAAAAGTTGTTCTCTGGATTGCTTTTTAAGCAAACAATCAGGATTAAGATCCAAAAAAAAATATTCCTGGCCCCTGATACCTGGGGCTATGTCTAGAAATATCTGTAAAAGCAGCAGACAGAACTGGAATGGACCCTCTTTTCATATGCACTGCAGTCTGCCACATACACTGCCTGCCTGCCTAGCACTGATATCTATGCAGCGGGATTAGTCCTCAGAAGGACTGTTAGTTGAGATGGATATGTGTATAATATATTTTGGTATACCTATACTAAGAAACAAGCAAATGTCTCCCCAGCTCAGCACCACCTCTCCCTAATGTACACTGCCTGATTCCAGAGTAGACTGTGATGATCATGGCGGTGCCAGGTCTGATATAGACCTGATTATGCTGTGCGGCCAGCCAATCACTGTAATGCCACAACCAAGATGGCTGCGGCATTACAGTGTGTGTCAGACAATCCCTGCATGTTCATTGGCTCTCTAAAGAGCGCCAAACATGCAGGGAGGGGACCCGAGCTCCCATCGAGCAACCCCGGAAATATTCAGCGAGCTTCGAGCATCTTGAGCAGTGAGATGCTCGGGCGAGTACCTAGTAGTGGCGAGCATGCTCGCTCATCACTAATAATTTGTCATCAAATGCTACATGTGTAACCTTTTATGTAATATGGGTAAAAACCCATACAGAAGAACATGTAAATAGTATCCCAAAACCTACTGCACAAGGTTTCCAATGCTTTTAAAAATTTGATTATTTTATACTGCAATTTAAAAGGGTTGCTCACTACTCGGACAACCCCTCCTCAATCCCTGTGTATAGTCATCTGTGGTTCCGGGGCCGTTCAAGAGAAGGTGTCGGCACGGGCTCGTCCAGGGGTCCCTGTGGTCAGTCAGTGCTGGGTTCACTTTCCCCTATGGGTGTTATTTTACTGGGGGAAACAAGATTGAAAAGTGGTTATCCAAGTAATGGACAACCCATTTTAAGACTGTGTCGTCTGAAAATGCAGTGCTCTGTGTGCATGTACTCTGCCGTGCTCTGTGTGCATGTACTCTGCCGTGCTCTGTGTGCATGTACTCTGCCGTGCTCTGTGTGCATGTACTCTGCCGTGCTCTGTGTGCATGTACTCTGCCGTGCTCTGTGTGCATGTACTCTGCCGTGCTCTGTCTGCATGTACTCTGCCGTGCTCTGTCTGCATGTACTCTGCCGTGCTCTGTCTGCATGTACTCTGCCGTGCTCTGTCTGCATGTACTCTGCCATGCTCTGTGGCGTTTAAACCTCCTCTAATAAAGCTTGTATTAACCTGCAGGTCACAAGTTTTATCAATGACAGAGAACGCCTTCTGTCATTATTACCGACTGCAAGTAATGTTTATGTACATTACAAATGTTTGTAACAAAATGTTTTTCTTTCAGTTACATCACCTGATACCAGTGTGTCAATATTTAGCTGGCAAGTTAATACGTATGGACAAATAAGCCTTCGATTTACATGGGAGTTTTTGATATAAATCGTTGGTATCAAGCACAGATGCCGGATTCTTTAAGGTAAGAGGTGAATCTGTTTTTTTTTTTTTTTTTGTGTGAAAGAGGAGAGTAATAGCATTCCTTTCATTGTATACCACAAATATTGTTTTCTCTCTCTCACAGGCCTGGTCAGTTTCTTAGAAACTGTTCATATTTTGCATTTTGGTCTCTGGAAGCCTTGACCAACATGACTGAAGACACCATCTTTGACGTTCTTGTACATGAACATAGTTTGAGTAGAGCTGTTCCACCTGCATATCCACCACCAGAACAGTTCTACTTTCCAAGCAGCTGTAATTTTGGTAATTATTATTATTATTCTTGAGTAGTAAAAAATTAATTTATCTATTTTTCCTATCTAAATTAGACATTTTAATATAGTGATGATTATGTACTCTTCCTGCTCCTAGGCTCTATGATAGTAGATGCTGTGGCATATTACTGCACTCAGATTTTGTGGACACTGCCATTATGCAGTAACGACCAATTAGCAAAATCTTTTTCACTTGTTTAACCCCTTGTATGCTGCTATCAAAGCAGATCACATGAGAAAAGTAAAGGAAAATTCCCCTTTTATCGCTTCATTGGCATATTGTGTGATACAAGCTGTACCCAAGAACAGATGGCCAAGGGGCAAATTGAGGGCTGTCTGTTCAGAATTATTGTTAGGACATTCTAGGGTAATTGTACTTGCATACAAGTATAATTACACATGATTATGCAACCTCAAGAAATAAACTAAAAAATTAAAAAATGTATTAACTGGTGCTTCAGATATTAAACTTTCAGAAAAGTGATACCCCTGAAAGAAGCCTAAGCGAAACTTGTTTATGTCCTCTCCCCTGCCCTCTTATACCTATCGGGTTATTTACATTGTGATTCCATTTATTGGACCTAATGCCTTATCTGTTTATGCATTTATACTTTGCATATGTTCATTATGGTTTAACCTTTTTTTTGCACATGAACTTGAACTTTGATCCACTCGTGTCTGTTTTAGGGTATATAGACACTATGCCCTTCACATTATGAAGTGAACCTGTCAGCAGGATGTGGCTCAGTAACCAACAGACACTGTCAGGTTGGCCCCGGTGAAATGATTAAAATGATACCTTGGGTGATGAAATCCGTCTTGTTATTGTTTAATATTTATTTGTAGTTTTCAGTTAATGAGTTTCTCGTGCTTCGGGGCGTCCTGAGGGTGGAGTGGGGGGTGTCTTTATGTGGTGCTCTGCTTACATATGCATCTGTATGGCTTATGACAGGTCACTAATCCTTCACTGACCTGCCTCCTATTTTACATAATGTATATTGTGGGGTTAGAGAAAAAAATTACATTAAGCAAAATGTTGCTGGTGGCATCACCTGCGCAATAGCATGTATCGCATTGTGCATATAATATTGTAGGGTAAAATAAAAATGTAACTTCAAAATGACGCTGGCGACACATGTGCAGTATCATCTATCAAAACGCGATAGATGCTACTGCGCATGCACTGCCGGCACCATTTTGATGAAGTTACATTTTTATTTTACCCTCCAATATTATATGCATAATGCGATACATGCTATTGCGCCGGCGCCATTTTGCTTGATGTAAAAAAATTTTTCTAACCCGCAATATATGTATCATGTAAAACGGCACCACATAAAACCCCCCCACAGACTGCCCTGAAGCACAAGAATCTCATTAACTGAAAACTACAAAAGTGAACTCTCCAGTGCCAGTGTAGCTGGAACTCCCTGCTCTGATGCTGAACTCGCTGACTGGCTGTTGACGTGATATCAATGCCATACACCAGGAGCAGTGGCAGAGACTTTGCAGGTGGACCTGGGGACGGTAAGTACAGGGAGGTTTTTATAGCAAACTGTGCCTGGGGAGCAAGATTTCTTGAATGGCAGCAACCCCTTAATGTTGGTATAAGTAGATGGAAATGGCAAGACTAATCATGTTTACATTTAACTTGTATTTCTCCATCGCCTCATTGGGAGACACAGACCATGGGTGTTAAGCTGCTGCCACTAGGAGGACACTAAGCTAATACACAAAGAAATTGGCTCCTCCTCCGCAGTTAACACCCTCTGCTGGCTCTAGCCTGAACTAGTTCTTTCTTAGTGTCTGTAGGAGGCACTAGGGTCTGACTTCAGACCCCGATTTTTAACTGAATTTTTTTCTAATTTTATTTTTTCCAAACCCTTGTTTTTATTTTTCGTGGAATGGAAGGGCGACGGGTCTTCTTGAAAAGTCCCGATCTCCCAACATCTTCAACAGGCGGGAACGCGGAGTGTCGCTTCCCCGTACCCCCTCCTGCAACGTCACCTCGCCTGTGCTCCTTTTGGGGTGACGGATTCCTGGAATGGGTCCGTTCTCCCCATATCCTCTACGGATGGGAACACGGGATGTCGCCCCCATGTACCCCCTTCCGGAGCCAGGGCCTCAGATTGGCTAGCAAAAAAGACCGCCTGGTGCTGGAAACTTACCCTCTCCGCCTCCTATCAAAGGGATGGTGGATTGAGGAGCCACAACTGCATATGCACAGTGAGTACTTGACCCCAGTACTGTCAGCGGGCTCACCGCAGCACCGCGGCCTGCCCCCGATTCAGATGCTGCCGCGGTCTTATCATAATAGCCGCCGCCGCGGCCTCCTCACCGGAGTCCCCTCCGCGACCTTCCCAAGGAGCCGCAGCCGTGGCCTTTTTCTCAAGGAGCAGCCGCTGCGGTCTCCTCAAGAGCCGCAGCCATGGTCTCTGCACACGCATAATGGGCATTGCTGTAGCCGCCGCGACTTCCTCAAGCTGCCGCCGCGACTTCCTCAAGCTGCCGCCGCGGCCTCCTCATAGGAAGCGCCGCCGCGTCCTCAAAGGAGCCGCCGCCGCTGTCCTACTCACTGGAATCGCTCCTGCCCTCACCTCCTGCGCTGCTGCGGCCTTCACTGTCGGCGCCGCGGCCATCCAGCAGGGCCGCGGCCTCCTCAACCGGCACGGCCTTATAGGTACCGCCGCGGTCTTAGTCATCGGCGCTCCTCACCAGGTTAGAGGCTGCGCCGCTGCGGCCCCACACTGTCTCCGCCGCGGCCTTCCAGCATTGGGCCGCGGCTTCCTCTACTTTAGTCCCCGGCTTTTGGGCCGGGTAGGCCTCAGTTCTGCCCTCCGGGTAGCTCCGCCCATAGTTTTTTGGCACTCTCTCTCCCTCGTTCGGGGAGCGCTGTTCCTGCTTCTCTGGCCCCTGGCATGTCTCCTCGCTCCACTTCTGGTGCTTCTCGTCGGAAATGAGAAGCGTCAACTCAGTCACGGCCGCCATTTATCGCTTCAACGCCGCATTTTCTATGTGGGAGAATAGCTACTCCGGCGTCTGCCCACATTCATGCGCTTAACCCTTCCCTGCAGTAGTCTCCAGGCTCTATTAACGCCTGAGCTGACTTAGGGGCAACGGGTCCCTTAAAGGGCACAGATTTCCCGACACCGACTTACGGACGAGCACATGGCGTATCGCCTCCATGTATCCTCTGCAGCAGCCAGGCCTATGCCGGACATCCAGCCGTGTCCCCATCCTAGAGGACGGAACCCTTCGGACAAGGCTCTTATGGCGTCCGGGGAGCCCCCATTGAATCGCCACTGACTGAACAGCGACGACGAATGGAGGGCGGACGGTCCCTCTCCACATCCTTATCAAGGGGATGATGGATTGAGGGCGACCTGCATCGTCCTTAAGGCAGCTGACCTGAAGGTTCTCAGTCCAGATTCTGCGCTGCGGCGGTCTCCAGACCGGGACGCACACCATTGGTAAGGTGGGCCCGAAAAGATCCGAGGCTCCAAGCGGCGACAGTGCGGCCCCACTATATCACACTCCCCAAAGGTGGATGGCGACTGGAGGCTAACAACACCTCTCCACCTCCCTATCAAATGAATGGTGGACTGAGGACATAATCAGTGCGGATGGCGAGTGGTTTCAATCCCCTATGACCTTTGATACTCGTCTGTCAACGCCATGCGGTGTGCCTTTTCTGGCGTCACGGACATATACCTGGGGACACTGACTGATAGAACGCACGCTTATGCATAGTGTACTGCATGTAATGTCCCACTATCGTGAAGGTGCCCCACGGCAATCTGTGCAGTCTGCATCTTCTCACAGGAGCACGAGTGGGCAATCCCTCCGGCTTCAGTTTACCTTATGATGGCGGCCCTCTGCCATTCGAGTCCTAACACAGGGGCTGAGAGCAGCAAAGAATGCCCAATTTCCTAGCTAACGTCTCAGTAGCTAGTTCCCCAGACATTCTGCGGTACGCGTGCACCGTTTTCCAGCTCTCCCTTCCTTGGGGATTGCAGCAAACATGACTCAGGATAGGAGTCTCAAGTGGCCGTATATCCGGATTCGCCAGATTACCAGGAGTCCTTAGACGCCATCATCAAACCGGTTAATAGAACTCTGAGAGCCATACAATGTCAAAACAGTTGTCTTTATCTCGCTGAGCCCTTCAAAGGGGCCTAACGTCTTCACAGGATTTTTTATTAATCTCCTTGTGTTTCTGACATAGGTCAGAGATATAGCAGTTGCCAGACAAATGATTCTCTGAGCTAAAGCCGTTTAATCACGGTACCCTTTTGTCCACATTCTAAAGAGAGAGTGGACGGAGTCTCCAACAATGGATCCTATATTGTGGCCGCTTACTAACCTCTGTCTGTGACGGACGGCTTGTCTATTGAAATCAGCACTGACCGTCCAATGGCCGGCGGTCAGTTTGATGTTTCTGGGACAACTTTTTTCCCTTCCCTCGCCGTCCCCTAGGTGGCCAGAGCCATGATGGACTAGTTCCCTAGCCAAGACCAGTCAAGGCAATAGCTTGCCTCACTAGGCGGTTAGTCTGGATTACCAAATAGCCTGGGCTGGGGATTATGGGTACATGCATCCCTGCATACAGCAGACGGTGACACTCTTATAGCTCCAACGCCATTACCATCAACAGAGCCCTATGGCTCCAAGAGGGCGAGCAGATTCCGCTTCAAAGAAATCTCTAACTTCCTTAAGCTCTTCCATTCCTGGAAACGCAGACCCTCACGGTCCAAACCCACGGTACCCCTTCCCACAAGTTTCTCTGCTCAAAGACTCATTGCAGTATCTGAAATACTCGGACAGGATAGGCATCCGTCTAATCCTGTTTTATCAGGTCTGGCTGGCGGTTATTCTCAACCATGGGTCAGCAGTCTAGTGGTTCCAAGATACGGACATAGAATTCCTTTTCCCCTCGCCATCTCGTTTCCTCCGGTCACGTCTTTTAAGGACAAAAGTACAAGCGGCCCCACCTTATTATGCCATTCATGTACTCCGCATATATGGAACCACTGTCACGGCCCCACACACAGACGGGTTCAAACAGTCTTACCTATACCTGTTCGTGGTTCCAAAGAAGGACAGAACCGTGCGTCCCATCCTAGACGTAAAACTGACGAACAGGTTTGTTCAGGCTGCGCCATTTCTAAATGGAATTTTTCCCATGTTATCACCTCTCATTCCAATCCTTCTCAGCTCGACAAGGATTCCTCCGCTTCGCTAGCGCAGTCAACCTTTTTCAGTTCACTGCTTTAACCTTCGGTCTCGTCTCTGCTCCCAGGCTGTTCTCCAGGGTCATGGCATGTGTTATTTCTATCCCTTCCTCTCGGGGCATGGTGATCCCACTCTATGCCAGACGACCTCCTTATCAAGAGATCGCCCCTTAAGCCTGTGCAGAGAGGGTCAGCATCACCGTGGACACTCTCACTTCCCGAGTGTTGATAATTCCCCCTTCAGGAAGGAGTTTCACTGATCCTGAAAGCTCAGAAGTTTCCTCTCGGCCGTCCTCTTTTCCCACAGTCTGAAACGCAGGTCTAAAAAAAAAAAAAAAAAAAAAGAATGGTGCCGACAATCCATCAGTACCTTTCCCTCGACTACATCTCCGTCCTCTGTCGCAGACATTGCTACCTGCGTGGGACAGATATCCATCCTCTCTGGACCGCTATTTTTCGCCAGTCCCTCCGGATCAGGCGGTCTCTGAGGTAGTGGACGTTGTTGTACTTATTGATTCAGACAAAGGTCTCCTAGGTTGGAGAGTGCTCTCCCACCTCCACACGGTCCAGGGACTCTTGCCCTTTGGAAATCAGGTCTCCTGATCAAATTTTCTTGAGATCCGGGCAATCAGACTAGTCATTCAGCATTTCTGCCTACTTCCCGATGGTCATTCCCACCGGATCCAATCAATCCACGGCTGTGGCATACATCTGTGGTCAAGAGGGTTTACGAAACACAGGAGCTATGCTTGACGTAGCTCGCATTCTACAAAAGGCCGATCCAAACCATTTACCCTTTTTTGTTGCCAGTTCATGTTCTAGGGGTAGGAAATTGGGCGCACTTTTTTCCTCAGCCGCCAGGGTCTGATCCCAGGACACTAGTTCATGTCCCTAGAAGCCGTTTAGCACGGTTGGCAATGCTGGGTAACATTGCATATAGCCCTCAATGGTCTCTACGCTAAACGCCAAAGTCCCGGCATTTCTAGTTCCCTGCTGTGACCCAATTGTCCTCGGGTCAGATGACCTGGTGCTTCCGTGGCATCAGTTTCGCTTCCATTACTCTTTCTCCGCCTCTTCTGCTACTTCCAAGTGTCTTCCAGAAGTTCAAGGCGTGGTACGCGGTTCTAGTTCATCTAGACCCCATTTCTGCAGTTACCAAACCGTCCAGATCTTCTTTTTCAAGAGCCCATTTCCCGCCAGGACGCGAGAGTGCTGGGCTTAACGACCTGGGCATTGAATGTCACACGTAGTGTTAACAGTTATCGTCAATGTCCAGAAAATTACTTTCAGGCGTATTTCCCATCATAGTTGAGAAAGCTTTTTTTCCCTTGGTGGTTTTAACAACCACATTTGTTTCCCGCTTGTGTTTGCCATTTTGTCCATATTTGGAGTTCCTCCAAGACGTTTCCATTCAAGCCTGGCACTGTCTTCTCTCGATGCTATCCATTCTGTTTTCAAAGAATACCTTCCAAATCGCAGGTTAAGATCTTCTTACAGGGAGTGCCGCACCTTAATTCCTCCCTACAGGTGGCCTTCGAAGGCTTGTTTTTTTTTTTTATCTGATCCCAGGTGCTTTACAAGTGGCCTTCTTCAAACTCCTGTAAGATGTCTCTATCACTCTTCCTTTTTGGAAAGCCCCCTTTCTATTGGCTGTAACAAACATCACGCGGATTTCGCAATTGACGACTTTGTCTTACAAACCTCCATTCTCTGCTTTCAACAGGGCAATGTGGTGTTAAGGACTTCTCTGGCCTTCTTGCCTAATGTTTTTCCTTTCCTCTGAATGAGAACATAGTCTTGCCCTCGTTCTGTCCACCTCCGGTTCATCGTACTGGAAAGGCTCTCCACACTTTGGATTCAGAGAGAGCACTTGGGAAATACACTTCCGGAACAGTGCCTTTCTCCAAATCGGTTTCCAGAGCAACACAGGAAAGGCCTACCTGCTTTTTTTAAAAAAAAAAAAAAAACTACAGTAGCCTGATATATCTGCTCTCCAATTTAAGAAGCTTTCCGAGTCTGAGGTCTCCTATCCCTTCGAACCTCAGAATACACGCCACTATGTCAGTGGAGGCGTCCTGGGTCATTCGTCCCCGGACGTCGAGACAGCAAGGTTGCAGGGCTGCAACTTGGTCCAGTCTTCTCACTTTAGTTAAGCGTTACAGCATTCATCCTTAAGCCTTTTCAGAGGCTACCCTTGGCAGATAAATTCTGCATTCGACAGAGGTGCATCCGTAGACTAGATTATTCGTGGTATATATTAAGGTTTCAGCTGCCGTGCTGTTTCCCACCCATGGACTGCTTTAGGACGTCCCATGGTCTGTGTCTCCCAATGAGGCGATGGAGAAACAGGGATTTTTGTGTACTCACCGTAAAATCCTTTTCTCAGAGACGCTCATTGGGAGACACAGCACCCACCCTTTTAGTCTAACGACTTCTGCTTGTCTCTTTCAGTAGATGTGGTGATCACTAATATTATGTGAATGATTGTACCTTGATATGATGTTAATCTTCTCCTACGGCTTTTGCACCGAACTGGTTCAGGCTAGAGCCAGCAGAGGGTGTATACTGCGGAGGAGGAGCCAATTTCTTTGTGTATTAGCTTAGTGTCCTCGTATGGCAGCAGCATAACGCCCATGGTCTGTGTCTCCCAATGAGCGTCTCGGAGAAAAGGATTTTACGGTGAGTACACAAAAATCCCTGTTTTCTATCTTGCACTGTTATTTTGAGATTTGATTGGAGATTTATTTTTTAGTGCTCATTGCCAAGGTTTCTGGTCAATGCGGCTGACTTGGAGTGGTGGACAAACACACAAAGTTGCAACATTACATGTAAACAGAGACTAGCTGGGATCTGATGATCGCTTATGTGCAACATGCGCAAAAGTTCCTACATGTACCAACTTTCTAGCCCCATTCATTACTATACAACGGCTCCTGAGCACACACAGTACCTGAGTAGTTCTATAGGTCGGCTCACCTCTCCCATCATTAGTTGGTCCCTCGCTTTTCCTCGTCACAAGGAGGTACAGGGCTCCACCCCTCAATCTCTTCCTCATCTTGTCAGCAGCAACGATGTGCCACCTGTCCATTCCACATCTCATAACCATGAACAAATGCTGCTTCTCCATCTCACCAATCGTCATCCAGAATGATGTGCTACTTTTCTGTCCCTTATTCTTCCCCACCTGTCTACAGCAAAATCAAGGCATCAACTCTTCCCATTCCTCCACTCTGTCATCAGTAGGAAAGATGTACCATCTCGCCATCCCACTCCTCGTTATTAGCAGGATATATATGCTAACCATTCATGTACCCCATACTCCCCACAATCTGTCATCGGCAGGAATAATGTGATTCTCCTCAGTCATCAGCAAGAAAATATCTTGGGGAAAGAAACCTATTAAAAACAATGTTCATATAGAATACATTCTGTTATATAACAGATATGAAAAGCTAACTAGCAACCTATTCCATTTTTTTCTAGTTAGCATTACTAAAAAATGGCATACATGACCTAAAACACAAAAACCTCTTAAAGCACTGCTCGAGCGTGTCTTTTTTATTGCATCACTGGAGTATGTGCTTTAAATCTAATTCCCCTATCTGATACTCTCCTTCTGACATAATCATTGGTTTTCGCCGCCGATCCCGTCGGCCTTAGGTGAAATGTAACCTGCCTGTTGCTACTGTCAAAAGATGGCACCACTTGACCTGAGCCAAAAAAAGAAGATCCTGGAGGGTACGAATATGACGGGGCAGATGAATTACATTTAAAGCCCCACTCCAACGCTGGAAAAAGAAATCGCTGTAGTGGTGCTTTGACTTTCTTTTTCTTTTGAATATCTGCTGAAATATGAATTCCCAACATACATGTTCCCAAAAATGTGATAAATCAACAAACATTGTCTTGCAAAGCTAGGCCTTATACCAGACCCGGGCAAGGGGCGGCCCGCGGGCCGCATCCGGCCCGCCGGCTGTCAGTGACCGGCCCGCGGAGGCGCTCCGGCAGTCTCAGGGCCCCGGCATCAGCTGGCACAATACTTACCTCTCCCGTGCCTCCGCTGCTGCAGCTTCGGGCTCCACCGGCGCTTCCTCTCACAGCCGGCCGCTGAATGACGTCATCATTCAGCGGCCGGCTGTGTCAGAGAGCGGGGACGCTGGACAGGTAAGACGTGTCTCTGTGTGTGTCTGTGTCTATGTAGTGCGGTGCTTTGTGTGTGTGTGTGTGTGTGTGTGTATGTATGTGAGAGAGTGCTTATGTGCTGTCTGTGTGTGATGATGGGCAGGCATTGCTGATAATGGGGAGGCATTGATGATGGGGAGAAGATGATGATGATGGGCAGGCGATGATGATGGGGAGAAGATGATGATAATGGGCAGGCAGTGATGATGGGGAGAAGATGATAATGGGCAGGCATTGCTGATAATGGGGAGGCATTGATGATGATGGGGAGAAGATGATAATGGGCAGGTATTGATGATAATGGGCAGGCATTGATGATGGGGAGAAGATGATGATGATGATGGGCAGGCATTGATGATGATGGGGAGAAGATGATGATAATGGGCAGGCATTGATGATGGGGAGAAGATGATGATGATGATGGGCAGGCATTGATGATGATGGGGAGAAGATGATGATAATGGGCAGGTATTGATGATAATGGGCAGGCATTGATGATGGGGAGAAGATGATGATGGGCAGGCATTGATGATGATGGGGAGAAGATGATGATAATGGGCAGGTATTGATGATAATGGGCAGGCATTGATGATGGGGAGAAGATGATGATGGGCAGGCATTGCTGATAATGGGGAGGCATTGATGATGATGGGGAGAAGATGATGATAATGGGCAGGCATTGATGATAATGGGCAGGCATTGATGATGGGGAGAAGATGATGATGGGCAGGCATTGCTGATAATGGGGAGGCATTGATGATGATGGGGAGAAGATGATGATAATGGGCAGGTATGTATATATATACATGTATATATATACATATATTATATATATTATATATTATATATATATAGTATATATTACAGTAATTGGGTAGAACGGAGTTAATTATATTAGTCCGGCCCTCTAAAACCATCCCAATTTCTCATGCGGCCCCCTGGCAAAATTAATTGCCCACCCCTGCCTTATACAAACAAGATGTCTGAACATCAAAATGCTGAGGGTCAAACAAAAAAAATTTCTGTATGTCCTTAGAACCTTCTGCATGAAGCCATATTGTGTCATGAACTTTCACATGTTCTGCTTCAGACATTGCTGTCATAAACATTTTTTCTTTCCAAACTTTTTCTTATTTAGGTTTAATGATGTTTTTCCTTTTTTTGTTTTCTGGCATATTGAAGATGCTACTTGCTTGTTGAATTCAGGAGTTATCCACATCCAATGCAACGGCTTTCAGAAAGAGGTAAAAGAACAATCAATTTTTCAAAACTTAAAATTTTGACAAATTAGCTTGAGAATGTATTTATCGAAAAAAGATTATTATTTTTTTTTAGCTTTAAAGAGAATCTGTCAGCATATTTTTGCTATGTAAACTAAAAATAGCATGACATAGGGGGTTAAAACACTGAACTCAATGATGTCACATGTCCGGCTGGATGGTGTTTACTTAGACAGGAGCTTTAGCCTACGTGCCCACGATTAGGAATTATTTTGGACGCTGCATATTTTGCTGCGTTCTAATAAACACATATGTTTAGGTTATCACACAGATTTACTGCGTCTAATGACAGTTTATTGGCAGCTACAGGGATTTTACATGCCGCGGCTCGTAAACCGGCACTGCAGGTGACTTTACGCAGCATTAGGTAGAAGCCCAGTGGGCATGGGATTTTGATCAATCCCATCCACTATGCTAGTAATGTAGAACACAGCTTTTTGGGCGCAACGCAAAAGTGCTGCTTCCAAAACGTTGCTATTCCTGATTTTAGGCACGTAGCCGTAATCACCTTGTGATTAAAGGGGTTGTCCACTTCTAGGACAACCCCTCTTGATCTAAATGTTTGTCCCCGATCAAATAAAAAAACCTATACTCTCCTCCCGTGCTGGCGCCATTCTAGCGTTGTTAGACCGCTGGGAGACAAAGAGATGCATGCTAAAAGATGGGGATCTCCTAATATATAACAAGAATAAATTTTAATCGTAACAACACATGCAAATAGACAATTTAAAAACATTTAAAAAACCTGAACATGGTTAGATGACAAGTTATGCTCATGATATGGCAATAACAATCCTCCACCAGTTACTGTTGGCAAATGGATAATACATGGCTCTTGAAAAATGGTCAAAACACTGATTGAAACATGGATATAACCATACTCCACTTGTATATATAGGCAGCCTATGGCAATAAAGACCCATATTCACAGCACCATGCTTACAACCTTACTCTAGTTGAATTACAATATAAGGCTCATAACGTGTAATAACCGTTAAGTGCAGCTGGTATGAATGAATAGCATTGCTGAGTCAAATAACCCAATATAATAATAATTCTAGTGTTGTTGGCACTCGCGGTCCCGGGGCTCTCACGCGGTTGTTGTGACATGTGACCCCGGTGCCCGGTGTCATTGTACTCGCCTTTGGACAAATCGAACATGAAGAGGAAGTCCGGGCTGCAGCTTATCTCTCACTTCCTCTTCATGTTCAATTCGACAGGAGGCGGGGACAGTGATGCCAGCGCTAATTAAGCACCGGGGGTCACATGTCACAACACTGCACGACAGCACCCAGGAGAGCGAGTGCCGACACTTCGAGGAATGGCACGGGAAGGGAGTATAGGCTTCTTCATTTTATCGGGGCCAAGTGAGGGCAATGTGAAGTTGTTGTCCAAGTGATGGACAACTTCTTTAACATGTGGCTTCACCAAGCAAGTGATACAGCGTTAAAATTTGGGTCTTTGTCTGCTCTGAGGAGGTAGCAAAAACGTGCTGACAGATTCCTCTTTAATAATTAAATCTTCCCTAGAACAGTTTATATACAGTAGATGCAAATACTATTCTACTATTGTGCTGCGCACATTACTCTGTACTTCTGTAAGTCACTTTCGTTTCCTGTGACTACTATATTTGAGCTAAGTCCACTCGGCTTGTTTACTCTTGTCTGTGAGTTTTGGAGCTGCGAAGCTCACCCGTTCCTTAGTTATGGTATATGCATTATACATTTCACGTCTCACTTGTGCACCACTGTTTACGATTATATGATTTTATAGGCAGCTGCTATACTTGAAGGATAGACAGGTAGATGTTAGAGAAAGGGGATTGAGAAAAGATGATTGAGGTTAGGTCATTTTATTTGGTGAAGTTCACATAACACAAGCTCTTTGCAATTTTTGCGAAAAATTTTAGAAAATCTAAACTTGACTGTTTTTACAGTGGTTTCAGTAAAGCATGTTTTAGGATTCTTTGATTTTATTTATATATCTTTTTTCACATTCCATAGAGAAAGTGTGTTGGACACATTAGGAAAGCTACACCTGGAACATCCTACATTTTGATGAAAAAAAAACCATACCGTAATTAGTGTAGTGTTAATTATTTTCTGATTAGCTTGTCTCTAAAATCTGGCCAGTGGTTAACTAGAACACACTGAAAGATAGTAGCACTGTGTGAAATGCAACTTTATTCACACGACGTCTTTGCAGTTTTTTTTTTTTTGCTGCATGTTTTTGTAAAACATGCAGCATTTTACAGCACCAGCATATGATTTCTGCAGTCTCACGCACATGCTGATTTTTTTATTTTTGCCATTGTATGCTATGTCTGAACAAAATCCAAAGTTACATTCATGATTCTGCTTGTGGTTGGAAATCATTAATGAGTAACTAAACTTTCAGTATTAGTCTGGCGTGAAGAAAAGTTTTGAAAAGTCGCAAATTTTGTGCAACATGTGGCTGCACAAAAATGTAGCGACTCTTGTCATTTCCACACCAAAATCTCCCAGCTACAAAAGGGTTGGGGGATACAGAGCTTGGCAACCTCCACTTGTCAAATTCAGGAGCCATGGTGTTTTTTCCACCACAAACCTTGCTCCACTCCCTGACTAAAGTAAGATTTGTGTTGGTGTGCACGCCACTTTGTGCCTCGTTTGTTTCATAGAGACTGTCCTTTCACTTTTCCTCTCCTCCCCCCCCCCCCCTCATCAAGACTGGCATGAAAATCGCTGGATTAATTTCCAATATGAAGTGATGGTGAACTTTATGTATATACTTAGTTACAATGTTGGTTGTCCTAGTGTAGATATCATACTGCATCATTTGTTTTAAGACTCTGCACTACTTAAAGAATATGGGATCATCTTTGAATGAAGAAATTCCAGATGCTTATAACAGGTGCTTAGTAGCTGGTCTCCTCTCTCCAAGACTTGCTGATGTTCCACCTTCCAGCCTCACTCATGTAAGAGCCATTTACTGCCATGTTATAATTTGCTTCCTAGAAAATTCTGCCTTTACAGCTTATATTTAATACTTAGGAAGAACAGCTACGAGCTGTGTTGACCACTGCCATTGAAACTAGCTCCATCAGTCTTTTTACCCGTTGTATCAAGCAATGGATTAAAGAAGGTAAATGTATTCACATTTATAATTGTGTAAAATATGCTGTTCTGAATTTTCTTACATAGTTCTGACTTGTGTAATTCATTTTTAAGAACAACCCAGATCTGCTCCAAACCTTCGCTTTGTGCTTGAATGGACATGGGATAAAGTCGTCCTTACGAAAACCAATTTTGACAGAATTTGTAAGTTTTTATATTGTTTTTTGTAAACATATACTGTAAATGAGAAAATGGCTTTCAGTTTCAACAATTAAAGGAGATATGTCAGCTCTTGTAAAATGTATGTTTTATTAAATACTTGTTATCCATTAACCCCTTCAGGACCTTTGACGTATATTTACGTCAAAGGTGGTGTCACTGCCTTTGATGTGGTCTCGCACACCGAGCCAACATCTTTCCCCTCACTTGATGGCTGATTTAATTAGCGATTAAGAGCCGCTGGTGCAGCGATGCTCCGCCCACGGCTGTTAACATGAAAAGTCCTGCTGTCAATTACATACAGCGGTATTTAACACATGCCGGCCGCCGCGCGCATCATTAATCCCACCTGTCATTTGATTGTGGTTTGCCAATGGGTTGTCATGACAGTTGGGGGTCTGCTGCTGATCTCCCAGGCCTGTCATTGTGAATATCCTGCGAATGCTGCCTCGTGGCCGGCACTCATTTGAGATCGTCATTTCTTCAATACATGCTGGAGAATGGCAATACGAGGCAAACACTTTTTTTATTTTTATTTTTTTTCTTATAATTTTTTTTTTTTTTTTTTTTCACCACTTAAATACTTGTACTGACCTGGGGAATCAGATTACCAGGTCAATTTTACCATATAGTGAACATGGTAAATAAATTTAAAAAAAAAACAGAATTGTGGAATTGCACTTTTTCTTTCTTTTTTTTTTGCAATTTCACTGTATTTGCATTTTTTTTTCCCGTTTTTCAATACAATTTGTTCAGTAAAAACCAAGCCCTCATACTGCGATATTGACGGAAAAATAAAGTCATTGCTTTCGGAGAAGTGGAGGTAAAAACGAAAGCTCAAAAACGTATAATCGCAGGATCATGAAGGGGTTGTCCAACAGAAAAATACTTTTTTTTTTTTTTTTTTCAGGCATTCATTGCTTTTAAAAAAATGAAGGCGGTCTTGCCTTGCAGCACCTACGCTGATCCATTGCACCGTGCTCTGGTGGTTTGTTGCCAGCTCTGGAAGCCATATTGGCTATGTTCTGGAGTCACAGGATTGCTACAACCTGATGTTCTGCAGCGGTCAGGTGACTAAAGAGAGAGTCATCAAAGTCACAGTCATTGATGTGCTCTTCTAGTTACCTGACCTCTGCAACCAATCGCAGGCTGCAGTGCGGTCCTGTGACTTGTGAGCAGAATGCTGGAAGCTTAGTATGTCTCAGTTTATAAGTTTTAAAACAATCCATGCCTTAAAAAAAAAAAAAAAAAATCACTGTCGGACAATTTGTTTTGAGGAAACTGTAATTGCCTTTTTCATTTGATGTTTCTCATGAAATGTGTAGTCAGCCAGCTGGTATCATTACCCAAACAAAAGAGCAGACACATTCATTTATAAATTAAACAGAAATGTTCGGGGGGTGTAACAGTACTGCACAAAACTGTAATTAAAATGCTTTAAAAACATAGGGCTAAGAGACACCTAGAACGTGAACAGGTCATCAGTATAGACTTGCTTTTTTTTTTGGCTACGTTTCCACAATGTGGTTTTGTTGAGTTTTGTTTTTTTTTACACTATTTTTAAAAAAATGCAAGAAATGTTTATTTTACATAATGGGTGGAGAAATGGTGCAGAAAATCTGCAACATTAAAAACTCACCGAAAGCTTATTGTGGGAATGTGGCCTATAAAAAAGAAAAAAATAATAAGAATGTCTGTCTAGTCTGCGAATGGGAACCTTCATTTACATTGTTTTACATGCATAGTATGAAAATCTGTTCTTGTCATGTTGTGATCATAGACAATGGCTTATTGTAGCAAAGCTGTGATATTGCTACTGTATGAAAATAACCCCGGTGTGAGATCATAATGCAGAACTGGAATAGTTCTTTAATGGTATAAGGGGTAACTTTCTCCTTTGTGGAGAGTGACATACTGGCCCTAGTATGCCAATGTAAGGAGGCTTATTCGCCGTGCAATGCTCCTCTGGGAAATTAAATTTGCAAATTGCCTCTTCAGAGCGAAAAAGGACTAGAACTCTATATCGCCATCTGTTGGAAGCAGCGATCATACAAGTCATTATCGACTTTTCTCTATTGCTTCATTGGGGGACACAGGAAACAGTGGGTGTATGCTGCTGCCACTAGGAGGCTGACACTGTGCAAAAAATAAAAAACTTAGCTCCTCCTCAGTAGTTTACACCCCACTAACCGGGGCCAAGCTGGTTAGTTTAGATTAGTGTCAGTAGAAAGTGGACATGGGTCTTTTACTAGACCCATATCTACCTCAGTTTTTGTTGTTTCTTTTCAAATGGATCTTTTTACCTCTGGAGGGATACAGTGTGAACAGTCACAAGTGTACTCCCACGTGGAGACTGAGTACGGCGTGTACTGCCACCCCGTATCCTCATATGTCTAGCCGGCAGGACCTCAACCCCTAACACATGAAGCGTGTTTAGGTGATCCGAACATCGGTCCTGGCGCCTGTCTCCTACCCACTCGCCCACCAGAGCCTGTGGGTTTCAGGAGGCATGGATGTCCCACGACCCCAGGAGGCTTGGACGTCTAAGGATGCTATCAGGAACGTTGAGGGACTTCCTTTTCCTTCTTTCCTGAGGTGCTGAGAAGTTAAGGTTTTGTTTCCCCTCATTCCCCCTCTGTCCCTTTTTTTTTTTCGTAGAGTGAGGTTTAGAATAGTCTTATACCTCTGGGTGGGGTTTCTTTCTAGCAGGGTCCCAGAGGGGTATTTTAGAACTCTGAGTCTATAGGCGCCTATGTGGGAGCTACTTGAGGCAGGATCGATGGGCACAGGGTTTATTTTCTTTTTTTTTTTGCTGCATTTTTAGGCTCCGCGCCACCCCCCTTCTCGCCGACCTCTTTTACTAATTTAGGCCCATGCTCCTGTGCGGCCTAGTTGCAAAGGTTAGCTCCGCCGCCCTCCTTTCCAGCTTTTTTGAGCTGGCTTTCCTCCCGCCCATTGCAGGCATGCCCCCTTACTCGCTTAGTTTTTGATTTGAAGGTCCTTCTCTCTTACTACGCTCGCCATCTGCTTTCACCTGGACCCGAAAGGTGGCGCTTTCTCATGGTAGCACAGGCACTCCTGCATCTTCCTGCAGCCCCTCTCCTCATGCCAGCGTTACACTGCTCTAGGTAGAGTTCAGCTGCTCCTACCCCTTCACTACTGCAGAGTGTGAGACCGACTTCCTGCTGAGAAAAGACTGTATCCTCCAGCAGTGTCTGCTGTGGCTCAGTGGCCAAAAAAAAATGCGGACCACAAATCGCTTGCTCAAGGGTTTCAACCCGGAGACAGAGTACAGTTTAGCCTCCCTCTGATCCTGAGCTGGCTGCCTCTCCCTTCAGGAGAGATGATAGGACAGGACATACTTCAGGACCGACTTCGTGGTGTGGCTTACTACACAGCCGGTTGTGTGACTGTTAATCTGCCTAATGCCGTCAGGTATCCAAACCTGGACCGCAACACAGAATCAGCTCTCTCCTATACCCTTTCTCCAGGGTTCTCTCCATGGTGAGTGAGTCGCAGGATACGGAGAGCCGATTGCAGCACACCTACCTGGTACAGTACGGTAGATTGAAGCCGTTATCTTTTCAGTGCATTAGACGTGTTTGCTGCAGTGGTACTGGTGTACTGTACCGTATTCGGGTGAGTCAGAAGCACTCTCCTTCACATTCCTCACGTTCGATTGCAGCAGTACTCTATCCACTATCTGGGATTTAGAGGCGGCACCTACCAGATACTTTTAGTCGATATCTGCCATCTTTTTCCAGTGATTCAGACATGCCTGGGGTTGATTGCTGCATCTGTCATGGTATTCACCCATAGTCTAAGTCAGAAACACCCTCTATCATGTACAGTCATGGTCAAAAGTTTTGAGAATGACACAAATATTAATTTTTACAAAGTCTATTGCTTCACTTTTTCTAATGGCAATTTGCATATACTCCAGAATGTTATAAAGAGTGATCAGCTTAACAGCAATTACTTGCAAAGTCAATATTTGGCTAGAAAATGAACTTTATCCCCCAAAACACATTTCAACATCATTGCAGCCCTGCCTTAAAAGGACCAGCTAACCTCTTTTCAGTGATTGCTCCATTAACACAGGTGTGGGTGTTGATGAGGACATGGCTGGAGATCAATCTGTCATGATTAAGTAAGAATGACTCCACTGGACACTTTAAAAGGAGGCTGGTGCTTGGCATCATTGTTTCTCTTCTGTTAACCATGGTTATCTCTAAAGAAACACGTGCAGTCATCATTGCAATGCACAAAAATGGCCTAACAGGGAAGAGTATCGCAGCTAGAAAGATTGCACCTCAGTCAACAATCTATCGCATCATCAAGAACTTCAAGGAGAGAGGTTCCATTGTTGCCAAAAAGGCTCCAGGGCGCCCAAGAAAGACCAGCAAGCGCCAGGACCGTCTCTTAAAAGTGTTTCAGCTGCGGGATCGGGCTACCAGCAGTGCAGAGCTTGCTCAGGAATGGCAGCAGGCAGGTGTGAGTGCATCTGCACGCACTGTGATGCGGAGACTCTTGGAGCAAGGCCTGGTCTTAAGGAGGGCAGCAAAGAAGCCACTTCTCTCCAGAAAAAAACATGATGGACAGACTGATATTCTGCAAAAGGTACAGGCAATGGACTGCTGAGGACTGGGGTAAAGTTATTTTCTCTGATGAATCCCCTTTTCGATTGTTTGGGACATCAGGAAAACGCCTCATTCGGAGAAGACAAGGTGAGCGCTACCACCAGTCTTGTCTCATGCCAACTGTTAAGCATCCTGAAACTATTCATGTGTGGGATTGCTTCTCAGCCAAGGGAATCGGCTCTCACAGTCTTGCCTAAAAACACAGCCATGAATAAAGAATGGTACCAGAATGTCCTCCAAGAGCAACTTCTCCCAACCCTCCAAGAGCAGTTTGGCGATCAACAATGCCTTTTCCAGCATGGTGGAGCACCTTGCCATAAAGCAAAGGTGATAACTAAATGGCTCAGGGAACAAAACATAGAGATTTTGGGTCCATGGCCTGGAAACTCCCCAGATCTTAATCCCATTGAGAACTTGTGGTCAATCATCAAGATACGGGTGGACAAACAAAAACCTAAAAATTCTGACAAAATGAAAGCATTGATTGTGCAAGAATGGACTGCTATCAGTCATGATTTGGTCCAGAAGTTGATTGAGAGCATGCCAGGGAGAATTGCAGAGGTCCTGAAGAAGAAGGGTCAACACTGTAAATATTGACTTGCTGCATTAACTCATTCTAACTGTCAATATAAGCTTTTGTTACTCATATGTTTGCAATTATTATATTTCTGTCTGTGATAAAAACATCTGTCAAACACACATAAAAACCAGAGGGCAGCAGATCATGTGAAAATATAATATTTGTGTCATTCTCAAAACTTTTGGTCATGACTGTACATCAGGGTCATTGGCAGCATCTGCCTACGCTCCCTTGTATTCACCACTCAGAGAATCAAAGGTGCCTGGTATTCATAACTTCAGGTTGGCTGCAGCAGCGGTACTAGTCCACTTGCAGACACCAGATAAAGCCTTGAGCACAAGAATCTTATCAACTCTGGGATTTGGTTTACGAAAGTTGCAGGAACAAGTTCCCCCCTCTTACAGGGATTGAGTCTTACTCTTCGCAGGCATCGACCAGTGTACGAAGGCTACTCCAGGCCTGGATCCAATAAGGAGCATGGCGACAGCAGGTGCTTTCCTTCGGCAAGAATCGTATCCTTATCAGTATTTTGACAATTACGTTTTCACTGTTATCTGCTGTGGTTTTGTGACTCATATACCTAGGTAAGCGGGTCCACACACTAGAATCATTGCCCTGTCCCAGAAGTACAGGACCGATAAGGTCGCCCAAGACGTCATAGTGATGGTTGTTCCTTTCATCAGTCATGTATTCTTCTGGATGCTATGTGCTCCTTCCCATGGCCAACTTTCCATGGACTTGGCTATTTTCCTCCCTCATGGATGTGGCATACTTCAGTTCGTCTGGGGCTTTTCCTCCTAATTTCTCTCTGTTTGGAGTAGGGAGGTATCCATCTTTCTGTTCGGGCTCAACTGCTCATATACTATTGTGCTTTCCAATGCCCATCTTGACAACTATTTGCATAGTCTTTCTATATGTCCCCGTCCTTTTTACACCCATCTAGTAAAACCGCAGCATCCAAACTCCGGGTCCTCCAGTCAAGGTTTAAATATGATCTACGCAGGGAATCCCCCTTTTATATGCCCCTTTCTCTCCTCCCTGGGTTGGTTCCGGAGCCTAGTTGTAACTCAGCCCCCTTGGGGCTGCTTCTGTTTTCCTTTCAGGGAGACCAGTTTCTCTTTTCGTTGGTTTGTTTTTTTCCTGTGGTGTGTGCACGCTTCCTTGATTCCTAGCAGCTTCCTTGGTGTCTATGGAATAGCCCGCCTCTGGTGGCCATCTTTTTCCTGCGTTTCTTCTTGTCTTTCTAGCAATTTTCCCATGGTTTCCTGTGTCCCCCAATGAAGTGATAGAGAAAAGTAGATTTTGGGTTCTTACCGTAAAATCTTTCTCTGAGCCTTCATTGTGGGGGACCGCACCAACCCTTTTTTTCTAATTCCGTTTAGATTGCTTGTCTTACTGCTTTGACACTAACTGACCAGCTTGGCCCCAGTTGGTGGGGTATACAGTACTGAGGAGGATCCAACTTTATTTGCATAGTGACGGCAGCATACACCCATGGTTTCCTGTATCCCCCAATGAAGGCCATGATAGATTTTACGGTAAGAACCCAAAATCTACTTTTTTAACGAGCCTTGCAATGTGAATTAAGATAAAAGCAGCACCCTGAAACACCGTTTTGGCAAATTGAGATTCTGATTTGGCTTGTATGCAAAGTCACATTGCTAGGCTCCTTAAAAGGGCGATAGTGACTGGTAGGATTGCTACTTCCTAAGGTGGCGCTATAGAATTCTAGTCCACTTAATCTCGGAAGAGGCAATTTGCATATTTATGTACAAACCAGGGAGGAACACAGTCATGAAGCCCATTAGAAAAAGTAAAATGACAATCTTTATTTAATGGAATCAGATGAACAAAGGATAAGGTTAAATAGGGCTAAAAACATGGTAAAATTAGTAATGCCACATCATCTATATAATGCCCAAAGTGCAGGTAAGTCACAGGCAGTAGTAAAAGTATAAGTACATAGATGAATAAGATATATGTAGTCCATGCAAATATAAACATCCCAGTATATATATATAGAAAGACAAATTATCTAATAATACCTTAGGGATGCAGACGCAGGACCACGCATGACACACCTGATCACCCCGACGCGCATTTTGGTTGTAGTACCTTCCTCAGGGGGCGTGTGGCAAATTACACAATAGCAGGTATAAATATACCGCAACCGGAAATTGAATAGAGCAGCTAAACCCCGCATTGCCATGACTACCCCCTAGCTCATCGGGCAGCGCATGACCAAGCACCCGGAAACACGTGGCAACATTAATGCCAATGGCCATGATAGTAAGTATAGCAAAATATTTCAGCCATATAATCATACAGATGGGAAACGGGATTAAATAATTAAATGGGAATGTAAGATAAGTAAATCTCATAAATTTATATCCAATCACCATCTCATGACCAAAGTGCTGTGAGAGTAATACTTACAGACAATAACTTAACAAAAAATGATTTAATAATTATTTAATCCTGTTTCTCATCCGTATGATTATATGGCTGCAATATTTTGCTATACTTGCATTGATTTTATGTATCTACTTATAACTATCATGGCCATTGGCATTAATGTTGTATGTGTACATGCATCATTTATTGTTTACTAGATTTTATTTTTTGTTTTCCTTATTGATACCATGCCAATTGCTTATGATTAAGTGTTTTTCCTTGTATATATATAGTCCATTTCTGTCCTTTATTTTGCCAGGAGAATTTATGGCTGTTCGTTTATTGTTTACTCTAGTGCGCATGCGCTGTGGTCCCTCCCGCTCCCACCGGTTCCTGCTCTGACGATGCATTCGATTCCTGATCACGTGGGGCGCCACGTGTTTCAGCAGCAGATGAGAAGGAAGGGAGACACACTAGTCATTAGTAGTGGGTAGGCGGAGCCCAGATGGGATAGACACCTCAGATTAAAAAGTGTTGACCGGCCCCTCCAGCTCGGGCTCCTCCTACTCCAGCTCTCCAGTCTAAAATTTGAGGTCTCAGAGGATAGTCGCTGCTGAAGCAGCTCCTCAGAAGATTTTTTTATTTTTATCGGACAGAGACTTGGACTAGGGTCTAGAGGTCTCAGGGGTCTCAGCGCTGCTGGACCCCCACCTCTCCCTTGGCAGATCTGTATTACCCTTTAAGGTGGTCCCTGCAGAACCCTGCCGGCCCTGGGGGATGAGGGTGGCTTCCCTGGCGGGGACGCAAACCGCGCTTCTGGGGTCACTGCGTTCCCCGCCCTGGGGGGAAGCGATGGGCATAGCGCCACAAATCCCTGGGGGTCCCTGTGGCGCTCGGGTGGGTGAGTACTCTGCATTTTTTGATGTGTATGAGTGCTTCAGCGACTGCTGCGGCAGCCGCTGCTACATGTACATGACTGGTGACTGTGTGTTTTTTTTTGTCCGCAGGTGGATGCCTGCAGGACATGGGAACGGGGCAGGAACGGAGAACGGAGGAGTCCCGTGCCTTTTTTGAAGCCGGCGGGGGGCGTGGCTTCATGCTTTCCTGGGCAGGAAGCGCTCTGAGCGCGAGATTTCCTCTGCCTCTTCTCTTCCGGCTCCTTCAGCGCGGCGGCCATTGCTAGCCTCGGGCTCCTCACTCTCCGCTCCTCCCGTACTAACCGAAGAGAACAGCACCGCGACCAGCTGGGTGAGTCACTTCTACCTTCCTGAGGGCAGAAGCTTGACCCCTTCACCCCCACAGCGCAGGGCACCTTTTTGAAGGTGCTGCCAACTGAACGCTCCCACTAACGATCACAATGGCGACGCATACTAATACGATCGTTTTTGTGATAGTTTTTAATGTCGCTAGTAGCTACCACAGTGGCCGATCTCATTGACGACGCATAAGTGGTTAGCGATCTATTTAGCGACTTTGGCGGTCATTGCGATGTACAAATCAGCGCAATATTTTAGCGATCTCGTTGGCGTTCTTGTTTAATGTGGCACATTGTCCTGCAGCTGCTACCTCATAAGAGGCACCTGGGACTCGCACACCCTTTTCATTAACAGGGGTTGTGAGGAGTCTACGACATTAACCCCTTCTTAGGCGGTTAACCCTTAATTGGGGGACAGCTGGGGTAGCTCTCTTTAAGAGCTTTAACCCTTCAGCGTTCGTTTAATTGGGGGACAGCTGGGGTAGCTCTCTCTTTAAGAGCTTTAACCCTTCAGCGTTTGTTTTTTCTTTTTTTTTTTTAAAAAAAAAAAAAAAAAGACCACACTGTTCTAGTTGCTGTCAGGTTTAACCTGCCATATACTGTGTGAGGATGCGGACCGTCTCCCAGATCCGCTACAGGATCAGTCTCGCGTATCTGACACGCAGACCTCGACGGCGTCAAGCGTCAGCGGTCGGAGGTGTCAGTGATGTCAAAATGGAGGCCCTCACTCGTTCTATTGATGGCCTGTCTGACCTTCTAGGTTATTGGGTGTCAGCTAGATCCTCTAATAGCAGGAAGCGACACAGGCCGGTGCCATCCTTCCCGTGTAGTGACTCAGAGATCTCGGGCATGGAGGGTTACCCTTCAAATTCAGATGGCGAACTGCGTCACTGCTGTCCATCACAGTCAGGAGAGCACTGTGGCTTAGACAGTGGACCAGGGACGCGGTTTCCAAGCAAGGTTTGCTATCTTTAGCTTACAAGCTGATTGCCAAAGCAAAGGCAAAAGAAACGGCTTTACCGCAGCGAAGAGCTGTGGCTTCTGTGTCTGGCAAGCTAGTGCCGGTAATAGTCGGCGGTCTTTTCGGTCCAGGGGACGGTTCGGTAAGCCCTCTTGGGGATCGGGTCGTCCCTCTTTTTCAGGAAAAAAGAACGCCCAGAAATCCCGCACTCCCTGGAAACAGAGCTTCCACCGAGACAAGCGGGAAGCTGACAAAAAGCCCGCTAAGGCGGTTTGACGCCAGGATCTCACTCGAGGGCTCTCGAGTAGGAGGTCGCCTGCTCCAATTCGAACCGTTTTGGGCTTCCCGCGTGTTGGACGCATGGGTGACGCGGGTTGTGTCGGCAGGCTATTTCATAGAGTTTCTTTCTCGACCCCCAGACAGTTTTTGCCAGAGGACACGGTCTGACGCTGTATCCGTGTACGACGGAGTTGATTGATAATTGGATTCCTTCTCCTGAAGTGCAGGTCCCTTTATCCCAGCTTAGCAAATCCTCATTACTTCCTGTTGAAGGGAAGGCGAGTCTGTAGGATCCGCTGGACAGAAAAACGGAGATGGCGGCGAAATCCATCTGCTAGGCCGCGGGTCATGGATTCAGAGCAATGTGTGCTTGTAAAGCTTCCCTAAGCTGGTTAGACCGTCTACGGACGGCGTGGCAAGATGGATCCCCACTATCCGAGGTAGATGGGCTTTTCAAGTTCTTGGAGGATGCAGCCCGATATGGCAGTGATGCAGGTTTGGAGATGTCCGATTCGGATAAGGAGGATCGGCAGGGGCACTCTGCCTCTCTTTTGGGCCGTACAGAGGCTTTTATTGGAAGCCATGAGGGAGGCGTTACAGTTACCTGAGGAGGTAACTAGACGTCCTGGTAAGTCGGCCCGGATGTTTCAGGAGTCGCATAGGTCGCGATCAACATTACCATCTCTGGATGAGCTTAATGGGGCAGTGGAGAAGGAACGCCTGTGTCCAGATAAACGTTTCCAATCTCGCATTCCGTCGGAGCCCGAGCTTTCTGCCGCTCTACTGCGGGAGGTCGGTTCCCTTCTGCAGAAGGGTGTGGTGGTACCGGTTCCGCCGGAGGACCGGGGAAGAGGGTTTTATTCCAACCTCTTTGTGGTCCCCAAAAAGGAGGACAAATTTCGCCCCATTCTGGATCTCAAAAGATTGAATCGGCATGTCCGCACCCGGAAATTCCGCATGGAGTCACTTCGCTCCGTTGTGGCGGCCCTGTCGTAGAACGATTTTTTGGTGTCAATCGACATTCGCGACGCTTATTTGCTTAAGATTCTTCCCTATCTGGACGACCTTTTTGATTGTGGCGTCCTCAAAGGAGGAAGCGGTGACGGCTCGCAATCTATCCCTTCAGCTCCTGGAGGACTTCGGGTGGCTGGTCAATTGGGAGAAGTCGTCTCTGGAACCGTCGCAGTCAATCCTGTTTTTGGGGATGCATTTCGACACGGTACGAGCAGTGGTGTCCCTGCCTCCAGACAAGCAAGCGAGTCTTCTTCGACATGTGCAGGTTATGACGTCTTCGACAGCAATGTCCCTTCGAAGGTGTATGCGCCTTCTGGGTTTGATGATGGCGTCGATGGAGGCAATTCCGTTTGCCCAATTTCATTCCAGGGCTCTTCAAAGGCTCATTTTGAACCGTTGGGATCGATCGCAGGTTTCACTGGATTGCAGTGTCATCATCTCCCACAGGGTACGAGAGTCTCTAGGATGGTGGTTACGTCCAGAAGCGTTATCCCTGGGGAAGTCTTTCCTCCCTCCGAAGTGGTCGGTCATAACCACCGATGCCAGCCTGACGGGCTGGGGGGGTGTCTGGAACGATCTCTGCATTCAGGGAGTATGGTCGTCGGAAGAGTCTGTCTTGCCGATCAACATCCTGGAATTGAGGGCGATTTTCCTTTGCCTCCAACACTGGACGGTCCCTTTAAGCGGTCTGCCAGTCCGAGTGCAGACAGACAATACGACGGCGGTCGCATATATCAACCACCAAGGCGGGACAAGGAGTTCCAGGCTCATGGTGGAGGTATCTCGGATCCTGGTATGGGCAGAGACCAGAGTGCCAGCCATCTCTGCGATCCACATTCCAGGAGTTCAGAATATCACGGCGGACTTTCTCAGTCGCGAGAAGATGGATCCCGGAGAATGGAGTCTTCATCCGGAAATTTTTGCACTACTGTGCTCCCGTTGGGGAACTCCCCAAGTGGATTTGATGGCATCCAGGTTCAATTCCAAGTTACCGACTTTCATGTCCAGGTACAAGGACCCGAAGTCTGTGGCGGTGGATCCTCTGGTGGCTCCGTTGGACCATTTCGAGCTAATCTATGTGTTCCCGCCGATATCCTTACTTCCTCTGGTGTTGCGTCGGATCAGGCTGGAGAGAATCCCGGCTATGTTGATAGCCCCAGATTGGCCAAGGAGGACGTGGTTCTCGACACTGGTGTCGCTTCTGGCAGCGCCTCCATTTCCACTTCCTCTTCGCCCAGGACCTGTTAACCCAAGGGCCCGTTCGTCATCCGGACCTGAAGTCTCTGTGTTTGACGGCGTGGCTCTTGAGACCGAAATCTTGACCCGTCAAGGTTTTTCAGCCAAAGTCATTGCCACTTTGCGAGCTGCCAGAGGTCCGGCTACTACTAGAATTTACCACAAGACTTGGGAAGCCTTCTTTTCGTGGTGTTCGGGTTCTTCAAGGAACCCGAGGATTTTTTTCATTCCCAATTTGTTGGCTTTTCTGCAATTCGGGCTGGACAAGGGTTTGGCAGTTAGCACCCTGAAGGGTCAGGTTTCTGCTCTGTCCTTGCTGTTTCGGAAGGCTATCGCCTCGCGTAGGGACGTACGTTCCTTTTTTCGCAGAGTAACTCGTCAGTTTCCGCCGCGGAAGGCGCCTGTGTCTCCTTGGCGTCTCAACCTTGTTTTGGAGGCTCTTCAACACGGGCCTTTTGAGCCTATGGACTCTGTTAACCTTTCTTTGCTTTCTTGGAAGGTTGCCTTCCTATTGGCGGTCACCTCTTTGAGAAGGGTTTCTGAGTTGGCGGCTCTTTCTTGCTCGCCTCCTTTCCTGGAGTTTCACCCGGATCGTGTAGTGCTTCGCACACGGGGCGACTTTCTACCTAAGGTTGTGTCGCAATTTCATGTTAACCAGGATATTGTGTTGCCCTCGCTCTGTCCGGTGCCGAGGAATGCAAAGGAACGGGCCTTGCACACATTGGATCTGGTGCGGGCTTTGAAGTTCTATTTGTCTATTACTCAAAGTTTTCGGAAGTCGGACTCTCTGTTTGTGATTCCAGCAGGTCGTCGGCGTGGTCAACGAGCTTCCAAGGACACTATAGCTCGTTGGATTCGGTCGGCCATTTTAGAGGCTTACCGACTTAAGGGCGAACCTTGCCCGGTTAAGATTCGAGCTCACTCCACGAGAGCTGTGGGTTCATCATGGGCTTTTCATCAAGGGGCCTCGGCAGCTCAGCTCTGCCGGGCGGCGACCTGGCGCTCCGTCCACACGTTTACAAAATTTTATAAGGTGGACGTCAGTGCTTCCGCTGATGCGGCCTTAGGACGAAGGGTCCTGCAGGCTGCTGCAGTTTAAAGTTTTTCGTTAACTTGTGTTTAGCGCTAGTTGCGCATTTACTTAGGTTGTTGGGATCTGCCTTTTTTTTTGTTTTTTTCCCACCCTTAATTTTTGGACTGCTTTGGGACTTCCCACTAGTAATGACTAGTGTGTCTCCCTTCCTTCTCATCTGCTGCTGAAAGACTGATTTTGGTAAGAACTTACCTGTAAAATACTTTTCAGCGAAGGAAGGAAGGGAGACACAGCTCCCTCCCATGGCAGAAGTGTGTTGTTGTGTTTTCAGATGCGGCGTGACCCTTCTCTGATAGCGATTATCTGGGCTGAGGTCGGCGCGCTAAGGCTCTGTTCCAGCATCGCCAGCTCATCGCAGTAGTCAGGTTCAGTGAGTAGTACCTGGAACTGTGTGGTTTTTTCCTGTTACATGCATAACCTGTATTCTTGTCTTTTCTCTGAAGTCCTTCAGAAGGGGTTATGTTGCTCCGCTGGTGATATTTGCTCTTCCTTAGCTTGTGTACGACTGGAGAGCTGGAGTAGGAGGAGCCCGAGCTGGAGGGGCCGGTCAACACTCTTTTTAATCTGAGGCGTCTATCCCATCTGGGCTCCGCCTACCCACTAGTAATGACTAGTGTGTCTCCCTTCCTTCCTTCGCTGAAAAGGATTTTACAGGTAAGTTCTTACCAAAATCCGTCTTTCCGGGTGCTTGGTCGTGCGCTGAGCTTTAGGGTAGTCATGGCAACGTGGCGTTTTGCCGCTCTATTCAATTTCCAGTTGTGGTATATTTATACCTGCTATTGTAGAAAAATATTTAGAATTGAGAGTCCTCAGTGGTTGATACCTTTTAATGGCTAACTGAAAAGATGATAACAAATTGCAAGCTTTCGAGACTACTCCGGTCTCTTCATCAGGCAAAGACTAAAACAAAAACTTAAGAATCACATATTTATACACAACACAGCACAGAAATAATGCAATATGTAAGACAAGTGACGTGAAGCAGAACTGTCATTATGGGAGAGGGATGAACATAAATATTGGAACAGTTCATAGATAAGGAGTGTGAAAGTTTTATTGCCCTCTGATTGGGGTCTGGTATTGTGTTTTGTTGCCCCCAGAAGGTCAGATAAGGAGATTCCTTAATTGATGTAAAAAGACATAAATCCATGTGATATATTCTCATCGCCACACAATAAGGCTACTTTCACACACCAATTTTTTTTGCTGTCAGGCGCGATCCGGCAGTTTTTGAAAAAAAACGGATCCGTTTTTTTTACCGCCGGTTCCATTTTTTTCTCACTGACATGCATTAGCGCCGGATCGCACCGCATGTCATTGCTTTTAGTCCGTTTTCTGCCGGATCCGTCATAGATTTTAATTCCGGCAGCCGGACAGGACGCATCATGTAACTTTTTTTTTTCTGCCGGAAACGCCTGACAGCGCCTGAAGCGGCGCGTCAGACTAGGTCATACAATACAAGTCTGGCATAGGACTGATCCGACCACCAGACTCCATTTTGTACATGTACACCAGACTCCGTTTTGTTCTCTCCCTCTCCTTCTCCCTCTCAATGTCTCTGTCTCTCTCTCTCTCCCTCTCCAGCTCCCAGACATGCTTACAATACATTTTCCGGGTTCAACAGTTGACGACGGATCCGGAGAAAAACCGGATCCGGCACATCACTTTCTTCCAATCTAAGCCGGATCCGTCTTTTTAGCAATTGGACGGATTGTGCCTGATTGCAATAAAACTGATGTGTGAAAGATGCCTAAGAGAAAAAAGAATGGATCTACACTTTTGTATCCCCGGTCATAGCATGATGGACATGAAATTACTTATATTAAAATCTAACTTTAACCCCTTAATGTCCACTGACGTGCACAGTCTGTCATGGCAAGGTGCCAGTTCCGGCACCAGGACGGACTGTGCACGTCATGCCTTTGATCTACCACTGCGTGTAAACACGCAGTGGTAGATCAGTGCCGACAGCTGTCATAGACAGCTGACAGGCACGGCAAGCGGTGCGGGGACCTTTGCCGTCGGTCCCCGCACCCACAGCGCTGTGATTGGTCAGTCAATCTGACTGACCAAACACAGCAGTGATCGTGCAGGAGAAGCTGAAATTTCAGCTTCCCCAGCGCGATCAGTGCAGGAGCCGGCGCTGCAGTGGCCAGGCTTCCTGCACTGACAGCCAGGAGCGGAGCCCCCACCGCCCCTGGCTGTTAACCCCCTGACTGCTGCGATCCAGCGATCGCAGAGCTCAGGGGGGGAGGCAGAGGGTCGGGAGCTCCCTCTGCCTCAGATCGGCGCCCTGCAATGTATTTGCAGGGGCCGATCTCTGCCTTGATGACCCGGGGGTTGTCATGACAACCTCCGGGTCATCTACCTACGGGAAGCTGCTGTGATCATGTCACAGCAGCTTTCATCATAGGTACAATGCATTAAAAAGTAAAAAAAAAGTGAAAGTCCCATAAAGGGACAAGTTAAAAAAAATCATTTTTTAAAAAAAAATTGTCAAAAAAATATTAAAAAATAATTTTAAAAAATCCCCTAAAAAATACACATTTTTATGTAATAAAAAAAATAAACAAAAAAAATACACATGTTAGGTATCGCTACGTCCGTAAAAATCCCATCTATAAAAGCGTAACCCTAGTTAACCCCTTCAGTGAAAGCCGTAAAAAAAAAAAAAAACACAAAAAAGTAGTAAATTATAGTTTTTCCAAGCGGTATCATCATACCGCTTGGAAAAAGTGCAATAACACGCGATCAAAAAGTCAGATATAAATAATCATGGTACCGCTGAAAACGTCATCTTGTCCCGCAAAAAACAAGCCGCTATACAGCATCATCAGCGAAAAAATAAAAAAGTTATAGCTCACGGAATAAACTGATGCAAAAATAATTATTTTTTCTATAAAATTTTTTATTGTGTAAAAACCGCCAAAACATAAAAAAAATATATAAATGAGGTATCGCTGTAATCGTAGTGACCCGAAGAATGAAGCTGCTTTATCAATTTTACCACACGCGGAACGGAGGAAAAAAAAAAAAAAAAAAACAATTCCTGAATTGCTGGTTTTTGTTTATTCTGCTTCCACAAAAATTGGAATAGGAAGCGATCAAAAAACGTTATGTGCCCGAATATGGTACCAATAAATACGTCAGCTCGTCCCGCAAAAAATAAGCCCACAGATAACTCTGTCGGCCGAAATATGGAAAAATTATAGCTCTCAAAATACGGCGATGCAAAAATTTCTTACAAAAAATTATTCCAAAAAAAAGCGTCTTTTAGAGTGTGACAGAAGCTAAACATGAAAAAAGGGTGTAAATCTGGTATCGCCGTAATCGCACCGATCCGAGGAATAAAGTCGCCTAATCACTAATACCGCACGAGGAACGGCGTAAAAAAGAAAACCAATTCTTCACCTTTTGTAGATTTGTTCATTGTGCCTCCCAAAGATCGCAGTAAGGCGATCACAGTGGTTCCCCCCCACATATGGGGTATCAGCGTACTCAGGACAAAATGCACAATAGCTTTTGGGGTCCTATTTCTCCTGTTACCCTTAGAAAAATAAAAATTTGGGGGCAAAAAGGTCATTTTTGTGGAAAAAAATATGATTTTTTTATTTTCACGGCTCTACGTTATAAACTTCTGTGAAGCCCTTGGGGGTTCAAAGTGCTGACCACACATCTAGATAAGTTCCTTGGGGGGTCTAGTTTGCAAAATGGGGTCATTTGTGGGGGGTTTCTACTGTTTAGGCACATCAGGGGCTCTCCAAGCGCGACATGACACCCGCAGACCATTCCATCAAAGTCTGCATTTAAAAACGGTGCTCCTTCCCTTCCGATCTCTGCCATGCGTCAAAATAGTGGTTCCCCCCACATATGGGATATCAGCGTACTCAGGACAAATTGCACAATAGCTTTTGGGGTCCTATTTCTCCTGTTACCCTTATAAAAATAAAAATTTGCGGGCAAAAAGATTATTTTTGTGGAAAAAAATATGATTTTTTTATTTTCACGGCTCTACGTTATAAACTTCTGTGAAGCACTTGGGGGTTCAAAGTGCTCACCACACATCTAGATAAGTTCCTTGGGGGGTCTAGTTTCCAAAATGGAGTCACTTGTGGGGGTTTCTACTGTTTAGGCACATCAGGGGCTCTCCAAACGTGACATGACACCCGCAGACCATTCCATCAAAGTCTGCATTTGAAAAAGGCGCTCCTTCCCTTTCGAGCTCTGCCATGCGTCAAAATAGTGGTTTACCCCCACATATGGGGTATCAGCATACTCAGGACAAATTGCACAATAACTTTTGGGGTCCTGTTAGCCTTTGGAAAATAACAATTGGGGGTGGAAAGATCATTTTTGTGGAAAAGATATGATTTTTTAATTTTACTGCTCTACGTTATAACCTTCTGTGAAGCCCTTGGGGGTTCAAAGCTCTCACCACACATCTAAATAAGTTCCTTGGGGGGTCTAGTTTCCAAAATGGGGTCACTTGTGTGGGGTTTCCACTGTTTAGGCACACAGGGGTTCTCCAAATACGACATGGCGTCCAATCTCAATTCCAGCCAAACAAGTCAAATGGTGCTGCTTCCCTTCCGAGCTCTGCCATGCGCACAAATAGTGGTTTACCCCCACATATGGGGTATCAGCGTACTCAGGACTAATTGCACAATAACTTTTGGGGTCCTTTTATCCTTTGGAAAATAAAAATTGGGATGAAAAGATCATTTTTGTGGAAAAAAATGATTTTTTTAATTTTACGGCTCTACGTTATAACCTTCTGTGAAGCCCTTGGGGTTAAAAGCTCTCACAACACATTTAGATAAGTTCCTTGGGGGGTCAAGTTTCCAAAATGGGGTCACTTGTGGGGGGTTTCCACTGTTTAGGCACACAGGGACTCTCCAAATGCGACATGGCGTCCAATCTCAATTCCAGCCAAAAAAGTCAAATGGCGCTGCTTCCCTTCCGAGCTCTGCCATGCGCCCAAATAGTGGTTTACCCCCACACATGGGGTATCGGTGTACTGAGGAGAAATTGTACAACAAATATTGTGGTTCATTTTCTCCTGATACCCTTGACAAAATTTTAAAAAATTGTGTCGAAAGAAAAATTTTGGGAAAAAAAGTTAAATGTTCATTTTTTCCTTCCACATTGCTTCAATTCTTGTGAAGTACCTAAAGGGTTAATAAACTTCTTGAATGTGGCTTTGAACACGTTGAGGGGTGCAGTTTTTAGAATGGTGTCACTTTTGGGTATTTTCTGTCATATTGACCCCTCAAATTCACTTCAAATGTGAGGTGGTCCATAAAAAAATGGTTTTGTAAATTTTGTTGGAAAAATGAGAAATCACTGGTCAACTTTTAACACTTATAACTTCCTAACTAAAAAAAATGTTGGTTCCAAAATTGTGCTGATGTAAAGTAGACATGTGGGAAATGTTATATATTAACTAATTTTTGTGACATATCTCTCTGATTTAATGGCATAAAAATTAAGTTTGAAAATTGCAAAATTTTCAAAATTTTTGCCATATTTCCGTTTTTTTCATAAATAAACGCAAGTTATATTGAAGAAATTTTACCACTATCATGAAGTACAATATGTCACGAGAAAACAAACTCAGAATCGCCAAGATCCGTAGAAGCGTTGCAAAGTTATAACCTCATAAAGAGACAGTGGTCAGAATTGTAAAAATTGGCCTGGTCTTTAACCTACAAAATGGCTTGGTCATTAAGGGGTTAAATCTGAGTGAGATAGAAAAGTTTGGGCATATAAACTTATGACGACCTTTGACACTCTCAGTACTGGAATGAACATATCACATGGATTTATGTCTTTTTACATCAATTAAGGAATCTGCTTCTTTGACCTTCTGGGGGCATCAAAACACAATACCAGACCCCAATCAGAGGGCAATAAAACTTTCACTCTCCTTATCTATGAACTGTTCCAATATTTATGTTCATCCCTCTCCCATAATGACAGTTTTGCTTCACGTCACTTGTCTTACCTATTGCATTATTTCTGTGCTGTGTTGTGTATAAATGTGATCCTTCAATTTTTGTTTTAGTCTTTGCCTGATGAAGAGACCGGAGTAGTCTCGAAAGCTTGCAATTTGTTATCATCTTTTCAGTTAGCCATTAAAAGGTATTAACCACTGAGGACTCTCAATTCTAAATATTTTTCTATCTACTGGCTAACACGGTACGAAGATACACATCTTTCCTATACCTGCTATTGTGTCATTTGCCAAACGCCCCTGAGGAAGGTACTACGACTGAAACGCGTGTTGGGGTGGGCAGGTGTGTCACGGGTGATCCTGCGTCCCTAAGGTATTATTAGTTAATTTGTCTTACTTATACTTTTACTACTGCCTGTGACTTAGCTGCCTTTTGGGCACTATATAGATGCTCTGGTATTTCTAATTTTACCATCTTTAGCCCTATTTAACCTTATCCTTTGTTCATCTGATTCAATTAAAGATTGTCATTTTACTTTTTCTAATGTGCTTCATGACTGTGTTCCTTCCTGGTTTGTATATCTGTTTTACAGTTGGTCCTCATTTGTTTTCCATATCCTATGTGGGTTAAACTAGCCTATTACTTTTTGGCTGTTTGAACACTAAGATTATGAGCAGATGTTCTTTCTATTCTTCTCACTTTATTATGCTTGCCAAAATTATTTTTTTGTTACCTAATATTTTTTGTTACCTCATATTCTTTTATGGTAAACATTCATATGGCAGATAACGTGTACTTTCCTGCAGGTGCACCGCTTTTTGATGGTTCATGCAATTTCATTGATTCTCAAACACTGCAGTCTCTACATCGCTGCCAGCTGCGCCTCAGTAATCTTAAAATGGTCTTGGACTGTTTTAAGAAAGAGGCCAAACAGATCACAAAACAAGGTATGCAAAGTCCTACCTAACGCATCTATTTGTTTTTTCCCGAACAAATTTAATTATAATAATTAAAGTATAAACATGCTAGAATTTTAAGTGTGCCGATCATTAAATCACCACTCCAGTGTGTTTTTTTTTTTTTCCTTCAGCCCTGGAGTAGTGCTTTAAATGTAAGCACCCTACCCCCGTTCTTGTACTCGCCTTTCGGAGTCTTCAGATTTTACCGATGCCAGTCCGTGGTGTCATCTTGTAAGTGCAGGTTCTGACTGCCCGTAAGTCAGAAGCTATGTCACAAGAGCACAATACAAGTCTGAGAGACAGAAAAAAGCTCTCATCGACTTGTATTGAAAAGTGACCTCCGACGCTCGATGAAACACTGGAGCAGCCTGCAGGTCACTTTTCTCCAGAGACCAACTGGAGTGATGCTGCAAAAAGGATGAAGGCGGCAGCAGATGAGTATGAGATAGGGCAGGGGAATTACATGTAATTCACCACTGCTGCGGTGCAATAAAAAAACCTGCTGGAGTGGTGCGGTAAGAAATCTAAAAATTAAGAAACCAATGGGCATGTGTGCTGTTTTGAGAGTAGTAACCCTTCAGCAGTGACTGTCTTTAGCTGCATCTGCAAGGAAAGTGAAGTCAGAGACCAGACAGTCACTGCTGAAAAAGTTCTACAATACAGTGATGAGCTGCACTGCACCTGGGTCCTTTCAGATCCAAACTTGTTACTTGTGAGCGATTAAACAGTACCAACATTTGAATTAGTTTGTAATTATGGGTGGCACGGTTGCTCAGTAGTTAGCAAATCCCACCAAGGACAACATCTTCAAGGAGTTTGTATGTTCTCTCCGTGTTTGCATGGGTTTCCTCCTGGTTATCTGGTTTCCTCCCACACCCAAGATAGGGAATTCAGATTGTGAGCCCCATTGGGGACAGTGCCAGTAATGTCTGTAAAGCGCTGTGGAATTAATGGCGCTATATAAAGGAGTAAAATAAATAAAATAAAAATTGTAAGAACCATACAGAAATGTAACTTAGAGTCTTTCTCTCAGAAAGAGGTGCATTTCATTGAGTTTTCCGAATACCCTGAAGTCAAGGAAATCAAGTTTACAAATATTCTTGGCTTCCACTACCTATTCTAATGCAGTTTTTCATTTGTCAGACAGCATCATCAAATACGTAATTTGCATCAAAGATGCATCAAAATATTTTAACATGTTTCCTTTATTATTGACTTAACAAACATTCCTGTTTTCCTTCATTTCCTTCATTAGGATTACTTAACTTGACCAATAAATTTTCCGTGACCAACCTCTTAAGTCAATATGCCTCTGTAGTCCTTTGGTTCTGTCGTTGTGGTCTTCTGCCAGATAACCCAGGTAAGCCTTCATGTCAGAAAACATCTGGAGCAGGAGTGCACAGCCTTTTTGGGTCTGATTGAAACCCGTTCGCTGCAATATTACCAAAAACTTGCCTTCTGATACATTTACTTTAAAATGAAAGTATGAGCCATAAAAAACGAATAGTTGCTGTTTTCATTTATAGAGCTCCCACCTATCAGGAAAATAGAGGTCCCCTTATTTCCCCTGTCCCATCAACTATAATGAATATAATGGCATTCATGCATGGGACCTTTCCTTCACTCATCTACACCTTTCTTGGCCCATTCTGCCAGAATATGGCTGCCCCCGAAATGAACACACACCATATCTACCTTCCCTTTCAGTGCTATGCACCCTGCTGGTCTTCTCCATGACATGTAAAATGTATGTGATCAAAGACACATGGTTGTGGGTCACACTGAAGGGTATCCTGGGCCACAGGTTATGCACTTCTGATCTAGAGCAAGACATTTTGTTTTTTAAATTTGCAAATTACCTTGTTGGATATATCATCAAATTTGTTGTGATAAATGTTTGGCTGCATTTAAATGTACATTTTTTTCAGTTTTCTTTATACTAGTTTATTCTCTTTTTTTATGTTCATTCTGTCAGATGGAGCCATGCAGTTGACCAGGCCATACTATAATTATCAGCTGATTCAGCACTACTATACTGAGCGTCGTAAAAAGTTGGAGCATTTGTCTAGGTAATGAAAATGTTGCTCTGTGTTTTCTGTAATGCTGACTTGTTCCCTACCACTTTTTTTCTAGTAAGTTTATCAGAATCTTCTATTAGAGCTCATTCAGACATCCATGCAACCTGAGATCGGACCGTAATGTACAGACAGGGCATCGCTCTCTAGGTGGTGGTATTTTTTTTTTTCTGACACAAAACTGAAAAATCTAAAATAAAGTTTTGCACCTTTATTGAATTTATAGCCCTAAAATTGCATGTTATGAAACAAATCTTTCTTTATAATGGTGGTGGTTTTGTTTGCTTGTCCTGTAACCTTTAGGATTTTATATTAAATGATTTGCTTTTTTTTTTTTTTTTTTGTTAAAGCTCTTCCTCATTTTGTAACAAACTACAAATATAGATCAGCTATCGATGTCGCGAGATGCCATATGCATGCACGTTCATCCTTCTCACACTGATCATGCCATTTCTGCTGCATGGAAGTGCACACATTTTAGTTGGAATGAACAGCTTTTGGTTCAGGTGCCATCATTGGGACCCAATGTTTTGGGTTCTTTTGTATAGATAAGAGGCTGTTAATTGCTGTCCGACCTACATTTGTCTTGCAAAGCCGCAATTAACTGGTTTTAAGGTACTGCCACACTAAACAATCCCGCTAGCGATCACGATAATGACGCATACTAATGCGATCGCTAGCGGGATTGTTTCTATATCGCTAAGTGCGGCCACATTTAGCGATATAGTTAACGACGCTATCGCCGTTAGCGATCTTCTTAACGACTTTAGCGGTACAAAAGTACCGCTAAATCGCTAAGAAAAGGTGCCACACTAGCGATATATACTTACCCAGCGGGAGCGCCGACGAGAAAATAGGGTCCGGAACGATTCCAGCGACGAGCGAGATCACAGCAGGAAGCTCGTCGCTGGCAGATGCCGCACTGAACAACATCGCTAACGGGATCGCTAAATAGTGACGTTTTTTAGCGATCCCGTTAGCGATATTGTTCAGTGTGGCATACCCTTTAGAAGCCCTTGAGTGTCCAGTTCTGACAGTATATAAATGACTCTGGACTGAATATTCATTGACCACATCCACATCACAAACTGTTAAGAGGGAGAAAAAAGTTAAAAATTAATTTAATATAGTAAAACATCGTAAGTATATAAATGTACTAGATGGTGGCCCGATTCTAACGCATCGGGTATTCTAGAATATGTATGTAGTTTATTTATGAAGATTTAAGAATAATGCAATGAATACACAGGATTTTCCGGGTAAAATATATACATTATCATTAAATGTTATTGCTCATAGAACTTAATACAACTGAATAAAATTATTACTGTGTATTACCAAAACATGTTCAGTACATCATGGGCAGTTGGTGAGTCACATGACCACATGGGCAGAGTTAGCCCTGCGTCGCTGATTGGCCGCAGCCGGACCAATCAGCGACTCGGGATTTCCTAGACAGACAGACAGGATATATAGATATGTCTATTGTGACAGAGTCACTGGCATAGTATGCGACGGGAGATGCGTGATCGCCGGCAGAGCAGGGGAGAATGATGATAGTCGTGTTCAGCACCTGGCGCCGGGGAACTGCGCTTACTGTAACGATTCTTCCCTGGCGTGTCACATAGATGACATCTGTGAGTGTGGGATGTTTTGTGGCCTGTGCTGACATTAAAAAACGGACATGTCAGCTTGTTTTGCCCTTCGACACACGGTCAGTGGAAACACACTGACATGTGCACTGTCCCATTCACTTGAATAGGCGAGATCTCGTTGCCGAGATTTGATTCTGAGCATGCGCCGTCCCCGGCCTGGCGGCCATGTTCCCGGCGGCCACCGCAACATGGCAGCAACGGATGTGCGGGGGCCTCTGGGCTTTGACAAAATGCCAGCGGAGCCCCCCACAGAGCCCAGAGAGCCACTGCCCCGGGGCACAGCCACTGCCCCCCCTCCCCTTCCCTGGGGCACAGCCACCCTACAACGGAGCACAGCCCCTGCCCCAGCACAGAGCCCCTGCCTCAGCACAGCGTCCCTGCCTCAGCACAGCGTCCCTGCCTCAGCACAGCGTCCCTGCCCCAGCACAGCGTCCGCAGTCCCTTGCCCCAGCACAGCGTCCCTGCCCCAGCACAGCGTCCCTGCCCCAGCAGATCCAGCCCGCGTCCCTGCCCCAGCACAGCGTCCCTGCCCCAGCACAGCGTCCCTGCCCCAGCACAGCGCCCCTGCCCCAGCACAGCGCCCCTGCCCCAGCACAGCGCCCTGCCCAGCAAGCCCCTGCTCCAGCACAGAGCCACTGCACCAGCTTGGGATGAGATTTCCTGGAGGTCACTGCACCAGCCTGGACCACTAAACGACACCTTTGACCACTCCTCCACCCGTGCCGATCCCTTCCCTGGTAAGCTGAACTCGGACTGTAAGACGGACCCCCATTTGACACATTATTATTTTTTTTTACCTATTTTCCTTTTGAAAATTTGGGGTGTGTCTTATAGTCCGAAAAATACGGTATGTTGTCTTCACTGCCCAATGGTATAAAATTCTGTGACACCCATGGTGTCAATAAGATCACTGCACCCCTACATGAATTCATTGATAGGTGTAGTTCGGTTCACTTATGGAGGGGGGTTCCGCAACGTGTGCACATACACTGAATGTGGTTTTGAGCACCTTGGGGGTGCAGTTTTTAGAATGTTGTTACTTTTGGGTATTTTCTATCATATAGACCCGTCAAAGTGACTTCAAATGTTGTTGGAAATATGAGAAATCGCTGTTTAACTTTTAACCCTTAACTTCCTAACAAAAAAAAATGTTGGTTCCAAAATTGTGCTGATGTAAAGTAGACATGTGGGAAATGTTATTTATTTAGTATTTTGTGTGATATATCTCTGCGATTTAAGGGCATGAAAATTCAGAGTTGGAAAATTGCAAAATTTTCAAATTTTTTGCCAAAGTTCAATTTTTTTCACAAATAAACGCAAGTTATTTCAAAGAAATTTTACTATGATCATAAAGTACAATATGTCACGAGAAAATAATGTCAGAATCACCAGAATCCATGGAAGCGTTCAAGAGTTATTACCTTATAAAGGGAAAGTGGTCAGAATTGTAAAATTGGCCCAGTCATTAACGTGCAAACCACCCTCGGGAGTTAAGGAGCTATATAAACTGATTAATAATATTGCAGAAAAAAATGTTTTATTGCTGTTAGGGGTATAAAAATAAGACTTTGTTTCCTATATTGCAGCGGTAAATGGAATGCTTCAACCTTGATGATTGATAACCTGATTTCTCGGCTTGGAGAGAGAGTTGAACATTTATGGAAGAGAGATGAAGGTGGCACAGGAAAATATCCACCTTCTACCTTGCATGTAAGAAATTCCAATAAAGCTATCTTATGTTATCTGCTATGCCATAACTGTTTTGTTTTGGTCCTGTCACTTACACCACTTTTATCTATACATCGTAGAGGCCAAAGTTCTTTCTTTTTCAGTGTTGATGCTAATTGGATGCTGAAGTGGAAATTACAACTGAGCCTCATTTAAATGCATGTTCAGAGTAAAACAACATGTAAAGTATCTCATCTATTTCTGATATGGACTTTTCATTATGATCAGTAAAGGTTCTGGTGTGTGGACCTCCACTGATGAACAAGTTATAGTATATCCTAGTGAGTTTCATACAGTGATTACTTTTTTAGGCCATTATAATTATCTGGTAGCATAAACAAAAGTTGTCGGATATCTATCTACTGTTTCAAATGTCTGCTTCTATAGTTGATGTGAAGTTCCCTGATGCCTAGTGGGCAACAGAAGGTTGTCCAACAACTCAATTAGATAATTTTTATTTCTCATTAATCCATTTCCGCTGGCCATCCATCCCCCAAGGCTGATTCCATCGTGGAGTGCTGGTGAGCCTCTAATCCGTATAGGTCACTGAAGGGTTGAGACTGTGGGCATCCAAAAATTGGTAGGCTGAGTTTTATAACTCGCCCTCCACTGAATCACCGTGCCACTTAATAACTCCTCCAAACCTCTGCCTTAGGAGCTCCATCCTGGATTTGTATCTCCTTTATATTTCCCTTTCCTAATTTTCAAAATCTAGCTTGTGGTGCCATAACATACAACTACTTTATCCCCTGTCCACCCTCCCTGCTAAGGATTTTCTGAGACCAGACTTTTTGTTGTCAATCAGCACTTTTCACGCTGTTTATGGGAGGACCGCTATTTTTTACTGGTTTTCAGACCTAGCCTTACCTCTCATTTGCCTGCATCTCATCTTCCTGCTCATCTACGCTTCCTTTCTACAGCTCCAGCCACCTTTCTTCTGACAACATTAGTTTGGAGCACCGTTCCATGATTTTACGACTTCTGAACCTCTCCCTGATACTGTTTAGGCAGCCTCCTGGTCCTATTCTAGTTTCTTCTGTGTACCATGTCCTTTTCCAGGGGAGAACTTCTCTCAGAAAGCTTCCCCCTTGTTGCACTGATATCCTATTTTGTTTTTGTGCTGCGAGCAATGTTGAACATGTGGTCAGCGAGTCTGCCTCAACGCTTTGCCTGCTTATGTCCCCTCAGATTCCCCTAAAGAACTAAGCAGCTTGGGCCAGATCCTTTTCGAGTCCATAGTTGATTCTCTGGATCGCTTTCTAGCCCATTTTGCTCGTCAAAGTTTTCTTTCCCAATTTGAGTAACTTTGTCCTGTCTCACATAGAAATTGAGGAGCTTACTTCCTCTGCGCAGATGCTCTCACAAGAAACAGGATCACTTCATACACATCTGCTGGCATTCCTGGGACAGAGCCACAGTGGATGAGACTGCATGTGACCCTGCTCAGTCTGATTATCCAGGGTTTACCTCTGACTCCAGTTCTGAGTCCAACTAGGATACTAAGCTAGCCTCCGCCATGCATGACATTTTCTGGGCAGTGAGGGCCACCCTTGAAGTCAAGTGAGTAGAGTCCTCCTCTCCCTTGCCAGAAAGTGTTTAGCTTCCGTCACCACTCCTTGCAACAATTTATCTTTCCCAACCATGAAGATTTTCTTTCCAAAGAATGGAAACACGGACTGGCACATACCTTTATCTAGGAGGTTTGCTGTAATGTACTACTTGCAGAGTAATTGTTTGTCCAATCTCCCTCTGATTTCCAGGTAGCTAGTGTCTAGAGCCACTATCTTGCTCTTCTCTCATGCAGTATTCCTCAGAAGTTCAGTAGATAGTGGCATCTTTCGTATTTCTTTCACAAAAGGTATAATTTCTGGTGACAATAACCTCCATTGACAGTGTGCCTGAGCACGCTTCCCTTTCTTGCAGGGCTTTTATTTGTTCTCTATCAGGACAGTGTGTTCTTGCACTCCATGCTGTATTTTCCAAAGGTTGGTCTAGGCATTCCCCATCAATTGTTCTACTTTTGCCTATCATCCCCCTCATTTGTGGGAGTGCTTTCTCCACTGTATAGATATGGTAAGAACCATTAGGACCTACCTTTCTTTTATGGAAATGTTGCAGTTTTCTTTTTGTGATACCTGATGGACTATTGTAGTCTGGTCAACTTCCAAGACGACCAGTTTCACATTGATCAGTTTAGCACTTACGGAAGCTAAAAAGACACAAGGGTAAATCTCCACTCTTCAAGAATACTTCTGATTTCACAAGGATAGTAAGAGCCTCCTGGGCAGTCAGGTTGTCTGCCACCTGGCCTCTGTCCACACTTTGGTAAAATTTTACAAGATTGCTTGTGCCAACTTGTGATAGATGGTGCTGCAGTCTGGTATGCAGTTTAAATGGTTATTTGTTGATTTTACCAGCCATTGGGAATTCTCTGGAATGCTCGCAGTTCTGTGTCCCGCAATATAATTGTTAAAATTTAATTTTTCTTAATATAAAATCCCTTTCTCATTGAATACACTGGGTAACATTGCTGGAATTGCTGTTGTCTTCCCGTTTTTCAGTACTTTATATGATCTGTTGAAAATCTTTTTTTTTTTTTTCTTAATTTCAATATAATTAAATTAAAAAGTAAAGCTGAAGCTTAAAAATGTTCATTCTCCTCATAAGTCTGATGCTACTTTCATCACTGTAAAATATCTTAACTTGTTTTATCCAGACAACCCCTTTATCAACTATTCACAGGATGGGTGTTGACTTGCTATTT
>JARQOD010000005.1:375628284-375780018 GCA_033576555.1 Oophaga sylvatica
TGCGGCGCCATCCGGCCTAATGCAAGTCAATGCAAAAAAAAACGCATGCGGCACATCAGATTTTCTGATGCAGCGCTGCGGCTAAATGCCGGGGGCGCCGTCAGGCGCACACCGGATGTGTGAAACCAGCCTAATGCTAACCCTAACCCTAATTATAACCTTAACCCTAATTATAACCCTAACCCTAATTATAACCCTAACCCTAACAGAAAAATGAAAATAAATATAATTTCTACTTTTTATTATATGTCCCTAACTAAGGGGGTGATAAATGGGGGGTTATGTGCTGTTTTTTTTATTTTGATCACTGTGATAGTTTATCACAGTGATCAAAATGTACTTTTATGAGAATGAATGAAAAAAAATTTGAATCTGCCGCCAAGCAGATCGGCGGGCGCACTGCGCATGCGCCCGCCATTTTTTTTTTGCAGGGAGAAGAAGCCGGGATCCTGGGGCCTGCGGGAGGACGGAGGACACCGGTAAGTATATGGGGGGGCGATCGGGGGACCCTCATTTTCTCCCCTCTGATGTGCGATCACATCAGAGGGGAGAGAAATCATTTTTTTTTTTTTTTTTTTTGCGATCGCGGCTATGCTTGCATAGCCGCGATCGCAACACCGGGATCGGTGAATACCGACCCGGATCATGTTCTCTGGGGTCTCGGCTACCCCCGGTAGCCGAGACCCCAGAGAATATTTGCCCATCCCCCCACCAGCACAGCGGCACATAGCGGCGGGCGCACTGGGCATGCGCCCGCCATTGTCTTAACGGCGCCGGCACCGGGGACACCGGAGGGCCCGGGGGCCACATGGATCTTATAGGGGGCCACATGGGGGTCCTGGGGACCCTTTTTCTCTGTCCTCTGATGTCCGATGACATCAGAGGACAGAGAAATTAAATGGCACAACTTTTTTTTTTTTTTGTTGCGGTCGCCGTTATAGGGTTAATAACGGCGATCGCAACATCGGTGTCGGTAAAAACCGACCCGATTCATGTTCTCTGGGGTCTCGGCTACCCCCGGTAGCCGAGACCCCGGAGAAAATGCGCCTCTGGGGGGCGCTATTCACTTTTTCCACAGCGCCGTTAATTAACGGCGCTGTGGTTTAAGTACCCTTAATGACCGCCGTTAAAAGGCGTATCGGCGGTCGTTAAGGGGTTAAGTTAAAGAGCTCCTTAGTTGTTTTAAGCTCACCTTGCTTAGAGTTTAATATCCCAGATCATTTATGTTCCTTCTGTGTTTGAGTGTGTATGCAAGTCTGTGTTTTCTCCAGTCTGTCTTATATGTCTAATCTGTGTATTTAGCAGAGATCAGCCCATATCCCTTTGGTGGTAATCAGAATCCTTCTTAGGACTGATTACAGGGTTCAGGGACTGATAGGAGACAGGGTTAGGCTGGAGACTTGGACCTCTGAACCATTATCAGTACCTCCAAGGTGAGGGTTTAGTTAGGACCCCAGTTTAGGGTCAGGTTAGACCCCCGGTCCTCCTCTTTCCTGTGACAGTGTATCAAGTCCTCAAGATTAACCCTGAGTTCAACGGATATCGTGTCAGGTAAATCTATTCTATATTTACATGCTGATGTTGCTAATCTATATGTTGTATAGAGTGTTGTTCTTTTAAGAATAGTTTACTGACATCGTACACATATCATAAGACCGCGTGACAGATTACATGGGATCCCTCTGAACATTGTGACTGATAGGGGAGTACAATTTGTCTCTACATTTTGGAGAGCTTTTTGCAATAAACTAGGGATAGATTTATCATTTTCATCTGCTTATCACCCTGAAACGAATGGTCAGACTAAAGGTACTGCCACACTAAACAATCCCGCTAGCGATCACGATAACGACGAATACTAATGCGATCGCTAGCGGGATTGTTTCTATATCGCTAAGTGCGGCCACATTTAGCGATATAGTTAACGGCGCTATCGCCGTTAGCGATCTTCTTAACGACTTTAGCGGTACAAAAGTACCGCTAAATCGCTAAGAAAAGGTGCCACACTAGCGATATATACTTACCCAGCGGGAGCGCCGACGAGAAAATAGGGTCCGGAACGATTCCAGCGACGAGCGAGATCACAGCAGGAAGCTCGTCGCTGGCAGCTGCCGCACTGCACAACATCGCTAACGGGATCGCTAAATAGTGACGTTTTTTAGCGATCCCGTTAGCGATATTGTTCAGTGTGGCATACCCTTTAGAGGACAAATCAATCTTTGAAACAAATTTTAAGGTGCTTTGTGGCAGCGTGACACCTTTTTACTTCTCACTGAGCTTGCTTTCAACAGTCAAGTAAATCAATCTACTGGATACTCACCATTCTTCTGTAATTATGGTTTTCATCTCTATTTTGGCAAATTTTTTAGGATTAGTTCTGAATGCCCTGGGGTGGAGGTCACCATGCAGAAACTTGGAGATGTCTAGAAGGAGGTTCAAAAGAATATTGGAACTGCCCAGTTCGCCAAAAATGAAAGGCCAATAGAAGACGGTCGGTGGGTCAGAGGTTTGTGGATTCTCGGAGGGTCCGTAATTCCCTCCAGTACCTCAACCACTGGAGGGGATATGGACCAGAGGAGAGATCCTGGGTCCCTGCTCGAGATGTGAAGGCCAATCAGTTATTCAGGGCCTTCCAGAAAATTTTGTGGGAAGCCTAGGGTTCAGGTGGCCCCCCTAGAAGAGGGGGAACTGTCACGGTTCCACCCGTCAGGGTGTCTGGGATGCAGTTACTGATGGCTCGGCCGTTCAATCCGGTACAGGGGCGTGCTGAGCTGTCAGTGTGTTGATTGACAGCTCGACTAGCAAATCTGTGACTGGAAGGCGTCAGCTGTCTCAAAGTGTTCACTATACCGAGTGATTGCCATGCCTACTTAACTGAGCTGCTTCTCCCAGACCATTGCCAGAAGTACATACAAAAAGAGAGGTTTGTGCTTCCCTATGCCTTGAGTTCTGTATGCTTGGTCTGTTGACTGACATTGGACATTATGACCATCCACCTGTTTAACCTCTTCTGCTCTGATCCGTTATCCTCCTGGTATTCTGATCTCAGAACGTTAACTCACTACGCTTTTGTCTCTTCCTTCTGTTTATGATGCACCTTCCTGGCTTCTGACCTTGAACTGCTTGACCACATTGACTGACGGCTTGACCTTGAGAAGTGACTAGCGTCACACACACATCACACCATACATTTATATCTTGTATATATTACTCTAATTGTTTGTTCTCTAACCATGCCTTGCAGTTTCCTTTTTATCCTGCATCACATATTACTTTTGGTGCAGTGTTGTTGTTTTCCTAATTCATTTTTAACCCTTTAACGACCTCCGATACGCCTTTTAATGAAGGCAGTTAAGAGTACTTATTCCTCAGTGAATAATGGTGATCAAAAAAAATGTACAATTTAAAGCATATTTTTCTCTCCTCTGATATGATTTAGCATATCAGAGAATAGAGAAATGGGGCAGATAGGGTTGTTGTTACAGTTGTGTTAGGGCTAGAGTTTGGCTTTAACCCCTTCAAGACCCAGCCTATTTTGACCTTAAAGACCTTGCCATTTTTTGCAATTCTGACCAGTGTCCCTTTATGAGGTAATAACTCAGGAACGCTTCAACGGATCCTAGCGATTCTGAGATTGTTTTTTCGTGACATATTGGGCTTCATGTTAGTGGTAAATTTAGGTTGATAATTTTTGCGTTTATTTGTGAAAAAAATGGAAATTTGGCGAAAATTTTGAAAATTTCGCAGTTTTCAAATTTTGAATTTTTATTCTGTTAAACCATAGAGTTATGTGACACAAAATACTTAATAAATAACATTTCCCACATGTCTACTTTACATCATCACAATTTTGGGAACAAAATTTTTTTTTGTTAGGAAGTTATAAGGGTTAAAAGTTGACCAGCGATTTCTCATTTTTAGAGCAAAATTTACAAAATCATTTTTTTTAGGGACCACCTCACATTTGAAGTCACTTTGAGGGGTCTATATGGCAGAAAATACCCAAAAGTGACACCTTTATAAAAAACTGCACCCCTCAAACTACTCAAAACTACATTCAAGAAGATTATTAACCCTTCAGGTGCTTCACAGGAACTAAAGCAACGTGGAAGGAAAAAATGGACATTTTAATTTTTCCAACAAAAATTTTCTTTTAGCATCATTTTTTTCATTTTTACATGGGCAACAGGATAAAATGGATCCTAAAATTTGTTGAGCAATTTCTCCTGAGTGAACAGATACCTCATATGTGGTCATAAACCACTGTATGGGCGCACGGCAAGGCTCAGAAGGGAAGGAGCACCATTTGACTTTTTGAATGGAAAATATGCTGGAATATTTAGCGGTTGCCATGTTGCATTTGGAGAGTCCCTGTGTGCCTAAACATTGGAGCTCCCCCACAAGTGACCCCATTTTGGAAACTAGACACCGTAAGGAACTTATCTAGATGCTTAGTGATCACTTTGAACCCCCAGATGCTTCACAAATTGATCTGTAAAAAAAAGAAAGTACTTTTTTTTTCACAAAAATTTTCTTTTAGCCTCAGTTTTTTCATTTTCACATGGGCAACAGTATAAATTGGATCCTAAAATTTGTTGGGCAATTTCTCCTGAGTACACAGATACCTCATATGTGGTCATAAACCATTGTTTGGGCGCACGGCAGAGCTCAGAAGGGAAGGAGCGCCATTTGACTTTTTGAATGGAAAATATGCTGGAATATTTAGCGGTTGCCATGTCGCATTTGGAGAGTCCCTGTGTGCCTAAACATTGGAGCTCCCCCACAAGTGACCCCATTTTGGAAACTAGACCCCCTAAGGAACTTATCTAGATGCATAGTGAGCAGTTTGAACCCCCAGGTGCTTCACAAATTGATCCTTAAAAAAAAGAAAGTACTTTTTTTTCACAAAAAATTTCTTTTAGCCTCAGTTTTTTTCATTTTCACATGGGCAACAGTATAAATTGGATCCTAAAATTTGTTGGGCAATTTCTCCTGAGTACACAGATACCTCATATGTGGTCATAAACCACTGTATGGGCGCACGGCAGGGCTCAGAAGGGAAGGAGCGCCATTTGACTTTTTGAATGGAAAATATGCTGGAATATTTAGCGGTTGCCATGTCGCATTTGGAGAGTCCCTGTGGTGCCTAAACATTGGAGCTCCCCCACAAGTGACCCCATTTTGGAAACTAGACCCCCTAAGGAACTTATCTAGATGCATAGTGAGCACTTTGAACCCCCAGGTGCTTCACAAATTGATCCTTAAAAAAAAGAAAGTACTTTTTTTTTCACAAAAAATTTCTTTTAGCCTCAGTTTTTTTCATTTTCACATGGGCAACAGTATAAATTGGATCCTAAAATTTGTTGGGCAATTTCTCCTGAGTACACAGATACCTCATATGTGGTCATAAACCACTGTATGGGCGCACGGCAGGGCTCAGAAGGGAAGGAGCGCCATTTGACTTTTTGAATGGAAAATATGCTGGAATATTTAGCGGTTGCCATGTCGCATTTGGAGAGTCCCTGTGTGCCTAAACATTGGAGCTCCCCCACAAGTGACCCCATTTTGGAAACTAGACCCCCTAAGGAACTTATCTAGATGCATAGTGAGCAGTTTGAACCCCCAGGTGCTTCACAAATTGATCCTTAAAAAAAAGAAAGTACTTTTTTTTCACAAAAAATTTCTTTTAGCCTCAGTTTTTTTCATTTTCACATGGGCAACCGTATAAATTGGATCCTAAAATGTGGTGGGCAATTTCTCCTGAGTACACAGATACCTCATATGTGGTCATAAACCACTGTTTGTGCGCACGGCAGGGCTCAGAAGGGAAGGAGCGCCATTTGACTTTTTGAATGGAAAATATGCTGGAATATTTAGCGGTTGCCATGTCGCATTTGGAGAGTCCCTGTGTGCCTAAACATTGGAGCTCCCCCACAAGTGACCCCATTTTGGAAACTAGACCCCCTAAGGAACTTATCTAGATGCATAGTGAGCACTTTGAACCCCCAGGTGCTTCACAAATTGATCCTTAAAAAAAAAGAAAGTACTTTTTTTTCACAAAAATTTTCTTTTAGCCTCAGTTTTTTTCATTTTCACAAGGGCAACAGGATAAATTGGATCCTAAAATTTGTTGGGCAATTTCTCCTGAGTACACAGATATCTCATATGTGGTCATAAACCACTGTTTGGGCGCACGGCAGGGCTCAGAAGGGAAGGAGCGCCATTTGACTTTTTGAATGGAAAATATGCTTGAATATTTAGCGGTTGCCATGTCGCATTTGGACAGTTCCTGTGTGCCTAAACATTGGAGCTCCCCCACAAGTGACCCCATTTTGGAAACTAGACCCCTAAGGAACTTATCTAGATGCATAGTGAGCACTTTGAACCCCCAGGTGCTTCACAGAAGTTTATAACGCAGAGCCGTGAAAATAAAAAATCATTTTTTTTCTCAAAAAATGATTTTTTAGCCCACTATTTTTTATTTTCACAATGGTTACAGGAGAAATTGGACCCCAAAAGTTGTTGTCCAGTTTTTCCTGAGTACGCTAGTACCCCATATGTGGGGGGGAACCACTGTTTGGGCACACGTCAGGGCTCGGAAGGGATGTAGTGACGCTTTGAAATGCCGACTTGATGGAATGGTCTGCGGGCATCTTGTTACGTTTGCAGAGCCCATGATGTGCCTAAACAGTAGAAACCCCCCCAAGTGACCCTATTTTGGAAACTAGACCCCGCAAAGAAGTTATCTAGATGTGTGGTGAGCACTTTGAACCCCCAAGGGCTACACAGAAGTTTATAACGCCCGGGCATGAAAATAAAAAAATCATATTTTTTCCACAATCAGGATCTTTTAGTCCCCAATTTTTTTATTTTCCCAAGGGTAACATGAGAAATTAGACACCAAAAGTTGTTGTCCAATTTGTCCTGAGTACGCTGATACCCCATATGTGGGAGAAAACTACTGTATGGGCACACGTCGGGGCTCGGATGGGAAGTAGTGACGTTTTGAAATGCCCACTTGATGGAATGGTCTTCGGGCGTCATGTTACGTTTGCAGAGTCCCTGATGTGCCTAAACAGTAGAAACTCCCCACAAGTGACCCCATTTTGGAAACTAGATCCCCTAAGGAACTCCTATAGATGTGTGATAAGCACTTTGAATCTCCAAGTCCTTCACAGAAGTTTATAACGCAGAGCCGTGAAAATAAAAATCATTTTTTTTCCACAAAAATAATTTTTTAGTCCCCAATTTTTTTTCCCAATGTTAACAGGAGAAATTAGAACCCCCAAAGTTGTTGTGCAATTTTTCCCGAGTACGCTGATACCCCATATGTGGGGATAAACCACTGTTGGGCATACGTCGGGGCTTGGAATAAAGGGAGCACTGTTTGACTTTTTGAACGCAAAATTTGCAGGAATCAATGGTGGCGCCATGTCGCATATGGAGACCCCCTGATGTGCCTAAATAGTGGAAATCCCTCAATTCTAACTCCAACCCTAACCCCAACACACCCCTAACCCCAACCCTAACCCCTACACACACCTAACCCTAATACAAACCCTAACCATAACCCTAACCCCAACACACCCCTAACCCTAATCCCAACTCTAACCATAAACCTAACCACAAGCCTAACCCTAATTCCAACCCTAACCCAAATTCCAGCCCTAACCCTAATTCTAACCTTAACCCTAATGCTAACCCTAATCCTAAGGCTGGGTTCATATTGCGTTTTACCAGCCTGTTCAACACGTAGTGTTGACCGGCTGGTAACGGTATAGCATAACGCGATCGCGTTATGCTATACCCGCTAGCGCAGATGAATCAGCAGATGATTCATATGTGCTAGCGGTGACGGAGCCCAGACGCTGCAGCCCGTGTCCGAGGCTCCTTCACTGAATGACGGCACGTCGCGAGGATCCCCAGCAATATCCGCAGCGGATCCGCAGCAAAATCAGCCGCGGATCAGCAGCAATATCCGCCGCGGATCAGCAGCAATATCCGCCGCGGACCAGCAGCAATATCTGCCGCGGATCCGCAGCAGAATCAGCCGCGGATCAGCAGCAAAATCCGCCGCGGATCAGCAGCAACATCCGCCGCGGATCAGCAGCAAAATCCGTCGCGGATCACCAGCAATATCCGCCGCGGATCCGCAGCAAAATCCGCCGCGGTTCGCAGCAATAATCCGCCGCGGTTCGCAGCAATATCCGCCGGGATCCGCAGCAAAATCCGCCGTGGATCCGCAGCAAAATCGCCGCGGATCCGCAGCAAAATCCGCCGCGGATCCGCAGCAAAATCCGCCGCGGATCAGCAGCAATATCCCCGCGGACAGCAGCAAAATCCGCCGCGGACCCGCAGCAAAATCCGCCGCGGACCCGCAGCAAAATCCGCCGCGGACCCGCAGCAAAATCCGCCGCGGACCAGCAGCAAAATCCGCCGCGGATCCGCAGCAAAATCCGCCGCGGATCAGCAGCAAAATCCGCGCGATCGCGAAGATCAGCAGCAAAATCGCCGCGGATCAGCAGCAAAATCCGCCGCGGAACAGCAGCAAAATCCGCCGCGGACCCGCAGCAAAATCCGCCGCGGACCCGCAGCAAAATCCGCCGCGGACCCGCAGCAAAATCCGCCGCGGACCCGCAGCAAAATCCGCCGCGGACCCGCAGCAAAATCCGCCGCGGACCCGCAGCAAAATCCCCGCGGACCCGCAGCAAAATCCGCCGCGGACCAGCAGCAAAATCCGCCGCGGACCCGCAGCAATATCCGCCGCGGATCCGCAGCAATATCCGCCGCGGATCCGCAGCAAAATCAGCTGCGGATCAGCAGCAAAATCCGCTAGGAAAAAAAAAAAATTCTTTATTTTTTTATTTGTCCCTACCTATGATAAAGGGGGGTTCATTTACTTTTTTTTATTTTGATCACTGTGACAGTTTATCACAGTGATCAAAATAAATTTTTGAACACTGGGGGGCGCACTGCGCATGCGCCGGCCGGCGGGCGCACTGCGCCCGCCATTTTCCAAGATGGCGGCGCCCATGAAGAAGCCCGGGCGGACGCCGGGACCGATCCAGGGACATCGGTGGATCGGGAGAGGTGAGTAGGGGGGTCGGAAGGTTAGGGGGGGGATAGGAAGGTGGGGGCAGCGGAGGCCAGGACGAGGGGAGCTGTTAGTGGCGGCGGTGACCGACCGCTGCCATCTTTCGGTGGCGGCGGCCGATCGCCGCCGTGAGTACGTGTGGGGGGGTCAGTGCTCGGTGTCCAGCCATGGCAGATGCTATTGCAGCATCGGCCATGGCTGGATTGTAATATTTCACCAATTAAATTGGTGAAATATTACACATTGCTCTGATTGGCTGTTTCACTTTTAACAGCCAATCAGAGCGATCGTGGCCACGGGGGGGTTAAGAAAACCCCCTGTGGTGAAGCACAAAGGGTCCTGTAACTGCGGGTCGGGTGACCTTTGAGTGACCCCGGTCTCCCGGCCCGCAGGGACGAGATCCTTTCATGACGCAGGGTATGCGTCATAGGTCGGAATGGCACCGACTTTCATGACCATACGCTGTGTCAAAGGTCGGGAAGGGGTTAAGGGTTGGGTTAGGGTTGAAGTTAGAATTGGTTTTCAAAAGCAAAAAAAAAAATTATGATGATATGACGGTTATTGTTGAGCACAAGGGCTTGCTACTCGAGTTTGAATCAGGTGCTAAGGTATGCACGGAGTATCGAGGATCTCCCCAAATGTTTTTTTTGGGGTGTCTAACAGCCGCGAAACATGTGGGGCAGGGACTCAAGCATGTCACTTGAGCATCCATATTTGGTGCATACCCAATGCAAATTGGAGTAGTGGGCAGTTGTGCCCAACATTAATGACGATATATTGAATAAGATAATCTAATGTTATCAAATTCTGTGTCGTACCTTTGGGTTGAAAATGCTCACTACACCCCTGGATAAAATACTTGAGGGGTGTGCTTTCCAAAATATGGTCACTTGTGGGGGGGGTGTTCCACTGTTTGTTCAGGCATATCAGTGGCTCTCCAAGCGCGACATGGCATCTGCTCTCAATTACAGCCATTTTGCATTAAAAAAGTCAAAAGGTGCTCCTTCCCTACTGGGCTTTGATGTGTGCCCAAACAGTGGATTTCCCCCACATATAGGATATCAGTGTACTCAGGAGAAATTGCACAACAAATTTTGTGGTACATTTTCTTTTGTTACCCTTGTGAAAATAAAAAAGATTGGGTCTAAGAATTTCTTTGGCTCATGACATGATGTCTAGCTTTTGAGGACCTTTTGGTCTACTTCACTTTGTCAGGCAAGTCCTATTTAAGTTATTTTTTAATTGAGAACAGGTGTAATCTGGCCTGTGTGTGGCTACGGAATTTGATCTCAGCTTCCCAAAGTTGTGATAAACCACAGTTCATTTATATTTTAAGGAAGGGGGGCAATCACTTTTTCACACAGGGTCCTGTAGGTTTGGATTTCTTTTTCCCTTAATATTAAAGAACTTCATTTAAAAACTGCATTTTGTGTTTGTGTTATCTTTGTCTAATATTTCAATCTGTTTGGTGATCTGAAACATGTGTGAAAAACATGCAAAAGAATAAGAAATCAGGAAGAGGGCAAACACTTTTTCACATAACTACAGATTGCTACCGATTTAGGTATACCATTTTATGTACTATTTATAAATACATTTTGATATTGATATTGCACTCTTGGATCACATTATCTCATATTGAACTCGATAGGCTTTATATTGTTTTTATGGTGTTTACTGAGTAGCAAAAATTACCTTTTTTATGAAGTTTATTATTATTGCTATATTACAAAATATAAATTACTATTTGTTGTGTTATTGCTTTTTTCACCTGAATATTCAATTTCTTTTTTTTATTTTTAAATTTATCATACAGTTCCAAAAATGTGGGTCTTTTTACTTAGTGATAATTTTTAAATGGTCTTTACAAGGGTATGTGGCTTACAAATTAATGCTAAACAGCTGAAACACCCCCCCTCCCAGATAATGCTGTGAGTCATGCCCTCTTGTAAGGGCCATAAAAATAATTCCCTTTAAAGGGAATCTGTCACCCCATTTTTGGAGCATGAGATGAGGCCACCGCCATCAGGGGCTTATCTACAGCATTCTGCAATACTGTAGATAAGCTCCCAATGTTACCTGAAAGATGAGAAAAACGAGTTAGATTATACTCACCCAGGGCGATCCGCCATCCGGTCGGGTCCGATGGGCGTCGCGGTCCGGCGCCTCCCATCTTCTAGCGAAGTCATCTTCTTCTCTGCGTCCCATGCGGCTCCTGTGCAGGCGCACTGATCTGCCCTGGTGGGGCAGAGCAGAGTACTGCAGTGCGCAGGCGCTGGGAAAGGTCAGAGAGGTCCGCGCCTGCGCACTGCAGTAATCAGCTCTGCCTCCACCAGAGTCATGCGAGGTCTTGTTTTTTGCGGGACAAGTTGAAGTTTTATTGGCTTCATGTTCGGGCACATGACATTTTTTGATTGCTTTTTATTATGATTTTTGGTACGCAGAATGAACAAAAAACAGCAATTCATGAATTTCTTTTGGGGGGGCGTTTATACCGTTCCGCATGTGGTAAAATTGATAAAAAGGTTTTATTCTTTTGGTTAGTACGATTACAGCGATATCTCATTTATATTTTTTTATGTTTTGGCACTTTTATACAATAAAAACTACTTTATTGTAAAACATAATTATTTTTTCATTGCTTTATTCTAAGAGCTTTTTTATTTTTTTGCTGATGACGCTTTATGGCAGCTCATTTTTTATGGGACAAGATGACGTTTTCAGCGGTACCATGTTTATTTATATCCGTGTTTTTGATCGCGTGTTATTCCACTTTTTTTTTCGGCCGTATGATGATAAAGTCTTTTTTTGCCTTGTTTTTTTATGGCGTTCACTGAAAAGGTTAACTAGCGGGACAGTTTTATAGGTTGGGTCGTTACGAACACAGCAATACTAATTATGTGTACTTTTATTGTTTAGATTTTTTTTTAATTCAAATATTTATTTATTGATGTAATAAATATTGATTTTTTTATTTTTTTAAATATTTTTACAATTATTTAAAACATTTTTTTAATTTAATTCTTACTTTTACCCTGTGTCCCACTATGGGACACTCATTTTATGCAGGCTTAGATGGCGTGCAGATCTGCATGCCATATAAAGCTGTCAGCGCTGCAGGGATTTGTCACTAATCTTAGAGACTTCCTGATATGCACTGCGCATGACAGGAAGTCTCTGAGCTCTGGTAACCCGGATGTCATCATGACAACATCAGGTTACCAGAACCCCGCGTCCGGGTCCTGCAGGGAGGCGGCTTCCTCAGTGCCTGCTGAGAGCAGGCTGAGAAAGCCTGCAGAAGTGCCAGTGAGATCGTTGGTCTCACAGAGTGCTGTGCACACTGTCAGACCAGCGATCTGATGTTAAACAGTGATGTCCCACCCTGGGGCAAAGTAAAAATGTAAAAAAAATAAAAATAAACATGTGTAAAAAAAAATTCCTAAATAATGAAAAAAAAAATATTCCCAGTAAATTCATTTCTTTACTGTAAAAAAAAAACCTCATTAAATAAAAGTATTTAGTATCGCCGAGTCTGTAACGACCCGCCCTATAAAACTGTCTCACTAGTTAACCCCTTTAGTGAACCCCTTAAAAAAAAAAACAAAGCAAAAAACAATGCTTTATCATCATACCGCCGAACAAAAAGTGGAATAACACGCAATCAAAAAGACGGATATAAATAAACATGGTGCCACTGAATACGCCATCTTGTCCTGCAAAAAACAAGCCACCATACAGCATCATCAGCGAAAAAATAAAAAAGTTATAGCTCGCAGAATAAAGCGATGCAAAAATAATTATTTCTTTATATAAAATTGTTTTTATTGTATAAAAGAACCAAAACATAAAAAGATATAAATGAGGTATCGCTGTAATCATACTAACCCGAAGAATAAAAATGCTTTATCAATTTTACCACACGTGGAACGATATAAACGCCCCCCCAAAAGAAATTCATGAATTGCTTGTTTGTGTTCATTTTAACCTCCCAAAATTCATGATAAAAAGCGATCAAAAAATGTCACGTGCCCAAAAATGGTACCAATAAAAACGTCAACTCGTCCCGCAAAAAATAAGACCTCACATGACTCTGTGGGCCAAAATATGCAAAAATTATAGTTCTCAAAATGTGGTGATGCAAAAACTATTTTTTGCAATAAAAAGCGGCTTTTAGCGCAGTGTCCCAACCTTTTTTGCACCAGGGACCGGCTTCAAGTAAAACCATTCTTCCATGGCCCGACAGGGCGGGTATGGATGTGTGGCAGGGGTGGGCTTTGGTCATAAGGGGGCGGGGCTATAGACAGAGATGTAGTTTATTAGTAGTAGTGCATACTTATCATTTAATTATAACATTTATACCACCCTCCCATCCTTGTATGCATGGCTTTGCTCCAACCCTTGTATGCACGGCTCCGCTCCAACCCTTGTATACATAGCTCCGCTCCCACCCTTGTATACATGGCTCCGCTCCCACCCTTGTACACTGTGTTCCAAATTATTATGCAAATAATATTTTCTCAGATTTTCCCAAATTACCTATATGAATTGCAGTCATTGTAATTTTCCAGTCAAATAACTATTAGAGTACAATTGAAAGGTTTTTGTACAAACTGCCTATGATAACAGTATATTTTTTAAAAAATAAAACACTCAAACTGCACTCAAAATGCATGTTCCAAATTATTATGCACAGCAGAGTTTTCACCTTTTCAATTTAATAAAGAGCAAAAAATGGTCATTTTTGAAATTATAAGCATTAGCAGGTTATTACAAACTGAAATCAGTTTTCAACTCAAAACTTTATTCTAGGTGATGTTACATTTGCACATAGGACCCCGTGCTCAAAAGGAGCTTCTGAACTCTCTCGTCCATTGAATTTGTCAGGTTTTGGATGGTTTCTGCTTCAATTGTTTTGCATGAGGACAGAATACCCTCCCAGAGCTGTTGCTCATAGACACTCCTTTTGATGATGCTCCAGAGGTTCTCAATGGGGTTGAGGTCAGGGGAGCATGGGGGCCTCTCCCCATGATTCCAGCACAAAACATTACTCCACCCCATCCTTGTTGGCGCCGTAGCTGTGTTTGCATGGGGTGTCCATCAACCAGCCATCCTCCACTCCATCCATCTGGACCATCGAGCGTTGCACGGCACTCATCGGTGAACAAAACAGTTTTGAAGTCAGTCTTCATGTATTATTTGGCCCACTGGAGCCGTTTCTGCTTGTGTGCAGTGGATAGAGGAGGTCGACAGGATGGCTTACGCACAGCTGCAAACCTCTGAAGGACCCTGTATCTTGTTGTTCGGGGGACGTTGCAGGCACCAGCAGCTTCAAAAACTTGTCTGCTGCTATGACAAGGCTTTTTTGCCGCTGCTCTTATAACCTGAGGTAATTGCCAGTAGGAAAGATTCCTCAATTTTCCCTTATCAGCACGCACACGTGTGTACTGTGAATCAGCTACATACTTCTTGATTGTGTGATGATCACGATGAAGTGTCTTGGCAATGTTGATTGTAGTCATGCCTTGACCTAAACACTCCACAATTTGTTGCTTCTCAGCAGCCGACACATCCTTTTTCTTTCCCATTTTGGCAGAAAATGTAGGCTGCTTAATAATGTGGGACAGCCTTCTTAAGTAGTCTTGCATTTCATTGGACACACCTGCCAAACTAATTAGCACAGGTGTCTGCAATTGCTTACAGTGATAAAAAGAGCCATGACACACATCACCATCAATGAGTTTAACTGACAAACAAAAAAATTCTTACCTTATCACTCCTAAACAATTTTTGCATAATTTGGAACACAGTGTATACACTGCTCCACTCCCATCTTTGTATACACGGCTCCGCTCCCACCCTTGTATGCACGGCTCCGCTCCCACCCTTGTATGCACGGCTCCGCTCCCACCCTTGTATGCATGGCTCCGCTCCCACCCTTATATGCACGGCTCCGCTCCCACCCTTGTATGCACGGCGCCGCTCCCACCCTTGTATGCATGACTCTGCTCCCACCCTTGTATGCATGGTTCTGCTCCCACCCTTGTATGCATGGCTCTGCTCACACCCTTGTATGCATGGCTCTGCTCCCACCCTTGTATGCATGGCTCTGCTCACACCCTTATATACATGGCTCTGCTCCTACCCTCCCCCATCATACTTACCCTCACACATTCACTGAACTTCCTGGCATCTCTATCCCGGTGCGTCAGTTTCTTCCTCCGTGGCGCGGTCACGTGGTACCACTCTTTAAGGTCATGAATATGGACGCCATGCCTATGGGAGTGAAGTCGCGTCCATATTCATGAACTTAATGAGCGGTACTATGTCACCGCTCAGCACTGGATGAAGCTGCCGCGCCGACCAAGGGATGCAGCGACGGAAGGTGAGTATCGATGTCTTCAGGTTCTGGAAGCCGGCGGCTGCAGCTGTCACTACAGTGCTACAGCCGCCGGCTCCCCTTGTGTCCAGCATTCTGAGCTGTGGCTCCGCGGGCCGGCAACAGAACTGCAACAGCCCGGTCCTGGGCCGCGGACCGGTGGTTGGGGACCCCTGTTTTAGCATGTGACAGCTGCCAAACATAAAAACCCACTATAAATATCAAATCAAAACCACCTTTACCATCCCTTTAGTTAGGGAAAAACAATAAAATTAAAAAAATGTATTTATTTCCATTTTCCCATTAGGGTTAGGGTTGGGGCTAAAGTTAGGGTTGGGGCTAAAGTTAGAACTAGGGTTAGGGTTGGGGTGTGTTAGGGTTAGGTTTGTGGTTAGGATTATGGTTAGGGTTGGGACTAAGGTAAGGGTGTGTTTGGGGTTGGGGTTAGGGTTGGAGTTAGAATTGGGGGGTTTCCACTGTTTAGGCACATCAGGGCTCTCCAAATGTGACATGGCGTCCGATCTCAATTCAAGCCAATTCTGTGTTGAAAAAGTCAAATGGTGCTCCTTCCCTTCTGATCCCTGCCATGCGCCCAAACAGTAGTTTACCCCCACATATGGGGTATCAGCGTACTCAGGACAAATTGCACAATAACTCTTGGGGTCTAATTTCTTCTGTTACCTTTGGGAAAATAAAAAATTGGGGGTGAAAATCTAATTTTTGTGGAAAAAATTTATGATTTTTCATTTTTATGGCTCTACGTTATAAACTTCTGTGAAGCACTTCGGGATTCAAACTTCTCCCCACACATCTAGATAAGTTACTTGGGTGGTCTAGTTTCCAAAATGGAGTCACTTTTGGGGGGTTTCCAATATTTAGGCACATCAGGGCTCTCCAAACGCGACATGACGCCCGCAGACCATTCCATCAAAGTCTGCAATCCAAAACCGTCACTACTTCCCTTCCGAGCCCCGACGTGTGCCCATACACTAGTTTTCTCCCACATATAGGGTATCAGCGTACTCAGGACAAATTGGACAACTTTTGAGGTCCAATGTCTCCTGTTACCCTTATGAAAATAAAATATTGGGGGCGAAAAAAATGATTTTTTAAAAAAAAAATGATTTTTTTTGTTTTTACGGCTGTACGTTATAAACGTCTGTGAAGCACTTAGAGGTTCATAGTGCTCACCACACATCTAGAGGAGTTCCTTGGGGGGTCTGTTTTCCAAAATGGGGTCACTTTTGGGGGGTTTCCACTGTTTAGACACATCAGGGCCTCTCCAAATGCGACATGATGCCCGCAGACCATTCCATCAAAGTCTGCAATCCAAAACGTCACTACTTCCCTTCTGAGCCCTGACGTGTGCCCACACAGTAGTTTTCTCCCACATATGGGGTATGAGCGTACTCAGGACAAATTGGACAACAACTTTTGGTGTCCAATTTCTCCTGTTAACCTTGGCAAAATAAAAAATTGGGGACTAAAAGATCATGTTTGTGGAAAAAATATGATTTTTTTATTTTCATGCTCGGGCGTTATAAACTTTAGTGAAACACCTGGGGGTTCAAAGTTCTCACCACACATCTAGATAAGTTCCTTGAGTGGTCTAGTTTCCAAAATGGCGTCATTTGTGGGGGGTTTCCACTGTTTAGGCACCTCAGGGGCTCTCCAAACAAGATATGGCGTCCAGCCAATTCTGCGTTGAAAAAGTCAAACGACGCTCCTTCCCTTCCGAGCTCTGCCATGCATCCAAAGAGTGGTTTACCCCCACCTATGGGGTATCAGTGTACTCAGGACAAATTGCACAATAACTTTTGGGGTCTTGTTACCCTTGGGAAAATAAAAATTGGGGTGAAAAGATCATTTTTGTGGAAAAAATATAATTTTTTAAATTTTACGGCTCTATGTTATAAGCTTGTGTGAAGCACTTGGGGGTTCAAATTACTCACCACAGATCTAGATAAGTTCCTTAGGGGGTCTAGTTTCCAAAATGGGTCACTTCTGGGGGGTTTCCACTGTTTAGGCACATCAGGGGCTCTCCAAATGCAACATGGCATCCAATCTCAATTCCAGCCAATTTTGGTTTGAAAAAGTCAAACGGCGCTCCTTCCCTTCCGAGCTCTGCCGTGCGCCCAGACAGTGGTTTTCCCTCACATATAGGGTATTGGCGTACTCAGGAGAAATTGCACAACTTTATCTGTCCATTTTCTCCTTTTACCCTTGTGAAAATAAAAAATGTTTGTAAAAGATGATTTTTGTGACTAAAGTTACTGTAAGTTAAATGTTCATTTTTTCCACCAACGTTGCTTCAGCTCCTGTGAAGCACCTGAAGGGTTAATAATCTTCTTGAATGTGGTTTGAGAGCTTGAGGGGTGCAGTTTTTAGAATGGTGTCACTTTTGGGTATTTTTTGCCATATAGACACATCAAAGTGACTTCAAATGTGAGGTGGTCCCTAAAAAAATGGCTTTGTAAATTTTGTTGCAAAAACTAGAAATCGCTTGTCAACTTTTAACCCTTATAATTTCCTAACAAAAAAAAAATTTTGGTTCCAAAATTGTGCTGATGTAAAGTAGACATGTGGGAAATGTTATTTATTAACTAATTTTTGTGACATATCTCTCTGATTTAATGGCATAAAAATTAAAAGTTTGAAAATTGCAAAATTTTCAAAATTTTTGCCATATTTCCGTTTTTTTCATAAATAAACGCAAGTAATATCGAAGAAATTTTACCACTATCATGAAGTACAATATGTCATGAGAAAACAATCTCAGAATCGCCAAGATCCGTTGAAGCGTTCCAGAGTTATAACCTCATAAAGAGACAGTGGTCAGAATTGTAAAAATTGGCCCGGTATTAACGTGCAAACCACCCTCGGGGGTGAAGGGGTTAAAAACAAAATAAAACTGCAGCAATCACTGAGCTGTGAGGTTTTTATTCTCTTGGATAGTCAATTTTTGCATCTTTGTTTCTGCTGTGTGGGGCATAGCTTTTATGCATATTTGTAGGTATATGTGGATGATATTGTTGGGAAAATCATGGAAAATGGCAGTTTTCCACATATTTTGATGTGACCACAAAGGACCAGTAATATATAAATCACAATTTGTTCTCCCTTATGCTGTTTTACATATTAGACACGTTTTGTTGTTTCCGGCAGGGGTAGGTCTAATGACAGCAATTTGGATTGGCGGCTTTTTTATTTACCTACCATGCTAGCCCTGAGGAAGCCACAAAGCCCGTGGCGATCGTGTGTGGCCATAACTCCTCCACCTCCCGTCATGTCCTTACTTGTCACTATGCCGGTAGCACACTAGTCTCTGCTTTATCGCATGTGTCATGTGACTCGATGTAGGAGATACTATTTTGTCATGGACATGACTGGCGGTATGAGGGGCATGTCCACTGTGCACAGACAGCTGCCCCTCAGGGATTTCCACAGTGGGAGCACGAGCCGCTGACAGCTCAACTACATAGTCCGAATCATAAAATCCCGCCATTACTGAGATTTAATGACGTAACGAGGCGGGGCACACGCACTCTGTGACGGGCACACGCGCTCTGTGACGGGCACACGCGCTCTGTGACGGGCACACGCGCTCTTGACGGGCACACGCGCTCTGTGGACGGGCCACACGCACTCTGTGACCGTCCCCCAGGATAGAACCCGCTCCCTCCAAACAAACCAATGGCTGAGGAGCTTTGAGCTCACGCCCCTCGCTTTCGGAGCAAGCATGGCTCTGCGGGGACGGACCACCTCTTATCTTGACGTAAGTGACCTATCAGGGGAAGAGGAAGGGGCGGCGCTTAGTAATCAGAGATTTGGCCGTGATGATCACGTGTATGTCAGACGGGCCTCTTGACCTATCAGGGGAAGAGGAAGGGCGGCGCTTAGTAATCAAGATGTTGGCCGTGATGATCACGTGTATGTCAGACCGGGGCCTCTTGACCTATCAGGGGAAGAGGAAGGGGCGGCGCTTAGTAATCAAGATGGTGGCCGTGGTGATCACGTGTATGTCAGACCGGGGCCTCTTTCACACTAGTCGTCTGCCGTCAGTCCCAGTCTGCCGTCAGTCCCAGTCTGCCGTCAGTCCCCGTTTGCCGTCAGTCCCCAGTCTGCCGTCAGTCCCCGTCTGCCGTCAGTCCCCGGTCTGCCGTCAGTCCCAGTTGCCGTCAGTCCCAGTCTGCCGTCAGTCCCGTCTGCCGTCAGTTCCCGTTGCCGTCAGTCCCCGTCTGCCGTCCGTCCCAGTCTGCGTCCGTCCCCAGTCTTGCCGTCAGTCCCCAGTCTGCCGTCCGTCCCCAGTCTGCCGTCAGTCCCAGTCTGCCGGTCAGTCTGCGTCAGTCCCGTTGCCGTCAGTCCCCGTTTGCCGTCAGTCCCAGTTGCCGTCAGTCCCCAGTCTGCCGTCAGTCCCCGTTTGCCGTCAGTCCCCAGTCTGCCGTCAGTCCCCGTCTGCCGCGTCCCAGTCTGCGTCAGCTCTGCCGTCGTCCCCGTTGCCGTCAGTCCCCGGTCTGCCGTCCGTCCCCGGTCTGCCGTCCGTCCCCGGTCTGCCGTCCGTCCCGCGGTCTCCGTCTGCCCCGGTCTGCCGTCAGTCCCCGGTCTGCCGTCAGTCCCCGGTCTGCCGTCAGTCCCCAGTCTGCCGTCAGTCCCCGTTTGCCGTCCCCGTTCGCCGTCTGCCGTCAGTCCCCAGTCTGCCGTCAGTCCCGTTTGCCGTCAGTCCCAGTCTGCCGTCAGTCCCCGTCTGCCGTCGTCCCCACCCGGTCTGCCGTCAGTCCCCGTTGCCGTCAGTCCGTCAGTCCCAGTCTGCCGTCAGTCCCCAGTCTGCCGTCAGTCCCCGTTTGCCGTCAGTCCCCAGTCTGCCGTCAGTCCCCGTTTGCCGTCAGTCCCAGTCTGCCAAAGTGTGAATGTAATGGATCCGTTGTATATTGGTGGAAACTGATGCAGCGGACCCGTTTTTAGACAGATCCGTTGAGATTGCCAAAGGGAACTTTTGAACCCTGGACGTGCTGAGAGATTCTATATTCAGCATAGAATAACGGATTTCGTCGTCGGATTCCGTCAAAAACGGATGACGACGGATCCGCCACCCATAGGCGTCCATTATAGAAAACGGCGGACGCGACGGATCCGTCATGGTTCGCCATTTCCATGCAAGCAAAAAACGTTCCAATGTCCGTCTACTCCAGACAGCGAACGCCAATTCTCTGATGAAACTGACGACCATCTGTCGAAATCCGTCACATATGCAACTGGGGAAAAAAACGGATCCGCGGATCCGTTTTTTTCACACTTTGGCGGATTTTGACTGACGGCGAATGACTGAAGTGTGAAAGAGGCCTAATAAGGGATTGTTGCAAAAATGGAAGCTGTCACACAGCGAGCTCGCAGTGTGACGCTGAGAACGTGAGCTAGGGCAGCAGCTATAGTGTTTAGGTAAGCATGCGGAACTTCGTGCGTGTCACTGCCTGGAGCACAGCCTGACTTGTCAGTGTGCACGCTGCTCGCCTGGGGTGCCGTTCACTGTGTCGGTCATGGCTGACTCCTCACCGCGAGATTTGCTCTCCAGGCGGAAAAGACAACAGCGAAAGCTGTATTATCTCCCCAGCCACGTGGGTCCCGGGCTCTGCACACGAACACTGCATTCTATGTCCTCCCTGTAGGGGGAGTGTCACTGCAGTGGTGACGTCTTGCGCTGCAGACTGTCCTGTAAGTGTGGCCATTGCCCTGACTGACAGCACCACGTACTCCGCTGACTGTCCCGTAAGTGTGGCCACTGCCCTGACTGACAGCACCATGTACTCCGCTGACTGTCCTGTAAGTGTGGCCATTGCTCTGACTGACAGCACCACGTACTCCACTGACTGTCCTGTAAGTGTGGCCATTGCCCTGACTGACGGCACCACGTACTCCGCTGGCTGTCCTGTAAGTGTGGCCATTGCTCTGACTGACAGCACCACGTACTCCACTGACTGTCCTGTAAGTGTGGCCATTGCCCTGACTGACGGCACCACTTAGTCCGCTGACTGTCCTGTAAGTGTGGCCATTGCTCTGACTGACAGCACCACGTACTCCGCTGACTGTCCTGTAAGTGTGGCCATTGCCCTGACTGACGGCACTACTTAGTCCGCTGACTGTCCTGTAAGTGTGGCCATTGCTCTGACTGACAGCACCACGTACTCCACTGACTGTCCTGTAAGTGTGGCCATTGCCCTGACTGACAGCACCACGTACTCCGCTGACTGTCCTGTAAGTGTGGCCATTGCTCTGACTGACAGCACCACGTACTCCACTGACTGTCCTGTAAGTGTGGCCATTGCCCTGACTGACGGCACCACTTAGTCCGCTGACTGTCCTGTAAGTGTGGCCATTGCTCTGACTGACGGCACCACGTACTCAACTGACTGTCCTGTAAGTGTGGCCATTGCCCTGACTGACAGCACCACTTAGTCCGCTGACTGTCCTGTAAGTGTGGCCATTGCTCTGACTAACAGCACCACGTACTCTGCTGACTGTCCTGTAAGTGTGGCCATTGCCCCGACTGACAGCACCACGTACTCCGCTGACTGTCCTGTAAGTGTGGCCATTGCCCTGACTGACAGCACCACGTACTCCGCTGACTGTCCTGTAGTGTGGCCATTACTCTGACTGACAGCACCACGTACTCTGCTGACTGTCCTGTAAGTGTGGCCATTGCTCTGACTGACGGCACCACGTACTCAACTCACTGTCCTGTAAGTGTGGCCATTGCCCTGACTGACAGCACCACGTACTCCGCTGACTGTCCTGTAAGTGTGGCCATTGCCCTGACTGACAGCACCACATACTCCATGACTGTCCTGTAGGTGTGGCCATTACTCTGACTGACAGCACCACGTACTCTGCTGACTGTCCTGTAAGTGTGGCCATTGCTCTGACTGACGGCACCACGTACTCAACTCACTGTCCTGTAAGTGTGGCCATTGCCCTGACTGACAGCACCACGTACTCCGCTGACTGTCCTGTAAGTGTGGCCATTGCCCTGACTGACAGCACCACATACTCCATGACTGTCCTGTAGGTGTGGCCATTACTCTGACTGACAGCACCACGTACTCTGCTGACTGTCCTGTAGGTGTGGCCATTACTCTGACTGACAGCACCACGTACTTCGCTGACTGTCCTGTAGGTGTGGCCATTACTCTGACTGACAGCACCACGTACTCTGCTGACTGCCCTGTAAGTGTGGCCATTGCCCTGACTGACAGCACCACGTACTCTGCTGACTGTCCTGTAAGTGGCCATTGCCCTGACTGACAGCACCACGTACTCCGCTGACTGTCCTGTAGGTGTGGCCATTACTCTGACTGACAGCACCACGTACTTCGCTGACTGTCCTGTAGGTGTGGCCATTACTCTGACTGACAGCACCACGTACTCTGCTGACTGCCCTGTAAGTGTGGCCATTGCCCTGACTGACAGCACCACGTACTCTGCTGACTGTCCTGTAAGTGGCCATTGCCCTGACTGACAGCACCACGTACTCCGCTGACTGTCCTGTAGGTGTGGCCATTACTCTGACTGACAGCACCACGTACTCTGCTGACTGCCCTGTAAGTGTGGCCATTGCCCTGACTGACAGCACCACGTACTCTGCTGACTGTCCTGTAAGTGTGGCCATTGCCCTGACTGACAGCACCACGTACTCCGCTGACTGTCCTGTAGGTGTGGCCATTACTCTGACTGACAGCACCACGTACTCTGCTGACTGTCCTGTAAGTGTGGCCATTGATCTGACTGACAGCACCACGTACTCCGCTGACTGCCCTGTAAGTGTGGCCATTGCCCTGACTGACAGCACCACGTACTCTGCTGACTGCCCTGTAAGTGTGAGCATCGCCCTGACTGGCAGCACCACGTACTCCGCTGACTGTCCTGTAGCTCATCTGGGTGGCATGTAGAATGATCTGTGAGGCAGGCACTGTACACAGGGGCACTGATAGGATGTAAACAGGAGTTTTCACCCTGAATACCTGGTGGCACTATATTGACCTGTTGGAGTGTACACAGCCTTTGTAATGCTGACATGGTGTCACTAAGTGATCCTGAAGACTGAATTGCGCTTGGCGCACTGCAGTAAGCACCCCACACTCTACACTCCTAAGAGATGGTTGTAACAGGGTCCTGCCTGGACATTACCTCCATCACTTAGAGCCTGTGCACACGTTGCGGATTTGCCTGCGGTTCCGCAGCGGTTTTTGCCCTGCTGTTCCGCAGGCAGGCACTGTGTAATGTAAATTTATGGGAAAAAAAAAAGCTGTGCACATGATCGCGGAATTTTCCGCGGTTTTAAAACCGCAGCATGTCAATTCTTTGTGCGGATTCCGCTGCGGTTTTACACCTATTCCATTATAGGTGTAAAACCGCAGGGCAAATCCGCACAAAAACCGCGTCAAAACCGCACCTGCGTTTTCTGCCAAGAGTGCGGATTCTGTGCGGAAAAATCTGCAGGCAAATCCGCAACGTGTGCACAGGCCCTTAGAGAGCTTCAGCAGGATTTAGCCCTGTAAGCTAAAGGCGTGGCCATAATGGTGCTGTGATGCTGATTAATGATACCTGATGAGAAAGGATCAAAAACTGTCATTATTTCATTAAAATAATTTTTAACTAATGTGTGTTTTTTTAACCATTTACTACAATAAGAATAATAATGGAGAGTTGTCTAATTGACAACTCTCCATTATTAACCCGGATTAATGTCACCTTTCAATAGCAAGGTGCATTAACCCCTAATAAACCCATGAGCCACCGCTAAAGGCAATGGGAATAGACGGGCTAAGTGCCAGAAAAGGCGCATCTAATAATAGATGTGCCTTTCCTGGAGTGGCTCGGGCCAGATGTTAGTAGCCAGGGGGGGGCCCAAAAATTTGATTTCCATTGATGATTTTTACATAACAAAGTATTCAAAGAGAATATTTCATTTATTTAGATCTAGGATGTGTTATTTGAGTGTTCCCTTTATTTTTTTGAGCAGTGTATATATGTATTCTATATATACAGTATAAATATATATAGATATATGTATATAGATTCTATGTATATATATATATTCTGTATATATATATTCTATGTGTGTGTGTATATATATATAGATATATCTATATATATATTCTATGTGTATATATATATATATATACAGTACAGACCAAAAGTTTGGACACACCTCATTCAATGACTTTTCTGTATTTTCATGACTATGAAAATTGTAGAATCACACTGAAGGCATCAAAACTATGAATTAACACATGTGGAATTATACATTACACTTTACAAAAAAGTGTGAAACAACTGAAAATATGTCTTATATTCTAGGTTCTTCAAAGTAGCCACCTTTTGCATTGATTACTGCTTTGCACGCAGAAAAGGTGAACGGATGGACTCTACATGCCTGGTTCCCACCATGAAGCATGGAGGAGGTGGTGTGATGGTGTGGGGGTGCTTTGCTGGTGACACTGTTGGGGATTTATTCAAACTTGAAGGCATACTGAACCAGCATGGCTACCACAGCATCTTGCAGCAGCATGCTATTCCATCCGGTTTGCATTTAGTTGGACCATCATTTATTTTTCAACAGGACAATGACCCCAAACACACCTCCAGGCTGTGTAAGGGCTATTTGACCAAGAAGGAGAGTGATGGGGTGCTACGCCAGATGACCTGGCCTCCACAGTCACCAGACCTGAACCCAATCGAGATGGTTTGGGGTGAGCTGGACCGCTCACCACTTCAATTTTGAATAAATCCCCAACAGTGTCACCAGCAAAGCACCCCCACACCATCACATCACCTCCATGCTTCACGGTGGGAACCAGGCATGTAGAGTCCATCCGTTCACCTTTTCTGCGTGCAAAGCAGTAATCAAAGCAAAAGGTGGCTACTTTGAAGAACCTAGAATATAAGACATATTTTCAGTTGTTTCACACTTTTTTGTAAAGTGTAATGTATAATTCCACATGTGTTAATTCATAGTTTTGATGCCTTCAGTGTGATTCTACAATTTTCATAGTCATGAAAATACAGAAAAATCTTTGAATGAGAAGGTGTGTCCAAACTTTTGGTCTGTACTGTTATATATATATATATATATATATATATATATATCTATGTGTATATAAATATATTCTATGTGTATATATATATATATATATATTCTATGTGTGTGTGTATATATATATATATATATATCCGTGTGTGTATATATATATATATATATATATATATTCTATGTGTATATATATGTGTATATATTCTATGTGTATATATATGTGTATATATTCTACATATATATATATGTATATATTCTACGTGTATATATGCAGTATATATTCTATGTGTATATACTGTATATAATATATTCTATGTATATATATATATATATATTCTATGTGTATATATATATGTAAATATATATATATTCTATGTATATATATATATATATATATTCTATGTGTATATATATACACAGTAGTGGCCAAAAGTATTGGCACCCCTGAAATTCTGTCAGATAAAGAATTGACCTAAAGCCAAATTGGATATAATTCCACACCAAACCTAAAAAAGGGGGTGGACAAAAGTATTGGCACTGTTTGAAAAATCATGTGATGCTTCTCTAATTCATGTAATCACCAGCACCTGTAACTTACCTGTGGCACCTAACAGGTGTTGGCAATAACTAAATCACACTTGCAGCCAGTTAACATGGATTAAAGTTGACTCAACCTCTGTCCTGTGTCCTTGTGTGTACCACATTGAGCATGGAGAAAAGAAAGAAGACCAAAGAACTGTCTGAGGACTTGAGAAACCAAATTGTGAGGAAGCATGAGCAATCTCAAGGCTACAAGTCCATCTCCAAAGACCTGAATGTTCCTGTGTCTTCCGTGCGCAGTGTCATCAAGAAGTTTAAAGCCCATGGCACTGTGGCTAACCTCCCTAGATGTGGAAGGAAAAGAAAAATTGACGAGAGATTTCAACGCAACATTGTGCGGAAAGTGGATAAAGAACCTCGACTAACATCCAAACAAGTTCAAGCTGCCCTGCAGTCCGAGGGTACAACAGTGTCAACCCGTACTATCCGTCGGCGTCTGAATGAAAAGGGACTGTATGGTAGGATACCCAGGAAGACCCCACTTCTTACCCCGAGACATAAAAATGCCAGGCTGGAGTTTGCCAAAACTTATCTGAGAAAGCCTAAAACGTTTTGGAAGAATGTTCTCTGGTCAGATGAGACAAAAGTCGAGCTTTTTGGGAAAAACCATCAACATAGAGTGTACAAGAAAAAAAAAAGGCATTCAAAGAAAAGAACACGGTCCCTACAGTCAAACATGGCGGAGGTTCCCTGATGTTTTGGGGTTGCTTTGCTGCCTCTGGCACTGGACTGCTTGACCGTGTGCATGGCATTATGAAGTCTGAAGACTACCAACAAATTTTGCAGCATAATGTAGGGCCCAGTGTGAGAAAGCTGGGTCTCCCTCAGAGGTCATGGGTCTTCCAGCAAGACAATAACCCAAAACACACTTCCAAAAGCACTATAAAATGGTTTGAGAGAAAGCACTGGAGACTTCTAAGGTGGCCAGCAATGAGTCCAGACCTGAATCCCATAGAACACCTGTGGAGAGATCTCAAAATGGCAGTTTGGAGAAGGCACCCTTCAAATATCAGGGACCTGGAGCAGTTTGCCAAAGAAGCATGGTCTACAATTCCAGCAGAGCATTGTAAGAAACTCATTGATGGTTACCGGAAGCGGTTGTTCGCAGTTATTTTGGCTAAAGGTTGTGCAACCAAGTATTAGGCTGAGGGTGCCAATACTTTTTGTCTGACCCATTTTTGGAGTTTTGTGTGAAATGATCAAGGATTTGATTTTTGCTTCATTCTCTTTTGTGTTTTTTCCTTGTAAGCAAATTAAATGAAGATAAAAATAGCAAATAATTTGTGATTGCAATCATTTTCAGGAAGAAACTGAGTATTATCTGACAGAATTGCAGGGGTGCCAATACTTTTGGCCACTACTGTATATATATATATATTCTATATGTGTGTATGTATATATATATACACACACATAGAATATATATATGTACACATAGAATATATATATATATATATATATATACACATAGAAAAAAAAATATATACATAGAATATATATATATATATATATATACACATAGTACCGTATATACTCATGTATAAGCCGACCCGTGTATAAGTCGATCCCCATAATTTTGCCACAAAAAACTGGGAAAACGTATTGACTCGCGTATAAGCCTAGGGTGAAAAATGATTATGCCCCCATATGATGCTCCACAGATTATTCCCCCATATGCTCCACAGATTATGCCCAATATGCTCCACAGAATATGCCCCCGTATGATCCACAGTTATGCCCCCATATGCTCCAGATTATGCCCCATATGTTCCACAGATTATGCCCCCATATGCTCCATATTATGCCCCATATGCTCCATATTATGCCCCCATATGCCCCAGATTATGCCCACATATGCTGCACAATTATGCCCCATAGTATAGGCCTCATATGCTGCTGCTGCAAAAAAAAAAATGACATACCTCTCGTCGCTGGGGGCCAGGTGCCGGTGTCCTGAGCAGGTGGTGACACCGGCGCGCTATGGGGGACAGGTGCCGGTGTCACCGCTCGCTCAGGACCCCGGCACCTGAGATATTTACCTGTCCCTCGGTCCACCGCAGCGCACTGCTCCCTCGGTCTGACTCCTCTGTGTGTGAATGATCTGGCAGGGGGCAGGGCGCGCACTAACGACGTCATCGCGCCCTCTGCCTGATCATTCACACACAGAGGAGTTGGACCGAGGGAGCAGTGCGCTGCGGTGGACCGAGGGACAGGTGAATACAGCATATACTCACCCCTCCGCCGCGCGTCCCTGCAGCCTCTCCTCCCGGCGCTCTCCACAGCGCTTCAGTCCTGCAGCGGTCACGTGCTAACCGCTCATTAAAGTCATGAATATGTGCATATTCATGACTTTAATGAGCGGTGCCATGTGACCGCTGCAGGAAGGAGCCGGAGATCGTGGTAGAAGCGGGGGGGCTGCAGAGACCGTGCCGGCGGAGGGGTGAGTATGATCAGACACCCCCGCTCCGCCGACCCCCGTATATGACCCGCGTATAAGCCGAGAGGGGGACTTTCAGCCCTAAAAAATGGGCTGAAAATCTCGGCTTATACATGGGTATATACGGTATATACACATAGAATATATATATATTCTATGTGTATATACTATGTGTGTATATATATATATATTCTATGTTGTGTATATATATATGTGTGTATTTATATATATATATATATAATATATATATTATGTGTATATATTCATATGTATGTATTCTTTCCTTTGTTTATTAAACATATCAGTGTGATTCTACAGTATAGCGCACTGAATTGCCGCTTTTCTAAAGCAGGGGTCCCCAACCGCCGGAGCCACGGCACAGAACGCTGTACACACTTGGAGCCGGCGGCTGTAGCACTGTAGTGACAGCTGCAGCCGCCGGCTTCAAGAAGACATCGATACTTACCTTCCGTCGCTGCATCCCTGTCGGCCGCGGCAGCTTCCTCCTGGCAGTGCGGTGACGTAGTACCGCTCATTAAGGTAATGAATATGGACGTGACGCCACTCCCATAGGCGTGGCGTCCATATTCATGCCCTTAATGAGCGGTATTACGTCACCGCTGCGCACAGGAGGAAGCTGCCGCGGCCGACAGGGACGCAGGGAAGTTCAGCGACGGAGCGCGGAGGGTAAGTATGATGGGAGGGTGGAGCGGAGCCATGTATACAGGGGGGGAGGACGGGGGAGCGGAGCCATATATACAGGATGGGAGGGTGGAGCGGAGCCATATATACAGGATGGGAGGGGGAGCGGAGCCATATATACAGGATGGGAGGGTGGAGCGGAGCCATATATACAGGATGGGAGGGTGGAGCGGAGCCATGTATACAGGGGGGGAGGACGGGGGAGCGGAGCCATATATACAGGATGGTAGGGTGGAGCGTAGCCATATATACACGATGGGAGGGTGGAGCGGAGCAATATACACAGGATGGGAGGGTGGAGCGGAGCCATGTATACAGGATGGGAGGGGGAGCGGAGCCATATATACAGGATGGGAGGGTGGGAGCGGAGCCATGCATACAAGGGTGGGAGCGGAGCCTTGTATACAAGGGAGTCACATTCACATTATAAATGTTATAATTAAATGATGAGTATGCACTACTACTAAACTACAACCCCGTCCATAGCCCCGCCCCCTTATGTCCAAAGCCCCACCCCTGCCACACCTCCATCCCCGCCCTGCCGGGCCATGGAAGAATGGTCTTTCTTGAAGCCGGTCCCTGGTGCAAAAAAGGTTGGGGACCACTGTTCTAAAGGACACCGGTGCATATTTCTCCACAAGTCACACGTGTGGTCCTTGTGTAATCCGTATTTTTCTCGCCCCTATAGATTTGCATGGGCGTATACGGGCGTAATACAGTGACAATCGCAGAATGCTGCGATTTGTCTCAGCCTGTATAATACGGCTGAGAAAAAATCGGCTACTGGGACCTGCCCCATAGACTAACATTGGTCCGAGTTCAATGCAATTTTTTTTTTTCTTCTCTCATTGTACTCGTCCGTATTTCTCGCTAGTGTGACTTTGGCCTAAAAGGAATCCTTAGGTTGTTACTAAGTGTGTTGTCTTGGCATACATTCATTGGGTATATGGTGAATACACCTTTCTGTGCAGAGGAGCTCTGTCATAGGAATAAATATAGCATTTTTTTATTGGCCACATAAGCAGATGTATGGGTTTTGTGGAGACACGTGAGTGCTCTTCTCTGCTAGCCCGAGACCGCATGGATCAGGGCTCATCCCACTAAAATCCTACTCTCCTTTTGCTGTGGCATAATACTACTCAGACAACACAGGGTGAGGGTAAAACAGCGTCCCAATACTTTATTGAACCACCAAACAAATAATAAGCTATAGAACAGTCCCAGCATAGGTACCCAAGATGGTGCAAAATTGCAGAAACTCGCTCTTCTGGGTTAGAGAAGCTGGTACTTTGGCACTTTCAAGGCTGACTACCCCCACCAGTGGCACCCGTCTTTTGGCGTGAAACCTCGGAGAGGAGGTAAATGACAAGCGTAGGAAGCTGACAGTTCATTGAAGCGCGTGGCCAAGTGATTCCATGGAGCCAGGTGACCGGATGGTCCTAATCTTTCTTCTCCAAACATATCTTTGGGGGTCAACTGACCGGAGGGTCACAATCCTTTCTTCCCCAAATGTATCCATGGGTGGCAGGTAACCGGAGGGTCACAATCATGTCTTCCCCAAAAGTATTCATGGCTTCCAGGTGACTGGAGGGTCACAACTTGGATTCTCCGAACATCTCCATACAGGCCAGGTGTCCTGTTGGCCCTATCCTAACTTCTCCGAATGCATCCATGGGTTCTGTGATAGTCAATGGAGCAGATCTGTTTTCTTCCAGCCAGGGCCTCGGTCCCTTAAGTTGGCATCCTGGAGAATCCAGATCTGTGTCCCTCTTGATGGAGCCATGTTTTCCTGGTAGTGTTCCTTTATGGAGTCCGTTTCCCTGCTGTTGTTCTGTCAAGTCACTTTGATACAGATGCTTATCCCCTTATATGGTTCACAACTTGCCATCATCCACAGGTCAAGGGGAAGGTGTGATGAGATTAACATTGTTTGAATATTTAAAGTGAACCTGTCAGCAGGATTGTGCTCTGTAAACCACAGATGCTGTCAGTTGGCGCTGTTATACTGGTTAAAATGATGCCATGGTTTTCAGTTAGAAAATTGCTACTCTGCAGCCTTTGGGTGGGGCTTTTTGTGGTGCTTTGCTTACATATGCAGTTTTATGGGTTTATGACCTGCTTTCTATTTTACATACTTCATAGAATACTGTGTGGAAAAAAAAATTAACGTTCATCACGCCTGCGTTGTAGCATGATACAATGTATGATATGCCTATATGTATTATTTAGTCATATAGTATTGTGGGGAAAAAAAATGGTTCCATCAAAATGGCGTCGGCGCCTGAGCAGTAGCATCTATAGGTGCCATTTTGATAAAGAATTTTTTTTCTCCCCACAATACTATATGACTAAATAATAAATGCATATAGGCATATTATCCAATGTATCATGCTACAGCACAGTCGCTGCACCACGGAGAGAGAGGATCCGCCTTCCAAGACAGAAAACGTACAGATAAAAAGGGCAGTACCTCACTCTCGCATCAGTTAGTTTCCTGTCCTTGACAGGGAACCTTTCAGTTATGGGTGCGTACCTGAAGAAAGAAGACTGAAGATGTTGATGGAGTCCGTGCCTGTCCAGACGGATACAGGCAGCGGGTGTGCCCCTGCTGTGGCTGGTGCGGTGTCCTAAAGCCGCCACAACTGGGGCCTTTCAGGGGCTGGAGGGAGGAAGCGCAGCCGTCGCACCATGCACCGGTGCCAGCTTCCAGGCGTCCAGCTCTGCGCATGCGAGGGGATGTGCAAGAGTCGCCCCCTGATGACTAGGTCGGCAGGTCACGTGACCGTAAGTAACTTCCGGCGAGGAAACCGGAAGGAGTACAGGGGATGCTTCAAGGCTGTTCCATTCTATGCAGTATGTAAAATACGGGGAAGGTCAGTGAAGGAGCAATGACCTATCATAAGCCATACAGATGAATATGTAAGCAAAGCACCACAGAAAGACCTGATCCTCCTCAGCCCCGCCTCAGAGCATGAGAATCTCATGAACTGAAATCTAGAAATAGATTAAACAACCACAAGACAGATTTCATCAACCCAGGTATCATTTTAATCAGTATAACACAGCCAACCTGACAGTTCTGTTGTTTACTGAGCAAAATCCTGCTGACAGGTTTGCTTTAATCAATCTGCCTAGTTTGTCCACCTCTGTTTTGCAGGTCAACAAACTAGCTGGCCTTGTACAATGTGTAATCAACATATTAACAAATATCAATAATAATAGTAATTGAACAATATCCCTGTCCCTCAAAAATAGCAGACAATGAGTTACAGCAAAGAGCAACTCAAAAGTCAATGTCCAGCTTATACAATATACAATAGTCTGTTTCTTGACCAACCAAAGAAAAGCATAAATTCAAAAGTCAACAAAGATAATAGCCATGGCTCCTGGCTTACTGAAAATAGATGTCTGGATAATTAAGATTGAATGGTGTGTCGTCACAGGTGAATATGACTGGAGTGTTCTTTCTGAGCACATTTAATGGTGTAATATGTGAATAAAGCCATTTTCTTTGAATAATTTATAATTCTTATTTGTTTGATTTTCTTCTGAAGGAAACCCAAGATTCAAAATCTTGAGGCACATGTAGCTAGCAGCTTGCTGCGGTTTCCGGAGACCACAATAGAAGCTCTTCAGGAGGATGACATTAACTTGGAATCTGTCTTGTGTGCAAAGTTTACCACAGGTAAGAGATACAGTATTAAACAGCTAATATAATAATGGTCTGTTTGCTCATTAGTTTACCAAATAAATGGTAGTTTTTTTTTCTCCAGTTCTCAAAAATATTTTCTGTTAAGTGATTGTTAGATTGGTGGGGGTGAAAGTAGGACTATTGCTTGTGTGAACGTGGCCTATCTTATGGTCCGTATTCAGGCTGCAAAGCCTGACCTAGTGGCAGGCTTCCCAACCTTGGCTTACAGCTTCATGTCTTCAGCTGTAGGTCATATACGGACTGTGAATCAGTTGTGCCTTTCATAGATCTAACAATTATCTCCTTAATTATGCAGTTAAATCTCTGTTGTGTGGGAATATGCCTAGTGTTTCTTGTAAAAACTATTTCTTTAATTTTTTTTTTCTTGTTCTTTTTTCTTTCGTTTTAACAAATATGAAGTGTTGCAGGCACACTAAAGGTTGGCAGTGCTTGTGTCTAATGTAATATTTTTTTTCTGTAAAGGGAGAGCTGGGCTAGCTTGGCTCGCATGTGGACCCCAGCTTGAAGTTACCAGTTCTGTAACTGGTGAAAGACTTTCTGCATACTGTTTTAGAGCAGTGACTAAAAAACCTCCCACTGTTGTCGCAGTCAAAGAGTTTTCATGGCAGAAGAAGACAGGACTTCTCGTCGGGCTAGTTGAAGCAGAAGGAAGTCTTCTTTGCTTGTATGATGTTGGCATTTCAAAAGTTGTTAAAGCAGTCGTGCTCCCTGGCTCGGTACGCACTTCTAAACTCGTTTAATTTGCTCCGACCGTTTTGGGAAACTGTTATAATTACCTGTATACATTTTTCTTTTATTTCAGGTAACTGCTGTTGAACCCTTAGTAAATTATGGTGGAGCAAGTGCAAGTACTCAGCATTTACACCAGAGTCTAAGGTGGTTCTTTGGCGTGGCAGCTGTGGTTACAGATGTTGGACATGTTCTTCTCATTGATCTATGTTTAGATGATATCTCTTGCAATCAAAATGAGTTGGAAGCATCAGGTATTTGTCTTTCTAAGTCAGGATTTTTAAAAATGTATTTTAAGACTACTAAATCTCTAACATAGCATATTGTCGTTTCAAGATGTGTTAAGGGGAGATCACATATTAATAAGTGATGGCATATTACTAGGATTTGTCAGCACAAAATAATCACTAGGGGTCTGACCTCTGAAGCACCCTACTGTACAATCCCCGGAATAACATTTTCCCTCTGAACATTGGTGTGGGGCTACCTCCTGCGGAACATCGGCATTCAAGCGAATGCAGCTCTTTGCCTTTCCTAGCGCAGTTGAAATAACAGGACCACCTTTGTGTTGGAAATAAAATAATGAAGGGGACACAGCCCCATCTGCATACCCCTCAGAATTGGTTAGGGTCCAAGAGATTAAGTGATGGCATATCACATATCAGCAATATGTAATTAACTTGATTTGGAATTCCCTTTGTGATTTCAAACAACAACTTTACATAAATCCTTCCATAGCTTTGTGTCTTTCCAATATACTGTGTCTGTTCATTCATCATAGGTTTTTATGATCTCTTTTTGCTGTCCTTTAACCCCTTAACCACTGCCGATACGCTTTAAAATGGCTGCTGTGAAGGGACCTTATTCCCTTATTGCTGTTTTAAAATGGCGATAGAGAATAAGGTTATAGCACCCCACCCAGCGTCGGATAATCTCCAGGGATCCGGCAACCGGGGGTAGCTGAGACTCTGGAGAACACGATCAGGGCTGTTTTTTCCCCCACATTAGGGGTATCTGCGTACTCAACAGAAATTGCACAACAAATTTTGTGGTCCATTTTCTTTTGTTTTTGTAAAAGTGAAACATTTGGGGCTAAATCAACATTTTTTGTGAAAAAAAAAGTTAAATATTCTTTTTTTTTTTCCTTCCACATTTTATTTATTCATGTGAAGCACGTCAAGGGTTAATAAATAAGGCTTTGTAAATTGTTGGAAAATTGAGGAATTGCTGATCAACTTTGACTCCTTCTAACTTTCTAACAAAAAATGTTTTTCAAAAATTGTTCTGATGTAAAGTAGACATGTGGGAAATATTGTTTAATTATTTTGTGTGATATAACAATCTGATTTAAGGGCATAAAAATGTTAAGTTTGAAAACTGCAGAATTCGATATTTTCATAAATACATACAAATTGTATCAACCAAAATGTACCACTAACGTGATGTAAAATATGTCTCAGAATCACTGGTATTCGTTGAAGCGTACCAGAGTAACCACTGTGCTAGATTGACTCACTTGGCTGCACATAGGTAGACACAGGAACACTGTAAATGTTCCACTGGTTTATTAAAAGTATCGCATAAACCAATTCATGCCCTAACAGGAAAAGAAAAACAACGTGTGGCACAGTCCTTGTTGCTACGGGAATCCACCCGTATCAGGAACAAACATCAAAAGGTTCAGCTTTCCTTAACATGTAATCACAGCTCAAGAGCTTGCACCGCCAAGCCCACCCACTCTGAATTCTCTAGAAGAATGGGTATTTACCATCTGAACTCTTTCTCTCTACATCAGTTCAGTCAACCCAGCACTAAACATGGCTGACTAACACGTCCCAGCACTTTGAGAGAGAAGGATTTGCCAGTAACCTCATGGTCGAGTCGCCAGTAGAAAGCCAAATGACCCTGATAAAAAGTTCACAATCTCCATTTCCTAATACCGTGTATTGCTCCTTCTAACATCAATGACAGCTTGAAGTCTTTTGTGGTAGTTGCGGATGAGGTTCTTTATTTTCTCAGATGGTAAAGCTGCCCACTCTTCTTGGCAGAAAGCCTCCAGTTCCTGTAAATTCCTGGGCTGTCTAGCATGAACTGCACGCTTGAGATCTCACCAGAGTGGCTCAATGATATTGAGGTCAGGAGACTGGGATGGCCCCTCCAGAACCTCCACTTTGTTCTGCTGTAGCCAATGACAGGTCGACTTGGCCTTGTGTTTTGGATCGTTGTCATGTTGTAACGTCCAAGTACGACCCATGCGCATCTTCCGGCCTGATGATTGCAAATTTGCCTCCAGTATTTGCTGATAACATGCTGCATTCATATTTCCTTCAACTTTAACCATGTCTCCTGTGCCTTTGTAGCTCACACTTCCTAAAACATCAGCGATCCACCTCCATGCTTTACAGTAGGAATGGTGTTCCTTTCATCATAGGCCTTGTTGACCTCTCTCCAAGTGTAACGTTTATGGTTGTGGCCAAAAAGTTCAATTTTGGTTTCATCACTCTAAATTACTTTGTTTCAGAAGTTTTGAGGCTTGTCTCTGTTCTGTTTTGCGTATTGTAGTTGAGCTATTTTGTGGAATTTGCGCAGTAATGGCTTTCTTCTGGTGACTCGACCATGCAGCACATTTTTCTTCAAGTGCCTCCTTATTGTGCATCTTGAAACAACCACACCACTAGTTTTCAGATAGTCCAGTATTTCAGCTGATGTTTGTGGGTTTTTCTTTGCATCCTGAGCAATGTTCCTGGCATTTGTCACAGGTGAGGATGTTGCCTTTAGTAGCCATTCAAACCCATTTGTGTCAACTTCTGTTCATGCTATCAGGCCAAAATCACCAGGGTGTGTAAACTTTTGATCAGGGTCATTTGGATGTTTTGAGTTGTCATTATGATTTAAAAGAGAAAACACAGCAGTTTGACAATAAATGGCTTCATTCAACCACTAACCATGAGTGGAGAAAAAGGTTTGGTGTTATCATTCATATTCTCTGAAAAAAGGCCAAGAAAGCAAAAAATCTGCCAGGGTATGTAAACTTTTCAGCACAACTGTAGCTAGTCTCCACTTACTAACTCGGTCCACTGAAAATCGGAGGGCGCCAGCAGAGAGGAAATGTAACAAATGTAGGAGACTGTTCATATAATAGCAAGAAAGTTTTGTTCCTCTCTTGAAAACACAACAGCTTATGTAATTACAGGAAACCAGACTTGCTATTGAAATACTTTTCTAACGATTTATTTGTAGACCTGGAAGTCTTTAGTGGGATACCTGCAGAAATCCCTAAGCTCAGAGAAGCTGCTAATCGAGAGAGACGACACTTATGTCTTCAGTTACTGGCGCATTCTGGAACCATGATCACCACAGTCACCTATATACATAGAACTAATCACCTGGCTGTAGGGTTCTCTGATGGATACCTCTCTTTATGGAACATGAAAACTTTAAGACGAGAGTGAGTAATGTTTTATTTATTTTTCCATATTTAAGTGCGTTTTTTCATTATTAGATGCATTTCAATTTCTTCACTCTCGTGGCTGTATAAATCTTTATTTTACTAGGGAGATTTTTTTTTTTCTGGGCTCACAAATTACTGTATACGGTAATAATATAACTTTGATTTAAAATGTGTGTGTATATATAATATATTTTCAATTTTTTTTTAAATTCTGTTGTATTGAAAAGCCCATGGGTTAGAAATTCTCAAAAAGCTAAATATTTAATGTAATGCATTTTGATGATCCTGAGAATCTGGAAAACATCAGAATGAGCACCAGACTGATTTGCACTGGGGTCTCTATGTAGACCACTTTGATATTTTGCTACAGACTCCATGAAACATCTGACCACAAGGATTAACCCGTGTGAAACGTGCCTGCAGGCGTTTTATTTAGTGCGCTGCATAATGTGTGAACAGAACCAAAATCTATGAAACATAAAGTTTATTAACAATATTAAAACAATGTTTAAAGAGTATTCCTGAAAAACGATTGCATAGTGAAGACAGTGATCGGTCAAAAGCAAGGCACCACAGATACCAGGTTCATACCGAATGGTAATTATAGTAAAGATGCACAGATAAAAAAAAATGAAATAACAGTGCACAGTTGTCAGAAACAATGCCCATACAAAGCTGGTGAGAAATTGCTGGGTACCAGAGGGAACCAACACAAGACAAAAACAAAGTAAACACTAATAAGGGCTGTGCAGAGCTTAGTTTACCTGTGAACCGTGGTGGCATAATGTACTGGTCACTACAACGGCAGTTTCCAATTTTCACTCAGCAACATCCACTGCTGCTTGTTTCTGGAAAACACCCATGGAGTCAAAATAGTCGCTACACCTGTAGATAAATGTCCAAAGGGTTATAATTTCCAAAATGGGAACACTTGAGGGGGATTCTGCTTTTCTAGCACTTAGGGGCTCTTTATATGGAATCCGCAAACTAGTCTAGGAAAATCTGCATTCCAGGAGGAAAATAGCGCCCTGTCCCTCCCGAATCACTCCGTCTGGCAAAGTAGTACTGTATATGGGGTATTGTTACATTCAGCAGAAATTGTGGGACAAATTTTGGTGACATTTTTACCCAATTCCCAGTATATGAAAATGTATAAAACTTTAGGCTAACCCACAATCCAATCTTGGTGGTAAAAATGTAAATTATTTTTTCTTCACTGCACAATGATATAAAAATCTGTGACACACCTGTGGTGTCAATATAATCACTGCACCCCTAGATGAATTTGAGACGTTTAATTGGTAAAATGGGGTCACTTTCGGGGGTTCTGCTGTTCTGGCACCTCTGGGGCTCTGCCAGTGCAACATGGCACCCTCAAACAGGTGCAGCAAAATCTGCACTGCAGTATGGTATCACTTCCCTTGTGAACTTTGCACTGTGCCTCAAAAGTAGTTTTCAACCACATATGGGGTGTCGGTGAACTCAGGAGAAATTGTACCCTAGTGGGTAAAATGTGTTTTTTTTTTTTCACGTTTTCATGTTTATAAACTTCTGTGAGCACCTGGAGGTTCAAGGTGCTCAAGACACATCTAGATAAGGTCCCAAAGGGGTCTAATTTCCAAAATGGTGTAATTTGTTGGGGGTATCCACAGTTTATGCACATCAGGGACTCTCCAAACATGGCATGGCGTCCACTAATTATTCCATCATATTTTACATTAAAAAAGTCAAATGGCGCTCCTTCCCTTCCAAGCCCTGCCAAGCGCCCAAACCGTAGTATTCCCCCACATATGGGGTATCGCCGTACTCAGGAGAAATTGCACAACAAATTGTATGATCAATTTCTCACGTTACCCTTAAGAAAATGCAAAATATGGAGCTAAAATATTTATTTGGGAAAAATGAGATTTTTTTTTTTTTTTATTTCCATGACTTAACATTATAAACTTCTGTGAAGCACCTGTGGGTTCTAGATGCTCAATACACATCTAGTTAAGGCCCCAAAGGGGTCTAGTTTCCAAAATGGTTTCACTTGTGGGGGTTTCCACTGTTCAAGCACATCAGGGGCTCTCGAAATGCGACACTGCATCCGCTAATTTCCCAGGTAAACTAAGCTCTGCACAGCCCTTATTAGTGTTTTTGCTTTTTGTCTTCTGTTGGTTCCTTCTGGCACTTTGAGTAATTTCTCACCATCTTTAGATGGTGTCACGCTGTCTAGCAGATGTATAAATATATAATGTCAGTAATCTATCAAGTGGGACAACATTCTATATAACATATAAATAGGTAACATTAACATGTATATATAGCATAGTATTACCTGACATAATATCCTGTGGGTCAATACTGAATCCTTTTCACGCTGTCTCTGGCTAGAGGTGGACCGGGGTCTATGCTGACCCTAAACTGGGGTCCTGACTAGTCCCTCTACCTGGAGGTACTGTTAATGGTACAGAGGTCCAGGCCACCAGCATAAACCCTGTCTCCTATAAATCCCTGACCACTGTAATCTAGTCCTTAGAAGGACCCTGATTACCACCATAGGGAATGGACAGGTAAAGGTTAACAAACAGTATAGACAAACGAGACAGACAGGGGATAAAGTAAATACTGTCTTGCATACAACATTAAAACACAGAGGGAACACCAAAGGTCTAGGAGATAAACTATAAGCAAGGTGAGGAGAAACAACAAAAGAGCTCTTAGCTTAAGTCTTCTCAGAACCGATCCTATCTGCAGTCTGTATGAATGCTTTCACCGGCATCTAACCAGCAGACTGGCAGCTATATAAAGGAAGCTAATTAGAACATAATCAAAAGCAGCCGGGCGAGGCTGGACCTAGTCTTAGCAAAGAGCTAGGTAAAATTAACTCCCTCATTACCAAACACAAAGAAACAGCAACTCAGCTGCGAGAAGTCAGAATGTGCAATCGCGACAATCTTCGTGGCGATGCACCCATGACAGATGGGCATTGTTTCTGACAACTGTGCACTGTTATTTTATTTTTTTTTTTATCTGTGCATCTTTACAATAATTACCATTCTGCATGAACCTGGTATCTGTGGTGCCTTGCTTTTGACTGATCACTGTCTTCACTATGCAATCTTTTTTCATGTGTATTCTTTAAACATTGTTGTTATATATTGTTAATAAACTTTCTTTTATATATTTTGGTTCTGTGCATCTTTTTCTGTTATATATTCAATCTTGCTATTGTTGCACCATAACCGTCCCATGTTTTCCTTACTTGATACAGGGTTACTTGACTAGTGACTATTATTTTCCTGTTTTTCTAGCCTGTATATGTTTCTATAATGTGTGCACAGGCTGGATATCCAGAAACTGTGATGTGCTATAGCTACTCTGCGTGCAGTTGCAATTATCCCAGATTATATGTCACGTTGTTTAGGATATTTTAATAAGTTATTAATATTTCTGTATTTTGTTTTTTTAAGATACCATGTTCAAATTGAAGGGGGAAGAGTTCCTGTTTTCTCTGTCACTTTTCAAGAACCTGAGAACGACCCTCGAAATTGCTGTTACCTTTGGGCTGTTCAAACAAGTCAAAGGTAATTGTTAAAATCCAACTAACATTGCATTCTTTCCCCAAAATTATTTTAAATTTCAAATATAAGGGATATGAATTCTGTCATTTATTTAGCTCTCCATTCATGTTCTCATCGTATTCTTTTAATATTTTCTACTATAGTGGCAGAGATTTAAGCTTGCATTTGCTGCAGTTGGCTTTTGGGGGCAGGAAATATTTACCATCAGGACAAACTATGTATGAGGTAAGACTTTGTATTCTGTATGGTTTGTAATTTAAAGGGAATCTGTCACCCCATTTTTGCCTTATGAGATAGGGCCACCGCCATCAGGGGCTTATCTACAGCATTCTGTAATGCTGTAGTTAAGCCCTCGATGTCACCTGAAAGTGAAGAAAAATGAGTTATATTATACTCACCCAGGGGCGGTCCGCCGTCCGGTCCGGTCCGATGGGCGTCGCGGTCCGGTCCGGGGCCTCCCATCTTGTAGCGAAGCCGGCCTCTTCTTTCCGTCCCGTCGCGGCTCCAGCGCAGGCTCACTGCTCTGCCCTGGTGAGGGCAGAGCAGAGTACTACAGTGCGCAGGCGCTGGACCTCTCTGACCTTTCCCGGTGCCTGCGCACTGCAGTGTCACTCAGGTTGTCACTCATGATTTTATGATGCATGGCTCCATCCATTCTCCCATTGATGCAGTGAAATAGTCCTGTGCCAAGCAGAGAAACGCCCCCAAAACACAATGTTTCCACCTCCATGCTTGACAGTGGGGACTGTATTCTTTGGGTCATAGGCAGCATTTCTCTTCCTCCAGACACGGCGAGTTGAGTTAATGACAAAGAGCTCAATTTTTGTCTCATGTGACCACAGCACCTTCTCCCAATTACTCACAGAATCATCCAAGTGTTCATTGGCAAACTTCTGATGGGCCTGCACATTATTATTATTATACATTTTTGTAGCGCCATTTGTTCCATGGCACTTTACATGTGAAGAGGGGCAAATATAGACAAGTACAGTAAACATGAGCAATACAAGGCACACACAAGTACAGAAGGAGAGAGGACCCTGCCCGCAAGGGCTCACAGTCTACAGGGTGTGCCTTCTTGAGCAGGGGGACCTTGCGGGCACTGCAGGATTTTAAACCTTTACAGCATAATGTGTTAGCAATGGTTTTCTTGGTGACTGCCGTCCCAGCTGCCTTGAGATCATTAACGAGTCCCTCCCCCTCCACCCCCCGTGTAGTTGTAGACTGATCTTTCACCTTCCTCATGATCAAGGATACCCCACGAGGTGAGATTTTGCATGGTGCCCCAGATCGATGTCGATTGACAGTCATTTTGTATTTCTTCCATTTTCTTACTATTGCACCAACAGTTGTCTCCTCACCCTGCGTCTTGTGTCTGGTTTTGTAGCCCATTCCAGCTTTGTGCAGGTCTATGATCTTGTCCCTGACATCCTTATAAAGCTCTTTGTTCTTGCCCATGTTGTAGAGGTTAGAGTCTGACTGATTGAGTCTGTGGACAGCAGTCTTTTATAAAGGTGACTATGTAAGGCTGGGTTCACTTTTGCGTTCCAGGCTGCAGCACCCTGCTGTGTACTTCTTTCCTTAAGCTCCGCCTACTTCCGCATGCGTCTTGCATACCTATCTTTAACATTATGTACGCAGGGACATGCGTTGTATGCGGACCTGTCTGTGTGTGTCGTTTTGACGTGCCCGCCAAACGCACAGAAATGCAACATGTGGCACGTCAAAACGGCGGACGCATCCGCATACAACATATGTCCCTGCGTACATAATGTTAAAGATAGGTATGCAGGACGTATGCGGAAGTAGGCGGAGCTTAAGGAAAGAAGTACGCAGCACGGTGCTGCGGACTGGAACGCAAATGTGAACCCAGCCTAAGACAGCTGTCTTAATGCAGGTAATGTGTGCAAACTGTAAAGCGCTGCGGAATATGTTAGCTCTATATAAAAATAAAGATTATTATAGAAAAAAAAAAAATAAAGATTATTAAAGAGTTGATTAGGAGCATCTAACTGGTCTGTAGGAGCCAGAACTATTAATGGTTGGTAGGGGATCAAATACTTGTTTCTCACTGTAAGATGCAAATTTATATAATTTATACAATGTGATTTTCTGGATTTTATTTTTGATATTCTATCTCTCAATGTCAAAATTAACCTACCCTTAAAATTATAGACTGTTCATGTCTTTGTCAGTGGGCAAACTTACAAAATCAGCAAGGGATCAAAAAATTATTTCCTTCACTGTATGTGTATTTATGTGTGTGTATATACTGTATGTGTATGACATGTCTGTGTGCGTGTGTGTGTGTATATATATATATATATATATATATACATATATAAATATGTATATATATATATATATATATATATATATATATACACGCACACATACATACATACACATGTGTGTGTATATATATACACATACATGGGCAGCACGGTGGCTCAGTGATTAGCACTGCAGCCTTGTAGCGCTAGAGTCCTGGGTTCGGATCCCATCAAGGACAATATCTGCATGGAGTTTGTTTGTTCTCCCCGTGTTTGCGTGGATTTTCTCCGGTTTCCTCCCACACTCCAAAACACATACTGATAGGGAATCTAGATTGTGAGCCCCATCGGGGACAGCGACGATAATGTGTGCAAACTGTAAAGCGCTGCGGAATATGTTAGCGCTATATAAAAAAAAAAAAAGATTATTATATATATATATATATATAATTTCTATAATGGTCATTAAAAATCACAGATAAAAAACCAAAAAACTGTATAATTTAGGTGAATGGGATGACTTATCCATATCTGTCAATTTATTTATTTATTTATTTTTTTTACAGAACTTGGAATATTGTGAGGAAAGGTATAACCTGGACCTTTCTGCTAATACGCTGTTTTTAAGAGGTCAAACAAACAGCATGAAGTTACTGGGCTGTCAGACTATAGAAAAATTCCGTGCTCCTAGTGAAAGAGAAGACAGTCTCGATGATGGTTAGTTTTTCTTTTATTTTCCTAATGTCGTTTTTTTGTTTTACAAGGCATATACATATTCAGAAACAGATCTGCAATTTTGTAAATTTCCTCCAAAAGACTTTTTGTACAATACAATAAACTTATTTTGGATGCCAGTGTTAATCAGAAGCACTGGATTACGGTTTTTCGAATGTAATAAATTTAGACCATCTTGGTCTGTCGGTTCACCCTATTATATACGATCAATTTCAAAAATTGTAAAATCCCTTTTAACCCTTTATTTTTGGGCCTTTAGGACAAACTTTTTTATTTTTCATTATCACATTTCTTTGAAGATATAGCTGAATGAGGCCTTGTTTTTTGTGGAATTAGTTTTCTTAGTAGAAATAGGAAAAAATTGTAAACAGCAATTCTGCTGTTTTTGGGTGTTAATTTTTGTGCCATTCACGTGCTGCACAATTGGAGTGTTCACTTTATTCTCAATCACCCTGTTCATGGCGATGTCCAATTTCTTCTGTAGTTTCATTTGTTCGTAATTTTTGAACAATAAATGGTTTTTTAAATTGTTTTGTGTCTCCATATTCTGAAAGTCATGCATTTTAGTTTTCCGTGAAGGTAGTTGTGTGAGGGCTTATTTTTTGTATGACTAGTTGTAATTTTCAGTGGTACATACGTATTTTACTATACTTTAAGGGAGGTGGAGTGTACAAAAGAAACAGCAATTCTGTTGGTCATACTGTCAAGTCAGGAATTGTTTCTTTTCTTTTATTATGCTGTTAACCATGTGGTATAAATAATGGTAGTTTTATAGTGTGATTACAGTGATACCCAATTTATATTAGGGTGCTTTCATTTTGCATTCTGTGTCACCGTTGGGGCTTACGTCCAAAATCCCTCGCAAAACGGGGTCTGGATGCATGCGCCAACGGGGCCAATAGACTGCAATGGTGACGGCAGAGCTACTTGTTTGGGACTATACACCTACAGGAGGCAGAAACTCAGACGTAGTAGTTTTTTTTTGTTTTTGCTGTTCATTATGAGGGCTGCCTTTCTATCGGTATCTTTTACCATGTAAAAGTTTGTACCCTCTTTTCTTTTTTAATATACTTTTCTGGGTTCACCATGCAGCATAGCATAAATAAATATTGAGATAATATAGTAATCGGAGATACCGAATGTGTTTTTAAAGGACCTTTTTTTTTCTTCACTAAGCAATATTTGGGAAACTGAATTTGGGAGGATGTTTTTAACCTTTTTGTTATTTATTTTTTGCACTACAATATTAGTACTCCAAGGGCACTTAAACATACAACCTTATGATCATAGCTAATGCACTATGCTGCAGTGGATTACCTAGCCTGTCCCCTTTCTTACTGATAACCTATCAGACTCTGACTCTGGCAGTATCTGTTATACTCTACTGTATGGCAGACCCGAAGGCTATTGGTTACCATGGTCCATGGTCCATTGGCACTTCAGCACACAGTACAGCTGCTGAGAATGGTCTTACAAAGGGATCACTCTCCCTTTGCCAAATTCCTTGTGTGCTGTTGTCACTATTTACAACGGCCTATCCGCCAAAAAATAAAGTTACAGCTCTCAGTATATAGCGACAAAAATCCTACTTTTTATAAAAAAAGCATTTTTACTCTGTGATAGCAGCAAAACCTAAAAAAACCTATATAAATCTGGTATCTCTGTAATCTCATGGGCCCAAAGAATAAATTCGCATCATCACTCATACTGCACAGTGAACTGCGCAAAAATAAAAATAAGAACTATTCTTGTACAGCTGTCTATTTGTTCATTCTACTTCATAAAAATCGGCATAAGGCTCGGCTTACATTTATCCTGCGAAGCCGCTGAGCGTTTATGTTGGGGTTTGTGTGTAAATTCCCCAAAACCGTGATTCAGACAAATCCCCGGACGGAACCACTAACGTATGAGGCAGATGGAGTCACTTTGGACAAGTCTTTGTTCCGGAGATGTCACTTTTTTATGCGCCTTTTTAGCGCACAAATGTGGGTGGTCACAGATCTGTGTATTTCTAAAAAGACTGAGACCACCAGAGCAGATGCCAAATGGAGTACAAAGTGTCTCCATCTGCCTTATTATGGTGGGTCTGAATCGCATTTTTGTGGGATTTACACAGAAACCCCTAAGTGCTTAGCGTAGAACACAAGAATGTGATCCCAGCCTTACTCTGGAAGTGATGGAAAAATATGATGTACTCCAAAATGTTTCCAATAAAAGCCCTAAGTTATCCCGCACAAACCATCCCCCACTCAGGTCCGTCATCTGTCACTGGAACTATAGGGGGTTCCCCCATTCCTGGTAGAACAAAGACTCTGGAAAAGCAACATAACTCCCGCACCCTCAAATAAAATCCAGTGAATTCTGCGCTCCTAATTCCAAATGCCCCCCTCTTCCTGAACCCACTGTGCCTAAACCACAGTAAGTGGCCACATTATTGGCATTATTGTAGTGGGTAGAGAGCAGTTAACAACAGTTTACAAGCTGTTTGTCACCAGAAGCATAAACTGGGCACAGTGTATGGGGGCACTACAATATATGGAGGGCTCTACATTTTATGGGGACACAATGTACGGGCACTAGACTGGCAGATTTGTAATTCTCCAGAAAAAAAGCCTGGCGTAGAAGTTACGTAATAGTCACTGCAGCCGCATATCAATTCATTAAGAAGTGCAGTTTCTACGTTGGGGGGGGGGGGTCACTTTTTTTCTGCTCTTCTGGCACCTTTGAGGGTCCACAAATGTTGCCCGCAAGCTATTATAGTAAAATCTAGCCCTGCCATGTGCCCAAGCAAAAGTTTTTGACCACATATGGGGCACAGTAACATTCAGGACAAATCGTGCAGCAAATTATGGGTACGTTTTCTCCTATTATCCATTGTGAAAATAACAAATTTAGGGCTAAAACAACATTTTTGTGATAAAAATGAAAATTTTCAGTTTGAAGATCTAATGTTATAAAATTTTGTGTAGTACCTGTGGGTTCAAAATGCTCACTGTACCCCTGGATAAAATCCTTGAGGGATGTAGTTCCCAAATTTCCAAATAAGGTCCATTTTCTCCTGTTAACCTTGTGATAATAACAAATTTGGAGCTAAAGTAAAATTTTTGTGAAAAAGTTGATGTGAATACTTTTCCGTCCAATTATGACAAGAGTATTCTTAGAGTGATACCTTTATTGGCTAACCAGAAAATTATATGTTTGCAAGCTTTCAGAGCACAGGGGCTCCTTCTTCAGGCAAGATTACAAATAGATTAATAAAGAAAAAAGCACATTTAAGAGATACTACAGTAGGACATTTGCTCATGTGGTGGGAGGTGTGATGCCTCATAAAGATAAGTCAAGGAAATCGAATTAGCATTTTCTTACAAATTGAGAGGCAGTGGGGATGTTCTTAAGGGTATGCCACACTAAACGAGATCGCAAACGAGATCGCAAACGAGATCACTAAAACGTCACTATTTAGCGATCTCGTTAGCGACCTCGTTGTGTGTGGCATGTAGCAACGATGTGGCCCCTGCTGTGATGTCGCTGATCGTTCACTAGAGTTCTGGACCGTTTTTTGATCATTGGCGTCCCGCTGGTGAGCCTGAATCGCTGTGTTTGGCACCTTTTGCGAATGACGAGCGACCTCGTTTGTGACGCATGACTGTTTTGCGTCACGGAGTGGATCGCAATATCTGTAAGTTCTCTTTTGCGTCACAGAGAGGATCGCAGAAGTTGCAAAGCAGGCTAGCAGGACGCAGAGAGCAGGAGCGATGCTGGAAATTCCTATGAATCAGAAGCGCTCAGTACATGCTAATGACATCCTAACGACCGCCAAAGTCGTTAAAGAGATCGCTGACCGCTGATGTGTCGTTTATGAGATCTCCTGTTTGGCAGCTACTAGCGACCTAAAAGAGATCACACCAACGATTGCGTTGTTATCGTGATCGCTAACGAGATCGCTAAGTGTGGCAGTACCTTTAGTTGTCTGCAGTCCTTCTGCTGGAAGTGTGAATTGTGTCCATGTAGTGAGTCATAAATCCAGGTGTTAAATTGAGTCCTAGTGTCAAAGACCCTTATAAGTTTGAATTCCCAAATTTTTCTCTCCATGTCATCCTTAAAATGACCTTTTAGTATTAAGACTTTTATGTCTGTCATACAATGTCCAGTTCCAGAGAAATGTTTTCCCACAGGCGTGTCCATTTCATTCCTGATTGTATGTCTGTGTAGATTCATCCTTGTTTGTAGTTTTTGCATGGTTTCCCCGATATAGATGTGCTTTTTTCTTTATTAATCTATTTGTAATCTTGCTTGAAGAAGGAGCCCCTGTGTTCTGAAAGCTTGCAAATATATAATTTTCTGGTTAGCCAATAAAGGTATCACTCTAAGAATACTCTTGTCATAATTGGACGGAAAAGTATTCACATCAATTTTTCTGCCTAACACGGTACCACAATATAATTTATTATTGTACACCTTGTGAAAAAGTTAAATGTTCACTTTTTTCCTTCCACATTACTTTATGTAACGGGTCTGGGAGGCGGAACCTCTGAGCTACTATACAAAGGGGCGGACCTTGTAAGAGAGCGGGTGGCGACCAGGGTGGACGGGCAGGTAGTAACAGCAGGCGCGGGTTAAGTCTCTGGGGATGCTGGAGGTAAGCCAAGTTTTTGTGGTCAGTGTAAATAATTACCGGATGAAGAGCCCCCTCGAGTAGGTAACGCCACTCCTCCAATGCCAGCTTGATGGCCAATAACTCTCGGTCTCCTATGGAATAATTACGCTCAGAAGAGGAGAAGAGTTTGGAGAAGAAGCCACAAGTTACCATCCTCCCGGAAGATGATTTTTGAGTAAGTACCGCTCCGGCTCCAGAGGAGGAAGCGTCAACCTCCATGAAGAACTGCTTGTTGCCGTCCGGGCGATGCAGCACCGGGGCGGAAGAGAAGGCCTGCTTTAAGGAAAGAAAGGCCTCCTCTGCTTCGGGCGTCCACTCTTTGGGGTTAGTACCCTTACGGGTAAGTGCGGAAATTGGGCCAGTCCGGGAAGAGAAGTGCGGTATGAAGAGGCGGTAGTAGTTGGCGAAGCCCAGGAACCGCTGAATGGCCTTCAATCCCTCCGGTCGGGGCCATTTCTCGATGGCCGACAGTTTCTCTGGATCCATTCGTAGGCCGGTCTGAGAAATAACGTAGCCCAAAAACGGCAGCGAGGTCTGCTCAAAGAGGCATTTCTCAAATTTAGCGAAGAGGTGATTCTGCCTGAGCCTGAGCAGAACCTGACGAACGTCCCTCCGGTGAGTCTGGAGATCCGGAGAGAAGACCAAGATGTCGTCCAGGTACACCACTATGCATGAGTAGAGAAGGTCCCGGAAGATGTCATTGACCAACTCTTGAAAGACGGCAGGAGCATTACAGAGACCAAAGGGCATCACTAGATATTCATAGTGGCCGTCCCGGGTGTTAAATGCAGTCTTCCATTCATCCCCTTGATGGATACGGACCAGGTTGTACGCCCCACGGAGATCCAGTTTGGTGAAGATTCTAGCCCCCCTCAAACGATCAAATAATTCTGGAATGAGCGGAAGGGGGTACTTATTCTTCACCGTGATCTGGTTAAGACCTCTATAGTCTATACAGGGGCGGAGAGAGCCGTCCTTCTTTTTTACGAAAAAGAAGCCTGCTCCTGCCGGGGAGGTAGATTTCCGGATGAATCCCCTGGCCAAATTCTCCTCGGACATCGACCGGGTCTCAGCAGCAGATAATGGGTAAATACGCCCACGGGGAGGCGTAGTACCAGGTAACAGGTCGATAGGACAATCGTATGGTCTGTGAGGAGGTAATGTCTCTGCCTCTTTTTTATTAAAGACATCAGCAAATGACCAATAGGGAATCGGAAGTCCAGGTAGATTAGTTGGGGTAGGAGAAGGACAGACAGGATGAACAGGAACCAAACACGTCTTATGACAATCCTGTCCCCAGCGAAGAACCTCTCCGGTCTGCCAGTCGAGCACGGGTCCATGTCTCTGGAGCCAAGGTAGCCCTAGTAAGAGGGCGTGAGAGAGTCCAGGCAGAACATGAAAAGAGATGCTCTCAGAATGCAGCATTCCCACTTGCAGAGTTATGGGTTCGGTGATGAGTTGGATGGGGTGTGGTAAAAGACCCCCGTCCACAGCAGCGACTGATAAAGGTACAACCAGAGGTTTGGTGGGAATGCGGTATTTTTCTACCAGGGACTGTGACATAAGATTCCCGGCTGCTCCAGAGTCAAGTTGGGCTAGTTCAAAATAACGATTCTCCCCACAGAGAATTGAGACTGACAGCAGCAGAGATGGAGAGGCTTTCTCCTTGTCTAGGTCGACCTCTCTGAGCGAACCTAGACACAGGCGTTTCCCGACCTCTCCGGACAGGTACGAATCCGATGCTCCTTACTGCCACAGTAGTAGCAACTCCCCTCGGCACGGCGTAAGTCCTGACGGGTTTTGACCATCTTGGTCTGGTCGACCTGCATAGGCTCAGGAGAGTGTAATTGGGGAGAAACGGAGGGAGTGACGGGTTTCTGAAACGTAGGAGCTAGACGTGGAAACCTCCTCTCACGGGTGACCTCTTTGGCCCGCTCCTGGAACCGTAGGTCAATCCGGGTGGCGAGAGTTATAAGGTCATCGAGAGTGGTAGGAATGTCCCGACCGGCGAGTTCATCTTTAATACGGCCGGACAAACCCTCCCAGAAAACGGATACCAGAGCGTCGTTGTCCCAGGCCAGCTCCGATGCAAGGGTACGAAACCGTATGGCATATTGGCCCACGGTGAGACTTCCCTGACGGAGGCGTAGCAGAGATGATGCGGATGAGATCTTTCGTCCGGGTTCGTCAAAGACTTTCCGAAAAGCCGCGAGAAAGGCAGGCAGGTCGGACACCAGAGGATCTCCTCTCTCCCAAAGAGGATTCAGCCAGGCCAGGGCCTCCCCAGTGAGATGGGACATGATGAAGGCAATTTTGGCCCGGTCGGAGTTAAACTGGTGGGAGAGGAGTTCAAAGTGCAGAGTGCACTGATTAATAAAGCCCCGAGCCTGAGCAGGGTCGCCTCCGAAGCGAGGAGGTGCGGAGAGCCGGGGTCCGTGACAGGAGCCCATGGTATTGGGGAGCAGAGGGGCTGCCGGATTGCGAGTCATGGCACCAGCGGTGGTTGCTGGTGGAGCTGTCAGAGTGTCCAGGCGAGAATTGACATTCCGCAGGTGACCCAGGATGGACTCCTGTTGGGACTTCTGACGGGACAGTTCATGACACAGGTCCGAGATGGAGGGAACTTGGGCGCCACCGGGTTCCATGGCCCGAGCAAACTGTAACGGGTCTGGGAGGCGGAACCTCTGAGCTACTATACAAAGGGGCGGACCTTGTAAGAGAGCGGGTGGCGACCAGGGTGGACGGGCAGGTAGTAACAGCAGATAACCGGGGTAGTCTCTGGATGAACGGGCAGGAAGTCGCGGCAAGTGACCGAGGCAGTCTCTGGATGAGTGGGCAGGAGGTCACGGCAAGTGACCGGGGCAGTCTCTGGACGAGTGGGCAGGAGGTCACGGCAAGTGACCGGGGCAGTCTCTGGATGAGTGGGCAGGAGGTCACGGCAAGTGACCGGGGCAGTCTCTGGACGAGTGGGCAGGAGGTCACGGCAAGTGACCGGGGCAGTCTTTGGATGAGTGGGCAGGAGGTCACGGCAAGTGACCGGGGCAGTCTCTGGATGAGTGGGCAGGAGGTCACGGCAAGTGACCGGGGCAGTCTCTGGAGGAGTGTAGATACGATCTGTGATGGCTGAGCCTCCAGGTAGGCTAGCAGGAAGATAGAAGATGAGCGCTCCCAGGTGAGCGAGCGAGAGTCACTGGAATAGCAGAAGATGACGGTACGTGACGGCAGAGCCTCCAGGTAGGCTAGCAGGCAGGTAACAGATGAGCGCTCCCAGGTGTGCTAGCAGGCAGGTAACAGATGAGCGCTCCCAGGTGAGCGGGCGAGAGTCACTGGAATAGCAGAAGATCACGGTACGTGACGGCAGAGCCTCCAGGTAGGCCAGCAGGCAGGTAACAGATGAGCGCTCCCAGGTGAGCTAGCAGGCAGGTAACAGACAGCAACCTGGCAGGAATCAGACAGGTATCTGGCAAGGACCCTGAGGACTGAAGCAGAGTAGTGAACAGTGCAACAACATTGCTCGGGCACCTCCATTTTGGAGGAGGGGCCTTATATAAGGTGAAGTCCTCCGGCCTTTGGCCGGGGACTCCTTAGGACGACGCGCGCGGCCCCTTTAAGAGGGAGGGCAGCGCCCGTGCGCACGCCCTAAGCACAGTGGCAGGAAAGGAGCGTGCGCCGCCAGCAGAGCGGCAGGAGGACGCCGGACCTGGAGCAGAGGGGTGAGGGGAACAGCGTCCCTGCCTGGCAGAGGGCAGGGATGCCGGCGCTAAACTTTAGTTCCTGTGACGCACCTGAAGGATTAATAAACTTCTTGAATGTGGTTTAGAGTACCTTGAGGGGTGCAGTTTTTAGAACTGTGTCACTTTTGGGTATTTTCTTTCACATAGGCCCCCCCAAAGTCACTGCAAATGTGAGGTGGTCCCTAAAATAATGGATTTGTAAATTTTGTTGGAAAAATTAGAAGTTGCTGATCAAGTTTTAACCCTTATAATTTCCTGACAAAAAAAATGTTTAAAAAATGATGCAGATGTAAAGCAGACGTGGGAAGTGTTATTTATTAACTATTTTGTGTAACATAGCTCACTGATTTAAGGGCATAAGAAGTAAAAGTTTCAAAGTTGCAAAATGTTCGCCAAATTTCAGATATTTTCACAAATTAAAGTCATATCGAACCAATTTTTTCCACTATTATGAAGTACAATATGTCAGTAATAAACAAAAAGAAGCACCTACTGACCGAGTGGAATGTGCCTTAATCCCTGTGGGCTAGGCCAGCGCTTGACGCGGTAGGACTTCTGAATAGCCGAGCGAATTCACCTGGCTATTATGGACTTTGATGCCGCTAATCCCTTCTTGTGACCTTCAGGGAGAATGAATAATGCGTCTATCTTGCAGAAGGACGCCGTTCATGAGAATTACCTTCGGAGGGCCCTCACCAGATGCAGAGTGTGAAGAGCCTTCTCGATACGGTGAATTGGAGCTGGACAAAAGGATGGCAGGACAATGGCCTCGTTGAGGTGGAAAGAGGAGACCACCTTTGGCAAGGATGGAGACGGCCTGAGAACCACCTTGTCTTGGTGGAAAATTAGTAAAGGTGCTCGACAAGACAGGGCGGCTATCTCCGAAACTCGCCTGATTGACGTAACGGCGACCAGAAGGGTGACCTTCCATGAGAGAAGGGTTAGTGGAGTGTCCTGTAACGGTTCAAAAGGTGTCTCTTGTAGAGCCCCCCAGGACTAGGTTAAGTTCCCAGGCCTCTAGCGGCATTTTATAGGGGCGGTACCACATGGGCAACTCCCTGAATGAAAGTTCTCACTTGCGGCTTTGAAGCGATCCTGCTTTGGCACAAAACAGATAAGGCCGAGATCTGACCTTTGAGGGATCTAAGCGCCAGGCCTGAGTCCAGGCCGGTTTGAAGGAATTCTAAAATGGTGGGAATGGAGAAGATGAGAGAGGGACGCTCGTGGCTTCTGCGGTGATAGATGTAAGCTTTCGAGCATTAATCATGGTGGAAACTACCTGCTGGGAGAACGCGTCTTGAGTTAGGATCCAGGATTCCATGGCCAAGCCGTCAAACACAGGGCCCCTGAGTTCTGGTGGTAAATCGGTCCCTGGGTGTCATGTGTGCATTGCCACGAAGATCGTCGCGGTTGCACATTTTGACTTCTCACAGCTGAGCTGCTGTTTCTTTGTGTTTGGCAGCTAGGGAGTTAATTCTGTCTGTGCTCGGTGCTGGGACTGGGTGCAGTTTCTCCCGGCTGCAATTGATTATTTGTTGATTGGTTTCCTTTAAATTCCTGGTTGTCTGCTTGGGGAGTTGCCAGTGAAACCTTCATGCAGACCACAGATAGGAATGAATCTGTATAGACTTTAGTTGTGAGCTCCTTAGTTGTTCTAAGCTCAACTTGGTTAGAGTTTATTTCCCAGACCATTTATGTTCCTTTGGTGTTTGAGTGTGTATGCAAGCGAGTGTTATCCTGTCTGTCTTATATGTCTAATCTGTGTATTTAGCTGAGATCAGCCCATATCCCTTTGGTGGTAGTCAGGATCCTTCTTAGGACTGATTACAGGGTTCAGGGTCTGATAGGAGACAGGGTTAGGTTGGAGACTTGGACCTCTGAACCATTATCAGTACCTCCAAGGTGAGGGATTAGTTAGGACCCCAGTTTAGGGTCAGGTTAGATCCCGGTCCACCTCTTTCCTGTTTCAGCTCATCAAGTCCTCAAGATTAACCCTGAGTTCAGCAGATATCGTGTCAGGTAAATCTATTCTATACTTACTTGCTGATGTTGCTATACTAGTTGTTGTATAGAGTGTTGTTCCTGTATTAATAGTTTACTGACATTGTATACATATCATTAGACAGCGTGACATTTTCACTGGCCTTAAAAATTATCTCCAGTTACCATGGATCCAGTAGCCCAGCTGGCTCTGCAGTTGCAGGGATTATCCATGGAGCTAACGGACATTAAGTCCAAAGTTTTGTCTCCCCTGGAGCAAACCAGAGTTGAACCTAAAGTAGCTCTCCCGGACAGGTTCACTGGTGGGCGAGACAAATTTTTCACCTTCCGGAGGCATGTAAATTGTATTTTCGGCTTCGGCCTCGATCATCAGGGAGTGATGAGCAGAGAGTGGGAATTGTTATCTCACTTCTGCAAGGGGACCCTCAATCCTGGGCATTTTCCCTTCCTCCGGGATCCCCGGCTCTACTGTCTGTAGATCAATTTTTTACTGCCCTGGGATTGGTATATGATGACCCAGATCGGGTCTCTCTTGCTGAGACAAAATTACGTAAGATACAGCAGGGAGATCGTCCGGCAGAGGAATTTGCTTCTGAGTTTCGTAGATGGGCCACAGATACTCAGTGGAATGACCCAGCTCTTAGGAGCCAGTTTTGTCATGGGCTTTCTGATAAATTAAAAGACGTTTTGGCTCAGTATGAGTCTCCTCATTCACTGGAGGCTGCTATGGCCTTAGCTATCCGTACTGATAGACGGCTTTGGGAGAGGGGTGAGGTAACCCCACTCCCTGTTGTTTCTCCACCTACCACTAAAGTCCCTTATGTTGAGGTTCCCCTTGTCTGTTCGGATGAGCCTATTCAGTTGGGAGGGACATCATTTCGTAGGAGGGGATTGGCGGTACGCCGCAGGACTAGAAGATGTTTTTTCTGCGGGAAAGAGGGACATTTTGTTGGAGAATGTCCATCCCGTGCCTTGTTGAGCCAAAAGTCGCCGGAAAACTGTTAATCCCAGGTTGTGTGGTGGACGACAACCTGGGAGTATGTATTTCATCCGCCAGTTCTTCTCAGTTCCTTGTACCAGTGGAGGTGGTAGTTGGTACGAGAGTGGAGAGATTGTCTGTTCTTCTTGATAGTGGTTCCGGGGCTAATCTGGTTGACGCTCAGTTTGCTCAGGCTCAAGGTATGCATCTGAGTGTATTGGTCAAACCGATCCCTATATTCTCCATTGACGCCAGGCCTCTCGGCCAAGGTAGCTTTGTTCATGAGGTTCATAACATTGACCTTCGGGTAGGGGCAATACATAGGGAACAATTATCTTGTTATGTGTTGGAGGGTCTACCTACTCCCATTGTGTTGGGACTTCCTTGGTTGGTTAAACATAACCCTGTGATTAATTGGCAGTCCAGAGAAATAAGCCAATGGGGTGAGTTTTGCAAAAGCAACTGCATGAACACAGTCATCAGTGCTGTCGTGCCTAGTACATTGCCTCCTTTTTTGGAGGATTTTGGGGATGTTTTCTCTGAGGAGGGGTGTCAGGAGTTGCCTCCTCATCGCGTGTATGACTGCTCTATTAATCTCCTTCCTGATGCTAAGTTGCCTAAAGCTAGGTTGTATAATCTTTCTGGTCCTGAGAGGCAGGCTATGAAAGATTATATTTCTGAAAGTCTGGCCAAAGGGCATATTAGACCTTCATCTTCCCCAGTAGCCGCGGGGTTCTTCTTTGTGAAGAAGAAAGATGGAGGCCTACGCCCTTGCTTGGATTTCCGCGAACTTAATCGGATTACTGTTCGAGATCCGTATCCACTCCCTCTTATTCCTGATCTCTTCAATCAAATTGTTGGCGCCAAATGGTTCTCTAAATTGGATCTCAGGGGGGCGTATAATCTGATTAGGATAAAAGAGGGGGATGAGTGGAAAACGGCGTTTAACACGCCGGAGGGACATTATGAGAACCTAGTCATGCCTTTTGGTCTGACTACTGCACCAGCAGTATTCCAACATTTTGTTAATGACATTTTTCGTCACCTTGTGGGGCTGTTTGTGGTTGTATATTTGGACGACATTTTAATTTACTCGCCAGATCTTGTGTCTCATCAGGAGCATGTGAGACAGGTGTTGCAGATCTTGCGAGACAATAAACTATACGCCAAACTGGAAAAGTGTGTATTTGCCGTACAGGAACTTCAGTTTTTGGGTTTTTTGGTGTCAGCCTCCGGTTTCCGTATGGACCCTGAAAAGGTGAGAGCAGTGCTTGAATGGGATCAGCCAGGGGATCTTAAGGCTCTGCAGCGTTTTTTGGGGTTTGCTAACTACTACCGGAAATTTATTTGTAATTTCTCATCTGTCGTCAAACCTCTCACTGACATGACAAGAAAAGGGACGGATTTTTCTAAATGGTCGGACAAAGCTTGCCAAGCCTTTTCCTCTTTGAAGAAATGTTTTGCTTCGGCACCCGTTCTCATCCAACCAGATGCATCTCAGCCGTTCATTGTGGAGGTGGATGCGTCTGACGTAGGGGTGGGTGCTATATTGTCCCAGGGTCCGTCCCCTGGTAAATGGCATCCGTGCGCTTTCTTTTCTAAGAAATTGTCGTCCGCCGAAAGGAATTATGATATCGGCAATAGGGAACTTTTGGCCATTAAGTTAGCTTTTGAAGAATGGCGTCACTTTTTGGAGGGGGCAGTCCACCCGGTTACCGTTATTACTGATCACAAGAACCTGTTGTATTTGGAATCCGCTAAGCGTCTGAATTCCAGACAAGCTCGATGGTCGTTGTTTTTTACCAGGTTTAATTTTGTCGTCACTTATCGCCCGGGGTCTAAGAATGTAAAGGCTGATGCCTTGTCTCGCAGTTTCCCAGGGGCCGGGAAAACGGATGACCCGAGTCCTATCCTTCAGGAGGGGGTGGTAGTGTCGGCTGTATTTTCTGAGCTTGAGGAGGAGGTGTTAGAGGCTCAGGGGGACGCCCCTGCAGGACCTCCAGGGAGACTGTTTGTCCCAAATCTGTTGAGACAAAAGGTTATTGAGGCACATCATAATTCTGCTCTAGCAGGACATCCAGGGAGTAAGGCTACTTTAGATCTCCTTTCTCGCCGGTTTTGGTGGCCTAATGCTAATAAAGATGTTATAACTTTTGTCGCGTCATGTGGGGTGTGTGCTCGCTCTAAAACCCCTCATACCCGTCCGTCTAGTACCCTTTTACCCTTGAAACTTCCGGAGCGTCCATGGACTCATTTATCTATGGACTTCATTACGGACCTTCCTCCGTCGTCAGGGAATACTGTCATACTGGTGGTTGTTGACAGGTTCAGTAAGATGGCACATTTCGTTGCTCTTCCTGCACTCCCTAATGCTAAAACTCTGGCGCAGGTGTTCATTAGGGAGATCGTTAGACTTCATGGGTTGCCTTCTGATGTGGTGTCAGATAGGGGGTCTCAGTTTGTGTCCAAATTTTGGAGGGCATTTTGTTTACGTCGGGGGATGCAATTGTCATTTTCCTCGGCTTTTCATCCGCAGACCAATGGTCAGACAGAGCGTCTGAATCAGAGCTTAGAGACATATCTCCGGTGTTTTGTCTCAGAGAACCAAGAGGACTGGTCTTCTTTCTTGCCTCTGGCAGAGTTCGCTCTTAACAACAGGCGGAGCGAGTCCACTGGTAAGTCCCCGTTTTTTGGGGCATATGGTTTCCATCCCCAGTTTTGTACTTTCAATGGGGGGGGCCCTTCTGGGGTTCCTGAGGAGGAGCGTTTCTCGTCGTCACTTGCTTCTGTGTGGAGAGGTGTATTGAATAATCTGAGTGCGATGGGGAACCGTTACAAACGTATGGCTGATAGGAGGAGAGTTTCTGGTCCAGATCTGAATGTGAACGATCTGGTATGGTTGTCTACCAGGAATATAAAACTTAAAGTGCCCTCCTGGAAACTGGGTCCCAGATTCATCGGGCCATACAGGATCAGTTCTATAATTAATCCTGTGGCATTTCGTCTGGACCTCCCTCCTACGTTTAAAATTCATAATGTGTTCCACAAGTCATTACTTAAAAGGTATGTGGCACCAGTCATACCGTCACCTCTACCTCCTCCTCCTGTGTTGGTCAATGGTAACTTGGAATTTCAAGTATCAAAGATCATTGACTCACGTCTGAATCGCCGGTCCCTTCAGTACTTGGTGCATTGGAAGGGGTATGGTCCAGAGGAGAGGACGTGGGTCCCTGCGTCTGATGTTAACGCAGATCGTTTGGTTCGGACCTTCCACAGAACTCACCCGGGCAGGCCTGGCCCTGAGGGTCCGGAGGCCCCTCGTAGAAGGGGGGGTACTGTCATGTGTGCATTGCCACGAAGATCGTCGCGGTTGCACATTTTGACTTCTCACAGCTGAGCTGCTGTTTCTTTGTGTTTGGCAGCTAGGGAGTTAATTCTGTCTGTGCTCGGTGCTGGGACTGGGTGCAGTTTCTCCCGGCTGCAATTGATTATTTGTTGATTGGTTTCCTTTAAATTCCTGGTTGTCTGCTTGGGGAGTTGCCAGTGAAACCTTCATGCAGACCACAGATAGGAATGAATCTGTATAGACTTTAGTTGTGAGCTCCTTAGTTGTTCTAAGCTCAACTTGGTTAGAGTTTATTTCCCAGACCATTTATGTTCCTTTGGTGTTTGAGTGTGTATGCAAGCGAGTGTTATCCTGTCTGTCTTATATGTCTAATCTGTGTATTTAGCTGAGATCAGCCCATATCCCTTTGGTGGTAGTCAGGATCCTTCTTAGGACTGATTACAGGGTTCAGGGTCTGATAGGAGACAGGGTTAGGTTGGAGACTTGGACCTCTGAACCATTATCAGTACCTCCAAGGTGAGGGATTAGTTAGGACCCCAGTTTAGGGTCAGGTTAGATCCCTGTCCACCTCTTTCCTGTTTCAGCTCATCAAGTCCTCAAGATTAACCCTGAGTTCAGCAGATATCGTGTCAGGTAAATCTATTCTATACTTACTTGCTGATGTTGCTATACTAGTTGTTGTATAGAGTGTTGTTCCTGTATTAATAGTTTACTGACATTGTATACATATCATTAGACAGCGTGACACTGGGCGAGTAAGTCTGGTCGATTTGGTATTCGCCAGGGAATATCTGCGACAAGCTGTACTAACTCTGCGTACCAAGCTCGGCATGGCCATTCCGGGATGATCAGGATCACTGGGACCCCTTCCGCTTTGATCTTCTTGATGACTTTTGGAAGTAAGGGAAGTAATGGGAACATGTACTGAAGTCGGAACTGACGCCACGAAAGGACCAGTGCGTCTGCTCCTATGGCTTTTGGATCCCAGGAGAGAGCTATGAATTTGAGCACCTTGGCGTTCAATCTTGAAGCCATTAGATCTATGTCCAGAGTCCCCCAGCGATGACAGATCTGTTGGAAGACCTCCGGGTGAAGTGCCCATGCTCCTGAGGCGAGGCCCTGGTGGCTGAGGAAGTCTGCCGCCCAGATTTCGACGCCCGGGATGTGAACTGCTGAGATGACGGAGTGGTACTTCTCGGTCCAGCGGAGGATGTGTTCTACCTTGTGCATTGCCGGCTTGCTGCGGGTGCCCCCTTGATGATTGATATATGCTACGGCTGTGGCGTTGTGTGATTTTATGCGGATGGGACTGCCCACTAGGAGGTGATGGAACGATGCAGGGACAACTGAATCGCTCGTATTTCCAGGACATTGATCGGTAGACGCAACTCTAGTGGTGACCAGCTTCCTTGGGCCGTGTGATAACGAAAGACTGCTCCCCAGCCGAGAAGACTGGCGTCAGTGGTGACTATTAGCCAGTGAACCAGGAGAAAGGATTTTCCCTTGGTGAGAGAAGACCGTAGCGTCCACCATCTGAGTGTCTGCTTGACCTGCAGGGACAAGCGGCACTGCTGGTCGAGGGAGAACGGGTTCCTGTCCTAGATTGACAGGAGTGCTTGTTGTAGAGGGCGGAGGTGAAACCGGGCAAATGGAACCGCTTCCATCGATGTCACCATCTTGCCTAGGACTGCCATGCAGTACCGGATGGATTGAGGATTTGGGCGACAGAGTGTCCTGGGTCCTGCTGAATGGCTAGGACCCAGGACCTTGTTCCGAGGAAGGATCCCCAACCCTCGTGAGGGGTCCAGGGTCATTCCTAAAAAGGATATGTGCTGAGCTGAAACAAAGGAAGACTTGTTTAACCCCTTAATGACCGGAGATTCTTTCTGTTTTGCGTTTTCGGTTGTCGCTGCCCTCCTTCCCAGAGCCATAACTTTTTTATTTTTTCGTCAATATGGCCATGTGAGGGCTTTTTTTTGCGTGACAAGTTGTACTTTTGAACGACACCATTGGTTTTAGCACATCGTGTACTCGAAAACGGGAAAAAAATTCCAAGTGCGGTGAAATTTCAAAAAAGTGCAATGCCATACTTTTTTGGTTGGCATTTTTGCTATAGGTTCACTAAAGTGGTAAAAAAAAATTCCAAAGTTTGCTAAAAAAAAAAAAAAATTGCGCCATTTTCCAAGACCCGTAGCATCTCTATTTTTCGTGATCTTGGGATTAGTGAAGGCTTATTTTTTGCGGGCCGAGCTGACGTTGTTAATGATACCACATTTGTGCAGATACGATCTTTTGATCGCCTGTTATTGCATTTTAATGCATTGTCGCAACGGCCAAAAAAAAAGTAATTCTGGCGTTGGTTATTTTTTTTCTCGCTACGCTGTTTAACAATCAGATTAATCCTTTGTTTATTGCTAGATCGGGCGATTCTGAATGCGGCGATAACAAATATGTCTGTTTTTGTTTTCTTGTTTTATTTTGAATGGGGCGAAAGGGGAGTTAATTGAACTCTATATATATATATATTTTTTTTATATATTTTTAAAACAATATTTCTTTAACTTTTGTCGTGCTTCAATAGCCTCAATGGGAGGCTAGAAGCTGCCATAGCTTGATCTGCTCTGCTACATAGAGGCGATGCTCAGATCGCCTCTATGTAGCCGAATTACTGCATTGCTATGTGCGCCAACCACAGGGTGGTGCTCACAGCAATTCGGCATTAACAATCATAGAGGTCTCAACTAGATCTCTGGTTGTCATGCCAGCACACCGGTGACACGCGATCACACGGGTCAGCGGTGAGCGCATTTCTGGCTGGATGACCGGAAGCGCTTGTTAATTGCCGCTGTCAGAGTTTGACAGCGGCATATAACTAGTTAATAGTTAATGTCTGCGGGGACATTATTTTCCTGAATGATTTTGGACAGGATATCAGCTCAAGAGACTATAGCTTTAGCAACCCATGCTGCAGTAAAGGAGGGGGAGAGTGATGAGCCTGATGCTTCAAAGACTGATCGAGCAAGATTTTCTATTTGACGGTCCGTTGGATTTTTAATGGAGGAACCATTTGGCAGGGGTAGCAGAGTTTTGGATGTTAGTGAGATACGGTGGGTCAACTGGGGGGAGATTGCGCCTATTCCTTCCATATGTCCAATGAGAAGGGATATTTTGCTTCAAGCGGCTTCTGACTTGTGAAGAGTTTGTCAGGCCGCTCTCTATGCCACTTAACTATGTCTCGAAACTTGGGATGGTCGGCGAAGACCCTATTAGTGCGTTTGGTCTCCTTGAATGACACCATATGATCTGGGGTAGAGATAGTCGTCTTTGACTTTTAGTGTGTGGTTCACGGCTTCAATGAGGCTATCCACCTTCGATGACTTGAGGTCGAGTGGCTCGTCCGACTCGTATTCTGAGCTGGCTGCGTATTTTCACTTGCATTCCAAGGAATGGGGTATGGACAACTGAACACTGCGCTGGGACAAGGGCGTGGACGTGCTTGATGGTGCTAGTTGAGTGTGTGCAACGACAGGTGGAGGGCAGGAGGCATCTTAGCATGCACCATGGGCAGAGGATTGGCTTGCACGCACAACAGCGGAAAAAGCAGTGGTGTCACCCGTAGACACTGTTCCTGGACCCTGGCGTTCGGCCTTCAAAGTCGGTTACTTTGCTGCCATGTCCCCGATCATGCTGGTGGTGGTCAGGCTGGTATTTTTTCTATCCCTGCTGATGCTGGCCTGGCAGGTGTTGCAAATGGCCTTTATGGGGTTATAGGCAGAGACTTTAAAAAACAACCAAATTCGGGAAGACCTAACAGTTGTACTGGCAGCTTCCGTAGTGTTGGTGTGATGGAGAACGGTTACCCGCCTTCTGTCTGCGGCCACAACACTGCTTCCTGCCTGTTGGGGTGCTATGCCTCCCTCCCCCTGTGTGCCGCTGTCCTCGCTCTGCATGTCCTCCTGCCAGGTTGGATCAGTTACTATATCATCTATCACTTCGTCTTCCACTTCCGCACTCTGGTCCTCCTCCTGACTTTCTGGCAATTGTCTCATCATTGTCCACCTCTTGTGACACTTTCCCACTGTTGTCTTCGTGTGACTGTGGCTGCTCAAATATTTGGGCATCGCTACATGCGATCTCCTCTTGCCCCGCTTCAAGTGGACCATGTGAGATGCCCGACTTTATGGAAAAGTGAGCAGCTCTTCAGAGTGTCCAAGTGTTGGATCAGGTGTCTCCGGGCACTCGGCATGGTGGGAGGAAGGAGGATCAGAGTGAGGAATATGCTGTCCAGATTCACGGCTACTGAGACTTGACCGTGTGGAAGACAGGGTGCTGGTGGTGGTGGCAAAGTGACTGGAAGTATTATTCGCTATCCAACCAACAACCTTTTGACACTGCTCTGGGTTCAATAGTCGTGTGCTGCGGTTCCCTAGTAATTGGGACAGGAAGGTCTGGCGAGAAGATGTGGGTGTTTGTTGTGGCACAATTTCAGTTTGCCCACGGCCTCAGCATGCAACATTACCATAACGTCCAGTTCCCCCCCATCCCTTGCCACGCTCCTTGCCCATTTTAAATGGAGGACAATATTTTCCACATTCACTACAAATGGCTGAATTTGGAGCGAACTTTGTGATCTGTATGATGGAAAACCAGTTGTAGTTAGCTGGCCTGTAGGTAACTATTTTTACAGAAAACTGGTGTCAATAACTTCGCTAACACACTGCAACAATAATGTAAATGGAGGCCAGAAATGGCAGAATTTTGAGCGCACTTATATGTGATCCGTGTGACGGATAAACCACTGTTTTAAATAGATGGATTTTTAGTGCGGTAATATGGAAAGGATCTGGCTGTATTCTGCAGTACCAACAAGCAAATAGTGCAGAAAAAAGGTGTTCTCTGGATTGCTTTTTAAGCAATCAGGTTTAAGATCCAAAAAAAAATTATTCCTCGCCCCAGATACCTGTGGCTATGTCTAGAAATATCTGAAAAAGCCGCAGACAGAACTGGAATGGACCCTCTTTTTATATGCACTGCAGTCTGCCACATACACTGCCTGCCTGCCTAGCACTGATATCTATGCAGCGGGATTAGTCCTCAGAAGGACTGTTAGTTGAGATGGATATGTGTATAATATATTGTGGTATACCTACACTAACTAAGAAACAAGCAAATGTCTCCCCAGCTCAGCAACAACTCTCACTAATGTACACTGCCTGATTCCAAAGTAGACTGTGATGAGCATGGCGGTGCCAGGTCTGATATAGACCTGATTATGCTGTGCGGCCAGCCAATCACTGTAATGCCACAACCAAGATGGCTGAGGATTACAGTGTGTGTCAGACAATCCCTGCATGTTGATTGGCTCTCTAAAGAGCACCAAACATGCAGGGAGGGGACCTGAGCTCCCGTCGAGCAACCCCGGAAATATTCAGCGAGCTCCAAGCATCTTGAGCAGTGAGATGCTCGTGCGAGTACCTAGTAGTGGCGAACATGCTTGCTCATCACTAGTAATTTGTCATCAAATGCAACATATGTAACCTTTTATGTAATATGGTTAAAAACCCATACAGAAGAACATGTAAATAGTATCCCAAAACCTACTACACAAGGTTTCCAATGCTTTTAAAAATTTGATTATTTTATACTGCAATTTAAAAGGGTTGCTCACTACTCGGACAATCCCTCCTCAATCCCGGTGTATTTCCCCAGTAAAATACTACATATAGTCATCTGTGGTTCCGGGGCCGTTCAAGAGAAGGTGTCAGCACGGGCTCGTCCAGGGGTCCCTGTGGCCAGTCAGTGCTGGGTTCACTCTCCCCTATGGGTGTTATTTTACTGGGGGAAACAAGACTGAGAAGTGGTTATCCCAAGTAATGGACAACCCATTTTAAGACAGTGTCGTCTGAAAATGCAGTGCTCTGTATGCATGTACTCTGCTGTGCGCTGTATGCATGTATTCTGCCATACTCTGTGTGCATGTACTCTGCCGTGCTCTGTGTGCATGTACTCTGCCGTGCTCTGTGTGCATGTACTCTGCCGTGCTCTGTGTGCATGTACTCTGCCGTGCTCTGTGTGCATGTACTCTGCCGTGCTCTGTGTGCATGTACTCTGCCGTGCGCTGTGTGCATGTACTCTGCCGTGCGCTGTGTGCATGTACTCTGCCGTGCGCTGTGTGCATGTACTCTGCCGTGCTCTGTGTGCATGTACTCTGCCGTGCTCTGTGTCCATGTACTCTGCCGTGCTCTGTGTGCATGTACTCTGCCGTGCTCTGTGGTCTTTTACTCTGCCGTGCTCTGTGTGCGTGTACTCTGCCGTGCTCTGTGTGCGTGTACTCTGCCGTGCTCTGTGTGCGTGTACTCTGCCGTGCTCTGTGTGCGTGTACTCTGCCGTGCTCTGTGTGCGTGTACTCTGCCGTGCTCTGTGGTCATGTACTCTGCCGTGCTCTGTGTGCATGTACTCTGCCGGTCTCTGTGTGCATGTACTCTGCCGTGCTCTGTGTGCATGTATTCTGCCGTGCTCTGTGTGCATGTACTCTGCCGTGCTCTGTGTGCATGTACTCTGCCGTGCTCTGTGTGCATGTACTCTGCCGTGCTCTGTGTGCATGTACTCTGCCGTGCTCTGTGTGCATGTACTCTGCCGTGCTCTGTGTCATGTACTCTGCCGTGCTCTGTGTGCATGTACTCTGCCGTGCTCTGTGTGCATGTACTCTGCCGTGCTCTGTGTGCATGTACTCTGCCGTGCTCTGTGTGCATGTACTCTGCCGTGCTCTGTGTGCATGTACTCTGCCGTGCTCTGTGTGCATGTACTCTGCCGTGCTCTGTGTGCATGTACTCTGCCGTGCTCTGTGTGCATGTACTCTGCCGTGCTCTGTGTGCATGTACTGCCGTGCTCTGTGGCATGTACTCTGCGTGCCTGTGCATGTACTTCGTGCTCTGTGCATGTACTCTGCCGTGCTCTGGTGCATGTACTCTGCCGTGCTCTGTGTGCATGTACTCTGCCGTGCTCTGTGTGCATGTACTCTGCCGTGCTCTGTGTGCATGTACTCTGCCGTGCTCTGTGTGCATGTACTCTGCCGTGCTCTGTGTGTCATGTACTCTGCCGTGCTCTGTGTGCATGTACTCTGCCGTGCTCTGTGTGCATGTACTCTGCCGTGCTCCTGTGGTGCATGTACTCTGCCGTGCTCTGTGTGCATGTACTCTGCCGTGCTCTGTGTGCATGTACTCTGCCGTGCTCTGTGTGCATGTACTCTGGGCCGGTCTCTGCGTGCATGTACTCTGCCGTGCTCTGTGCATGTACTCTGCCGTGCTCTGTGTGCATGTACTCTGCCGTGCTCTGTGTGCATGTACTCTGCCGTGCTCTGTGTGCATGTACTTGCCGTGCTCTGTGTGCATGTACTCTGCCGTGCTCTGTGTGCATGTACTCTGCCGTGCTCTGTGTGCATGTACTCTGCCAGCTCTGGTGCATGTACTCTGCCGTGCTCTGCGTGCATGTACTCTGCCGTGCTCTGCGTGCATGTACTCTGCCGTGCTCTGCGTGCATGTACTCTGCCGTGCTCTGGTGCATGTACTCTGCCGTGCTCTGTGGTCATGTACTCTGCCGTGCTCTGTGGTCATGTACTCTGCCGTGCTCTGTGGTCATGTACTCTGCCGTGCTCTGTGTGCATGTACTCTGCCGTGCTCTGTGTGCATGTACTCTGCCGTGCTCTGTGTGCATGTACTCTGCCGTGCTCTGTGTGCATGTACTCTGCCGTGCTCTGTGTGCATGTACTCTGCCGTGCTCTGTGTGCATGTACTCTGCCGTGCTCTGTGGCGTTTAAACCTCTTCTAATAAATCTTGTATTAAGTTTTAACCTGCAGGTCACAAGTTTTATCAATGACAGAGAACGCCCTCTGTCATTATTACCGACTGCAGGTAATGTTTATGTACATTACAAATGTTTGTAACAAAATGTTTTTCTTTCAGTTACATCACCTGATACCAGTGTGTCAGTATTTAGCTGGCAAGTTAATACCTATGGACAAAACAAGCCTTCGATTTACATGGGAGTGTTTGATATAAATCGTTGGTATCAAGCACAGATGCCGGATTCTTTAAGGTAAGAGGTGAAGCTGTTTGTTTTTTTTTTTTTGTGAAAGAGGAGAGTGATTGCATTCCTTTCATTGTATACCCCAAATATTGTTTTCGCTTTCTCACAGGCCTGGTCAGTTTCTTAGAAACTGTTCATATTTTGCATTTTGGTCTCTGGAAGCCTTGACCAACATGACTGAAGACACCATCTTGGACGTTCTTGTACATGAACATAGTTTGAGTAGAGCTGTTCCATCTGCATATCCACCACCAGAACAGTTCTACTTTCCAAGCAGCTGTAATTTTGGTAATTATTCTTATTCTTATTCTTGAGTAGTAAAAAATTAATTTATCTATTTTTCCTATCTAAAGTAGACATTTTAATATAGTGATGACTATGTACTCCTCCTGCTCCTAGGCTCTATGATAGTAGATGCTGTGGCATATTACTGCACTCAGATTTTGTGGACACTGCCATTATGCAGTAACGACCAATTAGCAAAATCTTTGTTTTCGCTTGTTTAACCCCTTGCATGCTGCTATCAAAGCAGATCACATGAGAAAAGTAAAGGAAAATTCCCCTTTTATCGCTTTATTGGCATATTATGTGATACAAGCTGTACCCATGAACAGATGGCCAAGGGGCAAATTGAGGGCTGTCTGTTCAGAATTATTGTTAGGACTTTCTTGGGTAATTGTACTTGCATACAAGTGAAATTACACATTATTATGCAACCTCAAGAAATAAACTAAAAAAAAAAAAAAAAAACTAAAACAAAAAATTAAAAAATATTTATAAATGTATTAACTGGTGCTTCAGATATTAAACTTTCAGAAAAGCGATACCCCCTGAAAGAAGCCTACGCGAAACTTGTTTATGTCCTCTCCCCTGCCCTCTTATACCTATCGGGTTATTTACATTATGTGATTCCATTTATTGGACCTAATGCCTTATCTGTATATGCATTTACACTTTACATATGTTCAATATGGTTTAACCTTTTTTTGCGCATGAACTTGAACTTTGATCCACTCTTGTCTGTTTTAGGGTATATAGACACTATGCCCCTTCACATTATAAAGTGAACCTGTCAGCAGGATGTGGCTCAGTAACCAACAGACACTGTCAGGTTGGCCCCGGTGAAATGATTAAAATGATACCTTGGGTGATGAAATCCGTCTTGTTATTGTTTAATCTTTAGTTGTAGTTTTCAGTTAATGAGTTTCTCGTGCTTCGGGGCGTCCTGAGGGTGGGGTGGGGGTGTCTTTATGTGGTGCTCTGTTACATATGCATCTGTATGGCTTATGACAGGTCACTGATCCTTCACTGACCTGCCTCCTATTTTACATACTGCATATTGTGGGGTTAGAGAAAAAAATTACATTAAGCAAAACATTGCTGGTGGCATCACCTGCGCAATAGCATGTATCACATTATGCATATAATATTGTAGGGTAAAATAAAAATGTAACTTCATCAAAATGACGCTGGCGACGCATGTGCAGTAGCATCTATCAAAACGCGATAGATACTACTGTACATGCACTGCCGGTGTCATTTTGATGAAGTTACATTTTTATTTTACCCTCCAATATTATATGCATAATGCGATACATGCTATTGCGCCGGAGCCATTTTGCTTAATGTAAATTTTTTTTTCTAACCCCACAATATATGCATTATGTAAAACAGCACCACATAAAACCCCCACAGACTGCCCTGAAGCACGAGAATCTCATTAACTGAAAACTACAAAAGTGAACTCTCCAGTGCCAGTGTAGCTGGAACTCCCTGCTCTGATGCTGAACTCGCTGGCTGGCTGTTGACGTGATATCAATGCCATACACCAGGAGCAGTGGAAGAGACTTTACAGGTGGACCTGGGGACGGTAAGTACAGCGAGGTTTTTATACCAAACTGTGCCTGGGGAGCAAGATTTCTTGAATGGCAACAACCCCTTAATGTTGGTATAGGTAGGTGGAAATGGCAAGACTAATCATGTTTGCATTTAACTTGTATTTTCTATCTTGCACTGTTATTTTGAGATTTGATTAGAGATTTATTTTTTAGTGCTCATTGCCAAGGTTTCTGGTCAATGCGGCTGACTTGGAGTGGTGGACAAACACACAAAGTTGCAACATTACATGTAAACAGAGACTAGCTGGGATCTGATGATCGCTTATGTGCAACATGTGCAAAAGCTCCTACATGTACCAACTCTCTAGCCCCATTCATTACTATACAACGCCTCCTGAGCACACCCAGTACCTGAGGAGTAGTTCTATAGGTCGGCTCACCTCTCCCATCATTAGTTGGTCCCCTCGCTTTTCCTCGTCACCAGCAGGTACAGTGCTCCACCCCTCAATCTCTTCCTCATCTTGTCAGCAGCAACGATGTGCCACCTGTCCATCCCACGTCTCATCACCAGGAACAAATGCTGCTTCTCCATCTCACCAATCGTCATCCAGAATGATGTGCTACTTTTCTGTCCCTTATTCTTCCCCACCTGTCTACAGCGAAATCAAGGCATCAACTCCACTCTGTCATCAGTAGGAAAGATGTGCCATCTCGCCATCCCACTCCTCGTTATTAGCAGGATATATATGCTAACCATTCATGTACCCCATACTCCCCACAATCTGTCATCGGCAGGAGTAATGTGATTCTCCTCAGTCATCAGCAAGAAACTATCTTGGGGAAAGAAACCTATTAAAAACAATGTTCATATAGAATACATTCTGTTATATAATAGATATGAAAAGCTAACTAGCAACCTATTCCATTTTTTTATATTTAGCATTACTAAAAAATGGTATACATGACCTAAAACACAGAAACCTCTTACAGCACTGCTCGAGCGTGTCTTTTTTATTGCACCACTGGAGTATGTGCTTTAAATCTAATTCCCCTGCCCCCCTGTCTGATACTCTCCTTCTGACATATTCATTGTTTTCACCGCCGATCCCGTCGGCCTTAAGTGAAACGTAACCTGCCTGCTGCTACTGTCAAAAGATGGCGCCACTTGACCTGAGCCCAAAAAAAAGAAGATCCTGGAGGGTACGAATATGACCGGGGCAGAGGAATTACATTTAAAGCCCCACTCCAACGCTGGAAAAAAGAAACTGCTGGAGTGGTGCTTTGACTTAATTTTTCTTTTGAATATCTGCTGAAATATGAATTCCTAAGGCTACTTTCACACTTGCGTTTTTTTTTCGCAGTGCATCTTGCGCTATCGGACGCATGCGCAATGTTCCCCTATCTTTAACATGGCAGGCGCAGGGTCTAGCGCTTGCACGCGTTCATGTGCGTTTGTCGTGCGCTGCACATTTTCCCGGTGTGCGTCCATACGCGTTAGACGCTACATGTTGCATTTTTTTTTCAGCCAACCGCTTTAAAAATAAACGCATGCGCACGTGTGCGCATGCTATGCGCAAAAAATAAAATTGCAGTCTATGGGGGCGCTGGCGTGCGCATGGCTTTGCGCTCGTCAGCGCTTTTGCACGCACACGATTTTTCTGTAAATAATGGAGCCAGAGATGATGGAGCCAGAGATGATGGAGCCAGAGATGATGGAGACAGAGATAATGGAGCCAGAGATGATGGAGCCAGAGATGATGGAGCCAAGATGATGAGCCAGGATGATGAGCCAGAGATGATAGAAATGTGACACATAGACAACGCATGCGCCAAAAAAACGCAAACGCATGCAAAACGCATGAAATCGCAGACAAACGCTGCGTTTTTTTGTCGAAATGCGCATGCTGATGCGACTAAATATCGCAGCGTTTACAAGCGTTTGCATGCGTTTTTTTAATGCGCTTCATGTGCGCTCGAAACGCAGCGCAAAAAAACGCAAGTGTGAAAGTAGCCTAACATACATGTTCCCAAAACTTAATAAATCAACAAACATTGTCTTGCAAAGCTAGGCCTTATACAAACATGATGTCTGAACATCAAAATGCTGAGGGTCAAACAAAAAAAATTCTGTATGTCCTTAGAACCTTCTGCATGGAGCCATATTGTGTCATGAACTTTCACATGTTCTGCCTTCAGACATTGCTGTCATCAACATTTTTTCTTTCCAAACTTTTTCTAATTTAGGTTTAATGATGTTTTTCCTTTTTTTGTTTTCTGGCATATTGAAGATGCTACTTGCTTGTTGAATTCAGGAATTGTCCACATCCAATGCAACGGCTTTCAGAAAGAGTAAAAGAACAATACATTTTTCAAAACTTAAAATTTTGACAAATTTGCTTGAGATTGTATTTATCAAAAAAGATTATTATTTTTTTAGCTTTAAAGAGAATCTGTCAGCATGTTTTTGCTATGTAAACTAAAAATATCATGACGTAGGGGTTAAAACACTGAACTCAATGATGTCACATGTCCGGCTGGATGGTGTTTACTACTGGAGCTTTAGCCTACGTGCCCACGATTAGGAATTATTTTGGACGCTGCATATTTTACTGCGTTCTAAGAAACACATATTTTTAGGTTATCACGCAGATTTACTGCATCTAATGACAGTTTGTTGGCAGCTACAGGGATTTTACATGCCGCGGCTCGTAAACCGGCACTGTAGGTCACTTTGCGCAGCATTAAGTAGAAGCACAGTGGGCATGGGATTTTGATCAATCCCATCCACTATGCTAGTAATGTAGAACACAGCTTTTTGGGCGCAACACAAAAGTACTGCTTCCAAAACGCTGCTATACCAGATTTTAGGCACGTAGCCGTAATCACCTTATGATTAAAGGGGTTATCCACTTCTAGGACAACCCCTTCTTGATCTAAATGTTTGTCACTGATCAAATAAAAAAAACTTATACTCTCCTCCCGTGCTGGCGCCATTCTAGCGTTGTTAAACCACTGGGAGACAAAGAGATGCATGCTAAAAGATGCGGATCTCCTAATATATAACAAGAATAAATTTTAATCGTAACAACACATGCAAATAGACAATTTAAAAACATTTAAAAAACCTGAACATGGTTAGATGACAAGTTATGCTCATGATATGGCAATAACAATCCTCCACCAGTTACTGTTGGCAAATGGATAATACATGGCTCTTGAAAAATGGTCAAAACACCGATTGAAACATGGATATAACCATACTCCACGTGTATATATAGGCAGCCTATGGCAATAAAGACCCATATTCACAGCACCATGCTTATAACCTAACTCTAGTTGAATGACAATATAAGGCTCATGACGTGTAATAACCGTTAAGTGCAGCTGGTATGAATGAATAGCATTGCTGAGTCAAATAACCCAATATAATAATAATTCTAGTGTTGTTGGCACTCGCGGTCCTGGGCTCTCACGCGGTTGTTGTGACAAGTGACCCCGATGCCCAATCAGCGCCAGTGTCATTGTCCTCGCCTTTGGACAAATTGAACATGAAGAGGAAGTCCGGGCTGCAGCTGATCTCTCACTTCCTCTTCATTTCAATTCGACAGGAGGCGAAGACAGTGATGCCAGCGCTAATTAAGCACCGGGGGTCACATGTCACAACACTGCACGACAGCACCCAGGAGAGCGAGTGCCGACACTTCGAGGAATGGCACAGGAAGGGAGTTTAGGCTTCATCATTTTATCGGGGCCAAGTGAGGGGAATGAGAAGTTGTTGTCCAAGTGGTGGACAACTTCTTTAACATGTGGCTTCACCAAGCAAGTGATACAGCGTTAAAATTTGGGTCTCTTTGCTCTCAGAGGAGGTAGCAAAAACGTGCTGACAGATTCCTCTTTAATAATTAAATCTTCCCTAGAACAGTTTATATACAGTAAATGCAAATACTATTCTACTATTGTGCTGCGCAGATTACTCTGTACTTCTGGTTGTCACTTTCGTTTCCCGTGACTACTATATTTGAGCTAAGTCCACTCAGCTTGTTTACACTTGTCTGTGAGTTTTGGAGCTGCGAAGCTCACCCGTTCCTTAGTTATGGTATATGCATTACACATTTCACGTCTCACTTGTTCACCACTGTTTACTATTATATGATTTTATAGGCAGCTGCTATACTTGAAGGATAGTCAGGTAGATGTTAGAGAAAGGGGATTGAGAAAAGGTGATTGACGTTAGGTCATTTTGTTTGGTGAAGTTCACATAACACAAGCTCTTTGCAATTTTTGCGAAAAATTTTAGAAAGTCGTATCATAAACTTGACTGTTTTTACAGTGGTTTCAGTAAAGCATGTTTTAGGATTCTTTGATTTTATTTATATATCTTTTTTCACACTCCCATAGAGAAAGTGTGTTGGACACATTAGGAAAGCTACACCTGGAACATCCTACATTTTGATGAAAAAAAACATAATTCGTGTAGTGTTAATTATTTTCTGATTAGCTTGTCTCTAAAATCTGTCCAGTGGTTAACTAGAACACACTGAAGATAGTAGCACTGTGTGAAATGCATCTTTATTCACACATGACGTCTTTGTAGTTTGTTTGTTTTTTTGCTGCATGTTTTTATAAAACATGCAGCATTTTACAGCACCAGCATAAGATTTCTGCAATCTCACGCACATGCTGATTTTTTTTTTATTGTTTTTGCCATTGTATGCTATGTCTGAACAAAATCCAAAGTTACATTCATGATTCTGCTTGTGGTTGGAAATCATTACTGAGTAACTAAACCTTCAGTAGAAGTCTGGCGTGAAGAAAAGTTTTGAAAAGTCGCAAAATTTTGTGCAACACGTGGCTGCACAAAAATGTAGCGACTCTTGTCATTTCCACACCAAAGTCTCCCAGCTACAAAAGGGTTGGGGGATACAGAGCTTGGCAACCTCCACTTGTCAAATTCATGAGCCATGGTGTTTTTCCACCACAAACCTTGCTCCACTCCATGACTAAAGTAAGATTTGTGTTGGTGTGCACGCCACTTTGTGTTTCGTCTGTTTCATAGAGGCTGTCCTTTCACTTTTTCCCTCCCCCCCTCATCAAGACTGGCATGAAAATCGCTGGATTAATTTCCAATATGAAGTGATGGTGAACTTTATGTATATACTTAGTTCCAATGTTGGTTGTCCTAGTGTAGATCTCATACTGCATTATTTGTTTTAAGACTCTGCACTACTTAAAGAATATGGGATCATCTTTGAATGAAGAAATTCCAGATGCTTATAACAGGTGCTTAGTAGCTGGTCTCCTCTCTCCAAGACTTGCTGATGTTCCACCTTCCAGCCTCACTCATGTAAGAGCCATTTACTGCCATGTTATAATTTGCTTCCTAGAAAATTCTGCCTTTACAGCTTATATTTAATACTTAGGAAGAACAGCTACGAGCTGTGTTGTCCACTGCCATTGAAACTAGCTCCATCAGTCTTTTTACCCGTTGTATCAAGCAATGGATTAAAGAAGGTAAATGTATTCACATTTATAACTGTGTAAAATATGCTGTTCTGACTTTTCTTACATAGTTCTGACTTGTGTAATTCATTTTTAAGAGCAACCCAGGTCTGCTCCAAACCTTCGCTTTGTGCTTGAATGGACATGGGATAAAGTGGTCCTTACGAAAACCAATTTTGACAGAATTTGTAAGTTTTCATATTGTTTTTTGTAAACATATACTGTAAATGAGAAAATGGCTTTAAGTTTCAACAATTAAAGGAGATATGTCAGCTCTTGTAAAATGTATGTTTTTTTAAATACTTGTCATCATTAACCCTTCAGGACCGTTGACGATATATTTACGTCAAAGGTGGGTCCTGCTTTGATGTGGGCTCGCTCACTGAGCCAACATCTTCCCCTCACTTGATGGCTGATTTAATAGTGATTAAGAGCCGCCGGTGCAGCGATGCTCCCCCACGGCTGTTAACATGAAAGTCCTGCGTCAATTACATACTAGCGGTATTTGAACACATGCCGGTCGCACAGCGCATCATTAATCCCACCTGTCATGTGATTGTGGTTTGCCAGTGGTTTGTCATGAGTTGGGGGTCTGCTGCTGACCCCAGCCTATCATTGTGAATATCACTGCGAATGCTGACTCGTGGCCGGCATTCATTGGAGATCGTCATATCTCAATACATGCTGGAGAATGGCAATAAGAGGCAATCACATTTTTTTTATTTTGTTGTTTATTATAAATATTGGATTTTTTTTCTCCACTTTAAATACTTGTACTGACCTGGGGAATCATATTACCATGTCAGTTTTACCATATAGTGAACATGTAAATAAATTAAAAATAAACAATATTGTGGAATTGCACTTTCTTTCTTTTTTTTTTTTTTTGCAATTTCACTCCATTTGCAATTTTTTTCCCGTTTTCCAATACAATTTGTTCAGTAAAAACCAGCCTCATACTGCGATATTGACAGAAAAATAAAGTCATTGCTTTCGCGGAGTGGAGGTAAAAACGAAAGCGCAAATAACGTATAATCGCAGGATCTTGAAGGGGTTGTCCAACAGAAAAATACATATTTTTTATTTTTCAGGCATCATGGCTTTTAAAAAATGAAGGCGGTCTTGCCTTGCAGCCCTACGCTGATCCATTGCATCGTGCCTGGTGGTTTGTTGCCAGCTCTCGGAAGCCATATTGGCTATGTTCTGGAGTCACAGGATTGCTTACAACCTGATGTTCTGCAGCGGTCAGGTGACTAAGAGAGAGTCATCAAAGTCACAGTCATTGACGTGCTCTTCTAGTTACCTGACCTCTGCAACCAATCGCAGGCTGCAGTGCGGTTCCGTACTTGTGAGCAGAATGCTGAAGCTTAGTATGTCTCAGTTTATAAGTTTTAAAACATCATGCCTTAAAAAAAAAAAAAAATCACTGTTGACATTTGTTTGATAAACTTTAATTGCCTTTTTCATTTGATGTTTCTCATGAAATGTGTGTCGCCAGCCGTTATCGTTACCAACAAAAGAGCAGACACATTCATTTATAAAATTAAACAGAAATGTTCAGGGGGTGTAACAGTACCGCACAAAACTGTAATTAATGCTTTAAAAATATAGGGCTAAGGCTGCTTTCACACTTGCGTTTGAGCGACCTTGCGCCTGTCTGCGCACGGCCGGCGCTAAGCACGCCCCCTGCCATGCCTCCTCCCGGCGGCTCCGCCTATGGGCGCATGACGCCGCATGCGACCTGCGTACCCTATCTTTATCATTGGGTACGCAGGCCGTGCGCAGGTATGCATTTTGCGGCGCATGCGTCCTTTTGACGGTGCGCCGAGCGCACCAAAATGTTGCATGTTGCTTTTTGGTGCGCTCGCCGCACCAGTCAAAAGGACGCATGCGCCGCCAAACGCATACCTGCGCACGACCTGCGTACCCAATGCTAAAGATAGGGTACGCAGGTCGCATGCGGCGTCATGCGCCCATAGGCGGAGCCGCCGGGAGGAGGCATGGCCGGGGGCGGAGCTTAGCGGCGGCCGTGCGCAGACAGGCACTGGTCGCTCAAACGCAAGTGTGAAGCCAGCCTAAGAGACACCTAGAATGTGAACAGGTCATCAGTATAGACTTGCTTTTTTTTCGGTTACGTTTCCACAATGTGGTTTTGTTGAGTTTTTGTTTTGTTTTTTTAACACTGCCTATTTTTTAAAAAATGCAAGAAATGTATATTTTACATAATGGGTGGAGAAATGGTGCAGAAAATCTGCAACATTAAAAACTCACTGAAAGCTCATTGTGGGAATGTGGCCTATAAAAAAGAAAATAATAGTAAGAATGTCTGTCTAGTCTGCAAATGGGAACCTTCATTTACATTTGTTTTACATGCATGATATGAAAATCTGTTCTGATCATGTAGTGATCATAGACAATGGCTTGTTGTAGCAAAGCTGTGATATTCCTACTGTATGAAAATAACCCCGCGTGAGATCGTTATGCAGAACTGGAATACGTTAGTTCTTTTATGGTATAAGGGGTAACGTTCTCCTTTGTGGAGAGTGACATACTGGCCCTGGTGTGCCAATGTAAGGAGGCTTATTCGCCGTGCAATGCTCCTCTGGGAAATTAAATTTGCAAATTTCCTCTTCAGAGCGAAAAAGGACTAGAACTCTATAGCGCCATCTGTTGGAAGCAGCGATCATACAAGTCATTATCGACTTTTGTCCATTGCTTCATTGGGGGACACAGGAAACTGTGGGTGTATGCTGCTGCCACTAGGAGGCTGACACTGTGCAAATATAAAACTTAGCTCCTCCTCAGTAGTTTACACCCCACTAACCGGGGCCAAGCTGGTCAGTTTAGATTAGTGTCAATAGAAAGTGGACACGGGTCTTTTACTAGATCCATATCTACCTCAGTTTTCGTTGTTTCTTTTAAGATGGATCTTCTTGCCTCTGGAGGGATACAGTGTGAACAGTCACAAGTGTACTCCCACGTGGAGACTGAGTACGGCGTGTACTGCCACCCCGTATTTTCATATGTCTAGCCGGCAGGACCTCAACCCCTAAACATGAAGCGTGTTTAGGTGATCCGAACATCGGTCCTGGCGCCTGTCTCCTACCCACTCGCCCGCCAGAGCCTGTGGGTTTCAGGAGGCATAGAGGTCCCACAACCCCAGGAGGCTTGGATGTCTAAGGATGCTATCAGGAACGTAGAGGGACTTCCTTTTCCTTCTTTCCTGAGGTGCTGAGAAGTTAAGGTTTTGTGTTTCCCCTCATCTCTTCCCCTCTGTCCCTTTTTTTTTCCGTAGAGTCTGAGGTTTAGAATAGTCTTATACCTCTGGGTGTGGTTTCCTTCTAGCAGGGTCCCAGAGGGGTAGTTTAGACCTCTGAGTCTGTAGGAGCCTGTGTGGGAGCTACTTGAGGCAGGATCGGTGGGCACAGGGTTTGTTTTTTTCTTTTTTTTTTTAGGCCCCTGCTTCTGTGTGGCCTAGTTGCAGAGGTTAGCTCTGACGCCCTCTTTCCCAGATTTTTTGAGCGGGCTTTCCTCCCGCCCATTGCAGGCACGCCCCCTTCCTCGCTTAGCTTTTGATTTGAAGGTCCTTTTCTCTTCCTACGCTCGCCGTCTGCTTTCACCTGGACCCGAAAGGTGGCGCTTTCTCAAGGTAACACAGGCACTCCTGCATCTTCCCGCAGCACCTCTCCTGATGCCAGCATTACACTGCTCTAGGTAGAGAGTTCAGCTGCTCCTACCCCTTCACTACTGCAGAGTGTGGGACCGACTTCCTGCTGAGAAAAGACTGTATCCTCCAGCAGTGTCTGCTGTGGCTCAGTGGCCAAAAAAAAAAAAATGCGGACCACAAATCGCTTGCTCAAGTGTTTCAACCCGTAGACAGAGTAGAGTTTAGCCTCCCTCTGATCCTGAGCTGGCTGCCTCTCCCTTCAGGAGAGATGATAGGACAGGACATACTTCAGGACCGACTTCGTGGTGCGGCTTACTACACAGCCGGTTGTGTGACTGTTATTCTGCCTAATGCCGTCAGGTATGCAAACCTGGTCCGCAACACAGAATCGGCTCTCTCCTATACCCTTTCTCCAGGGTTCGCTCCATGGTGAGTCAGTCGCAGGATACTGAGAGCCGATTGCAGCACACCTACCAGGTACAATACGGTAGATTGAAGCCGTCATCTTTTCAGTGCATTAGACGTGTCTGCTGCAGTGGTACTGGTGTTCTGTACCATATTCAGATGAGTCAGAAGCACTCTCCTTCACATTCCTCACGTTCGATTGCAGCAGTACTCTATCCACTATCTGGGATTTAGAGGCGGCACCTACCAGATACATTTAGTCGATATCTGCCGTCTTTTTCCAGTTGTTCAGATGTGCCTGGGATTGATTGCTGCATCTGTCATGGTATTCACCCATAGTCTGAGTCAGAAACACCCTCTATCATGTACCTCAGGGTCATTGGCAGCATCTGCCTACGCTCCCTTGTATTCACCACTCAAAGAATCAAAGGTGCCTGGTATTCATCACTTCAGGTTGGCTGCAGCAGCGGTACTAGTCTGCTTGCAGACACCAGATAAAGCCTTGAGCACAATAATCTTATTAACTCCGGGATTTGGTTTCCGAAAGTTGCAGGAACAAGTTCCCCCCTCTTACAGGGATTGAATCTTACTCTGCGCAGGCATCGACCAGTATACGAAGGCTACTCCAGGCCTGGATCCAATAAGGAGCATGGCGACAGCAGGTGTTTTCCTTTGGCAAGAATCGTATCCTTATCAGTATTTTGACAATTACATTTTCACTGTTATCTGCGGTGGTTTTGTGACTCATACCTAGGTAAGCGGGTCCACACACTAGAATCATTGCCCTGTCCCAGATAGTACAGGACCGATAAGGTCGCCCAAGACGTCATAGTGATAATTGTTCCTTTGTCAGTCATGTTTTCTTCTGGATGCTATGTGCTCCTTCCCATGGCCAACTTTCCATGGACTTGGCTGGTCTCCTCCCTCATGGATGTGGCATACTTCAGTTCTTCTGGGGCGTTTCCTCCTAATTTCTCCCTGTTCGGAGTAGGGCGGTATCCATCTTTCTGTTCGGGCTCGACTGCTCATATACTATTGTGCTTTCCAATGCCCATCTTGACAACTATTTGCATAGTCTTTCTATATGTCCCCGTCCTTTTTACGACCAGCTAGTAAAACCGCAGCATCCAAACTCCGGGTCCTCCAGTCAAGATGTAAATATGATCTACGTAGGGAATCCCCCTTTTATATGCCCCTTTCTCTCCTCCCTGAGTTGGTTCCGGAGCCTAGTTGTAACTCAGCCGCCTTGGGGCTGCTTCTGTTTTCCTTTCAGGGAGACCTGTTTCTCTTTTCGTTGGTTTGTTTTTTTCCTGTGGGGTGTGCACGCTTCCTTGATTCCTAGCAGCTTCCTTCGTGTCTTTGGAATAGCCCGCCTCTGGTGGCCATCTTTTTCCTGCGTTTCTTCTTGTCTTTCTAGCAATTTTCCCATGGTTTCCTGTGTCCCCAATGAAGTGATAGAGGAAAGTAGATTTTGGTTCTTACCATAAAATCTTTCTCTGAGCCTTCCTTGCGGGGACAGTACCAACCATTTTTTTCTAATTCCGTTTAGGTTGCTTGTCCTACTGCTTTGACACTAACTGACCAGCTTGGCCCCAGTTGGTGGGGCATACAGTACTGAGTAGGTGCTAACTTTATTTGCATAGTGACGGCAGCATACACCCATGGTTTCCTCTGTCCCCCAATGAAGGCCGTGAGAGATTTTACGGTAAGAACCCAAAATCTACTTTTTTAAAGAGCCTTGCAATGTGAATTAAGATAAAAGCAGCACCCTGAACACCGTTTTGGCAAATTGGGATTCTGATTTGGCTTGTATGCAAAGTCACATTGCAAGTCTCCTTAAAGGGTCGATAGTGACTTGTAGGATTGCTACTTCCTAAGGTGGCGCTATAGAATTCTAGTCCACTTAATCTCGGAAGAGGCAATTTGCATATTTATGTACAAACCAGGGAAGAACACAGTCATGAAGCCCATTAGAAAAAGTAAAATGACAATCTTTATTTAATTGAATCAGATGAACAAAGGATAAGGTTAAATAGGGCTAAAAACATGGTAAAATTAGTAATACCACATCATCTATATAGTGCCCAAAGGGCAGGTAAGTCACAGGCAGTAGTAAAAGTATAAGTACATAGATGAATAGATATATGTAGTCCATGCAAACAAACATCCCAGTATATATAGAAAGACAAATTAACTAATAATACCTTAGGGATGCAGACGCATTAATGCGTCCCTAAGGTATTATTAGTTAATTTGTCTTTGTACATATACTGGGATGTTTGTTTGCATGGACTATATATATATCCATCTATGTACTTATACTTTTACTACTGCCTGTAACTTACCTGCCCTTTGGGCACTATATAGATGATGTGGTATTACTAATTTTACCATGTTTTTAGCCCTATTTAACCTTATCCTTTGTTCATCTGATTCAATTAAAGATTGTCATTTTACTTTTTCTAATGGGCTTCATGACTGTGTTCCTTCCTGATTTGTATATCTGTTTTACAGTTGGTCCTCATTTGTTTTCCATATCCTATGTGGGTTAAACTAGCCTATTACTTTTTGGCTATTTGAACACTAGGATTATGAGCAGATGTTCTTTCTATTCTACTCACTTTATTATGCTTGCCAAAATTATTTTTTGTTACCTCATATCCTTTTATGGTAAACATTCATATGGCAGATAACGTGTTCTTTCCTGCAGGTGCACCGCTTTTTGATGGTTCATGCAATTTCATTGATTCTCAGACACTGCAGTCTCTACATCGCTGCCAGCTGCGCCTCAGTAATCTTAAAATGGTCTTGGACTGTTTTAAGAACGAGGCCAAACAGATCACAAAACAAGGTATGCAAAGTCCTACCTAACACATCTATTTGTTTTTACCCGAACAAATTTAATTTTAATAATTAAAGTATAAACATGCTAGAATTTTAAGTGTGCCGATCATTAAATCACCACTACAGCGTGTTTTTTTTTTTTTTTTCCTTCAGCTTTAAATGTAAGCCCCCTACCCCTGTTCTTGTACTCGCCTTTCGGAGTCTTCAGATTTTACCGATGCCAGTCCGTGGTGTCATCTTGTGAGTGCAGCTTCTGACTCCCCGTAAGTCAGAAACTATGTCACAAGAGCACAATACAAGTCTATGAGAGACAGAAAAAAGCTCTCATCGACTTGTATTGAAAAGTGACCTCCGACGCTCGATGAAACACTGGAGCAGCCTGCAGGTCACTTTTCTCCAGAGACCGACTGGAGTGGTGCTGCAAAAAGGATGAAGGCGGCAGCAGATGAGTATGATACAGGACAGGGGAATTACATGTAATGCACCACTGCTCCGGTGCAATAAAAACAACCTGCTGGAGTGGTGCCGTAAGAAATCTAAAAATGAAGAAACCAATGGGCATGTGTGCTGTTTTGAGAGTAGTAACCCTTCAGCAGTGACTGTCTTTAGCTGCATCTGCAAGGAAAGTGAAATCAGAGACCAGACAGTCACAGCTGAAGTTCTACTATACAGTGATGAGCTGCACTGCTCCTGGGTCCTTTCAGATCCAAACTTGTTACTTGTGAGCGATTAAACAGTACCAACATTTGAATTAGTTTGTAATTATGGGTGGCACGGTGGCTCAGTAGTTAGCAAATCCCACCAAGGACAACATCTTCAAGGAGTTTGTATGTTCTCCCTGTGTTTGCATGGGTTTCCTCCGGGTTATCCGGTTTCCTCTCACACCCAAGATAGGGAATTTAGATTGTGAGCCCCATCGGGGACAGTGCCAGTAATGTCTATAAAGCGCTGTGGAATTAATGGCGCTATATAAAGGAGTAAAATAAATAAATAAAATAAAAATTGTAAGAACCATACAGAAATGTAACTTAGACTCTTTCTCTCAGTAAGAGGTGCATTTCATTGAGTTTTCCGAATACCCTGAAGTCAAGGAAATCAAGTTTACAAATATTCTTGGCTTCCACTACCTATTCTAATACAGTTTTTCATTTGTCAGACAGCATCATCAAATACGTAATTTGCATCAAAGATGCATCAAAATGTTTTAACATGTGTTTGCTTCATTACTTAACAACATTCCTGTTTTCCTTCATTTCCTTCATTAGGATTACTTAACTTGACCAATAAATTTTCCGTGACCAACCTCTTAGGTCAATATGCCTCTGTAGTCCTTTGGTTCTGTCGTTGTGGTCTTCTGCCAGATAACCCAGGTAAGCCTTCATGTCAGAAAACATCTGGAGCAGAAGTGCACAGCCTTTTTGGGTCTGATCGAGCCAAACCCGTTGGCTACAATATTACCAAAAACTTGCCTTCTGACACATTTACTTTATAATGAAAGTATGAGCCATAAAAAACGAATAGTTGCTGTTTTCATTTATAGAGCTCCCACCTATCAGGAAAATAGAGGTCCCCTTATTTCCCCTGTCCCATCAACTATAATGAATATAATGGCATTCATGCATGGACCTTTCCTTCACTCATCTACACCTTTCGTGGCCCATTCTGCCAGAATATGGCTGCCCCAGAAATGACCACACACCATAATTACCTTCCCTTTCAGTGCTATGCACCCCGCTGGTCTTCTCCATGACATGTAAAATGTATGTGATCAAAGACACATGGTTGTGGGTCACACTGAAGGGTATCCTGGGCCACAGGTTATGCACTTCTGATCTAGAGCAAGACATTTTGTTTTTTAAATTTGCAAATTACCTTGTTGGATATATTATCAAATTTGTTGTGATAAATGTTTGGGTGCATTTAAATGTACATTTTTTTCAGTTTTCTTTATACTAGTTTATTCTCTTTTTTTATGTTCATTCTGTCAGATGGAGCCATGCAGTTGACCAGGCCATACTACAATTATCAGCTGATTCAGCGCTACTATACTGAGCGTCGTAAAAAGTTGGAGCATTTGTCTAGGTAATGAAAATGTGCTCTGTGTTTTCTGTAATGCTGACTTCAGTTCCCTACCACTTTTTTTCTAGTAAGTTTGTCAGAATCTCCTATTAGAGCTCATTCAGACATCCATACAAACTGAGATCGGACTGTAATGTACAGACAGGCCATCGCTCTCTTGGTGGTGGTATTTTTTTTTTTCTGACACAAACCTGAAAAATCTAAAGTAAAGTTTTGCACCTTTATTGAATTTATAGCCCTAAAATTGCATGTTATGAAACAAATCTTTCTTTATAATGGTGGTGGTTTTGTTTGCTTGTCCTGTAACCTATAGGATTTTATATTAAATGATTTGCTTTTTTCTTTTTGTTAAAGCTCTTCCTCATTTTGTAACAAGCTACAAATATAGATCAGCTAGCAGTGTAGCGGATGCCATATGCATGCACGTTCATCCTTCTCACACTGATCATGCCATTTCTGCTGCATGGAAGTGCACACATTTTAGTTGGAATGAACAGCTTTTGGTTCAGATGCCACATTGGGACCCAATGTTTTGGGTTCTTTTGTATAGATAAGAGGCTGTTAATTGCTGTCCGACCTACATTTGTCTTGCAAAGCTGCAATTACCAGGTTTTAGAAGCGCTTGAGTGTCCAGTTCTGACAGTATATAAATGACTCTGGACTGAATATTCATTGACCACATCCACATCACAAACTGTTAAGAGGGAGAAAAAAGTTAAAAATGAATTTAATATAGTAAAACATTGTAAGTATATAAATGTATATGTCTATTGTGACAGAGTCACTGGGATAGTATGCGAAGGGAGATACGTGTCACTGCACATATTGCGGTCAGTGATGTAAAAGCAGTGATTTTGCCTCCAGCACGCTAAGTGCTGAGCGGTTAATAGGAACCTATGTTTGGGCTGGTTTTAGTGGACCTCAATAGAGCGGGTGGGAGGGGGTCCACCGTATCTCCACCTGCAGGGTCCTGACAGGACCTGTGATGTCAATGTCATGTGATCATCACATGGGGTGTTAAATACCTGACCATGAGAGTTAGTGGGAGTCATGTCTTGGGAGAGCAGGAACTCCCAGATAGTCCCCGGAGGAGCTAAGCACTGTGCGGATTATCTGCAGGTTGAAACCTGCAGAGAAAGGACTCTGTTATACTTTATTTGTTTTGTTTTCCGTTAAGCCAGGAAGGCTCTGTTTTTGTTTTTCTGAACCCTGCCTTGGTGTATGCTGACGTTAATAAACCAGTAGGTGTTTCACCACCAAAGTGTTCCTGTGTCTAATTGACGAAGCAGCTAAAGCCCCCGTCTCAGAAAGCGATCTCGCTAGCGAGATCGCTGCTGAGTCACTAGTTTTGTGACGCAACAGCGATCTCCCCAGCGATATCGCTGTGTGTGACATTCAGCGACGATCAGACCCCCTGCTGGGTATCGCTGATCGTCGCTGAATGTCCTGGACATTTTTTTGATCGCTGGTCTCCCGCTGGCCAGCATGCATCGCTGCGTGTGACAGGCAGGAAACCAGCGATCCGCTGGTAACCAAGGTGCACAGCGGGTTTCCAAGCGCGGGGCTGTGCCTGGAAACCCGCTGTGTACCTTGGATACCAGCGCCCTGATGCAGGGAACTGGTAACCAAGGTACACAGCGGGTTTCCAGATGTAACTGTGGTGACTTTGGTGAGATCCCCGCTGTGAGATCGAGGGCTTCACTGGAATTATGTGTGTAAGTAAAAATAGACTGTTTAGTCGAATTTCAAATTATAGACGTTATTCTAGCTGTGTCTTTATTTACCATACAACTGTAGGATTAGTAATGGCGGCTGAATAATACCCTCATCAGCTGCTGCCTGCTGTCTCTTTTATCACTTAAATGTAACTCTCATCATTCTCCCCTGCTCTCGCTGATCGCCGGCAGAGCAGGGGAGAATGATGATAGTCGTGTTAAGCACCTGGCACCGGGGAACAGCGCTTACTGTAACGATTCTTCCCTGGCGTGTCACATGGATGACATCCGTGAGTGTGGGATGTTTTGTGGCCCATGCTGACATTAAAAAACGGACATGTCAGCTTGTTTTGCCCACGGACACATGGTCTGTGGAAACACACTGACATGTGCACGGTCCCATTCACTTGAATAGGCAAATAGCGCTCCGTTCCTCCTGAGTCTCTCCATATGGCCAAGTAGTACTGTACAGCCACATATTGGGTATTGCCATGTTCAGTAGAAATTGTGGGACCAATTTTGTTGCCATTTTTACCCACTTGTGTGAAACTGTAAAATGTTTTGCTAAAATAAACTTTTGGTGGTAAAAATGTAGTTATTTTGTCTTCACTGCCCAATGGTATAAAATTCTGTGACACCCATGGTGTCAATAAGATCACTGCACCCTACATGAATTCATTGATAGGTGTAGTTCGGTTCACTTATGGAAGGGGGTTCCGCAACGTGTGCACATACCCTGAATGTGGTTTTGAGCACCTTTGGGGGGTGTAGTTTTTAGAATGTTGTTACTTTTGGGTATTTTCTATCATATAGACACCTCAAAGTGACTTCAAATGTTGGAAAAATGAGAAATCGCTGTTTAACTTTTAACCCTTAAAACTTCCTAACAAAAAAAAAATTTTCGTTCCAAAATTGTGCTGATGTGGGAAATGTTATTTATTTAGTATTTTGTGTGCTATATCTTTGTGATTTAACGGCATGAAAATTCAGAGTTGGAAAATTGCAAGTTAAATTTTTTTTTCACAAATAAACGCAAGTTATTTCAAAGAAATTTTACTACGATCATAAAGTACAATATGTCACGAGAAAATAATGTCAGACTCACCAGAATCCAAGGAAGCGTTCAAGAGTTATTGCCTTATAAAGGGACAGTGGTCAGAATTGTAAAATTGGCCCAGTCATTAACATGCAAACCACCCTCGGGAGTTAAGGATCAGTTATATAAACTGATTAATAATATTGCAGAAAAAAATGTTTTATTGCTGTTAGGGGTATAAAAATAAGACTGTTTCCTATATTGCAGCGGTAAATGGAATGCTTCAACCTTGATGATTGATAACCTGATTTCTCGGCTTGGAGAGAGAGTTGAACATTTATGGAAGAGAGATGAAGGTGGCACAGGAAAATATCCACCTTCTACCTTGCATGTAAGAAATTCCAATAAAGCTATCTCATGTTATCTGCTATGCCATAACTGTTTTGTATTGGTCCTATCACTTGCACCACATTTATCTATACATCGTAGAGGCCAAAGTTCTTTCTCTTTCAAAGTGTTGTTGCTAATTGGATGCTGAAGTGGAAATTACAACTGAGCCTCATTTAAATGCATGTTCAGAGTAAAACAACATGTAAAGTATCTGATCTATTTCTGATATTTACTTTTCATTATGATCAGTAAAGGTTCTGGTGTGTGGACCTCCACTGATGATCAAGTTATAGTATATCCTAGTGAGTTTCATACAGTGATTACTTTTTTAGGCCATTATAATTATGTGGTAGCATTAACAAAAGTTGTCGGATATATATCTACTATTTCAAATGTCTCCTTCTATAGTTGATGTGAAGTTCCCTGATGCTTAGTGGGCAACAGAAGGTTGTCCAACAACTCAATTAGATAATTTTTATTTCTCATTAATCCATCTCCGCTGGCCATCCATCCCCCAAGGCTGCTTCCACAGTGGAGTGCTGGTGAGCCTCTAATCCGTATAGGTCACTGAAGGGGTGAGACTTGTGGGCATCCAAAAACTGGTAGGCTGAGTTTTATAACTCACCCTCCCCTGAATCACCCTGCCACTTACTCAATTACTCCTCCAAACCTCTGCCTTAGGAACTCCATCCTGGATTTGTATCTCCTTTTTATTTCCCTTTCCTAATTTTCAAAATCTAGCTTGCGGTGCCATATCATACAACTACTTTATCCCCAGCCCCCCTCCCTGCTCAGGATATTCTGACACCAGACTTTGTGTTGTCAATCAGCACTTTTCACGCTGTTTATGGGAGGGCCGCTATATTTTTACTGGCTTTCAGCCCTAGCCTTAACTCTCATTTGCCTACATCTAATCTTCCTGCTCATCTACGCTTCCTTTCTACAGCTCCAGCCACCTTTCTTCTGCCAACATCATTTTGGAACACAGTTCCATGATTTTACGACTTCTGAACCTCTCCCTGATACTGTTTAGGCAGCCTCCTGGTCCTATTCTAGTTTCTTCTGTGTACCATGTCCTTTTCCAGGGGAGAACTTCTCTCAGGAAGCTTCCCCCTTGTTGCACTTTTCTCCTATTTTGTTTTTTTTTGCTGCGACCAATGTTGAACATGTGGTCAGTGAGTCTGCCTCAACGCTTTGCCTGCTTATGTCCCCTCAGATTCCCCTAAAGAACTAAGCAGCTTGGGCCAGGTCTTTGTCCCAGGCTCAGAGTAACCTGACCATCCTTTTCGAGTCCATGGTTGATTCTCTGGATCGCTTTCTAGCCCATTTTGCTTGTCAAGGTTTTCTTTCCCAATTTGAGTAACTTTGCCCTGTCTCACATAGAAATTGAGGAGCTTAATTCCTCTGCGTAGATGCTCTCACAAGACACAGGATCACTTCATACACATCTGCTGGCATTCCTGGGACAGAGCCACAACGGATGAGACTGCATGTGACCCTGTTCAGTCTGATTATCCAGGGTTTACCTCTGACTCCAATTCTGAGTCCGACTAGGATACTAAGCTAGCCTTCGCCATGCATGACCTTTTCTAGGCAGTGAGGGCCACCCTTGAAGTCAAGTGAGTAGAGTCCTCCTCTCCCTTGCCAGAAAGTGTTTCGCTTCCGTCACCACTCCTTGCAACAATTTATCTTTCCCAACCATGAAGAATTTCTTTCCAAAGAATGGAAACACAGACTGACACATACCTTTCTTTAGGAGGTTTGCTGTAATGTACTACTTGCAGAGTTATTGTTTGTCCAATCTCCCTCTGATTCCCAGGTAGTTAGTGTCTAGAGCCACTATCTTGCTCTTCTCTCATGCAGTATTCCTCAGAAGTTCAGTAGATAGTGGCTTCTTTCGTATTTCTTTCACAAAAGGTATAATTTCTGGTGACAATAACCTCCATTGACAGTGTGCTTGAGCACGCTTCCCTTTCTTGCATGGCTCTTATTTGTTCTCTATCGGGACAGTGTGTTCTTGCACTCCATGCTGTATTGTTTTCCAAAGGTTGGTCTAGGCATTCCCCATCAATTGTTCTCCTTTTGCCTATCATCCCCCTCATTTGTGGGAGTGCTTTCTCTACTGTATAGGTGTGGTAAGAACCATTAGGACCTATCTTTCTTTTACGGAAATGTTCCAATTTTCTTTTTGTGATCCCTGATGGACTATCATAGTCTGGTCAACTTCCAAGACGACCATTTTCACATTGATCAGTTTAGCACTTACGGAAGCTAAAAAGACACAAGGGTAAATCTCTTCAAGAATACTTCTGATTTCACAAGGATAGTAAGAGCCTCCTGGGCAGTCAGGTTGTCTGCCACCTGGCCTCTGTCCACACTTTGGTAAAATTTTACAAGATTGCTTGTGCCAACTTGTGATAGATGGTGCTGCAGTCTGGTATGCAGTTTAAATGGTTATTTGTTGATTTTACCAGCCATTGGGAATTCTCTGGAATGCTCGCAGTTCTGTGTCCCGCAATATAATTGTTAAAATATAAAATCCCTTTCTCATTGAATACACTGGGTAACATTGCTGGAATTGCTGTTGTCTTCCCGTTTTTCAGTACTTTATATGATCTGTTGAAAATCTTTTTTTTTTTTTCTTCATTTTATTAATTTCAATATAGTAGTCTGAAAAATTAAAAAGTAAAGCTGAAACTAAAAAATGTTCATTCTCTTCATAAGTCTGATGCTACTTTCATCACTGTAAAATATCTTAACTTGTTTTATCCAGACAACCCCTTTATCAGCTAATCACAGGAGGGGTGTTGACTTGCTATTTGGTTTGTGTCTGGTTGTTGGGACCCTCACCAGCATGGAACTTTCATTCTTGAAGAGGAAAATTTATCCCTGTTCAAAAATGGAGTGTCACATTGAATGTTGGAATCCTGCCCGATATGGCTGCCCCTGTAATCATAAAATTCAGAAAATATGATCTAGTCATACAAGCTAAACAACCTAGACAACCAGGAAGAAGAATGATATACGATATGGTATTATTTAACCCTTCACGACATCAGCCGTACATGTTCGATGCTGTGGGAAGTGCATTCCTGCAAACTGCCGTACATGTACTGCGCCGCAAGGTCCAGTCACTGCACTGTATCGCGGTGTGACAGAGTCAAGATGGCTACTGTCTTTGACAGGAGACCATCCCTGCACATTGTCAGATGACATAGCAGTAGCTTAGGTATCCATGGTTACGACCACTCGTATAGTGATCTTAGTGGTCGTATCCATGGATACCCAAGTTACTGTATAGTGAATCAAAAGAACTATACTACATTTCTATTTGGAGGTATTTGCTAATATTATTATTGCACTTACTACGTATTGCGATGGGGTCTTGGAGATGGGAATACAGCTTTTTAACTTATTTCTGTTCTCGCTAACTCAGCTTTAACATTGTGTGTTGCAGGCCCTTCTAGACTTATATCTACTAGAAGATACAGATGAAATAAACAAACACTCAATTGTATCCTTTTTTATGTTTACCAGATGGCATAAAACAAAAATGACTTTCATGATTTGCACCATATTTGTGTTTTAGACAGTTTCTTCACCTTGCCAGACAAAGGCGTATGGTTTAGTGGAAAAGGGCAATGTTTAGCATGTAACACTGTTTGCCAAATTTCACTAATTTCTTGCACTAATTAAGGTAGAGATCTTTTGTCTAAACCCAAATTAACAGTTTTGAGCAAAGTATTAATAAATTATTTACAAGATGTTGTATTGAAAATAACCTTAACCACTTGTATACCAGACAATCTATTTTTTGTTGGATGTCATGTACTCTTTCTCAGATAAGCCGGATTCTTCCATCGAATCATTTCCCAACGTTTTTTCGGTCCCTTGTGGTCTAATAAAACTTATTCAAGGCTTTTGGCTTTTGGATCATAATGATTATCAGGTATTGTTACTTTTTTATATTATAATAGTACCCTTAAGGGACTGACCGCTACTGTAAACTCCTGCTTATTCAATTCCGGATACATAGAATATAAAAACAATGTATATTCAATTGCCACAGCTGCACCATTTTGACCAATGACAATGCTGTAGTTCCCAGAAGTTGACACAGGTTGTTGTAGTCACATGACAAAAAAATCGTTGATGCACGCTCTGACAAAATAGTAAAGGCTGCACTCAATAAGCCACTGATTTGCTGCAGCAGTCATGTAAAACAACATCACCTTCCAGGAATATCAGTGCCCATCTTGCTTGACTGACAACTAGGATGAGCGAATAGCTTCTCATAACTCATCCGAATAGCTATAGTGCTTATCGAATAGCTGCCTCGGGAACCTGGATACTATAGCTATTCGGATAAGGAGTTATCCAAAGCTATTTGCTCATCCCTCCTGACAACCTTTTCGAAGATTCGTATATGTTATTTTTCTTTTCTAGGAACTAAATTGATTTAAGAAGGGTTTGTTGTCAGTAGTGGACAACACTGTACATTGTACATAAAATGTGTATGTGAAGTAAAAATGGTATAGTTTGTGTGGAAGGGCAAAACTCTCTAAATTTCCCGTATTCTATTTGAGCCATATCTGCTAAATCTCAGCATTTCCGATGGTGTGTGTTCTTTATATAGCAAAGTGAAAATGCATTTTTACATCTATATCATGTGTAAAATAAGAAACAGAAAATTATAAATGAAGTGTAGCAATCCATTCCGTAGTATCTTTGTCTCTTGCAGCTACTTCCTACTGCAATAAAAACCAAATCTTAGTCAGACTTCTGATTTTTGGCCTACTGTTGTGCAATCGCCTGCATGGGCATTGCTATTCTCAGCAGACTTCCATAATGGCTTCCATCCAGCTCCTATAGATTTCCATGTGAAAAAAAAATAATCCTATGTTTCGAAGTGTAGTTTTTTTTCTTTTCTCTAACTCAAGGTAATTAAAGACTATATATCTAGTGATGAGCGAGTATACTCGTTGCTCGGGTGATCTCCGAGTATTTGGGCGTGCTCAGAGATTTAGTTTCTGTTGCCTTCTGCTTGACAGCCTGAATACATGTGAGGATTCCTTAACTAACATGCAACCCCCACATGTATTCAGCCTGTCCAGCAGCCATAAATCATACAGCTGCGTTGACACAAATTAAATCTCCCAGCACACCAAAATACTCGGCGATCACCCGAGTGTGCTCGTGAAAACCCGAGCAACGAGCATACTCGCTCATCACTAATTATATTGTGTTATGTTTCCAAGTTGTATAACAGGCTGCAAGATAAGAAAAGTTAAAGGGTTTGGGACATTTATATTGCTGGACAAACTTTAGAATAGGTCACTAGTGTTCAATCAGTGAGGGTCAGACTCCTGGCACCCCCATAATCAGCTGTTCCTGTTGCCAGCAGCAGCCAGACGTACTTAGTTGTGAAGCGGAATTACACAGGTCAGACAATTGCACAGTAGTCTCCTCCGTGTGCTGCACATCTGCTACCAATTGATTCGAACAGGGGCAAATGTGTAGTGCTAGGCCACTTTACAGATGATGGCACTGTGCAGCGCCATAGCTGACACTTGAAACATCTGATTGAGGGGAGTTAAATGTCACACCACCACCAATTAGATATTGATTACCTATCCTATCTAAAATGCGTCAGCAGAAAGTCCCAGACAACCCTTTTTTAAGGAATATTTTTTTTCTCGGTTCTGTGAGCTGCCATCTTAAGCATATCTTAAAGGTAGCCTGTCCTCTCAAAAAAATGCTATTTATCTGCATATATAGTGGTAATCTGCAGGTAAATGGCGCTATAAAAATGTATAATAATTAAATCATGTCTGGAAAGGTTACTGGCAAAAAGGATATAAGAGAAAATGAAGTCTTTCCAGAAATAGGACATGAATTAACATCCTAAGAAGGGGTTCGCATGTGTAGAGTGCTTAGGAGCTGAGCTTCCTCCACACTTGGCTGATGCTGGCTGTATGACAGTGCTGGCATCAGTCTCCAACAGCCATGGCTAGAGCTGACTTCCAGTTGCTACTGTTATCCATTTACATACTGCTGCCAAAATCGTGGGGACTGATTTTAGTTACTATGATAGAGAAACTGGAGAACCGGGAGTCATCGGTGACAATATATAAAATAGTATATCAAATGTTATTAAATAATTACAAGTAGATCACACAAGAACATAACAATAATTAATCCAGAAATGGTACAGGTAGAAGGCACGAGAAACCTCCAAAAAAGACAATATCACATGTATAGAGCGATGAGTGATCGCATAGCCAGAGTAGCCCAGGAAGGGAAATCGTCCCAAGGAGTGGACATCCCTTGGGATGATTTCCCTCCTTCTTATTTCACCCTGGTAAGCCCATTGTTTACCCATGGTGGGGATTGTCCCCCACCTGAGATCTAGTTACCTCATGAGCTTTTCCTGGGCTACTCTGGCTATGCGATCACTCATCGCTCTATACATGTGATATTGTCTTTTTGGAGGTTTCTCGTCCTTTCTACCTGTACCATTTCTGGATTAATTATTGTTATGTTTTGTGTGATTTACTTGTAATTATTTAATAAAATTTGATATACTATTTTATATATTGTCACCGATGACTCCCGGTTCTCCAGTTTCTCTATTGGATATGGAGTTGGTGTTTTTTCCTGTAGGGTTAATCACGACTTTGTGCGTTTTCCCTTTCTTTTGTTGCGCTAATATGCAGCTGGATGTTTCCATTAGTTACTATGATAGCCTGTGATCTGCTGAAGAACCCTGTCGCTCTCCTTTTAGTACAACGATCGTCACTATATACTGCATTACTGTGGTATGTACTATGAACTATCGCAGGATCATAAAAATATGATCCTTTAAAATATGTAATGAATTAATACATTGGTAAACTCCATAAAAATAAAAGCTCTGCAATTTCATTTTTTTGTTTTTGCTCACCTCACTGACCTTAAAAAAAAAAAAAGTAATCAGAAGAAAACAAAGCATTGTATGTTAACAAAATTGGTTTCAATAAAAATGTCAGGATAGCGCACAAAAAACAATCCTCCACTCAGCCCCAGCAACAACAAAAAAGTAACGGGTCTAGGAGAATGGCAACATAAAGTAAAAAAAATTTTAAGAGCGTGCAGAGGACCTGTTATCAAATTTTTCATCTTAAACTGGACACTGGATATAATAGTGTTGCAGAGCAGAATAAAATATATATTTTTTTTACTTTTGCCTCTTCTTTGCTGACATATTAGCTATCTAAGTATTTAGCATCTAATCAGTTATCACAGAGGTTTCACTGGTGGCAGGTGGTTCTAACACCTGTAAGATGCTGACCAATCATAAGCAGGCTGCAACATACTAGAGAAAGAGCACGCCTCCATCATAAATAGCTTAATGCAGCTTTGTCAATAAGGCTAGCTTCACACTAGTGTTCGGGAGGGCTACGTACTTCCTCCGTTAAGCCCCGCCCACTGCCACACCTCTTCTGTTCAGCTCTGCATGCGTCCTGCGTACCTATCTTTACCATTGGGAACGCAGGCCATGCGGATCTACGCGGATGCATACGCATGCGTCGTTTTGACGCGCCGACTGCAACAAGATGCAACATGTTGCGTTCAGCGCAGCGTCTAAACGACGCATCTGCATACATCCGCATGACTTGCGTACCCAATGTTAAAGATAGGTACGCAGGATACATGCAGACGTAGGTGGAGCTGAACGGAAGAGGTGCGGCAGTGGGCGGGGCTTAACGGAAGAAGTACGCAGCCCTGCCAAACGCTAGTGTGAAACTAGCCTAAGATGTAATCACACTTATGTCTGTTGTGCTCTGGGCAACTTGTACTTGCTCTGTAGTACAATCGGGGCTGTTATGTGTCACACAGGAGCAGCCTTTCTTTTTTGGTGTACTCCTGTGTGTAAGTATGCCTTCTCTGATCTCACTGTAGAGTGATTACTTACAAGTTGCTTTGAGCACAACAGACTTAAGTGTGATGCTGACACATCTCTGAACAGACTGTGTTGGGGTAGATGCAGTACATTACATGTATCAGTGCTTTAAAATGTGAGCTGATAGAAGGGTTTATGAGATACGGCTAAACTCTGCTGCACTGACCCTTTCCCACACTGACACTGATGCAGAAGGTTAGGCCAGGAGCGATACATCTCATATTGAGAAACCTGATCCAAGCTATGGTGGGGGCGTGTTCTTTTACTGCTGTGTGGCTGCCTGCTTATGATTGGTCAGAATCATACAGTGGGGAGAAGTACACAACCACTTTTGAAAACAAAAACACCAACTTGAACTCAACAAAAATTAACTTGCTAGGTGCAAAATACGCTGATTGCTAATATCACCTCAACAGAGTCTAAATTAAAAAAATAAATACGGTACATTTCTCACTGCAGCCACTATTGTGTCATGTCTCCTGTTGAACATGGAAAATTTGGTGAAAGGATTTATTTAAATAGTGGGAAACTGCTGCACGTTTGGTATCACTGTAATCGGGCTGACTTGAACTGCAGAAAGAACACCCTTAATAAAATGAAAAAAAAATAATCCAACAATGGAGGATTGGTATGTATTTTTTTTCACCATTTGATAGCAATTAAATTTTTTCCCCGTTATTCAGTATATTGTGTGCTAAAATGAATGGCACTATTAAAAATTAAAATTCGTCCTGCGAATAACAAGCTCGTATGTCAACGGAGAAGTTTAGGAACAAATGACCACAAAAATGAAAACTCCCCTGGGTTAAGTTTTATTCTCACTTTCTTATACAGCTGCTCGCTTCCATAGGATCGTGCAGGGAGCTGCTTGTCAATACACGTAGAGCGTTACTGTAATCGCTGTCCCCGCGCATTGACTGCAGACAGCCAGTCAATCAATGTGCAGGGGGCATTATTACCACTACATTTACAGATAAATGACGTTTTTTTGTAGCTGACAGGTTCCCTTTAAGCATGAATAACAGATCTTTTTTCCACTTCTAGAATTCAGTGGACTGTCTTCTCCATTCTTCCACAAGTAAAATAGTGGCATGGCAGCACAATCTGATTATAGAGACCTTAATGTGCCACGGATACCACAGACAGGCCGACCGCTATATTCGCAATATGAAGCCTCCAATATCCAACAGTGCCGAGGCCAAACTTCACATGACTGTATTTTTATCAAACAGGTACCGTAAGTTTTTTGTTGCCCTTGTCACATGTTAATTTCTTGTTGTCTTTGGAGTGTTGTGCATATACAACTCCAAAATCATGATGAAATGGTGCACAGATATAGGTTTATAATATCCACTCTCTGTATATTTATTGATTTATCACAATTTTTAGACACATTTGTGATGCTTGGAATTTGAGAAAGCTCCAGTCCAGCCGATTGAATGTCGAAGAGCTGCTGAAACATATGTATGAAACATGTCAAGAAATGGGACTTATGGAAGATTTACTGAAGTTTACCTTCACAGATTATGAACAAGTAAGTGGCCATAAAGTCAATGCAACCATGACTGTAGAAAGTTTCTTTACTGTCTTTCTATTTCTTTGTTTAGAAGGCTCGGGGAGGGAGTTCAGTCTCGCACCCAGTCGGCACCACTGCGTTGTAATCGCGGACTCCTAATGGCAGTCATTGCAACCTGAGGTCAATGACCTCCATGTCTGCCAGCTACGGTGGCCTGTTAGACCATGGAAGGAGGATGGCCTAAATGTCGTTTTTGTTTAACACTGACAGGTGTAATGCACTATACATTGATGTAATAAAAGTTAAAGTTCCATAGAAGGATGAAGAAAAGTAAACACATACATAGATCGGGTCGTTCTGGATGCGGTGGTACCAAATATGTACTTTTGTTTGTTTTTACATAAATATACAGATTTATTGGAATATATATACTCCTTCTGTGAACACATTTAAAAAAAATACTTCTTTTTCACCATACCACCAAAAAAGTGGAATAAAACGCAATAAAAAAGGTAAATGAAAATGGTATAGCTGATAATGTCACTCCCTCCCTAAAAAAGAAAAAAAAAACCATACAGTTCCGTTAACGGAGAAATAAAAAAAGCTATAGTCCTCACATGACTGTCTGCAGAAATGTTCAAAACTGTAACAAGATATGGGGATGAAAAACTTTTTTTGAAAAAAAAATAATTATTTTGACAGCTGCCGAACATAAAAAAAAAAGCTAAGTCTGGTGTCGCTGTAATTGTACTGACCCACAGAATAAAGACATCTTGTACTGCTCTAGTGAAGGCCTGACAAACTAATTCTTGACTTGTTTTGTTTTTTGATTCTGTCTCTCAAAGATCTGTTGTAAGGCTCGGCTCACATTTATCCTGTGCTTTACGCTGAGTGCTTACACCAGAGTTTCCGTGAAAATCCCTGAAATGTGTAATTCAGACGGAACACCCGGCAGAAGATTCCCTATAGAGGCACTGTGGACGCTGTCTGGCCTGTGATCCAGCGGTGTCTGTCTTTTTTTTAAGTGAGAATTAAATGGAAACCCCAATGCAGTTGCTCAGCGTATAGCACAGGATAAACGTGATCCAACATGTTTCCCAATAAAAGCTACAATTCACAAAAATAAACATTTCTCCTTGGCCTCTTTGGGGAGACACAGAACCATGGGTGTATCCTGCTGTCTCTAGGAGGCTTGACACAAACAAAGATTAGCTCCTCCTCTGCAGTATACACCCTCTCCCTGGCTCTAGCTGAACCAGTTTACGCTTAGTGTCCGTAGGAGGCACATGGCTCTGATATTCAGACTACATTTTTTGTTTTTCAATTTTTAATTTTAATTTTTAAATTCTGTTTTTTTTTTCCAACAACTACAAAGGGTGACATCAGGGATCTGATCTTTCCCAACCATCAACAGGCGGGAACGTGGAGTGTCGCCACCACATACCACCTCCTGCACTGTTAAAAATCACAAACATAAACATGTCCCACTTAGGTCCGTTATCTGTCAGTGGAAATATAGGGGGCTTCCTCTTTACTGGTAGCACAAAGGCTCTGGAAAAGTAAAATTGCTCCCCGCAAAAGAAATAAAGCTAATTCTGCACTCCCAAATTCAAATGCCCCACCCTTCTGAGCCACACAATGTCCCTAAACCATATTTAGCGTCCACATGTTTGGAATTTCTGTGATAAGGGCCTGCTTAAATTACGGGGTAAATGTTTCCAGAAGCACAAGCTGGGCATAATGTATGGGTACTACAATGTATTTGGCACTACAATGGGAGATTTGCAATTTTAACTCTGCAACATCCATTAAAATTGTCACTACACCTGTAAATAAATTCCCAGAGGGGTATAATTTCCAAAATAGGGTTACGTCAGCGAAGGTCCTGTCCTGGCACTTAACCCCTTAACGACCAATGACGGATCTATCCGTCGTTGTACGCCTCCCTCTGTTTGGTGCGTGCTCCAGTGTTGAGCCTGCAACTTTTCCGGCACATGACAGCTGATCTGATCAGCTAAGAGCCGCGGAGGAATCGTGATCATCCTGCGGCTGTTAACCCGTTAAATGCTGCTGTCAAATCCTGACAGCTGCATTTAAAATGCATTTCCGCCAATAGCGCCGGACTTCTGCCCATTGGTGACCCGGGCCACTGATAATTTGGCATGACAACCAGAGGTCTCCTGGAGAACTCTATGGTTGTCACTGCCGGATTGCTATAAGTGCCACCTGGTGGTTGGCGCTTTTAGCAAGTGAGATATTCTGCCACATGCATGTGATCTGATCATCGCCTGCATGTAGCAGAGCCGATTGGGTTATGGCAGCTTCTAGTCTCCCATGGAGACTATTGAAGCATGCCAAAAGTGGGAAAAAAATGTTTTTAAAAATATAAAAATTCAAATCACCCCCCTTTCGCCCTGTTCAAAATAAAACAAAAAAAAAATCAAACATACTCATATTTGGTATTGCCACGTTCAGAATCGCCCGACCTATCAATAAAAAAAAAAATTAACCTGATCGCTAAACGGCGTAGTGAGAAAAAATACTAGATTTACGTTTTTTTTTGGTCGCCGTGACTTTGCATTAAAATGCAATAACGGGTGATGAAAAGATCGTATCTGCACCAAAATGGTATCATTAAAAATATCAGCTCGGCGCTCAAAACGTAAGCCCTCACTCGACCCGAGATCTCGAAAAATTGAGACGCTATGGGTATCAGAAAATGGCACATTTTTTTTTTTTTAAGCAAAGTTTGAATTTTTTTTTCATCACTTAGATAAAAAAAAGAACCCAGACATGTCTGGTGTCTATGAACTCGTAATGACCTGGAGAATCATAATGGCAGGTCAGTTTTAGCATTTAGTGAACCTGGTAAAAAAGCAAAACAAAAAACTGTGGGATTGCACTTTTTTTTTGCAATTTCACTGCACTTTGAATTTTTTTTCCGTTTTCCAGTCCACGATATGTTAAAATCAATGTTCAAAAGTACATCTCGTCCCGCAAAATACAAGCCCTCACGTGGCCATATTTACGGAAAAATAAAAAAGTTATGACTCTGGGAATAAGGGTAGCAAAAAACGAAAACGCAGAACCAATAATACCTTCGGTCATGAAGCGGTTAAAGGCTATGTAAATGGAATCCGAAACTGTTCAATGATAAAGTCATATGCTGCTCCTTCCCTACTGCCTCTGTGTGGCTAAGCAGTACTGTACTGCCACCTATGGGGTATTGCTACGGTCAGCAGAAATTGTGAGACAAATTTTGATGTGTTTTTTGCCCATTTTCCCTCTTAAAAATGTACAATCTGTTGGTAAACTAAAAGTTTTGTGGTAAAAGTACAGGAAAAATGTATATTTTTACCGTGTTAGCCAGTGGATGGATACATATTAAAATTTTAATCTTCAACGGTTGATAGCCATTAAAAATGTAACTGAAAAGATGTTTACAAATATCAAGCTTTCAAGACTGCTCAGGTACTATGTCTGATGAAGAGACCTGAGTAGTCTTGAAAGCTTGCTATTTGTTACCATCTTTTCAGTTAGCCATTAAAAGGTATCCACCACTGAGGACTCTCACATTTTAATATTGTGGTAGGAATGTAATTTTTTTGTTCACTGCTCAATGGTCTAAGAATCTGTGACACACCCGTGATGTCAATATGATCACTGCACCCTTAAATGAATTCATTCAGAGGTGTATTTTGTAAAATGGGGTCACTTATGTGGGCTTCTGCTGTTCTGGCACCTCAGGGGCTCTGCCAATAGGACATGGCACCCGCAAACCATCACTGCAAAATCTGCACTTCTGCATAATATGGCACTTCTTCCCCTCTGAGCTTTCCACTGTGCCTGAACAGTAGTTATTGACTACATGTAGGGTGCACATGCACTCAAAAGAATTTTTTCCGATTAGCCCTTATAAAAATTAAACTTCAGGCTAAAACAACATTATAGTGGTAAAAATGTTAATTGTTTCTTCACCACCCAATAGTAAATGCTGTGAGGCACATGTGGTGTCATCATGCTCACTGCATCCTTAGATGAATTCATTTAGGGGTGTAGTTTGTAATGTGGGGGCACTTATTGGTGCTTTACTGGAATGTAAGGGTTGTTGTTTAATCTGTATTTGCAGTTTTCAGTTTAATGAGAATCTCATACTTCAGGGTGGCCAGTGGTCAGGGCTTTATGTGGTGCTCTGCTCATATATGCATCTGTATGTATCCTTCAGTGACCTGCTTCCTATTTTACATACTGCATTATACTATTGCGGGGGTTTAAAAAAAAATAATAAATAACCTCCTCAAAATGGCGACGCCTGAGCTGTAGCTAAATACATGCATTTATGCTTTATGCTTATAATATTGTGGGGTACAAAAAAAGTATACTCATCAAAATGGCGGCACCTGCTCAGAAACATCTATTGCATTCTGATAGATGCAGCTGTGCAGCCGCTGGCGCCATTTTTATGGAGCCTATTTTTTTTTCCTCCAGCAAAATGGCACCTGCGGCGCTTGGGCAGTAGCAAATATCAGAACGCGATAGATGCTACTGTGCATGCACCGCCATTTTGGTAGAAAAAAAAAATTGGGATGCAGAAAAATGGCGGCGCTTGCGAAGTAGCAGCTATCAGAATGTGATGGATGATATTGCACATGCGCTGGCGCCATTTTGATGAAGATACCTTTTTTTTTTTTTACCCACAATAGTATAGGCATGTATAAAGCATAAATGCATATAGGCATGTATCATGCTCAAGCGCCGACCTGAGCACCTGATGCAAACTTGAGTAGCGAACACTTGCGCTCAACACTAAGGACGGGGTCACACTTGCGAGAAACTTGTGCGAGTCTTTCGCATCAACACCCAGCACTGCCGCCAACACTCGGGACCGGAGTGTGTGGCTGCATGTATTTCTATGCAGCCGCACACTCCGGTCCAAGTGTTGGCGGCAGTGTCGGGTGTTGATGCGAGAGCCTCGTGTGAGTTTATCGCACCACACTCGAAAGTGTGACCCCGGCCAAATAGTCATATCGTCATGTTTGTTTTTTTTTAACTTTTAAAGAAACCCCAAGCCTAAGCCCAACCCTAACAGCAAAGAGTATAAGAAATAAAAATGATAAAATAAATAAAATGTAATCTAAGGGCATGAGCCAGAAGTGGGCTTAATTTACTAATTGTCTTTTCGTCACAGTGATAGGGTTCTATCACAGTGATCAAGTCAGGCGCTAATGAGAAAATTCCCTGCTGTTGCCGTTGGCCGCTTGCAGATCTCGGCAGTCACACTACACATGCGATCAACAGGACGGCCGAGGGAGCAGGAGGACGTTAGGAGTTACCGGGGGCAGCTTGGGGACCTCGTTTTTCTCTCCTCTGCAATGTATATCATTGTCAGAACAGTGAGAAATTATTTTAATAACGGGCACACTTTTTTTTTTTCACGTGAGCACCGTTGTCAATTGAATAACTGTGATCAGGGTGTGGAAAATCCGACCCAGACCCTGTTCTCCAGGTGCTCTGGAATTTCAGCTATCGGGGGTAGCGGAGATTTTTGGACTCTGGGTGGCGCTATACCCTTATTTCTGATTGCCATTTTAAAATGACGATGAGGGAATAAGGCACCTTAGCAGGCGCCATTTAATGCGTATTAGCGATTGTTATAGTGTCAAATAAAATATTTGGGGCTACAACAACATTTTTGTGGGGAGAATTAAAGTTTTCAATTGATTTTTTTTTTTCCCCATGTTGCTTTTATTCCAATGACGCACCTAAAGAGTTAATAAGCTTCTTGAATGTGGTTTTGAGCACTTTGAGGGTTGCAGTTTTTAGAATGGTGTCATCTTTTGGTATTTTCTTGCACATAGGCCCTTCACAGTCGCTTCAAATGTGTTGTGGTTTTGTAATTTTGTTGGAAAAATTGATAAACTTTAAACCATTCTAACTTCCTTTTTTGAATCAGATATTTTTTATTGAATTTGAATTTTTGAAAACAATACAAAATACCCCTCATTCCTAACCCCATTTCCTACCACCCCCCATCCATTCCCTGGTCCAATGCTAGGTTATACCAAAATAGATACGACGCACACATTGATGAAGTACACATCCTAAGGCATATAGTATAATAAAGCACTCATACAACATATTCAGAGTATCATAAACATGTTTGTTACAATAACAAATTTACAGACGATAGACTGAAATGTTCAACCATCCTGCCCAGATTTTTTCAAACGTCGTCGTCTTTCCCCTTTAAGATAAATGGCCTTCTCTCTACACAATGTAAAATTAAGCTTATTTACATATTCTTTCCGCATAGGGACTTTATCCGAGATCCAGTGATACGCTATTCATTTCCTAGCAATAAAGAGCATTCTAGCAACTGATATTTGTAGAAAGTCGTCACCCCCCACCACAATTCTAACTTCCTAACAGATAAAATGGTTAAAAAATATGTAAAGTAGATGTGTGGCAATGTTGTTTATTATTTTTAGTGTTGTGAACATCTGTTTTAAGAGCATAAAAATGAAAACCTTGAAATTGTACATTTTTTACTATTTATATCAAATTTCACATTTTTCATAAATAACCTAAAACATATCGACCTTAATTTACCACGATTATGAAGTATAATGCGTCATAAAAAAATCTTACGAATTACTGGGATAGGATGTTGCATTCCAGAATTATTACCATATACTGGTCAAAATTGAATAATGTGGCCTGGTCAGGAAGGTGAAACCAGGCTTGGTGGTGAAGGGGTTAAGCACCTGAAGTTTCTGCAGTTTTGAATATATATACATCACTTCAAAAATCTGTTTTATAAAAGTTGCCGCTTAACTTTTAAGCCTTCTAACAGCCAAGCAAAATGAAGAGACATCGAATAACGTAAAGTAGACATGGTAAATGTTTAGCTGTTTTGTGTGGTAGAGCTATCTGGTTCCATGGCATAACATTTTCAGTTTGAAAATTGCTAATTTTCCAAATTCTAGATCATTCTGTTCTCAGATTACATAGTAAAAACATTGGGACAGATTCTCTTTATGAAAATATCTGAAACTAGAGAAATGCAAGTCATATCCAATTAATGTACCACTGAAATAAAGCACAATGTGTCTTGAAAAACACTTTATATGGCCTTGTCCGAAATGCTAGAGCTACATGTGGCATGACGATGTTAACAGCCACAAATTGTGGGAAATGTTTCCTGTGCTGATTATACAATAACATTTCTTTACAGTTGTCACTTTGTTCCCTGGATCTGAATATTTCCTTTTGCATTACGTTTAATTAATCTTTATTTTCATTATGGATTACCTGCATACATTTTGAGCACTAACGGAGGCATTCAAAATAAAGAGCGCTTGTTTGTGCATTATGTAGAGAGATCAAATTACATAAAAGCACTGCAGCTTAACCAGGACCTGAACAATTATGACCTGGTAAGTCCTTCGTTTGATTTTAAAGAGTATCATAAATCTATATGTAAGTAATGAAAATGGGGAAAGTAATTCCAGTGAAGGGCAATCTCTGCTTTCCAAAGCTAGTTTGACCGCTATATCTTAACACTCAGGTGGTGAGGTGCCGTATAATACCTCATTACATGTGTAGATACTTCCAGCTTGACCCTCGAGTTTGGAGGTGTCTGTTTTGAGCGTGTTTTAGACATTTACTATTAAAAGGGTTTCTGTGCTAAATGCATTGCTGGCCAGGCTAGGATTCCCTGAAAATAGACTTCCATGCGGTTTCCCCTATGGTTCCAGCACAGGATGCTTTTTGCTCTGTGGCAGCACTGGAATTGATAATGTCCCCTTTCACAGGGCCGCTTTGTCCGCGGTTGACTGCAGAGGTCGGGTGTCTTGAACAGGGCGTCATCCAAGAAACATCCAATGATGCTCGCTGCACAAAGTGCCACTGAAATATCTTTTCATTTGTGTTTCACACATTAAGATCATTAAAAAAATTGCATTTCAAATGCCCGCAAATGTTTTGTTTTTTAATTGTTGGCATGACATATTTATCCCGATTGCAGAGCAAATTTAGCACCTCAAGTGCACTGTAGAGCTCATCTGATCTGATCTGGCTCCCTCCTGACATTTGTTGGTCATATAATCGCTGGGATGTGCGTGTGATGAGATATTACTGCTTCCGAAATGGTATACATGCCTGACCTGAGGAAGAAATCAGTCCGATGCTGAAACGTGTAGCACTGCATTCATTGGATAATTCCTGTTGATGACTTTGCCTTCCTGCAGTGCTTGTATCATCCCTTTTTTAATTTAATTTATAAGCTTTTTTGTATGTGACCTGTATACTTGGCTTTTTTCATCGATGTGTACAGCAGTAATGTAATTGTCTTCTCCCTGGGGAGTTCTCCGTTCCTGCTGCTGCACATCTCCATGCAGCTGCCGATTCTGTGAGGATGTTCCAAGGCTAAATTGCAGAGTCATATGCCGACCTCAGACCATTTTGGCAAACAGCAGGTTATTAATTTTGTAATATTTGTTGGCTAAAGCTACTTTCACACTTCAGGCTTTTTTAATCAGGCGCGATCTGGCGTGTTTTTAAAAAAAACGGATCCGGTACCGGATGCGTTTTTTTAGCATTGACTTACATCTCTCTCTCTCTCTCTCTCTCTCTCCATTCAAGCCTGCATTTTCAACATGGAAATTTTATATTTACGGGTTGAAAAGGTCAGGACGGATCAGGCAAAAAACCTGATCAGTTGCATCAGTTTTTTTAAAATCAGCGCCGGATCCGTCCTATCAGGCATAGGACGGATTATGCCTGATTCAAAAAAACTGATGTGTGAAAGTAGCCTAAGGCTACTGATCCGTCCTGACCTTTTCAACCCGGAAATATAAAATTTCCATGTTGAAAATGCAGGCTTCAATGTCCGGAGAAGAGAGAGGGAGGGAGGGAGGGAGGAGGGAGAGGGAGAGAGACCTTGGACTCCGGATCAGTTTTCTGACGGATTTGTCAAAACACTGATCCGGCGCCATAGCTTTGCATTGTTTCCGGCTGCCTGAAGTGCCGATTCAGGCACTGTCAGGCGGCTCCGGAAAAAAAAAAAAAAAAAACGTTGCAGCAAGCGTCTTGTCTGGCCGCCGGAATGACATCAGGTGCGATCCGGCGCTAATGTAAGTCAATGGTAAAAAAAACGCATCCGGTACCGGATCCGTTTTTTTAAAAACACGCCGGATCGCGCCTGATTCAAAAAGCCTGATGTGTGAAAGCAGCCTAAGACAAACCCCATTGTATTCATTTCACCATGTGAAGAGTACGTTGCATTTTGTAAGGAGAGTATCTGAAAATAAAACAAATCTATTCTATAAAATAGTATCTGATAAATCTGTTTAGAAATGGATGTATTTTTAGACTTTTTCTTTGTTGTGCAGGATGCTTTTGACAATCACCAGCTAGAAAGAGCCGGTGCCAGAAATATTATGATGGAGATCTGTGGCAAAGTAATCCCAAGTATGCAGCAAACTCTGGCAAGAGAAAAGGCCAGACTCTACCCTTCTATTGTTAGGATGAAAGGTAACTTAAAGTTTTAACTTTCCGCTCTATGTATGTATCCTCTTCACTTTACCTATTAATTTTTGAGGGGATAGATAACGGAATTACCTTTGGATTTGCGGGAAATACATGAACCAGCTGAACTTGGTTACTTTGCTTACTTTCTACTACACTGTTTAAAAATAATTTAAAGGTATCTGGTCATGTCGGATAATGGTTTAAACCTAGTGATCTAGAGTTAATCTGCAAGTTAGTAACATTAGGAAGCTGCCCAGCCTTTGTCCTGAAAGTGCAGCTCCTTGGAGAAAATGCACTATATTACTCAGGCAGTCACTGACTTTGTCATACAGGTCGCGGCTGCAATCACCGCTCACAGCACTTTCACGTCTGTCTCTGCACTGATGCATATGCGTAATATAAGGCCTCAAATGTCCTACCCCTCGCTCCAGGATTGATCAGAGCTCTGTAAGAACTGTGTGGGTCTATTAGATGCACCGATGTATGACATACAAATAGCAATATGGATGCGCCACCAAAATCAGCCATCATCCAAATCAACCAAAAAAGGAACCAGAAACTTTTCATAAAGATAAAATCTAACTTATTCTCTAACCAGTGGTTACAAATTAGGTAGATGGAAAAATCCATATTTTGGCCATAATAGGCCGCCTTCAAGCCAAAATTACAAGTTTCAAAAAATCAGCTTTAACCTGTAATTTTGTCTTAAAGAAGGCCTGTTATGTCAAAATGTTGCTTTTTCCATCTACTTCATTTATATCCACTGCCATATACTTTTAGGCTGGTTTCACACGTCCGTGTCTCCAGTACGTGTGGTGACAGTTTTCACACGTACTTGGAGACACGTACAGACATAGACACATTATATCCTATGTGTCTATACACATGTGCGTGTTTTCACACGGACCGTGTGTCCGTGTGCCAAACATGTAAACATGTCCGTTTTGACACGGACCGGAAAACGTCCTGCACAGTCCTCCGTGTGCGTGGCGGCCGCTGGGGAAGTAGCGGCTACTGTAAGCCGCTGTCCCCCTGCTGCTAGTGCTGAAGCCGGCTGTAATTCCCCCTGTTCTACCTGCGAGCAGAGGAGAATGAAGAGCGGTGTATTAATATACTACTCATCGTTCTCCTCTGCTCGCAGGCAGAGCAGGGGGAATTACAGCCGGCTTCAGCACCATCCGCAGGGGGACAGCGGCTTACTGTAGCCGCGAGTTCACCGGCGGCCGTCCTTTTGTCCGTGTGGTACTGATGCGGCATACGGGTGGCACATGGTTGCCACGTGTGCCGCACATAGCATACACACGGACACTGATACCTCCAGTACCGATTTTTCCGGTACCGGAAATATCAGGACGTGTGAAACCGGCCTTAAAGACAGAATAAAAGTTAGATTTCATATTTTTGAGAAGTTTCCGGTGTCTCAGATAGTTGGGATTTTGATGCTGCTTGGGATCTTGTTGGGGGTCATTTTGAGCCTGCACACAGTGGCCTTTGGTGCATGAGAAATATCCATTGGACTCAATATGCATGCACCAGAGATGAGGAAGTGAAGTACCAATGGAAATTATTTAATTACGTAAATGCATTACATACAGGTAAAAGCAATGCGCATGTAGTGAAGTGAAAGAGATATATAGTGGAACTGCGCATATGACCTTAATCTCCAGCTTGGTAAAAGGAGGGATACTTACAAAAGTTCTTCACATGCACAATTATGTGTAAATGCCAAGACAAGAACTGTATGGATTGTTAGTCATCCTATAATACAAAAATAAATGCTTAACATAAACAAAAACAGAAATGTAGTATCAACATACACTAGCGCCAAAGGGGATGGTAAGCAAGAAATGCTAAAAGCTGCTGCCAGAACCACGGGTCCTGTGTGATGGCCCATAAACAGGAAAATAGTGATAAATAGATGGCACAGTCACACTCACTGAGGAGCACAAAAAATAGAAATTAATGTCTGTAATGGTCTGTATAAAATTAATTTCACAATGGAAATTAACTTGGACAGTAAAATACTTCCTATAGATACACGTTATACATGACATCTATGCAAAGCGTTCATAAATATACTGTTTCTCTGTTTAAAGTCCATTTGACTAGTACGATATGCTGCTGTTGGAAATGTGTATGCTATACTGCCAAATAGCTCATAGTGTGTAAAAAAAAAATAATGTACAGTGCTTTAGTAAGAAGAGTTAGTGGGGTTGGTCCCTTGATTCGAGCTGTGAATTCCTGGTGCGTAAGGAGTGCGGGGTGTCGACTCCCCTCTGCCCTCTAGTGTCCACAGTTAGCTGCTGTCAGATGCTCTGCAATGTAGTAAAGCAGGGCGCTGTAATCCCCAAAGTGGTATGTACAGCCAGGGCGCTCCAGCTGGTAACATCCACAGTAACCACGCTGACCGATGCGGAAGGAGCGGGTGATGGCACAGCTGCTAGCTGTGAAGGCCAGAAAACATACTTCATTATTCATCATTCTTCAGATGATTTTTCGGTTTAAATTAAATAATAAATGTGTTTTCTAGGCTGAAAAGAAAGTGACTGCAGACTGCCTAATTGTGACAGAGTGCAGTGTGTACACTGTCACAATTTTCCATCTGATTGGGTATTTATACAATATGCATAGTTGCAATCACATGCGACTTAACTCTCTTCCACTACTCTCATTCTAGTTGGAACATGACCTCCCACTCTTGTTTCAAATACAGGGGAAATGTTACTTTCAGCAGCAGAATGGAAGGAAAGGAGACACACTAGTAATGACTAGTGGGTAGGTGGAGCCCAGATAGGATTGACACCTCAGATTAAAAAGTGTTGACCTGCCCCTCCAGCTCGGGCTCCTCCTACTCCTGCTTCTTCAGTCTAAAATTTGAGGTCCAGAGGATGGTCGTTGCTGGAAGCAGCTCCTCAGAAAACTTTATTATTTTTATCGGACAAGAGACTTGGATCACCAGAAGTGGTCTAGAGGTCTCAGGGGTCTCAGCGCTGCTGGACCCCCACCTCTCCCTTGGCGATCTGTAATACCCTGTATGGTGGTCCCTGCAGTTTCACGCCGGCCCTGGGGGATGAGGATTGCTTCCCTGGCGGGGACGCAAACCGCACATCGGGGGTCACTGCGTTCCCCGCCCGGGGGGAAGCGATGGGCACAGCGCCACAAACCCCTGGGGGTCCCTGTGGCGCTCGGCTGGTGAGTACCGCATTTTTATGTGAATGTGTGTGTGCTCTCAGTGGCTGCTGCGGCAGCCGCTGGTACATGTATTAGATGACATGTTTGGTGACTGTATTTTATGTCCGCAGGCAGATACCTGCAGGACAGAGGAGAGCAGAGAGCGAGGAGTTCGCGCTCTTTTTTGAAGCCGGAGGGGGGCGTGGCTTCACGCTTCCCGCTCTTTTTGTGACAGGAATCGCTCTGAGGAGACTGCAGCTTCACTGTCCTTCTCTTCCGGCTTCTCTCAGCGCGGCGGCCATTACAAAGGCTCCGGGCTCCTCATGCTCCGCTCCTCCTGTTTAAGGTATACTTTCACCGAGGCCAGCTGGGTGAGTGAATATCATCACCCCACAGCGCAGAACCTATCTGTGTTCCAAGTGACAGATAGCGTTTATCTGCAGCCGCGTTCTCTTATAGAGACCTGGGACTCGCACACTCCTTTTATTTTATATAGGGAGTTGTGGGGAGTTGGCGGCATTAACCCCTATGAAGGGTTAACCCTTTCAGCAATAACCGCCGCAGGTTCTACCCGGTAAGGATCAGAACGCAGGAGGTTATTTATATACTGAGAGATAGCTGGGGTAACTCTCTTCTTTAAGAGCTTTAACCCTTCAGCGTACTTGCTCAGTCTGCTTAGTAACCACACTCTTTCCAGTTACTAACAGGGTTTTGACCTGCCATTTACTGCTGACATGTCGGTTCAGGGTCCGGAAGGTGCGGACCATCTGCCAGATCCGCTACAGGATCAGTCGCAAGTATCTGATACGCAGACTTCGACGGCATCAAGCGCTGCGATTTACTGCGATACCAAATTAGATGCCATCGCTCAGTCAATTAATGGCTTGTCTGACCTTTTAGGTCAGTGGGTGTCAGCTAGATCCTCTCATGACAGGAAGCGGCGCAGGCCGGTGCCATCTTTTCCGCGTAGCGAATCAGAGGTATCTGATATGGAATGCGGACAGGGTTCTCCTTCAAACTCAGAAGGGGAGTTATCCGATTCGGATAAGGAGGATCGGCAGGGACATTTTTTCTCTCTTGTGAGCCGAACAGAGGCTTTAATTGAAGCTATGAGAGAGGCGTTAGTTACCGGAGGAGGTACCTACACGGCCTGGTAAGTCGGGCCGCATGTACCAGGAGTACCATAAGTCGCGGTCAACATTACCGGCTCTGGAAGAGCTTAATACGGTAGTGGAGAAGGAACATCTGTGTCCAGATAAACGTTTTCAAGGGACACGGTTCTTAGAAGCATTATATCCGTGTTCAACGGAATTGACGGATAATTGGATTCCTTCTCCTGAAGTGGATGTTCCTTTATCCCAGCTTAGTAAATCCTCATTGCTTCCGGTTAAAGGGAAAGCGAGTCTGCAAGAGCCGCTGGACAGAAAAACGGAGATGGCGGCGAAATCCATCTATGAAGCTGCAGGTCATGGATTCAGAGCAGTACTAGGATCCATGTGTGCTTCTAAGGCTTCCCTGTCCTGGTTGGTCCGTTTACGGAAGGCATTGCAAAATAGATCTCCATTATCCGAGATAGATGGACTTCTCGATTTATTGGAGACTGCAGCCCGATATAGCTGTGATGCAGGTCTGGATGCTGCGTCATTATTATCCAGGACGCAATCTTCAGCGGTCACAGTCAGAAGAGCACTGTGGCTTAAACAGTGGACCGGGGACGCGGTTTCCAAGCAGGGTTTACTGTCTTTAGCCTACAAGGGTGGTCAGCTATTTGGATCTGATCTCACAGAGCTGATTGCCAAGGCAAAGGCTAAAGAAGCGGCTTTACCACAGCGAAGGGCTATGGCTTCTACGTCTGGCAGACCTAGTACCGGTAATGGTCGGCGGTATTTTCGGTCTAGGGGACGATCCGGTCAGTCTTCTTGGGGATCGGGTCGTCCCTCTTTTTCGGGAAAGAAGTCTTCTCAGAAATCCCGCACCCCTTGGAAACAAAGTTTCCGTCAAGACAAGCGGGAAACTGACAAGAAGCCCGCCAAGGCAAACTGACGCCAGGTCCTCACTCGAGGGCTCTCGAGTGGGGGGTCGCCTGCTCCAATTCAAGGCGAATTGGATTTCCCGCGTTCCGGATTCCTGGGTAACGCGAGTTGTGTCGGCAGGCTATTTCATAGAGTTTTCTTCTCGACCCCCGGACAGTTTTTGCCAGTCTCGCATTCCGTCAGAGCCCGAGCTATTTGCCGCTCTGCTGCGAGAGGTGGAATTCCTTCTGCAGAAGGGTGTAGTAATACCGGTTCCGACAGAGGACCGGGGAAAAGGTTTTTATTCAAATCTCTTTGTGGTCCCCAAAAAAGAGGACAAATTTCGTCCTATTCTGGATCTCAAAAGATTGAATCAGCATGTCCACACCCAAAAATTCCGCATGGAGTCACTTCGCTCCGTTGTGGCAACCCTGTCGCAGAACGACTTTCTGGTGTCAATCGACATTCGCGACGCTTATTTGCATGTTCCCGTCGGAAGGGCTCACCAGCGCTTTCTTTGTTTTGCCATAGGTCAGGACCATTACCAATTTGTGGCCCTGCCATTCGGCTTGGCTTCAGCTCCCAGAGTTTTTACAAAAATTCTAGCGCCTCTCATGGCAATTCTTCGAAGACAGGGAGTCACGATTATTCCCTATCTGGACGACCTTTTGATTGTGGCGTCCTCAAAGGAGGAGGCGGTGACGGCTCGCAATCTATCCCTTCAGCTCCTGGAGGACTTCGGGTGGCTGGTCAATTGGGAGAAGTCGTCTCTGGAACCGTCGCAGTCAATCCTGTTTTTGGGGATGCATTTCGACACGGTACGGGCAGTGGTGTCCCTACCTCCAGACAAGCGGGCATGTCTCCTTCGACATGTACAGACTATGAAGTCTTCGACAGCAATGTCCCTTCGGAAGTGTATGCGCCTTTTAGGTCTGATGGTGGCTTCCATGGAAGCGCTTCCGTTTGCCCAGTTTCATTCCAGAGCCCTCCAAAGGCTCATTCTGAGTCATTGGGATCGATCGCAGATTGCACTGGATCGCAGTATCCTCATCTCTCGCAGGGTGCGAGAGTCCCTAAGTTGGTGGTCACGTCCAGGAACGTTATCACTGGGGAAGTCTTTCCTTCCGCCGAGGTGGTCGGTCATAACCACCGATGCCAGCCTGACGGGCTGGGGGGGTGTCTGGAACGATCTCTGGGTTCAGGGAGTATGGTCATCGGAAGAGTCTGTTCTACCGATCAACATCTTGGAATTGAGGGCAATTTTCCTTTGCCTCCAACACTGGACGGTCCCTTTGAGCGGTCTACCAGTCCGAGTGCAGACAGACAACGCAACGGCGGTCGCGTATATCAACCACCAAGGCGGGACGAGGAGTTCCAGGCTCATGGTGGAAGTGTCTCGGATCCTGAGTTGGGCCGAGGACAGAGTACCAACCATCTCTGCGGTTCACATTCCAGGAGTTCAGAATACTACGGCGGACTTCCTCAGTCAAGAGAAGATGGATCCCGGAGAATGGAGTCTTCATCCGGAGATCTTTGCACTGCTGTGCTCCCTTTGGGGAGTTCCCCAAGTGGATTTGATGGCATCCAGGTCCATTGCCAAGTTGCCGACCTTCATGTCCAGGTACGAGGACCCGAAGGCTGTGGCGGTGGATGCTCTGGTGGCCCCGTGGGACCGATTCGAGCTAATCTATGTGTTTCCACCGATATCTTTACTTCCTCTGGTGCTGCGTCGGATCAGACTGGAGAGAATCCCGGCTATGTTGATAGCCCCAGATTGGCCAAGGAGGACGTGGTTCTCGACACTGGTGTCGCTTTTAGCAGCACCGCCATTTCCACTTCCTCTTCGCCCGGACCTGTTAACCCAGGGTCCTGTCCGTCATCCGGACCTGAAGTCTCTGCGTTTGACGGCGTGGCTCTTGAGACCGAAATACTGACCCGTAGAGGTTTTTCAGCCGAAGTCATTGCCACTCTGCGAGCTGCCAGAGGTCCAGCTACTACTAGAATTTACCACAAGACCTGGGAAGCCTTCTTCTCGTGGTGTTTGGGTTCTTCAAGGAACCCGAGGATTTTTTCCATTCCCAATCTGTTGGCTTTTCTACAGTACGGGCTGGACAAGGGTTTGGCAGTTAGCACCCTGAGGGGTCAGGTTTCTGCTCTGTCCCTGTTGTTCCGGAAAGTTATCGCCTCGCGTAGGGACGTGCGCTCCTTTTTTCGCGGGGTAACCCGTCAGTTTCCGCCGCGGAAGGCACCTGTGTCTCCTTGGCGGCTCAACCTTGTCCTGGAGGCTCTTCAGCATGGGCCTTTTGAGCCAATGGATTCTGCTAACCTTTCTTTGTTTTCATGGAAGGTTGCCTTCCTAGTCGCAGTCACTTCTTTGAGAAGGGTTTCTGAGTTGGTGGCTCTTTCTTGCTCGCCTCCTTTCCTGGAATTTTACCCGGATCGAGTAGTGCTTCGCACACTAGGCGAATTTCTACCTAAAGTAGTGTCGCAATTCCATGTTAACCAGGATATTGTTTTGCCTTCACTTTGCCCGGGCCCGAGGAATGCGAAGGAACGGGTTTTGCACACATTGGATTTAGTGCGGGCCTTGAAGTTCTATTTGTCTGTTACTCAAGGTTTTAGGAAGTCAGACTCCTTGTTTGTGATTCCAGCAGGTCGTCGACGTGGTCAACGAGCTTCCAAGGACTCTATAGCTCGTTGGATTCGGTCAGCCATTTTGGAGGCTTATCGACTTAAAGGCGAACCTTGCCCGATTAAGATTCGTGCTCATTCTACGAGGGCTGTGGCCTCATCGTGGGCCTTTCATCAAGGGGCTTCGGCAGCTCAGCTCTGCCGAGCGGCGACTTGGCGCTCCGTCCACACGTTTACAAAGTTTTATAAGGTGGACGTCAGTGCTTCCGCTGATGCGGCCTTAGGACGCAGGGTCCTACAGGCGGCTGTAGTGTAAAGTTCTAGTTAACTTGTATTTGGCGCCCGTTGCGCATTTACCAAGGTTGTTGGGATTCTGCCTGTTTTTTCTTGGTTATATTCCCACCCTTAATTTTTGGACTGCTTTGGGACATCCCACTAGTCTTTACTAGTGTGTCTCCTTTCCTTCCATTCTGCTGCTGAAAGACGGATTTTGGTAAGAACTTACCTGTAAAATCCTTTTCAGCGAAGGAAGGAAAGGAGACACAGCACCCGCCCATGGCAGAAGTGTGTTGATGTGTTTTCAGATGCGGCGTGACCCTCTTCTGATAGCGATTATCTGGACTGAGGTTGACGTGCTACGGCTTCTTTCCAGCATTGCCAGCTCATCGCGGTGGTCAGGTCCAGTGAGTAGTACCTGGAACTGTGTGTTTTTTTGCCTACATGCATGCATAACCTGTATTCTTGTTTTTTCTCTGAAGTCCTTCAGAAGGGGTTATGTTGCTCCGCTGGTGATATTTGCTCTTCCCTAAGCTTTTGTACGACTGAAGAAGCAGGAGTAGGAGGAGCCCGAGCTGGAGGGGCAGGTCAACACTTTTTAATCTGAGGTGTCAATCCTATCTGGGCTCCGCCTACCCACTAGTCATTACTAGTGTGTCTCCTTTCCTTCCTTCGCTGAAAAGGATTTTACAGGTAAGTTCTTACCAAAATCCGTCTTTGTGCTCATTGCACACGGTCATGATTCGCCAGTCTGCAGTTACATAGTGACTGCAGACCTTTCTAGCAGGCAGCAGCATTGTCACCTTCTGATAACGGCCTCTAATGTCTGTAGTTTTAATTTCTCTGTGCTAAAATACAAATAAATATCTCTGAAATAATCAACACTAAGCAACAGTTTCTTGTTATTATAGTGACAAGACCCGAGCCTTTATCTACTATTGCAAAACAATTTCCACCAGGGAGTGTGATTACCGAAGCCACCTTTATCCGCAACTTGCTGATGAAAATGCATGAAGTGTCTGCAACTATTAAGAGTAGAGACTTCTCACCTTATAAAAGGTAAGACATGTGCCTGGGCTTTCATTTGAGGATCATTTTTATGGTACCCTTGCACATTCCTACACAATACTTTACTAGAGACACACAGGCTCTCCATGCATGTGTTGTGACAGTCACACAGCTGCAACACATGCAGCAACGGCACCGATAATCTGCTCTGCTGGTGCGATCCAGGAAGCCGGGTTCCCTCTGCAGCTTATTCGATAAGCGCTATAGCTTGCCGAATAAGAGGGAACCCGGGCATATTCGCTCATCTTTTTAAATATTTTTAACCCTTTTTTTATTTATTTATTTATTTTTTTGTACTTTTTGCATGCTTCAATAGTCTCCATGGGAAACTAGAAGCTGCAATTTTTCGATCGCCTCTGCTGCACACAGGCAATGATCAGATCTCCTGTATATTGCAGAAATACTCACTTGCTATGAGCGCCGACCATGGGGAGGCATACTATTACGGACAACGTCTGAAAGGGGTTATCTGATACAGAAAAAAATATAATTTTATAGTATGTTTCTCTTATGTAGTGCACTTAGTCTCTTGACTTCTGCAGTCAATCACAGGCTGCAGTGGTCCTCTGACTTCTGAGCGGAGCAGGTATTGCTTCCAAAGCTGGCAGAGACCTCTGCAGTGGTCTGCACAGGATGTGTATGGCACTGGAAAGTGAGTATGCCTTTAATTTTTTTTTGTGCATTAAAAATATATATTTTTTTCCCATGATCAGAAAACCCCTTTAACTAACGTGTTTAAAACAATAGTTTTCCTTAATGCGGTTGTCTATTAAAGGACTCACTATTTGATCGCCCCAAAGTGCGGTGTAAATTAAAAAATTCTATACTGCCTGGACTAGCATCCGCTCATCAATTCTGTACTCCGCCGATGTCTTGGCAGGAAATGTCTCATGAATGATGCAAACCAGTGAGTGACTTACACTTTCATTATTACATCCATGCAAAAGAACAGTGTTTCTTCTGCTCAGGATAGAAATGTGAAGGCTGCTGTCAATCTGCAGCCACTGATGCAGCAGCTGTGTGACATCGGGAGACGTGAAGATGCGTGGCACTCCAGCTTCTTGAGTGTTCGAGTGGGATTCCACTCAAATTTAATAACAAACAACTTTTTATTTGAATTAGCCATCCACTGTAAAATTATGACACTTCTGTCTGTGACATATTCCCAGAACTACCACTTCTCTCCTACAAACAGCCCCCTAACTTAAGGAATCTCCTTGTCAGAAGTGTCCTCTCGTCACCATCAGTGACCGGCACATTCCCATGTAACAATAAAAAATGCAAAACTTGTACCCATATATTACCAACAAATATAGTCTGCGTACCAAACACAAATCAGGACTATAAGGTCATGGGTTCCTTTTTTATGTACATCCTCCAATGTGGTGTACATGATACAATGTACGAGGTGCCCTGGAGCTATCGATATTGGAGAAACCATGCAAAAACTGCAAACAAGGATGAATCTACACAGACATACAATCAGGATTGAAATGGACACACCTGTGGGAAAACATTTCTCTGGAACTGGACACTGTATGACAGACTTAAAAGTCTTAATACTAAAAGGTCATTTTAAAGATGACAGAGAGAGAAAAATTTGGGAATTTAAACTTATAACTTATATGTCAATACTTTGACACTAGGACTTAATTTAACACCTGGATTGATGACTCACTACATAGACACTATTCACACTTCCAGCAGGACTTCAGATAACTAAAGGGTATGCCACACTAAACAATATCGCTAACGGGATCGCTAAAAAACGTCACTATTTAGCGATCCTGTTAGCGATGTTGTTCAGTGCGGCAGCTTCCAGCGACGAGCTTCCTGCTGTGATCTCGCTCGTCGCTGGAATCGTTCCGGACCCTATTTTCTCGTCGGCGCTCCCGCTGGGTAAGTATCTAATCGCTGTGTGGCACCTTTTCTTAGCGATTTAGCGGTACTTTTGTACCGCTAAAGTCGTTAAGAAGATCGCTAACGGCGATAGCGTCGTTAACTATATCGCTAAATGTGGCCGCATTTAGCGATATAGAAACAATCCCGCTAGCGATCGCATTAGTATGCGTCGTTATCGTGATCGCTAGCGGGATTGTTTAGTGTGGCAGTACCTTAAGAACATCATTCCCACTGCCTCTCCATTTGTAAGAAAATGCTAATTCGATTTCCTTGGCTTATCTTTAAGAGGCATCACACCTCCCACCAAATGTCTTAAGCCCCTGTCTCACATAGCGATACACCAGCGATCCCGACAACGATCAGGATCGCTGGTGTGTCGCTACATGATCGCTGCTGAGCTGCCAAACAGGCAGCTCAGGCAACAATCAGCACAGCGACACTGCGGGTAACGTCGCTTAGTTACCTGCAGTGTACGTTGGATACCAGCGCCCTGATGCAGGGAGCTGGTAACCAAGGTACACATCGGGTTTCCAGGCGCTGCGCGGTGCCTGGAAACCCGCTGTGTAACTTGGTTACCAGCTCCCTGCATCAGGGCGCTGGTATCCAAGGTACACAACGGGTTTCCAGGCACAGCCCCACGCCTGGAAACCCGCTGTGTACCTTGGTTACCAGCGGATCGCTGATCTCCCGCCTGTCACACGCAGCGATGCGTGCTGGCCAGCGGGAGACTAGCGATCAAAAAAATGTCCAGGACATTCAGCGACGATCAGCGATACCCAGCAGGGGGCTGATCGTCACTGAATGTCACACACAGCGATATCGCATGGGAGATCGCTGTTGCGTCACAAAACTAGTGACTCAGCAGCGATCTCGTTAGCGAGATCGCTGTGTGAGACGGGGGCTTTACTGTAGTAACCCTTAAATGTTGTGCCCTTTTTTTCATTAAGCTATTTGTAATCCTGCCTGAAGAAGGAGCCTGTGTGCTCTGAAAGCTTGCGAACATATAATTTTCTGGTTAGCCAATAAAGGTTTCACTCTAAGAATACTCTTGTCATCTTTGGACGGAAAAAGTATTCACATTGACACTTCTGTCGTTTATCAGATACTGGGAAATACAAAACAAAATAAAAAATTTGAACAAATAAGGCATAACAAAAATAACCATATACATATAGTACGTATGGGATGAAAAGAAATGCAATAACCTAATGCCCAGTTGCCTTGGGGATACAATAGAACAATTAAAAAGACGGATTTTGGTAAGAACTTACCTGTAAAATTCTTTTCAGCGAAGAAGGAAGGGAGACACACTAGTCATTACTAGTGGGTAGGCGGAGCCCACATAGGATAGAAACACCTCAGATTAAAAAAGTGTTGACCGGCCCCTCCAGCTAGGGCTCCTCCTACTCCAGCTCTCCAGTCATACACAAGCTAAGGAAGAGCAAATATCACCAGCGGAGCAACATAACCCCTTCTGAAGGATTTCAGAGAGAAAAACAAGGAGACAGGTTATGCATATAACAGAAAAAACCACACAGTCTCAGGTACTACTCACTGAACCTGACCACTGCGATGAGCTGGCAATGCTGGAACAGAGCCTTAGCGCGCCGACCTCAGCCCAGATAATCGCTATCAGAGAAGGGTCACGCCGCATCTGAAAACACAACAACACAATTCTGCCATGGGAAGGATGTGTGTCTCCCTTCCTTCTTCGCTGAAAAGGATTTTACAGGTAAGTTCTTACCAAAATCCGTCTTTCAGCAGCAGATGAAGGAAGGGAGACACACTAGTCATTACTAGTGGGACGTCCCAAAGCAGTCCAGAAATTAAGGGTGGGAAAAAAACCAAAAAAGGCAGATCCCAACAACCTAGGTAAATGCGCAACTAGCGCTAAACACAAGTTAACGAGAACTTTAAACTACAGCCGCCTGCAGGACCCTTCGTCCTAAGGCCGCATCAGCGGAAGCACTAACGTCCACCTTATAAAATTTTGTAAACGTGTGGACGGAGCGCCAGGTCGCCTCCCGGCAGAGCTGAGCTGCCGAGGCCCCTTGATGAAAGGCCCACGATGAACCCACAGCCCTCGTGGAGTGAGCTCGAATCTTAACCGGGCAAGGTTCGCCCTTAAGTCGGTAAGCCTCTAAAATCGCCGACCGAATCCAACGAGCTATAGAGTCCTTGGAGGCTCGTTGCCCACGTCGACGACCTGCTGGAATCACAAACAGAGAATCCGACTTCCGAAAACTTTGAGTAATAGACAAATAGAACTTCAAAGCCCGCACTAAATCCAATGTGTGCAAGGCCCGTTCCTTCGCATTCCTTGGCTCCGGACAAAGCGAGGGCAACACAATATCCTGGTTAACATGAAATTGTGACACCACTTTAGGTAGAAAATCGCCCCGTGTGCGAAGCACTACGCGATCTGGGTGAAACTCCAGAAAAGGAGGCGAGCAAGAAAGAGCCGCCAACTCAGAAACCCTTCTCAAAGAAGTGACCGCCACTAGGAAGGCAACCTTCCAAGAGAGTAAGGAAAGATTAACAGAGTCCATAGGCTCAAAAGGCCCATGTTGAACAGCCTCCAAGACAAGGTTGAGCCGCCAAGGAGACACAAGCGCCTTCCGCGGCGGAAATTGACGGGTTACCCCGCGAAAAAAGGAACGTACGTCCCTACGCGAGGCGATAGCCTTCCGAAATAGCAAGGACAGAGCAGAAACCTGCCCTTTCAGAGTGCTAACTGCCAAACCCTTGTCCAGCCCGTATTGTAAAAAGGCCAACAAATTGGGAATGGAAAAAAATCCTCGGGTTCCTAGAAGAACCCGAACACCACGAAAAGAAGGCTTCCCAAGTCTTGTGATAAATTCTAGTAGTAGCCGGACCTCTGGCAGCTCGCAGAGTGGCAATGACTTCGGCTGAAAAACCTTGACGGGTCAAGATTTCGGTCTCAAGAGCCACGCCGTCAAACGCAGAGACTTCAGGTCCGGGTGACGAACGGGCCCTTGGGTTAACAGGTCCAGGCGAAGAGGGAGTGGAAGTGGAGGCGCTGCCAGAAGCGACACCAGTGTCGAGAACCACGTCCTCCTTGGCCAATCTGGGGCTATCAACATAGCCGGGACTCTCTCCAGCCTGATCCGACGCAACACCAGAGGAAGTAAGGATATCGGCGGGAACACATAGATTAGCTCGAATTGGTCCCAAGGAGCCACTAGAGCATCCACCGCCACAGCCTTCGTGTCCTTGTACCTGGACATGAACGTCGGTAACTTGGCATTGAACCTGGATGCCATCAAATCCACTTGGGGAGTTCCCCAACGGGAGCACAGCAGTGCAAAAATTTCCGGATGAAGACTCCATTCTCCGGGATCCATCTTTTCGCGACTGAGGAAGTCCGCTGTGATATTCTGAACTCCTGGAATGTGAATCGCAGAGATGGCTGGCACCCTGGTCTCGGCCCATACCAGGATTCGAGACATTTCCATCATGAGCCTGAAGCTCCTCGTCCCACCTTGATGGTTGATATACGCGACCGCCGTCGCGTTGTCTGTCTGCACTCGGACTGGTAGACCGCTTAAAGGGACCGTCCAGTGTTGGAGGCAAAGGAAAATTGCCCTCAATTCCAGAATGTTGATCGGCAGGACAGACTCTTCCGACGACCATACTCCCTGAATCCAGAGATCGTTCCAGACACCCCCCCAGCCCGTCAGGCTGGCATCGGTGGTTATGATCGACCACCTCAGAGGAAGGAAGGACTTCCCCAGGGATAACGCTTCCGGACGTAACCACCATTCTAGAGACTCTCTCACCCTGTGAGAGATGATGACACTGCAATCCAGTGAAAACTGCGATCGATCCCAACGGTTCAAGATGAGCATTTGGAGAGCCCTGGAATGAAATTGGGCAAACGGAATTGCTTCCATTGACGCCACCATCAAACCCAGAAGGCGCATACACCTTCGAAGGGACATTGCTGTCGAAGACTTCATTACATGTCAAAGAAGACTCGCTTGCTTGTCTGGAGGCAGAGACATCACTGCTCGTACCGTGTCGAATGCATTCCCAAAAACAGGATTGACTGTGACGGTTCTAGAGACGACTTCTCCCAATTGACCAGCCACCTGAAGTCCTCCAGGAGCTGAAGGGATAGATTGCGAGCCGTCACCGCCTCCTCCTTTGAGGACGCCACAATCAAAAGGTCGTCCAGATAGGGAAGAATCGTAACCCCCTGTCTTCGCAGAATCGCCATGAGAGGTGCCAGAATTTTCGTAAAAACTCTGGGTACTGAGGCCAACCCGAACAGCAGGGCCACAAACTGGTAATGGTCCTGGCCTATGGCAAAACAAAGGAAGCGTTGGTGGGCCCTTCCGACGGGAAAATGCAAATAAGCGTCCCTAATGTCGATTGACACCAAAAAATCGTTCTGCGACAGGGCCGCCACAACGGAGCGAAGTGACTCCATGCGGAATTTCCGGGTGCGGACATGCCAATTCAATCTTTTGAAATCCAGAATGGGGCGAAATTTGTCCTCCTTTTTGGGGACCACAAAGAGGTTGGAATAAAACCCTCTTCCCCGGTCCTCCGGCGGAACCGGTACCACCACACCCTTCTGCAGAAGGGAATCGACCTCCCGCAGTAGAGCGGCAAATAGCTCGGGCTCTGACGGAATGCGAGAGTGGCAAAACTGTCTGGGAGTCGAGAAAGAAACTCCATGAAGTAGCCTGCCGACACAACCCGCGTCACCCAGGCGTCCGACACGCGGGAAGCCCAAGTCGGTTTGAATTGGAGCAGGTGACCTCCCACTCGAGAGCCCTCGAGTGAGACCCTGGCGTCAGTCCCCCTTGCGGGCTTTTTGTCAGCTTCCCGCTTGTCTTGGCGGAAGCTCTGTTTCCAGGGAGTGCGGGATTTCCCGAAAAAGGAGGGACGACCCGATCCCCAAGAGGGCTGACCGAACCGTCCCCTGGACCGAAAGGACCGCCGACTACTACTGGCACTATGCCTGCCAGACGCAGAAGTCACAGCTCTTCGCTGTGGTAAAGCCGTTTCTTTTGCCTTTGCCTTGGCAATCAGCTCCGTGAGGTCAGATCCAAATAGCTGACCTCCCTTCTAAGCTAAGGATAGCAAACCTTGCTTGGAAACCGCGTCTCCGGTACACTGTCTAAGCCACAGTGCTCTCCTGACTGTGATTGCCGAGGATTGCGCCCTGGACAGCAGTGACGCAGTATCCAAACATGCATCACTGTCATATCGGGCTGCATCCTCCAACTTAAAAAGCACATCTACCTCGGATAGAGGGGATCCATCTTGCCACGCCGTCCGTAGACGGTCTAACCAGCTTAGAGAAGCTTTACAAGCACACATGCTCTGAATCCATGACCCGCGGCTCGTAGATGGATTTCGCCGCCATCTCCGTTTTTCTGTCCAGCGGATCCTGCAAACTCGCCTTCCCTTTTAACAGGAAGTAATGAGGACTTGCTAAGCTGGGATAAAGGGACATCCACTTCAGGAGAAGGAATCCAATTATCAATCAATTCCGTCGTACACGGATACAGCTGAAACACTTATCTGGTCTCCACTGCCCGATTAAGCTCATCCAGAGATGGTAATGCTGATCGCGACCTATGCGACTCCTGAAAACATCCGGGCCGACTTACTAGGACGTCTAGTTACCTCCTCCGGTAACTGTAACGCCTCCCTCATGGCTTCAATAAAAGCCTCTGTACGGCCCAAAAGAGAAGCAGAGAGTTCCTGCCGATCCTCCTTATCCGAATCGGACACCTCCTCATCTGAGCTCGAAAGGGAAACCCTCCATGCCCGAGATCTCCGAGTCGCTGCGCGGGAATGAAGGCACCGGCCTGTGTCGCTTCCTCTGAGAGGATCTAGCTGACACCCACAACCTAGAAGGTCAGACAGGCCATCAATAGAACGAGCGAGGGCCTCCATTTTGACATCACTGAAACCTCTGACCGCTGCGCCTGACGCCGTCGAGGTCTGCGTGTCAGATACGCGAGACTGATCCTGTAGCGGATCTGGGAGATGGTCCGCACCTCCTGGACCCTGATCTGACATGTCCTCACACAGTATATGGCAGGTTAAACCTGTCAGTAACTAGGACAGTGTGGTTTCTTAAAGAAGAAACGAACGCTGAAGGGTTAAAGCTCTTAAAGAGAGAGCTACCCCAGCTGTCCCCAATAAAGGGTTAACCGCCAAAGAAGGGGTTAATGACGCAGACTCCCCACAACCCTTGTTTAATGAAAAGGGTGTGCGAGCCCCAGGTGCCTCTTATGAGGTAACAGCTGCAGGACAGTGCTCTCAAATGGTATGCCACACTAATCAAGAACGCTAAAATATTGCGCTGATTTGTACATCGCAATGACCGCCAAAGTCGCTAAGGGGATCGCTAACCACTTATGCGTCGTCAATGAGATCGCCCACTGTGGCAGCTACTAGCGACATTAAAACGATCACAAAAAAAACGATCGCATTAGTATGCATCGTTATCGTGATCGTTAGCGGTAGCGTTCAGTGTCCTGCGCTGTGGGGGTGAGGGGGTTAAGCTTCTGCCCTGACAGGCAGAAGCGACTCACCCAGCTGGTAGCTGTGTAGCGTCTTCGATTGTCGGGAGGGGAGGAGAGTGAGGGAGGAAGCCTTCAGCTCCCTGATCCAGTAATGGCCGCCGCGCTGTGCTTCTGAGAGAGAAGCCGGAAAAACAGTAGTAAAGCGCGGGCTCAGAGCGCCGCGAAAATTCAAAAAAAAGGGCGCGCGACTCCTCCGCTCTCCATGTCCTGCAGGCATCCACCTGCGGACAAAAGACACTAGTCACCAACATGTCACATGTAACAGCGGCTGCCGCAGCAGTCGCTGAAGCACTCAAAACATTAAAATGTTGAGTACTCACCCAGCTGAGCGCCACAGGGACCCCCAGGGATTTGTGGCGCTGTGCCCATAGCTTCCCCCCAGGGCGGGGAACGCAGTGACCCCAGAAGCGCGGTTTGCGTCCCCGCCAGGGAAGCAATCCTCATCCCCCAGGGCCGGCAGGGTTCTGCAGGGACCTCCTTAAAGGGTAATACAGATCCGCCAAGGGAGAGGTGGGGGTCCAGCAGCGCTGAGACCCCTGAGACCTCAAGACCACGGGGGTCCAAGTCTCTGTCCGATAAAAATAAAAAATCTTCTGAGGAGCTGCTTCAGCAGCGACTATCCTCTGTGACCTCAAATTTTAGACTGGAGAGCTGGAGTAGGAGGAGCCCTAGCTGGAGGGGCCGGTCAACACTTTTTTAATCTGAGGTGTTTCTATCCTATGTGGGCTCCGCCTACCCACTAGTAATGACTAGTGTGTCTCCCTTCCTTCATCTGCTGCTGAAAAGTACATTACTATTACATCCAATCATCTATTTTAACTCTGTAGATTATTGAATAGTGAAGCGGAGTATTTTAATGCCATGGTAGGGTATAAATCACATAAATGACAGTGTATCACATAGATTCATGTTTTCGTAACTTGTTGTGTGTTGAACTAATCATATCATTCAAATTGCCTGTAATACATGAAGCCAAGAATAAGTTGACATTTTACTAAATTGCTGGACAGAGAGAGCATACATAGAACAATACCTGTGACAACAGCGCTGTGGGTATAGCGCTAATATAATGGCGTTATTTGCTACTTTATAAAGAAAGTTGATAATGTGGACCAGACCATGTATAAGGCGTGTGACAGATAAATCAGAAATGACGTTGCGCTCCAGCAAAACATTGTCTCTTTAATGGAGCATTAGGTGGAGGTCACATGACCAGAGGTGACATTTCACTATGATCTGAGTAGTCACTTAAGAAGATAACGTCCCTGCAGTGAGATCCTCCTGTAGGAATAGAGAGATGAAATTATTTTCCTGGATTATGTATGTGAATAAGGATAGATGGAATGAGGTATGTATGGGAAACAATGGCTAACAGAAAAAAGCAAGAAATGCAATGAAAAAATAGAATGCAGAGGTAGAGAAAAATAGAGCGGAAAAAAAAAGACATACAGTAAAAGAAAGGGAGTATAACATAAAGTGTAGAGTAAATAAAATAAAAAAGGAAATGATGATAAAGAAGAAAAATACACAAATAGATTTTTTTTTCAGCTGCAGATGAAGGAAGGGAGACACACTAGACATTACTAGTGGGTAGGCGGAGCCCAGATGAGATAGACACCTCAGATCAAAAAGAGTGTTGACCGGCCCCTCCAGCTCGGACTCCTCCTACTCAGCTCTCCAGTTTTCAATTTGAGGTCAGAGAAGATAGTCGCTGCTGGCAGCTCCTCAGAAGATTTTATTATTTTTTATCAGACAAGAGACTTGGATCACCAAATGTGGTCTAGAGGTCTCAGGGGTCTCAGCGCTGCTGGACCCCAACCTCTCCCTTGGCGGATCTGTATTACCCATATTGGTGGTCCCTGCAGAACCCTGCCGGCCCGGGGGGATGAGGATGGCTTCCCTGGCGGGGACGCAAACCGCGCTGCAGGGGTCACTGCGTTCCCCGCCCTGGGGGGAAGCATGGGCAAGCGCCAGAAACCCCTGGGGGTCCCTGTGGCGCTTTCGGCTGGTGAGTACTCCACATTTAATATGTGTTTGAGTGTTTTCAGCGACTGCTGCGGCAGTCGCTGTTACAGTATACATGCGGTGACTGTGTGTTTTTTGTCCGCAGGTGGATGCCTGCAGGACATAGGAACGGGGGAGAGAGGAGCTGCGCGCCTTTTTTATTTGAATTTCGCGCCGCTCTGAGCGCGCGCTTTATGGCAGTCTCCTTTTCCGGCTTCCCTCATGAAGCACACGGAGGCACAGCGCGGCGGCCATTAGCCGAGTAATGCTGACAGGCTGAAAGCTCCCTCGGACATCGCTCTCCTCCCCTCTCGACAGCGCTGCACCGCGACCAGCTGGGTGAGTCGCTTCTACCCGTCTAGGGCAGAAGCTTAACCCCTTCACCCCCACAGCGCGGGCGCCTTTCTGAGGCACAAATGGGTGGCAGTCTGCGCTGCCTGCAGCTGTTATCTCAAAGCTCGCACACCTTTTCAATATAAGAGGTTGTGGGGAGTCTGCGACAGTAATACTGCCACTATACGTTCCTGCTAACGACGACGCATACTATGCGATCGTTTGTGTGATCATTTTTAATGTCGCTAGTAGCTGCCAATCTGGGCGATCTCATTAACAACGCATAGGCGGTTAGCGATCCCCTTAATGACTTTGGCGGTCATTGCGATTTACAAACAGCGCAATTTTTTAGCGATATTGTGAACGTTTCTTCTTAAGTGTGGCATAGCTGTCCTATAGCTGCTGCCTTATAAGAGGCACTTGGGGCTCGCACACCCTTTTCATTATTAAGGTTGTGGGGAGTCTGCGACTTTAACCCCTTCTTAGGCGGTTAACTCTTAATGGGGGACAGCTGGGGTAGCTCTCTCCTTAAGAGCTTTAACCCTTCAGCGTTTCGTTTTTTCTTTAAGAAACCACACTTTCTAATTACTGACAGGTTTAACCTGCCATATACTGTGCAACCGTCTCCCAGATCCGCTACAGGATCAGTCTCGCGTATCTGACGCGCAAACCTGGACGGCGTCAAGCGCAGCGGTCGGAGGTTTCCAATGGTGTCAGAATGGAGGCCCTCGCTAGTTTCTATTGATGGCCTGTCTGATTTTCTATTATTGAGTGTCAGCTAGATCCTCTCATGTCAGGAAGCGACACAAGCCGGTGCCTTCCTTCCCGCATAACGAAAATGTCCTATTCGGACAAGGAGGATCGGCAGGGACACTCTGCCTCCCTTTTGGGCCGTAAAGAGGTTTTTATTGGAGGCGTTACAGTTACCGAAGGAGGTATCTGGACGTCCTGGTAAGTCGGCCCGGATGTTTTCAATCACGATCAAGCTTTACCATCACTGGATGAGCTTAATGGGGCAGTGGAGAAGGAACGCCTGTGTCCAGAAAATTGAGACACCGTAATCGTGTTCTACGGAGTTGATGATAATTGGATCCTTCTCCTGAAGTGGATGTCCCTTTATCCCAGCTTAGCAAAATCCTCCTTGTTAAGGGGAAGGCGAGTCTGCTGGACCCGCTGGACAAAAACAAACAAACAAAAAAAAAAACGTAGATGGCAGAAAAATCCATCTGCGAGGCTGCAGATCATGGATTCGGTATTAAGAATCCATGTGTGCTTGTAAAGTTTCCCTGAGCCGGTTGGACCGTCTACGGACGGCGTGGCAGGGTGGATCTCCTCTATAGAGGTAGATGGGCTTTTCCAGTTTTTGAAGGATACTGCATCACTGCTATCCAGGGCGCAATCCTCGGCAGTCACAGTCAGAAGAGCACTGTGCCTTAGACAGTGGACGCAGTTTCCAAACAGGGTTTGCTAGCTTGCAAGGTGGTCAGCTATTTGGACCTGACCTCACGGAGCTGATTGCCAAGGTAAAGCAAAGAAACAGCTTTACCGCAGCGCAGAGCTGTGACCTCTGCGTCTGGCAGGACTAGTGCCGGTAGTTGTCGGCGGTCCTTTCGGTCCAGGGGATGATTCAGTCAGCCCTCTGGGATTCGGGTCGTCTCTCTCTTTTTAAAAAAAAAAAAAAAAAAAGGGGGGAATTCTCAGAAATTCCGCATACCCTGGAAACAGAACTTCCTTTAAGACAAGCGGGAAGCTGGCAAAAAGCCCGCTAAGGCGGACTGACGCCTGGGTCTCATTCGAGCGCTCTCGAGTGGGGGGTCGTCTATTCCTGTTCAAACCGACTTGGGCTTCCCGCATGTCGGACGCCTGGGTGACACGGGTTGTGTTGGCAGGCTACTTCATAGAGTCTCTTTTTCGACCCCCAGACAGTTTTTTTGTCAACCTCGCTTTCCGTCAGAGCCCGAGCTTTTTGCCGCTCTGCTGTGGGAGGTAGATTCCCTTCTGCAGAAAGGTGTGGTGGTACCGGTTCTGCCGGAGAGCCAGGGAAGAGGGTTTTATTCTAACCTCTTTGTGGTCCCCAAAAAAAGAGGACAAATTTCGGCCCATTCTGGATCTCAAAAGATTGAATCGGCATGTCCACGCCAGGAAATTCCGCATGGAGTCGCTTCGCTCCGTTTTGGCGGCCCTGTCGCAGAACGCTTTTTTGGTGTCAATCGACATTCGCGACGCTTATTTGCACTTCCTAATCGGAAGGGCCCACCAACGCTTCCTTCATTTTGCCATAGGTCAGGGCCATTACCAGTTTGTGGCTCTGCCATTCGGGTTGGCCTCAGCGCCCAGAGTTTTTACAAAAATTCTGGCGCCTCTCATGGCGATTCTTCGAAGGCAGGGGGTTACGATACTTCCCTACCTGGACGACCTTCTGATTGTGGCGTCTTCGAAAGAGGAGGCGGTAACTGCTCGCAATTTATCCCTTCAGCTCCTGGAGGATTTCGGGTGGCTGGTCAATTGGGAGAAGTCGTCTCTGGAACGGTCGCAGTCAATCCTGTTTTTGGGGATGCATTTCGACACGGTGCGAGCAGTGGTGCCCCTGCCTCCAGACAAGCAAGCATGTCTCCTTCGACATGCACGGGTTATGAAACCTTCGACAGCAATGTCCCTGCGAAGCTGTATGCGTCTTCTGGGGTTGATGGTGGCGTCCATGGAAGCACTTCCGTTTGCCCGGTTTCATTCCAGGGCTCTCCAAAGGTTCATTCTGAGCCGTTGGGATCGATCGCAGGTTTTCACTGGATTGCAGTGTCATCATCCCCCACAGGGTACGAGAGTCCCTAGGATGGTGGATACGTCTGAAAGAGTTATCCCTGGGAAAGTCCTTCCTCCCTCCGAAGTGGTCGGTCATAACCACCGATGCCAGCCTGACGGGCTGGGGGGGGTGTCTGGAACGATCTTTGGACTCAGGGAGTATGGTCGTCGGAAGAGTCTGTCTTGCCGATCAACATCCTGGAATTGAGGGCGATTTTTTTCTTTGCCTCCAACACTGGACGGTCCCTTTAAGCGGTCTGCCAGTCCGAGTGCAGACGGACAATGCGACGACGGTCGCATATATCAACCACCAAGGCGGGACTGGGAGTTCCAAGCTCATGGTGGAGGTATCTCGTATCCTAGTATGGGCAGAGACCAGAGTGCCAGCTATCTCTGCGATCCACATTCCGGGAGTTCAGAATACCACGGCGGACTTTCTCAGTCGCGAGAAGATGGATCCCGGAGAATGGAGTCTTCATCCGGAAATTTTTGCACTGCTGTGCTCCCGTTGGGGAACTCCCCAAGTGGATCTGATGGCATCCAGGTTCAATGCCAAGTTACCAACTTTCATGTCCAGGTACAAGGATCCGAAGGCTGTGGCGGTGGTTGCTCTAGTGGCTCCGTGGGACCAATTCGAGCTAATCTATGTTTTCCACCGATTTCCTTACTCCTCCTGGTGTTACGTCGGATCAGACTAAAGAGAATCCCGGCTATGTTGATAGCCCCAGATTGGCCAAGGAGGACGTGGTTCTCGACACTGGGGTCGCTCCTGGCAGCGCCACCATTTCTACTTCCTTTCCGCTCTGACCTGTTAACCCAAGGGCCCGTTGGTCATCCGGACCTGAAGTCTCTGCGTTTGACGGCGTGGTTCTTGAGACCGAAATATTGATCCGTCAAGGTTTTTCAGCCGAAGTCATTGCCACTTTGCGAGCTGCCAGAGGTCCGGCTACTACTAGGATTTACCACTTGGGAAGCCTTCTTTTCGTGGTGTTCGGGTTTTTCAAGGAACCCGAGGATTTTTTCCATTCCCAGTTTGTTGGTTTTCCTGCAATTCGGGTTGGACAAAGGGTTTGGCAGTGAGCACCCTGAGGGGTCAGGTTTCTGCTCTGTCCTTGCTGTTCCGAAAGGCTATCGCCTCACGTAGGGACGTACGTTCCTTTTTTCGCGGAGTAACCCGCCAGTTTCCGCCGCGGAAGGCGCCTGTGTCTCCTTGGCGCCTCAATCTTGTTTTTGGAGGCTCTTCAACACGGGCCTTTTGAGCCTATGGACTCTGTTAAGTGTTTCTTTGCTCTCTTGGAAGGTTGCCTTCCTAGTGGCGGTCACCTCTTTGAGAAGGATTTCTGAGTTGGCGGCTCTTTCTTACTTGCCTCCTTTTCTGGAGTTTCACCCGGATCGTGTAGTGCTTCGCACACAGGGCGACTTTCTACCTAAGGTGGTGTCGCAATTTCATCTTAACCAGGATATTGTGTTGCCCTCCCTTTGTCCGGGACCGAGTAATGCGAAGGAATGGGCCTTGCACACATTGGATTTGGTGCGGGCTTTGAAGTTCTATTTGTCTGTTACCCAAAGTTTTCGGAAGTCGGACTCCCTGTTTGTGATTCCAGCAGGTCGTCGACGTGGTCAACGGGCTTCCAAGGATTCTATAGCTCGTTGGATCCGGTCGGCCATTTTGGAGGCTTACCGACTTAAAGGCGAACCTTGCCCGATTAAGGTTCGAGCTCATTTCACGAGAGCTGTGGGCTCATCGTGGGCTTTCCATCAAGGGGTCTCAGCAGCTTAGCTTTGCTGGGCGGCGACCTGGCGCTCCGTCCACACCTTTACAAGATTTTATAAGGTGGACGTTAGTGCTTCCGCTGATGCAGCCTTAGGACATAGGGTCCTGCAGGCGGCTGTAGTTTAAAGTTCTAGTTAACTTGTATTTGGCGCCTGTTGCGCATTTATCAAGGTTGTTGGGATTCTGCCTCTTTTGGTTTTTTCCCACCCTTAATTTTTGGACTGCTTTGGGACGTCCCACTAGTAATGTCTAGTGTGTCTCCCTTCCTTCATCTGCAGCTGAAAGACGGATTTTGGTAAGAACTTACCTGTAAAATCCTTTTCAGCGAAGAAGGAAGGGAGACACACATCCCTCCCATGGCAGAAGTGTGTTGTTGTTTTTCAGATGCGGCGTGACCCTTCTCTGATAGCGATTATCTGGGCTGAGGTCGACGCGCTAAGGCTCTGTTTCAGCATCGCCAGCTCATCGCAGTGGTCAGGTCCAGTGAGTAGTACCTGGAACTGTGTGGTTTTTGCCTACATGCATGCATAACCTGTATTTTTGTGTTTTATTCTCTGAAGTCCTTCAGAAGGGGTTATGTTGCTCCGCTGGTGATATTGCTTTTCCTTAAGCTTGGTACAACTGGAGAGCTGAGTAGGAGGAGCCCGAGCTGGAGGGGCCGGTCAACACTCTTTTTGATCTGAGGTGTCTATCTCATCTGAGCTCCGCCTACCCACTAGTAATGTCTAGTGTGTCTCCCTTCCTTCTTCGCTAAAAAGGATTTTACAGGTAAGTTCTTACCAAAATCCGTCTTTTATTTGTGCAGTACTCTGGGACCATTTCATAGTGGGTTGTCCATTTGTGGAAAAGCCCTTTAATCACTTTTCCTTTTCATAACCCCATTAGAGATTGAAATATCTAAACGTGATTTTGCTTTTTTTCAGTTTGACAGATGAAAGCACAGATTTAGCAAATGTCCATTACAAAACACCTTGCAGATCTTTCTTGCTGCCTTCGAGTCCTGTCCAGTCAAGTCTTCTCAAATCTACTCCTTTAAAAAAGCTTTCCAAAGCTTCTGAGTTTAACTTGCTGGAGACACCTCCTGTGGTAAAGGTAAGGGGGTCAGCATAATACATGATGCATTGCATAAGCTCTATACTCTACTTCATTAATTACTCTGGCTTTGTTTGTTTTTTTCTCTAGAAGGCTAAAGCCTTGATGGCAAGCACAGGGTCTTCTGACTATATTGCACGCACTCCCAAGTCTATTCTAAAGTCTAGTGCACGCACAACTCCTTTGGCTTCTCCTTCAGTTTCCCCTGGAGGATCAATTACACCTCCTTTACGGTCCAGGGAACCAAAAATCTCTTTTATGGAGCAAATCAGCAAGAAATTTAGTAAAGGGGTAAGTCTGGTATCATGCATAGTGGTCTGACTAATTTGGGCATGCTTAAAGTAAATATATTAAACTGTTTTTTCCTTCGCCTTATTGGGGGACACAAGACCATGGGGTGTTATGCTGCTGTCACTAGGTGCTGACAATAAGTTACCGGTAATACAAAGAAAGTTAACTCTTCCCCTTCAGTATACACCCTCATACTGGCACCAAGTGAACCAGTTCATGCTTAGTGTCCGTAGGAGGCACATGGGTCTTTTTTTTATTTTAATTTTTCTTTGGCTGACAGGGGCAGCGGATCCTTTCAAGGCTACAATCTCCCCAAACCAACAACAGGCGGGAACGTGGAGTGTTGCCTCCATGCCTCCTCTTCTGCGACGTGGGAAGCCATGCCTGGTTTTAGGTGCGACGGGTCCCTTAAAGGGCATCGATCTCCCCCCACACCATCAACAGACGCGAACGTGGAGTGTCGCCTCCACTTACCCCCTCAGTCAGCCAGGCCTAAAGCCAGACAAACAGCCCTGTCCCATCCTAGGGGATTGAACCGCTTGTATGTACAGAGACATTTATTTGGCGTCCGTGCAGCCCCCACTGCATCACCACTGTAAAAAGCGGATGATGCTAGGAGGCAGACGGTCCCTCTCCACCTCCCTAATAAAGGGATGGTGGATTGAGCTTTTTACCCTGCACCATCCAAAACAGCGGCAGCAGGGGGAGTCCCTATATTCCCGATCTGCTGGGCAGAGCTGCATACTGTGCCATCCGGCAGCTTCTCTGGGTAAGTGCGGTCTGGGCGGCACTGGTACCAGCGGATCCGTGTTCTGGCACCCTGGGGGGAGGGGGGACCAGGTCCTCTCTTCTTCCCTGTTCAGCACAGGCATGCGCCAAAAATTTAGCCCCCGTCTTCGGCCTCCTGTAGGCCGCAACCCGGAGGCACTGCCCGCGCTATGACGAGCGCTGGCGGCTCCACCCATGAACGTGGCACTTCTCGTCCAAAACAAGTGTTCCCAGCAAGATCTCGGCGGCCATCTTCCTTCTCCTGCCACCTCCGGACACGAGCTGGCATTCGGAAGCGATTGCTACACATTGGTTCCTGCGGTATTTAGCGCTGAGGACAGCGCTCTGTAAACCAACCTATTAAAGGCACCATAGAGGGGTACACCATGTCCCAGTCCAAAGCACCCAAAAAATCTAATAGGACTGTTTCAGTCTTCTTCACCACATGTAACTCCTGCCAGTCTGTGCTTCCTAAAGCACATAGTTCACCACTCTGCAAAACCTGTGACCCCAAATGCATTCAGGAGCCCTTAGCCACTGTCGCAATCCATGGCTTCTCTGGCCAAAGCGATTGAATCCCTCCGTGGATCGAAGCGTTCTTATGACTGAGTGTCAGCCTCCTAGTGGCAGCAGCATGGTCTTGTGTCCCCCAATGAGTGGCTCGGAGAAAAGGATTTTACGGTGAGTACAGCAAAATCCCTGTTTTAATATTTATGAATAAGGCACCTTTTTAGGTCATATTAAAAAAAAATTCTTGATCAATACCTTAAAAGGGAATCTGTCACCCCATTTTTCGACCATCAGCTGTAGCCACTGCCATCAGGGGCTTATCTACAGTATTCTGTAATGCTGTAGATAAGCCCCTGATGTCACCTGTAAAAGAAGAAAAACGAGTTATATTATACTCACCCAGGGGCGGTCCGCCGTCTGGTCTGATCCGATGGGCTTCGCGGTCTGGCGCCTCCCATCTTCTAGCGAAGCCCTCCTTCTTAGCTTCCAGTCGCGGCGCAGGCGCACTGCTCTGCCCTGGTGAGGGCAGAGCAGGGTACTGCAGTGCGCAGGCGCTGGGAAAGGTCAGAGAGGTCCGGCGCCTGCGCACTGCAGTACTTTGCTCTGCCCTCACCAAGGCAGAGCAGTGCGCCGGAGCCGCGACGGGAAGCTAAGAAGAGAAGGGCTTCACTAGAAGATGGGAGGCGACGGACCGCGATGCCCATCGGGCCGGACCGGACGGCGGACCGCCCCTGGGTGAGTATAATATAACTCGTTTTTCTTCTCTTTCAGGTGACATAGGGGGCTTATCTACAGCATTACAGAATGCTGTAGATAAGCCCCTGATGGCGGTGGCTACAGCTGATGGTCGAAAAATGGGGTGACAGATTCCCTTTAAGTAGTTTTCCTCTAGGCTTTTCTGTCACATTTTTTATTTTTAATATTCAGCGTGCTTTTATTAACAGATTTTGTCAACTGAGGAAGAAGAGCCCACAGTCTCACCAGTTCTGAAGTCTGGTCAAGAGACTATGTGGCCAGAAAGAGTGGCTATGCTTACCAAAAATGATTCTAATTCAGACAATGATGAAATGGATGAATCTTCATCTGGAATCCAAGATGGAAGCCCAAGCAAAATGGAAGCTAGCAAAGACCCAAGCAATGTGTCTGCAAGGTCTGATCAGACAACACTAGAGTATCATGATGCTCCAACCCTGGAGACACCAGAGAAAGGTATGTCACAGCCATGATATCCTTTATGTACTGTGCTCACGTTTGATTGCCGATAGAACAGCACATAAAATACACACACAGCATCATATAGAGGCAGCAGAGATTGATATCTGTTTTTGGTGAAAATCCTAAGCATAATTAGCAATTTAATTATATCCCTTGTTCTTTTTTTTATACCTATAAGGCTGTTAAGTTCAGGGTGGGAGACCTTCATTGTAGTCTGTGCTCAGACCAGGTTTAAAGAACATCTGCATGAACCCTAAATAAGACTTCATTAAAGGGAATATGTCAGCAGGATTGTGCACAGTAATCTACAGACAGTGTCAGGTTGGGGCTGTTATTTTCAGCCCATTTTTTAAGGCTGAAAGTCCCCTCTGCTTATACGTGATTCATATACCAGGGGTCAGCGGGGGAGGAGGAGCGCGGGTGTCAGAGATCATACTTACCCCTCCTAGCACGGTCTCTGCAGCCCCTGCTTCTCCCAAGGTCTCCGGCGCCTGTGTTCAGGGTTACGTGGTACTTCTCATTAAAGTCATGAATATGCACATATTCATGACTTTTATGAGCGGTACCATGTGACTGCTGAAACCTGAAAGAATAGAGGTGCTGAGACCATGGAAGAAGCAGGGGCTGCAGAGACTGTGCGCCAGGAGGGGGCGAGTAGGACGGAGAGCAGTGCAATATTCAGCTGTCCCCGTTCCACTGCCACTCTGTCCTCCGCGTCCTCTGACTATGACGTTCAGGTCAGAGGGCGCAATGACGTAGTCAGTGCGCGCCCTCTGCTGAACCTCACTGCAGAGACCTGGGAGACAGAGCGGCGAGCAGCGATGGAACGGGGGACCGGTAAGTATCGCCAGTGCCTGGGGCCTGAGCCAGTTGCGACACCGGCATCTGGCCCCCATAGCGCGCCGGTGTCCCTGCCTGCTCAGGACACCGGCACCTGGCCCCCAGTGACGAGAGGTGAGTATGTTTTTTTTTTTTTTATTATTATTATTGCAGCAATATATTATTATTATTATTATACATTTATATAGCGCCATTTATTCCATGGCGCTTTACATATGAAAAGGGGAAAAATATAGACAGGTACAATAAACATGTGCTGGACAAGGGACACACAAGTACAGAAGGAGAGAGGGGGGTATTTATCCATGGAGCATTTTCTTGGGCCACTATTGACCCTTGGGCAGCACCACCCTAGGCTTATACATAAGTCAATAAGTTTTCCCAGTTTTTTTGTGGCAAAATTAGGGGTCTCGGCTTACGCAAGGGTCAGCTTATACATGAGTATATACAGTGTGTGTGTAAAATATATATATATATATATATATATATATATATATATATATATATACACAGTACAGACCGAAAGTTTGGACACACCTCATTTAAAGATTTTTCTGTATTTCCATGACTATAAAAATTGTAAATTCACACTGAAGCCGTCAAAACTATGAATTAACACATGTGGAATTATATACTTAACAAAAAAGTGTGTAACAACTGAAATTATGTCTTATATTCTAGGTTCTTCAAAGTAGCCACCTTTTGCTTTGATGACTGCTTTGCACACTCTTGGCATTCTCTTGATGAGCTTCAAGAGGTAGTCACCAGGAATGGTTTTCACTTCACAGGTGTGCCCTGTCAGGCTTAATAAGTGGGATTTCTGGCCTTATAAATGGGGTTGGGACCATCAGTTGTGTTGTGCAGAAGTCTGGTGGATACACAGCTGATAGTCCTACTGAAAAGACTGCTAGAATGTGTATTATGGTAAGAAAAAAGCAGCTAAGTAAAGAAAAACGAGTGGCTATCATTACTTTAAGAAATGAAGGTCAGTCAGTCCGAAAAATTGGGAAAACTTTGAAAGTGTCCCCAAGTGCAGTTGCAAAAACCATCAAGCGCTACAAAGAAACTGGCTCACATGAGGACGCCCCAGGAAAGGAAGACAAAGAGTCACCTCTGCTTCCCAGGATAAGTTTATCCGAGTCACCAGCCTCAGAAATCGCAGGTTTACAGCAGCAAAGATTAGAGACCAGGTCAATGCCACACAGAGTTCTAGCAGCAGACACATCTCTACAACTGTTAAGAGGAGACTTTGTGCAGCAGGCCTTCATGGTAAAATAGCTGCTAGGAAACCACTGCTAAGGACAGGCAACAAGCAGAAGAGACTTGTTTGGGCTAAAGAACACAATGACTGGACATTAGACCAGTGGAAATCTGTTCTTTGGTCTGATGAGTCCAAATTTGAGATCTTTGGTTCCAACCATTGTGTCTTTGTGCAACGCAGAAAAGGTGAACGGATGGACTCTACATTCCTGGTTCCCACCGTGAAGCATGGAGGAGGAGGTGTGATGGTGTGGGGGTGCTTTGCTGGTGACACTGTTGTGGATTTATTCAAAATTGAAGGCATACTGAACCAGCATGGCTACCACAGCATCTTGCAGCGGCATGCTATTCCATCCGGTTTGCATTTAGTTGGACCATCATTTATTTTTCAACAGGACAATGACCCCAAACACACCTCCAGACTGTGTAAGGGGTATTTGACCAAGAAGGAGAGTGATGGGGTGCTACGCCAGATGACCTGGCCTCCATGGTCACCAGTTCTGAACCCAATCGAGATGGTTTGGGGTGAGCTGGACCGCAGAGTGAAGGCTAAAGGGCCAACAAGTGCTAAGCATCTCTGGGAATGCCTTCAAGATTGTTGGAAGACCATTTCCGGTGACTACCTCTTGAAGCTCATCAAGAGTGTGCAAAGCAGTCATCAAAGCAAAAGGTGGCTACTTTGAAGAACCTAGAATATAAGACATAATTTCAGTTGTTACACATTTTTTTAAGTCTATAATTCCATATGTGTTAATTTATAGTTTTGATGCCTTCAGTGTGAATGTACAATTTTCATAGTCATGAAAATACAGAAAAATCTTTAAATGAGAAGGTGTGTCCAAACTTTTGGTCTGTACTGTATATGTGTATATATTATATAAAGTATATGTATAATTACCTTTAGTAGCCTTTCAAACCCATTTGTGTCAACTTCTGTGCATATTATCAGCCCAAAATCACCAGGGTATGTGAACTTTTGATCAGGGTCATTTGGATGTTTTGGGTTGTCATTATGATTTAAAATAATCCACTAACCATGAGTGGAGACAATCATTATCAATCGTATTCTCTGAAAAAAGGCCAAGAAAGCAAAAATTATGCCGGGGTATCTAAACTTTTGAGCACAACTGTATGTGTGTATATAGAAAGATATAGAGCTTGGGGGAAAAAAGCAGCAGGCAGTGGCGCCTGCGCTGCAGCATGATCGCGTATCTAATGTACATATAATTAATTTGTTTGATGTACTGTTAATATACATCAAAAAAAAATCTGTTTGAAAATGGCGCTGGCCGCACCTGCGCAGTAGCAGGTATCGGATCACCCGATTGCTGCTACTGTACAGACACCAGTGGTGCCATCTTGTTAGAGAAAAAAAGCTCCTCCAAGTTGGCGCTGCCTGCATAGTAGCAATTATCGGATCACGGATAACAGCTAGTGTGCCGGCGCCATTTTCAAACAGATTTATTTTTTATGAATATCAAGATTACATCAAACAAATTATATGCATGTTATATATGCAATCAAACTTGAGCGTAGGGGCCAGTGCTGACACCTGCCTGCAGAAGGTTTTTTTTTTCCAAGCTATATGTACAGGGTGGGCCATTTATATAGATACACCTAAATAAAATGAGAATGGTTGGTGATATCCATTTCCTGTTTGTCTCACATTAGTATATGGGATTGGGAAAACTTTTCAAGATGGGTGGTGACCATGGCGGCCATTTTGAAGTCAGCCATTTTGGATCCAACTTTATTTTTTCAATGTGAAGAGGGTCATGTGACACATCAAATTTATTGAGAATTTCACAAGAAAAACAATGGTGTGCTTGGTTTTAACGTAACTTTATTCTTTCATTAATTATTTACAAGTTTATGACCACTTATAAGATGTGTTCAAAGTGCTGCCCATAGTGTTGGATTGTCAATGCAACCCTCTTCTCCCACTCTTTACACACTGATATCAACAACGCAGAAGAAATGCTAGCACAGGCTTCCAGTCTGACCCCATTAGACTTTTATCTTTGGGGTCATCTGAAGGCAATTGTTTATGCTATGAAGATATGAGATGTGCAGCATATGAAACAACGGATACTGGAAGCCTGTGCTAGCATTTCTTCTGCAGTGTTGCTATCAGTGTGTCAAGAGTGGGAGAAGAGGGTTGCATTGACAATCCAACACAATGGGCAGCACTTTGAACACATTTTATAAGTGGTCATAAACTTGTAAATAACTCATGAAAGAATAAAGTTACGTTAAAACCAAGCACACCATTGTTTTTCTTGTGACATTCTCAATAAGTTTTTGTCACATGACCCTCTTCCCATTGGAAAAAAATAAAGTTGGATCCAAAATGGCCGACTTCAAAATGGCCGCCATGTTCACCACCCATTTGAAACGTTTCCCCCTCCCATATACTATTGTGCCACAAACAGGAAGTTGATATCACCAAACATTCCCATTTTATTTAGGTGTATCCATATAAATGGCCCACCCTGTATATATAATATTCATTATATAAACTAGGGGGCAGGTCACTATGGGATCCGTGACCTGTCAGAAGCCATACAAATGAATACCTAATCTGAGCACCATGGAAAGACCCCCCCACAGGCCACCCCGGAGCACGAGCATATCATTACCTGAAAATAAAGATTAAGCAACAACCACAAGACGGAGTTAATCAACCAAGGTATCATTTTAATCAGTGTAATAGTGCTGACTTGACACTGTCTGTAGGTTACTGTGCATAATCCTACTGACAGGTTCCTTTTGAGAGTCCCCTCTTTTTTTTTTTTTTTTTTTTGTGCATGGTAAAAAGCCAGAACACATAATCAGTTTTTCATTTCTCTGCAATTTTCTCAGTCTGATTATTTACACCATCTGTTTTGGCATCCAATCCAATACAAGAATGCAGAAATGAAGAAAAGAAAATGTAAGCTTATCTTAAACAAACATGGATCTGAGGCGACATATTTTATTTGTGTTTTTTTTTTTTGGCGGACAATCTGTCCACAAGAAAATTGATGTAAGCATGCTCATAGACTACAACGGGTACGTGTTCTACCTGTCAAAAACACTGATGTAAAGCCTCATTCAGAGTAAATGTACATTTTTGACTAGGACCAACCTTTTAAAAGCATAAAAAAATGGATTACAAGATACTCTTAATATTTTTACTCATTTACATGGAGAAAATACCGTAATTTGTCACAAACTAACTTAAAGATTAATGATTCATTAAAGAGCTTGTCTGGTCCATGAAGGGCTTGTCCGGTCGATAAGTCTGCAGTCACTCTTTGTTACTGCAGACTTATGAATCCTCACTGTGCCCTGCAAAAATTCGCCAGTTTCTGAGCCGAGACCGGAGGGTAAGTGTGTTATGCATACTCCCGGCCAGAGCTGGACTAGTGAGGGCGCCCTCGCTCCATACACTGCGTGCTCATTCTATACAAGTGTATGAACAAAGGTCGCACACACTCATCCAGCTCTGGCCGTGGGTATGCATAACACATACGGTACTTACCTGCCAGTCCCGGCTCAGAAACCGACGAATCCTCACAGTGCGTTCATCATAGTGGCAGACTGTTTGTGCTTCTGGGCAGGTCTTTCCTTGGTTTTTCTGAATGGAGCAGGAAGGTAAGACTCTGCCTACAGTCCTGCCCAAAGCACAAGAATCTCAATAACTGAAAACTTCTAACACTGAATACACACAAACCACAAGACAGAATTCTTCACCCCATGTGTTTTAATCAGTGTAACACTGCCAACATGACAGTGTCCGTAGTGTACTTAGCAAAAACCTGCTGCCAGGTTCACTTTAAGAGCTGTAAAAGCTGGTAGTGCAAATAATGATAATGGTACAGTCTTTCACAACAAGCTCGATGAGCTGTCTATTAAACATATCTGCTGTCATTGTTATAGTAACTTTGTCACTTACAAAATATCTTGTAACTGATGTTTGAGACGCTTTCCATTGAATGGTGGGAAGTTCTGGGCTGTGATTTCTTGGTGTCGCTGTGATCTTCCTCAGTCACAGCTTTGAAAACTTTTGGGTGCAAGCATTGTAAATGTCTCTTTAGATTGGAAGCACTCGCAGGAGCATTTTTAATACTGCCGGAGTATGCACTTATTGAGCTCACAGCATTTGTTTTCAGCTGTCATACACTGACACACAAAATATTTTTTTATCTTCGAGTTAATGTGAAATGCTCAAATACGAAGCTTCTTAGGCATTTTGTAATCCTATAAATTCGCTCTCAAAATTTTGTCCTATAAAAAAGTTATATTGTAATTCCTGCAAGAATAGGGACTCATGTATAATTTGGGGTAGAAATAAAACAAACATTGCATAAATCAATAGTACAGATGACAGGTTAAAAGTTTGCAATACACTGTGTTCCAAATTATTATGCAAAAATTGTTTAGGAGTGATAAGGTAAGAATTTCTTTGTTTGTCAGTTAAACTCATTGATGGTGATGTGTGTCAGGGCTCTTTATATCACTGTAAGCAATTGCAGACACCTGTGCTAATTAGTTTGGCAGGTGTGTCCAATGAAAGGCAAGACTACTTAAGAAGGCTGTCCCACATTATTAAGCAGCCTACATTTTCTGCCAAAATGGGAAAGAAAAAGGATGTGTCGGCTGCTGAGAAGCAACAAATTGTGGAGTGTTTAGGTCAAGGCATGACTACAATCAACATTGCCAAGACACTTCATCGTGATCATCGCACAATCAAGAAGTATGTAGCTAATTCACAGTACACATGTGTGCGTGCTGATAAGGGAAAATTGAGGACTCTTTCCTACAGGCAATTACGTCAGGTTAAAAGAGCAGCGGCAAAAAAGCCTTGTCATAGCAGCAGACAAGTTTTTAAAGCTGCTGGTGCCTCCAACGTCCCCCGAACAACAAGATGCAGGGCCCTTCAGAGGTTTGCAGCTGTGCGTAAGCTATCCTGTCGACCTCCTCTATCCACTGCACACAAGCAGAAACGGCTCCAGTGGGCCAAACAATACATGAAGACTGACTTCAAAACTGTTTTGTTCACCGATGAGTGCCGTGCAACGCTCGATGGTCCAGATGGATGGAGTGGAGGATGGCTGGTTGATGGACACCACATGCAAACACGGCTACGGCGCCAACAAGGAGGAGGTGTAGTAATGTTTTGGGCTGGAATCATGGGGAGAGAGATTGTCGGCCCCTTTAGGATCCCTGAAGGGGTAAAGATGAACTCCATAGTGTATGTTGAGTTTCTCAAACAGCACTTCCTGCCATGGTTCAAGAAGAAGAACCGTGCATTCCGCAGCAAGATCATTTTCATGCATGATAATGCACCGTCTCATGCTGCACATAACACATCTGCATCTCTGGCTGCTATGGGCATAAAAGGGGACAAACTTATGGTGTGGCCCCCATGCTCCCCTGACCTCAACCCCATTGAGAACCTCTGGAGCATCATCAAAAGGAGTGTCTATGATGGCTGGAGGCAGTTCACATCTAACCAACAGCTCTGGGAGGGTATTCTGTCCTCATGCAAAACAATTGAAGCAGAAACCATCCAAAACCTGACAAATTCAATGGACGAGAGAGTTCAGAAGCTCCTTTCGAACAAGGGGCCTATGTGCAAATGTAACATCACCTAGAATAAAGTTTTGAGTTGAAAACTGTTTGATTTCAGTTTGTAATAACCTGCAAATGCTTATAATTTCAAAAATGACCATTTTTTTGTTCTTTATTAAAATGAAAAGGTTGAAAACTCTGCTGTGCATAATAATTTGGAACATGCAGTTTGAGTGTTTTATTTTTTTAAAAATATACTGTTATAATAGGCAGTTTGTACAAAAACCTTTCAATTGTACTCTAATAGTTATTTGACTGGAAAATTACAATGACTGAAATTCATATAGGTAATTTGGGAAAATCTGAGAAAATATTATTTGCATAATAATTTGGAACACAGTGTATATATTATTAGATAGCATTACTCTGAGCTTTCAATCTCAGGCGTTTCTCAGGGTATATATAGCTCAGTAAATGTTTCAGATCATAATGCTTCACAGTCTGAGGAGGGAGGGTGCAAGTTTGTGCTGAATCATACCCCAGAAAGAAACTGAAACTGCTAGCAGAGCTAAGAACATGATGAGCCAACACATGAACTAACCTCTCCAAACATGATAGCATACTATAACATGAAGCATACAGAGAAAACATGCACCGGATTATTGATTTATGCATAGTTTATTGAAAATTTAGATATGCTTTAAGAAGTACTTGCCTTAATCCTGTTTTCCTGTTCACGCTAGCAGTTCTTAAGATGGGCGCAGGACTGCAGGCATTCCTCATCAGTGCCTTTTTGCTCGGATCTGTAGAGTAGGAGCTTCAATACTAAGCATATGTACATAAAGTACAGCACAGTTTCATCTTAACTAAAAGCCTAGATCCTTGGATCAAGAATAGAACAGACACCTATAGGACATTTCATAACGTTACCAAGTTCTTATGAAAAAATATTCAGCACATACTGCATTTAAATACTGTACCCAATTTAATATTCTATTTTAGGAGTCTGTCCATTGTATACCGATTCAGACTCAACCAAAATGGATTCCAACTCCATGACTTCACAGCGCTGATCGCATAGAATGACTGCAGACTTATCATTTTGGACCAGACAACCCCTTTAATGTTCTGAATTAAACTTTTTTTTTTTATCTATTTCAGACAATGTAAATACCGAAGATATTTTTGTGCTCGAAAAACATCCAGAAGTACTACAGAACTTAATGCTTGTTGAAGAGCCTGCTCCACTAGTTGACAGGTAATGGTGAATTATAATATCTTAACCACTATTCTCATGCTAAGTACCCCCAGGGGAAGTGTTTGCTCAGCCTGCGTCTCACCGACCACAGGTTGAGGAGTGATGCGCTATTTTAATACTAATTCTGTTTGTGTAACTTTGTTATTATGAACATATTGTAGAGCGGTTTTCACTTACTTTTTATATTATAGAGTTTTGGATATAGAACTACCAGCTAATTTGAAATCTGATTACTAGCTATAGTTCCTGTTTTAGCTATTTTTTTTTTGTTCCCAGGGTTATAACGAAAAGAGTTGAGCAAATTTTAAATAATTTGATCCGATTATGATTGGCGGCAAATATTGTTTTTGCAATATTTGCTGAACGTCAATGAGAGCAGAAATAAACGAATATGTTCAGAATCAATCATCACACATAAATTCGGCACAATTAAGGTACCAGTGTGGCACGAATATGGCAAATTCAGATTTGGCGACTGATTCCGAACCTATTCGCTCAACTCTAATAATGAACCCGGAGAACCGTTTATTAGAACTTTCCAAATTGGAAGGATATGTGCACACATTAGTTTTGTTGTGTTTTTCCTGCTCAGTTGTCACAAAACCTGAAGTATTTCCTAGTACCAGCAAAGTGAATGAGATTCCTGAAGTCTCATGCACATGTGGCTTCATTTTTCCTTTCAGATTTGAAGCAGATTTATATCTGCAGCATGTCAATTCTTCCAGTGTTTTTGCTGCAGATTTCCCTTTTACTAATGATCGGGTAAATTTTGCAACAAAAACTCGTGTTAAAAAAAAAAACTACAAACGCAACAAAACTTGTGTATTTTATGCAGTATTTTTCCTGCCAATACAGGATTTGCAACAGATTTTTTTTGCTGCAAATCCTAAACCTGTGCACATACCCAAATTGCTGTTTGAAATGCATGAATAAATTGAGCAAAGGAATAGAACAGAAATGCAATTACCATATATACTCTTGTATAAGCCAAGTTTTTCAGCGTATATTTTTGTGCTGACAACGCTCCCCTCAGCTTATACACGAGTCATTGTCCCAGAAGCCAGAGGGGGAGCAGCGGGTCACAGGAGGCAGGAGCCAGCGGCTGCGACTGTAACTGTGCCAGCTGCTAAAGAGAAATTAATATTCACTGCACTGACAATGAATATTCATTTCTCTTATAGCGTGCACAGTTACAGCCGCCGGCTTCCAGCAACTGTAAAAAAAAACAAAAACAAATCCTTCTACTTGCCTTCCCTGCGCGCCCTCGCAGCATCTTGTTCCAACTTACTGCAGCCGAGCGATCACGTGTCCAGCTGAGTGGAGAGAGGTGAGTATTCATTACCTTAATGAGAGGGGATATGTGATAGCCCGGCCATAGGAGCTGCTGGCCTTGGAACAAGATGATGCGAGACCGCGCAGGGAAGGTATGTAGGAGTTTTTTTTATGCTATTCTCATGAGGGAGCCATGCATATGAGGAACCATGCATATAAGCATAGGGATGAGGAGCCGTGCATACCAGGACAGGGTTGAGGGAACAATGCATACCCGGCTTATACTTGAGTCAATACGTTTTCCTTGTTTTTCGTAGCAAAATTAGGTGCCTCTGCTTATACTTGGGTCGATTTATACAGGATTATATATGGTACTTACTAAAATGGACAGATCAGGAAAGCAAAGTGCTCCTCTATAGATCTTCCAGGTGTTTCAGACAATTTTCACATGTTTGGCGTTGCTTTTTTAACTGAATTATAAAATAGTATATTTTCCAGATATGTTCTAAATTACGCATATGCCAGCTTAAAATGTTATATGAAAGTCTTAGTCGTCATATGTCCAAAGGTGAGAATTACACACTCCCTAAAACTTAATGTTCAAGATGTGCATTACACAAATCCTGCTTCACAACTATTGCTGATCACTGAGTTCAGCAGCTCTGAGCTCGTTGATTTGGTTGTATAGGGTGGACCATTTATATGGATACACCTAAATAAAATGGGAATTGTTGGTGATATGAACTTCCTGTTTGTGGCACATGAGTATATGGGAGGGGGAAAACTTTTCAAGATGGGTGGTGACCATGGCGGCCATTTTGAAGTCAGCCATTTTGGATCCAACTTTATTTTTTCTAATGGGAAGAGGGTCATGTGACACATCAAACTTATTGAGAATTTCATATGAAAACAATGGTGTGCTTGGTTTTAACGTTACTTTATTCTTTCATCAGTTATTTTCAAGTTTATGACCACTTATAAGTGCATGTTTCCACTTGCCGGATTACATTCGGATTAGCTGTGGGTTGAACGCAGCGTACAGATGCAGCATTCAATCCACAGCGTCCAGATATTACAGCACAGTGGAGGGAATTTTATGAAATCCCGTCTCCACTATGCGAGCGAACACGCATCTGGCGGCCCTGCGTTTTCGGACATACGGCGTATCTTTTTAGACCGCAGCATGTCTGTTTACCTTGCGGAGATGCTCAGTCTCCGAAAGGTAAATAGCCTACTCTATGTATACGATGCGGCGATTCCGGATGTGTTCAATAAGCACATCCGGAATCACCGCGCGTACAGAAGGGGGCGGAGCGGGCTTTCCGCTATGTCCAAAGCGCTGCAAGGACGCCAAGTGGAAACATACCCAAAAATGTGTTCAAAGTGCTGCCCATTGTGTTGGATTGTGAATGCAACCCTCTTCTCCCACTCTTGACACACTGATAGCAACACCGCAGAAGAAATGCTAGCACAGTCTTCCAGTATCCGTTGTTTCAGATGCTGCACATCTCGTATCTTCACAGCATAGACAATTGCCTTCAGATGACCCCAAAGATAAAAGTCTAATGGGGTCAGATCGGGAGATCTTGGTGGCCATTCAACTGGCCCATGACGACCAATCTACTTTCCAAGAAACTGTTCATGTAGGAATACTCAAACCTGACACCCATGTGGTGGTGCACCATCTTGCTTGAAAAACTCAGGGAACGTTCCATCTTCAGTTTCCTGGAAAGTGATTGGTCGTCGTGGGCCAGTTGAATGGCCACCAAGGTCTCCTGATCTGACCCCATTAGACTTTTATCTTTGGGGTCATCTGAAGGCAATTGTCTATGCTGTGACGATACGAGATGTGCAGCATCTGAAACAACGGATACTGAAAGCCTGTGCTAGCATTTCTTCTGCGGTGTTGCTATCAGTGTGTCAAGAGTGGGAGAAGACGGTTGCATTAACAATCCAACCACATTTTATAAGTGGTCATAAACTTGTAAATAACTCATGAAAGAATAAAGTTACGTTAAAACCAAGCACACCATTGTTTTTCTTGTGACATTCTCAATAAGTTTGTGTCACATGACCCTCTTCCCATTGAAAAAAAATAATGTTGGATTCAAAATGACCACCATGGTCACCACCCATCTTGAAAAGTTTTCCCCCTCCCATATACTAATGTGCCACAAACAGGAAGTTGATATCCCCAACCATCTCATTTTATTTAGGTTTATCCTTATAAATGGCCCACCCTGTAGTGCTTTAAGTATGATGTCACTGCTGCAGCCGATCAACACACTAGAACAGCAGCAGAGGCATCGTGTTGGACCCAAAGAGAAGTAGAGCTGTTTTGTTGAAACGGGACAACCACTTTGAACAGCTCAAACTATTAAGCAATTTCTAGTCACCAATTTGGAAGATAACTAGCAGGTCCATACAATAGCCAGAATTACTCACAAGTAGGAAGCAGGTAGTGGGACTGATCTACTGGGAATGTTTCCACTGCACACATCAGGTAATCTTTTTAATAAAGGAAGTACAAGAGCCTCAGATGGCACCATAGCATGTATGAAACCACAATATCTAGACATAAAAGTATTATTGGACATCTGTTGTAAAGGGAACCTATCACCAGTTTTGTCATGTGTCAACTAAAACTATAATCGTAATCAGCGCCTATGTTGCACTCCATAAATTGTTACATAACCCCCTGGCTCCTGTATTCCACCTAAAATCTTTTAAAGTTCTCACGCACATTATGTTAATCCTGTCGGTCCAGTCCAAGAGGCCTCCATTCTGTGCTCTCTACCCCTCCTCCTGGCTGCTGCTCCCCATCCTCCTGCTTTGGTTCCCATAGATATAGTTGGACAAAATCCCACAGCTACGCTGAGAAACTGCCAGCTCGCACCTGCACCCTAGGCTCTGCCCTACTGCGGGCAGAGCTGAAAACATCAGTGCGCATGTGCCGGCATTCGTCTTTCCGGCTCATGTACTGGAGCTATTTCGCCTCCATTGCTGTGGGCATGCGCACTGATGTTTTCGGCTTTGCCCACAGTAGGGCAGAGCATAATGTACAGGCGCGAGCTGGCGATTTCTCTGCACAGGCTTGGGATTTTGCTCATCTATGTGGATGACTCTGGAGGCCTCATCTACGTCATTCAAAGTGGGAGGATGACGAGCAGCAGTTAGGAGGAGGGTTAGAGAGCTCAGAATGGATGCCTCTCAGACCGGACCACCGAGATTGACATACATCGTAGGAAACCTTTTAAAGGTTTATGGGGTATATACTGGGTGAGTCAAGGGGGTTATATAACCGTTTATGGAATGCAGCACAGGCGCTGAATAAATTGCTAGTTTTAGTTGACACATGACAAAACTGGTGACAGATTCCCTTTAAAAGAATAGAAAAATATAATATTTATAGAATACTTGACAAGCATACTTCTGATTACTGGACCATTCATTTCAATGGGATTTTTCCAGAGCTATCAGACATTGTCAGGTTTTAGTTGTATTTGATGGCAGACACGCATAGCAATTATGTCTTGGTCATTATATTTACATTGCAAAGCTTGTGGACTTTCTTTTGTCAGGGCTTGTTATTCTTGTGCTATCTCTTATACGTCATCTTTTATTCAGTGTTTTAGATCCAGTGGAAAACAACACACAGCCCACTGAAATACAGCTGCAGTCAGACTCCTCCAGCGGAGGCTCGTCTTGTAAGTACTGTACGTCATTGTGAAACAGTGGGAATGGTGCAACTGCAGTGTACAGTATTTATTTTCCATAGCACATCACTGTATAGTGTAATGGCCACCCTAATATTTTTTTCTGCTCTCATGAATAACATTACATTTTTTTACATCTGGAAATTCACTTTTTTTTTTCTGAGCAAAAATTCTGCAATTTAATTCTTCTTTCGCACCAGTTTCGGCCAAACTCTGCCAACATGTGCGGAACCGGGACAGAAGTGTGGCTACGTCCGCTCATTTAATTTTAAAAGTGGCATACCTTATGCCACAAATCTTACTTCGGTCACTTTTAAAACTTGCGCCTTTTAATAAATCGGAAGCCTCTGACTCCACCATGCCCCCTCATCAAGACAGTTGTGAACAACTCTTGGCTAGATGAATCTGGGTCTGTAGTTCGAAAGTACGGCTGGGTACTACAGAGAGAGACTGGACTCGTCTTCTTCATCCCCTGGCCGGCTTCTTAATACTAGACAGGTTTTCAGAGACATATCTGGCTGCAATTGCGCAGCCAGTTTGATCTGTGTTGCCTGCAAGTAAGGCAGCATAAATCCAATGACAATCCTTATTAAGTCTTCAGTGTCTTCACCTCACATGAAATACCAAATATTTTGGAGAATTAAAATGTTTGTTTGTTTTTTGGGGGAGGGGGGTTTTCCCCACATATTACAAGAACCTACTAAAAAGTAGAATTGAATCTTGGATGTCGTTATTATTCAAGGATCGAGGGTTTTTACCACAAACAAAAGTTCATTTTAATAGATCTTGAGCTGGGGAGGAAGCAAAACAGTAATCAGACATTACAGCAGGGGATCACAGCTGATTCTTTCTGTGAGGTAAAACATTTCCTTGCTTGTTTTTAAACAATGTTTTATTTCAAAGAAAGAATCAGCTCTGACCCTGTGCAGTAATGTCTCTTTTGCTTCCTCCCCTGCTCAGGAGCTGTGGTATGATCAGACCATGTCCCCGTACGGTCAGACACAGCCATTACACAGTACACAGCAGGGGCACATTTATAAGATTATCTCAGCACAGGAACATTATTTTTAATCACATCCTATAGTGCAAATTATTATTATTCAAAGATCTGTTGATAAAAATTATCTTATGTTCGTGGGAAAACCCCATTAAGGCCACTTTTTCATCAGATATCTTACAAAAGTACATTTGAATGGGGCTTTAAAAAACATAAGTCAAAATTTTGTGAAGGAATGTTGTTGATTTGAGGATATTCTTTCAGTAACAAAATGCACAGCATGTCCATTGTGTTGCCCATACTTATCAGATATGCTGGGTCTGCTGTAAAATCCGGCTGTTAATAAAATATGCATTGTATGGTTGTGCATAAGACCATGTAATTTCCCCTTACTCCTGCCATTGCTTGAATGCATGTGATCATATGTGAGCTCACCCTCAAAGAACACTAAAGCAAGCCGTTAGGGGTTTCAGACAGACATATCCTGAACGGCTTGTCTGTCATAGCTGCACTGTAAAGGTGTGGGTTTTTTTTGTTTGTTTTCTTTTAATGCGATTAGTAAGGAACTGCATAGTGTGTGACAGCTGCCAAACATAAAACCCGCTATAAATAGTAAATCAAACCCCCTTTATCACCCCCTTAGTTAGGGAATAATAATAAAATAAAAAAGTATTTATTTCCATTTTCGGGTTAGGGTTGGGGCTAAAGTTGGGGTTGGGGCTAAAGTTGGGGTTGGGGCTGGGGTTAGGTTTGTGGTTATCGTTAGGTTCATAGTTAGAATTGGGGGGTTTCCACTGTTTAGGCACATCAGGGGCTCTCCAAACGCGACATGGCGTCTGATCTCAATTCCATCCATTTCTGCGTTGAAAAAGTCAAACGGTGCTCCTTCCCTTCCGAGCTCTGCTATGCGCCCAAACAGTGGTTTACCCCCACATATGGCGTATCGGCATACTCAGCACAAATTGCACAACAACTTTTGGGGTCCAATTTATCCTGTTACCCTTGGTAAAATAAAAAAAATTGGATCTGAAGTAAATTTTTTTGTGAAAAAAAGTTAAATGTTCATTTTTTAAAAACATTCCAAAAATTCCTGTGAAGCACCTGAAGGGATAAACTTCTTGAATGCGGTTTTGAGCACCTGAAGGGGTGTAGTTTTAAGGGTATTTTCTATCATATAGACCCCTCAAAGTGACTCTAAATATGATGTGGTCCCAAAAAAAAAAAAATGGTGTAAAAATGAGAAATCGCTGGTTAACTTTTAACCCTCATGACTTCCTAACAAATAAAAATTTGGTTCCAAAATTGTGCTGATGTAAAGGATACATGTGGGAAATGTTATTTATAACTATTCTGTGCAATATAACTCTCTGATTTAAGGGCATAAAAATTAAAAGTTTGAAAATTGTGAATTTTTCGCCAAATTTGTTTTTTACACAAATCATATTGGAAAAAAATTTTACCCTTTTGGTGAAGTACAATTTTGTCACGAGGAAAAACAGTTAAAATTTTGAATCGCCAAAATCCGTTTTTAAGCCCTTCCGAGTTTTAACCTCTTTAAAGGGGCAATGGTCGGAATTGTTAAAATTTTGGGTGGTCCCTTAATGTGCAAAACCACCCTTTTGGGGGGGTGAAGGGGTTAAATTCTATGTTACTATGTTTAAAATTGTTTTCAATTTCTTTGTTATCTGTTTGGGTTAGTTTTTTGAAAAATCTATTTTGCGGTGCTGATATGGCAACAAAAAAACTTTTCTCTCTGTACAGCCAAAATCCTATAAAAAACCAAACCTTTTTTGCATAATATTTCTAAAGATATCTGCATCCAATTTTTTCATTTTTTTACAAAAAAATTTTAAAAAGTCAGTACCCAAAAAAAACTTTAGAATCTGAAAACATTTGGCCATTTTATCCCGCATTTTTTTTAAGCAGTGTGCCTACAAATTGGGTTTTTGTTCTACGAGATTAACATTCTGTATGTATTTTGGGCCCCTTTTTTAAAAAAAAAAAAATTTTTTTTTTTCCCTGGTTTGTTTCTGGGGAAAAAATTTAAAAATCCCCTTTTAAAATTTTTTTCCTGAAAAGGGTGAAAATTGGGGGTTTTTATTGTTGGGAAAAATTCCCGGGCCCCTTTTTTTCCTTTTTTTGGGTTGGTAATTTAAATTTTTCTAATTTTTTGTGGGGGGCAAAAAACGGCTCCTTATTGTCGAAAAACTATTACTTGATTTTTGAAAAGCCAAAAAAATCAACGGGGAAGGGGCTTCCCCCGGGTTTTTTTTTCCCAAAAAAAGGGGTTTTTTAAAAATTTTTTAAACCGGGGAACCAAGGGGCCTACTTATTCCAGCTAAACCCTTTTTTGGGGGTTTTTGGGGTTTTGTTTTCCCCTTTTTTTTCCCAAAGGCTTTGCTAGGGAAAAAAAGGGGTTTTTTTTCCTCTGAAAGCCCGTCTTCCCTTGGCCCCGCCAGGCCCCGGACTTTTTGAAACCCTTCCCCGGTTTTCTTTTCCCACCTTTCTTTAAAAAAGATGCCCAAAAATAGTTTTTTTTAATTTTAAAGGGTTTCTTTTTGTGGTTAACTGGGGGGGTTTCCTAAAGGGGGCTTGTCCGTCGGGTTTAAATTTTTTTTTTGCCCCGCCCTTTTTTTTCTTAAAAAAATCTTCATTTCCGTTTTGTCTTTCCTCCGGGGGTTTTTTTTTGCTTGGCCGTATGGCCAAAAATTTAAAACCTATTAATTTTTTAAGTCCCCCTCTGGTTTTTATGTGTGTTTTGGGTTTTTATCAAACAAAATTTAAAAAGCCATTGGTAAAAACTTAAGAAATTTAAAAAGAATCAGCAAAATTTGGGTTTTTTCCCCCCCTTTGGGGGAACCCCCTTTTCCCACCAAAAATTCTGGCAAAAAGATAAGTTTCCATTTTTCACTCATGCTTTCTTTTGGTTTTTTGGTTTTTTTTTGGCCCCCTTTTTGTGCCCAAAATTTTCTGGGATTAAAACTGGGGGGTTTTTCCGGGGCCCCTTTTTTTTTTTTAAATTTTTTTGGGATCCCTTTGCTTTTTCCCCTTTTATTGCTGGAAAGGTTTTGGAAACCCAAACCCTTAGGGTTGGGAGAAAAATTTTAAATTTTTTTTTTAAGGGGGTTTTTTGAAGGGTTGGGGGTTCCCGGCGAAAGCCCCCCACATGAAATTTTTCAGGATTTTTTTAAAAATGGTGGTGCCTTTTTTTTGCTTTTAAAAAGGGGTTTTTTGATTCCCAAAATCAAAAAAGGGGGTTTCGGTAATTTCCCCTTCCTAGCTTTTCTTAAAAGAGTAACGTAGGTTTTTTTTTTGGGGGAATCTTCTTTGCTGCCCCCCAACGGTTGCTAAGGTTCCCCTATTTTCCCCCAAAATCCGGTTTTCCCACCCCTCGTC
>JARQOD010000005.1:375780118-375838246 GCA_033576555.1 Oophaga sylvatica
AAGCCTCTGACTCCACCATGCCCCCTAATCAAGACCGTTGTGAACAACTCTTGGCTAGATGAATCTGGGTCTGTAGTTTGAAAGTACGGCTGGGTACTACAGAGAGAGACTGGACTCATCTTCTTCATCCCCTGGCCGGCTTCTTAATACTAGACAGGTTTTCAGAGACATATCTGGCTGCAATTGCGCAGCCAGTTTGATCCGTGTTGCCTGCAATGTAGGCAGCATAAATCCAATGACAATCCTTATTAAGTGTCTTCTCCTCCCATGAAATACCAAATATTTTGGAGAATTTTTTATTTTTTTTGAGGGGGGTGGGGTTCCCCCACATATTACAAGAACCTACTTCTAAAAAGTAGAATTGAATCTTGGATGTCGTTATTATTCAAGGATCTAGGGGTTTTACCACAAACAAAAGTTCATTTTAATAGATCTTGAGCTGGTGAGAAAGCAAAACAGTAATCAGACATTACAGCAGGGGATCACAGCTGATTCTTTTTGTGAGGTAAAACATTTCCTTGCTTGTTTTTATACAGTGTTTTATTTCAAAGAAAGAATCAGCTGTGACCCCCTTCTGTAATATCTGTATACTCTTTTCCTTCCTCCCTTGCCCAGGAGCTGTGTTATGATCAGACAATGTTCCTGTACGGTCAGACACTGCCATTACACAGTGCACAGCAGGGGCACATTTATAAGATTATCTCAGCACAGGGACATTATTTTCAGCAGCAGGTGGAAGGAAAGGAGACATACTAGTTCATAACTAGTGGGTAGGCGGAGCCCAGATAGGATTGACACCTCAGATTAAAAAGAGTGTTGACCGGCCCCTCCAGCTCGGGCTCCTCCTACTCAGCTCTTCAGTCTAAAATTTGAGGTCCCAGAGGATGGTCGCTGCTGGAAGCAGCTCCTCAGAAGATTTTATTATTTTAATCGGACAAGAGACTTGGATCACCAGAAGTGGTCTAGAGGTCTCAGGGGTCTCAGCGCTGCTGGACTCCCACCTCTCCCTTGGCGGATCTGTATTACCTGTTGGTGGTCCCTGCAGAATCATGCCGGCCCTGGGGGATGAGGATGGCTTCCCTGGCGGGGACGCAAACCGCGCTGCAGGGGTCACTGCGTTCCCCGCCCTGGGGGAAAGCATGGGCATAGCGCCAGAAACCCCTGGGGGTCCCTGTGGCGCTTCGGCTGGTGAGTACTCCACATTTTTATTAAAGTGTGTGTGAGTGATTTAGCGACTGCTGCGGCAGCCGCTGTACAGTATACATGCCGGTGACTAGTTTTTTTTTTATGTCCGCAGGATGATGCCTGCAGGACGGGGAAGGGAGAGAGGAGTGCGCGCTTTTTTTATTTGAATTTCGCGCCGCTCTGAGCGCGCGCGCTTTACTGCAGCCTCCATTTCCGGCTCCTCTACATGGAGCACACGGAGGCACAGCGCGGCGGCCATTGCTGATCAGAAGCGCGGTCCTGCTGAGATCGCTCCCCTCTCCTCCCGGCAAGAACCGTGACCAGCTGGGTGAGTCGCTTCTAGCCCGCGGGCAGAAGCTTAACCCCTTCACCCCCACAGCGCGGGCGCCGTCTGGGGCACTAATGAGTGACAGATTGCGCGGTCCTGCGGCTGTTATCGCATAAGGGGCTCGCACACTCTTTCAATATTAATAAAGAGGTTGTGGGGAGTCTGCGACATTAATACTGCCACTATACGTTCCCGCTAACGATCCCGATAACGACGCATACTATGCGATCGTTTGTGTGATAGTTTTTAATGTCGCTAGTAGCTGCCAATCTGGGCGATCTCATTAACATCGCATAAGCAATTACTGATCTCCTTAACAACTTTGGCGGTCATTGCGATATACAAAACAGCGCAATTTTTTAGCGATCTTGTGGAACGTTTTTCTGTTTAGTGTGGCATAGCTGTCCTGCAGCTGCGACCTTATACGAGGCGCTTGGGGCTCGCACACCCTTTTCATTATCAAGGTTGTGGGGAGTCTGCGACTTTAACCCCTTCTTAGGCGGTTAACTCTTAATGGGGAGGAGCAGCAGTAATCCTCAGCACACTGTTAGACTGGGTGAGACTTCTAAGCTGAGCAGGCTCCACTGCGGATGGAGATTAATGGGGGACCGCAGGACTGGTTCGAGACTCCCCTTGTGCAGCAGCAGGAACTCGAACCCTAACAGACCCCTTTACATTTAGAGACAGCTGGGGTAGCTCTCTCTTTAAAAGCTTAAACCCTTCAGCGTTGGTTTTTTCTTTAAGAAACACACTGTTCTAGTTACTGACAGGTTTAATCCTGCCATATACTGGCAATGTCAGAGTCCATCTCCCAGATCCGCTACAGGATCAGTCTCGCGATCTGACACGCAGACCTCGAGGGCGTCATGCGCAGCGGTCGGAGGTTCCAGTGGTGTCAAAATGGAGGCCCTCGCTAGTTTCTATTGATGGCCTGTCTGACCTTCTAGGTTATTGAGTGTCAGCCAGATCCTCTCAAGGAAGCGACACAAATCGGTGCCTTCCTTCTCGCGTAGCGAAGATGTCCGATTCGGACAAGGAGGATCGGCAGGGACACTCTGCCTCTCTCATGGGCCGTACTAAGATTTCTATTGGAGTCATGAGGGCGTTACAGTTACGGAGGAGGTAACTAGACGTCCTGGTAAGTCGGCCCGGATGTTTCAGGAGGTCGCGACGGCTTTACAAACTGTATCCGTTTTCTACGGAGTTGTTTGTTAATTGGACCCCTTCTCCTGAAGTGAAAGTCCCTTTATCCCAGCTAGCAAATCTTCCTGGTAAAGGGAAGGCGAGTCTGCAGGACCCGCTGGGCAGAAAAACGGAGATGGCAACAATATCCATCTGCGAAGCCTACGGTTAATGGATTCAGTATTAACCCCTTACTGCCATCGGACGTACTATCCCGTCCATGGTACCTGGGCCCGTATGACCGGGGACGGGATAGTACGTCATAGGCGATCAGCTGCGCTCCTGAGGGGAGCGCAGCTAATCGCCGCCGGGTGTCAGCTGATTATCACAGCTGACACCCATGACTGTGTGTCAGGAGCGGTCACGGACCGCTCCTGGCACATTAACCCCTAGCACACCGCGATCAAACATGATTGCGGTGTACTGGGGGCACAGGGGAGGATCGCGCAGGGTGGGGGCTCCCTGCGTGCCCCCCTGAGACCCTCAGAGCAGCGCGATGTGATCGCGCTGTTCTGAGGGCTTCCTCCCTCCCAGGACCCGGATCCAAGATGGCGCCGGGGTCCTGGAGGGAGGCGGCTACCTCAGTGCCTGCCGAGAGCAGGCACTGAGAAGCCTGCATCTATGCCTGTGCGATCGCTGGTGTGACAGAGTGCTGTGCACACTGTCACACCAGCGATCTGATAAAATACTGTGATGTCCCACCCTGGGACAAAGTAAAAAAGTTAAAAAAGTAAAAATAAACATGTGTAAAAAAAAAATCCAAAATAAATTAAAAAAAAAAAAAATATTCCCCAATAAATTCACTTCTTCCTATAAATAAAAAAAAAAAAAAAAATAAAAGTACACATATTTGGTATCGCCGCGTCCGTAACGACCCCCCCTATAAAATTGTCCCACTAGTTAACCCCTTTAGTGAACCCCTTAAAAAAAAAAAAAAAACGAAGCAAAAAATCAATGCTTTATCATCATACCGCCGAACAAAAAGTGGAATAACACGCGATCAAAAAGACCGATATAAAAAAACATGGTACCGCTGAAAACGTCATCTTGTCCCGCAAAAAACGAGCCGTCATAAAGCATCATCAGCGAAAAAATAAAAAAGTTATAGCTCGCAGAATAAAGCGATGCAAAAATAATTATTTTTTATATAAAATTGTTTTTATTCTATAAAAGCGCCAAAACATGAAAAAATGATATAAATGAGGTATCGCCATAATCGTACTGACCCGAAGAATAAAACTGCTTTATCAATTTTACCACACGCGGAACGGTATAAACGCCTCCCCCAAAAGAAATTCATGAATTGCTGATTTTTGTTCATTCTAACCTCCCAAAAATCGAAATAAAAAGCGATCAAAAAACGTCACGTGCTCAAAAAATGGTACAAATAAAAACGTCAACTCGTCCCGCAAAAAATAAGACCTCACATGACTCTGTGGGCCAAAATATGCAAAAATTATAGCTCTCAAAATGTGATGATGCAAAAACTATTTTTGCAATAAAAAGCGTCTTTTAGCGTGACAGCTGCCAATCATAAAAACCCGCTATAAATAGTAAATCAAACCCCCTTTATCACCCCCTTAGTAAGGGAAAAATAATAAAATTAAAAAAAAAGCATTTATTTCCATTTTCCCATTAGGGTTAGGGTTGCGGCTAAAGTTAGGGTTAGGGTTGGCGCTAAAGTTAGGGTTAGGGTTGGGATTATTGGTGTGTTAGGGTTAGGTTTGTGGTTAGGGTTGGGACTAGGGTTAGGGGTGTGTTGGGGTTAGGGTTGGAGTTAGAATTGGTGGGTTTCAGCTGTTTAGGCACATCAGGGGCTCTCCAAATGTGACATGGCGTCTGATCTCAATTCCAGCCAATTCTGCGTTGAAAAAGTCAAACGGTGCTCCTTCACTTCTGAGCTCTGCCATGCGTCCAAACAGTAGTTTATCCCCACATATGGGGTATCAGCGTACTCTGGACCACAAGAGTTATTGTGCAATTTGTCCTATTTCTTCTGCTACCCTTGGGAAAATAAAAAACTGGGGGCGAAAATATCATTTTTGTACAAAAAAAAATATTTTTTTGTTTTTACGGCTGTACATTATAAACTTCTGTGAAGCACTTGGGGCTTCATAGCGCTCACCACACATCTAGATAAGTTCCTTGTGGGGTCTATTTTCCAAAATGGGGTCACTTGTTGGGGATTTCCACTGTTTAGGCTCATCGGGGGCTCTCCAAATGCGACATGACGCCCCCAGACCATTCCATCAAAGTCTGCAATCCAAAACGTCACTACTTCCCTTCCGAGCCCCAACGTGTACCCATACAGTAGTTTTCTCCCACATATTGGGTATCAGCGTACTCAGGACAAATTGGACAACAACTTTTGGGGTCCAATTTCTCCTGTTACCCTTGTAAAAATAAAATATTGGGGCAAAAAAATAATTTTTGCAAAAAAAAAAAAGGATTTTTTATTTTTACGGCTGTGCGTTATAAACTTCTGTGAAGCACTTCGGGGTTCAAAGTGCTCACCACACATCTAGACAAGTTCCTTGTGGGGTCTATTTTCCAAAATGGGGTTACTTGTGGGGGGTTTCCACTGTATAGGTGCATCAGGGGCTCTCCAAATGTGACATGACGCCCCCAGACCATTCCATCAAAGTCTGCAATCCAAAACGTCACTACTTCCCTTCCGAGCCCTGACGTGCGCCCATACAGTAGTTTTCTCCCACATATTGGGTATCAGCGTACTCAGGACAAATTGGACAACAACTTTTGGGTTCCAATTTCTTCTGTTACCCTTGTGAAAATAAAATATTGGGGACGAAAAAATCATTTTTGTAAAAAAAAAAAAAAAAGATTTTTTATTTTACGGCTGTACGTTATAAACTTTAGTGAAACACCTGGGGGTTAAAAGTTCTCACCACACATCTAGATAAGTTCCTTGAGGGGTCTAGTTTCCAAATGGCGTCATTTATGGGGGTTTCCACTGTTTAGGCAGATCAGGAGCTCTCCAAACACGACATGGCGTCCAGCCAATTCTGCGTTGAAAAAGTCAGACGGCGCTCCTTCCCTTCCAAACTCTGCCATGCACCCAAACAGTGGTTTACCCCCACATATGGGGTATCAGCGCACTCAGGACAAATTGCACAATAACTTTTGGAGTCTTGTTACCCTTGGAAAAATAAAAATTGGGGTGAAAAGATCATTTTTGTGGAAAAAAATATGATTTTTAAATTTTACGGCTCTACGTTATAAACTTGTGTGAAGCACTTGGGGGTTCAAATTGCTCACCAAAGATCTAGAAAAGTTCCTTAGGGGGTCTAGTTTCCAAAATGGGGTCATTTGTGGGGGGTTTCCACTGTTTAGGCACATCAGGGGCTCTCCAAATGCAACATGGCATCCAATCTCAATTCCAGCCAATTTTGGTTGGAAAAAGTCAAATGGTGCTCCTTCCATTCCGAGCTCTGCCGTGCGCCCAAACAGTGGTTCCCACCCACATATGGGGTATCAGCGTACTCAGGACAAATTGGACAACAACTTATGTGGTCCAATTTCTCCTGTTACCCTTGAGAAAATAAAAAATGAGTGACTAAAAGATAATTTTTGTGGGAAAAAAATAGGATTTTTTATTTTCATGCCCGGGCATTATAAACTTGTGTGAAGCACTTGGGGGTTCAAAGTGCTCACCAAAGATCTAGATAAGTTCCTTAGGGGTATAGTTTCCAAAATGGGGTCACTTGTGGGGGGTTTCCACTGTTTAGGCTCATCTGGGGCACTGCAAACGGAACATGACCCCCATCAACGTCTGCATTCCAAAACGTTACTACTTCCTTTCCAAGCCCTGCCGTGCACCCAAACAGTTCCCCTCCCCCCACATATGGGGTATCAGCGTACTCAGGACAAATTGGACAACAACTTTTGGGGTCCAATTTCCTTGGGAAAATTCAAAAATTTGGGACTAAAAAATCATTTTTGTGGAAAATTGTTTTTTTTTTTTTTTTTCACACCCAGGCATTATAAGCTTTTGTGAAACACTTGGGCGTTCAAAGTGCTCACAACAGATCTAGAGAAGTACCTTAGGGGGTCTAGTTTCCAAAATGGTGTCACTTGTGGGAGTTTCCACTGTTTAGGCGCATCAGGGGCTCTCCAAACACGACATGGCGTCCAATCTCAATTCCAGCCAATTTTAGTTTGAAAAAGTCAAACGGCGCTCCTTCCCTTACGAGCTCTGCCGTGTGCCCAAACAGTGGTTTTCCCCCACATATTGGGTATTGGCGTACTCAGGAGAAATTGCATAACAACCTTATCTGTCCATTTTCTCCTTTTACCCTTGTGAAAATAAAAAAAAAGTTTGTAAAAGATCATTTTTGTGGCTAAAAAGTTAAATATTCATTTTTTCCTTCCACGTTGCTTTAGTTCCTGTGAAGCACCTGAAGGGTTAATAATCTTCTTGAATGTGGTTTTGAGTACCTTGAGGGGTGCAGTTTTTAGAATGGTGTCACTTTTGGGTATTTTCTGCCATATAGACCCCTCAAAGTGACTTCAAATGAGAGGTGGTCCCTAAAAAAAATGGCTTTGTAAATTTTGTTGTAAAAATGAGAAATCGCTGGTCAACTTTTAACCCTTATAACTTCCTAACAAAAAAAAATTTTGGTTCCAAAATTGTGCTGATGTAAAGTAGACATGTGGGAAATGTTATTTCTTAACTATTTTATGTGACATATTTCTCTGTTTTAAGGGAATAAAAATTCAAAGTTTGAAAATTGCAAAATTTTAAAAATTTTCGCCATATTTGCGTTTTTTTTTCAAAAATAAACGCAAGTTAATATCGAAGAAATTTTACTTCTAACGTGAAGTACAATATGTCACGAGAAAACAATCTCAGAATCGCGAAGATCCGTTGAAGCGTTCCAGAGTTATAACCTCATAAAGAGACAGTGGTCAGAATTGTAAAAATTGGCCCGGTCATTAAGGTGCAAACCACCCTTGGGGGTGAAGGGGTTAAGGATCTATGTGTACTTGTAAGTTTCCCTGAGCCGGTTGGACCGTCTACGGACGGCGTGGCAAGATGGATCCCCTCTATCGAGGTAGATGGGCTTTTCAAGTTGAAGGATACTGCGTCACTGCTATCCAGGGCGTAATCCTCGGCAGTCACAGTCAGAAGACACTGTGGCTTAGACAGTGGAACGCGGTTTCCAAGCAGGGTTTGCTATCTTTAGCTTAGAAAGTGGTCAGCTACTTGAATCTGACCTCACGGAGCTGATTGCCTAGGCAAAGGCAAATAAACAGCTTTACCGCAGCGCAGAGCTGTGACTTCTGCATCTGGCAGGACTAGTGCCGGTAGTTGTCGGCGGTCTTTTCGGTTCAGGGGATGATCCGGCCAACCCTCTGGGGGTTTGGGTCGTCTCTCTCTTTTTTTTTTTTTTTTTAAAAAAAGGGGGAATTCTCGGAAATTCCGCATACCCTGGAAACAGAACTTCTGTTAAGACAGAAGCTGGCAAAAAACCCGCTAAGGCGGACTGACGTCTGGGTCTCACTCGAGCGCTCTCGAGTGGGGGGTCGTTTACTCCAATTCAAACCGACTTGGATTTCCCATGTGTCGGACGCCTGGGTGACACAGGTTGTGTTGGCAGGCTACTTCATAGAGTTTCTTTCTCGACCCCCGACAGTTTTTTTATTTTTGCCAATCTCGCATTCCGTCAGAGCCGAACTATTTGCCGCTCTACTGCGAGAGGTCGATTCTCTTCTGCAGAAGGGTGTGGTGATACCGGTTCCGCAGAGGACCGGGGAAGAGGATTTTTATTCCAACCTCTTTGTGGTCCCCAGAAAGGAGGACAAATTTCGCCCTATTCTGGAAGATTGAATCGGCTTGTCCACACCCGAACTTTCCGCATGGAGTCGCTTCACTCCGTTGTGGCAGTCCTGTCGCAGAACGTCTTTTTGGTCAATCGACATTCGCGACGCTTATTTGCATGTTCCCGTCGGAAGGGCTCACCAGCGCTTCCTTCGTTTTGCCATAGGTCAGGACCATTACCAGTTTGTGGCTCGGTCATTCGGCTTGGCCTTAACGCCCAGAGTTCTTACAACGATTCTGGCGCCTCTCATGGCAATTCTTCGAAGACAGGGACTTTCGATTCTTCCCTACCTGGACGACCTTTCGATTGTGGCGTCCTCAAAGGAGGAGGCAGTGACGGATCGCAATCTATTCCTTCAGCTCCTGGAGGACTTCGGGTGACTGGTCAATTGGGAGAAGTCGTCTCTGGAACCGTCGCAGTCTATCCTATTTTTAGGAATGCATTTCGACACGGTACGGGCAATGGTGCCTCTACCTCCAGACGGGCGGGCATGTCTCCCTCGACATGTACAGATTATGAAGTCTTCGACAGTAATGTCTCTTCAGAAGTGTATGCGCCTTCTGGGTTTAATGGTGGCGTTCATAGAGACACTTCCGTTTGCCCAGTTTCATTCCAAAGGCTCATTCTGAGTCATTGGGATCGATCACAGGCTTCTCTGGATTGCAGCGTTATCATCTCTCACAGGGTGCGAGAATCCCTAGGATGGTGGTTACGCCCAGGAGCGTTATCCCTGGGGGAAATCTTTCCTCCCTCCGAGGTGGTCGGTCATAACCACCGATGCCAGCCTGACGGGCTGGGGGGGGTGTCTGGAACGACGTCTGGATCCAGGGAGTATGGTCATCGGGAGAGTCTGTTCTACCGATCAACATCCTGGAATTGAGGGCAATTTTTTCTTTTGCCTCCAACACTGGACGGTCCCTTTGAGCGGTCTGCCAGTCCGAGTGCAGACAGACAACGCGACGGCGGTCGTGTATATCATCCACCAAGGCGGGACAAGGAGCTCCAGGCTCATGATGGAGGTGTCTCGGATCCTGCTATGGGCCGAGACCAGGGTTCCAGCCATCTCTGCGATTCACATTCCAGGAGTCCAGAATACCACGGCGGACTTCCTCAGTCGCGAGAAAGATGGATCCTGGAGAATGGAGCCTTCATCCGAAAATTTTTGCACTGCTGTGCTCCCGTTGGGGAACTCCCCAAGTGGATTTGATGGCATCCAGGTTCAATGCCAAACTACCGACCTTCATGTCCTGGTACAAGGACCCGAAAGGCTGTGGCGGTGGTTGCTCTGGTGGCTCCGTGGGACCATTTCGAGCTAGTCTGTGTTTCGCCGATATCTTTACTTCCTCTGGTGCTGCGTCGGATCAGACTGGAGAGAATTCCGGCTATGTTGATAGCCCCGGTTTGGCCAAGGAGGACGTGATTCTCGACACTGGTGTCGCTTTTGGCGGCACCGCCATTCCCACTTCCTCCTCGCCCGGGCCTGTTAACCCAGGGGCCCATTTGTCATCCGGACTTGAAGTCTCTGTGTTTGACGGCGCGGCTCTTGAGACCGAAATATTGACCCGTAGAGGTTTTTCAGCCGAAGTCATTGCCACTCTGCGAGCTGCCAGAGGTCCGGCTACTACTAAGATTTATCACAAGACTTGGTCTTTTTGTGGTGTTCGGGTTCTTCAAGGAATCCGAGGATTTTTTCCATTCCCAATTTGTTGGCTTTGCTGCAGTACGGGCTGGACAAAGGGTTTGGCAGTTAGCACTCTGAAAGGTCAGGTTTCTGCCCTGTCATTACTATTTGGAAGGCTATCGTCTCGCGTAGGGACGTACGTTCCTTTTTTCACGGCGTAATCCGTCAGTTTCCACCGCGGAAGGCGCCTGTGTCTCCTTGGCGGTTCAACCTTGTCTTGGAGGCTCTTCAGCATGTACCTTTTGAGCCTATGGGTTCTGCTAGCCTTTCTTTAATTTCTTGGAAGTTTGCCTTCTTAGTGGCTGTAACCTCTTTAAGAAGGGTTTCTGAGTTGGCAGCTCTTTCCTGCTCGCCTCCTTTCCTGGAGTTTTACCCGGTTCGAGTAGTGCTTCGCACACGGGGCGACTTTCTACCTAAGGTGGTGTCGCAATTTCATGTTAACCAGGATATTGTGTTGCCCTCGCTTTGCCCGGGCCCAAGGAATGCAATGGAACGGGACTTGCACAAATTGGATTTAGTGCGGGCCTTGAAGTTCTATTTGTCTATTACTCAAGGTTTTCGAAAGTCAGATTCTCTGTTTGTGATTACAGCAGGTCGTAGGCGTGATCAACGAGTTTCCAAGGACTCTATAGCTCGTTGGATTCGGTCGGCCATTTTGGAGGCTTACCGTCTTAAAGGCGAACCTTGCCCGATTAAGTTTCGAGCTCGCTCCACGAGGGCTGTGACTTCATCGTGGGCCTTTCATCAAGGGCTTCGGCAGCTCAGCTCTGCCGAGCGGCGACCTGGCGTTCCGTCCACACGTTTACAAAGTTTTATAAGGTGGACGTTAGTGCTTCCGCTGATGCGGCCTTAAGACGTAGGGTCCTGCAGGCAGCGGTAATTTAAAGTTTTTAGTTAACTTGTATTTGGCGCCTGTGGCGCATTTATCTAGGTTGTTGGGTTTCTGCCTATTTTGGTTTTTTCCCACCCTAATTTTTGGACTGCCTTGGGACGTCCCACTAGTTATGAACTAGTGTGTCTCCTTTCCTTCCACCTGCTGCTGAAAGACGGATTTTGGTAAGAACTTACCTGTAAAATCCTTTTCAGCGATGGAAGGAAAGGAGACACAGCTCCCTCCCATGGCAGAAGTGTGTTGTTGTATTTACAGATGCAGCGTGACCCTTCTCTGATAGCGATTATCTGGACTGAGGTCGACGCGCTACGGCTCTGTTCCAGCATTGCCAGCTTATCGCAGTAGTCAGGTTCAGTGAGTAGTACCTGGAACTGTGTGATTTTTTGCCAAATGCATGCATAACCTGTACTTTTGTATTTTTCTCTGAAGTCCTTCAGAAGGGGTTATGTTGCTTCGCTGGTGATATTGTTCTTCCTTAAGCTTGGGTACGACTGAAGAGCTGAGTAGGAGGAGCCCGAGCTGGATGGGCCGGTCAACACTCTTTTTAATCTGAGGTGTCAATCCTATCTGGGCTCCGCCTACCCACTAGTTATGAACTAGTGTGTCTCCTTTCCTTCCTTCGCTGAAAAGGATTTTACAGGTAAGTTCTTACCAAAATCCGTCTTTTAATCATATCCAATAGTGGAAATTATTAGGCTAAGTGCACACGATCAGGAATAATTGCGTTTTTTTCGCGTTTTTTCCGCGATTTTCCGCGGTTAAACCGCGAAAAAAACGCAAGCATTAAGCATTCTATACTTGTTAATTGATTGCGCATGTTTTGTACACATGTTGCGGTATTTTCCGCGAAAAAAACGCTTTGCGGAAAATCTAGCAACATGTTCATTAATTTAGCGTAACCGCGGTGATTCCGCCGCTATAGGAATGCATTGAACCGCTTACTTTCCGCATGTGGCTATGCCCACTATCCGCAATGTAAGCGGTTCATGTGCGGATGGTACCCAGGGTCTGGAGCAGAGGAGACTCTCCTCCAGGCCCTGGGTACCATATCCCTGGTAAAACAATACTTAAAATAAAAAATAATGATATTTCTCACCTTCCGGCGTCCCACGCAGCTTTCCCGCCTTCAGGGACGCTCCCGCCAACTTCCGTTCCCAGTGATGCTTTGCGAGATCACCCAGATGGCGTAGCGGTCTCGCGAGATGCTACGTCATCGGTGTGATTTGTCGCAAAGGACTCCTGGGAATAGGAGTTGCCGGGAGCGTCGCTGAAGGCGGGAAGGCTGCGGGGCCGCCGGAAGGTGAGAATATCATTATTTATTATTTTTTCTATTATTTTTACATTAGATCTTTTTACTATTGATGCGGCATAGGCGGCATCAATAGTAAAAAGTTGGTCACACGTGTCAAACACTATGTGTGACTCGTGTGACCAACCTGTCAATCAGTTTTCCAAGCGATGCTACAGATCGCTAGGAAAACGCTAGCATTCTGCAAGCTAATTACGCTTGCAAAACGCTATTATTCTGGCGGGAATCAGCATACAAAAAACGTGCGTATTTCCTGCGGGAGAAGTGCGGGATTGCCGCGGAAATTTCCGCCGCAATTCCGCAACGTGTGAACTTAGCCTTATTATTCAAAGATCTGTTGATAAAAATGATCTTATGTTCGTGGGAAAACCCCTTTAAGGCCACTTTTTCATCAGATATGCAACAAAAGTACATTTGAATGGGGCTTTAAAAAACATAAGTCAAAATTTTGTGGAGGAATGTTGTTGATTTGAGGACATTCTTTCAGTAACAAAATGCACAGCATGTCCATTGTGTTGCCCATACTTATCAGATATGCTGGGTCTGCTGTAAAATCTGGCTGTTAATAAAATATGCATTGTATGGTTGTGCGTGATAAGACCATGTAATTTCCCCTTACTCCTGCCATTGCTTGAATGCATGTGATCATATGTGAGCTCACCCTCAAAGAACACTAAAGCAAGCCATTAGGGATTTCAGACAGACATATCCTGAACGGCTTGTCTGTTATAGTTGCACTGTAAAGGTGTTTTGTTTTTTGTTTTTTTTTTAATGCGATTAGTAAGGACCTGCAGGAAAGCGAGGCAGCCAGCTGGGTGACAGAAGGCGGGGTAGAGGGAAGATTAGGGGGGTGTCAGTACAGGGGTCGCACTGCAGCAAGGCATGTCCTCTGAAATCCGAAGGAGTGTCTGCTCCAGTAGGGGGGGGGAATAGGAGAGCAGGGCAGGCCAGACAGGTCCTGGTAGTGGAGGACTCAATTATTATGGCAACAGATAAAGCAATCTGTCACAAAGACAGGGATCGTCGAACAGTGTGCTGCCTACCTGGCTCTCGAGTCCAACACATCGCTGATCGGGTTGACAGGTTACTGGGAGTAGGTGAGGACCCAGCGGTCATGGTGCACTTTGGCACAAATGACAAAGTTAGAGGTAGGTGGAAGGTCCTTAACCCCTTAATGACCCTAGCTTTTTTCGGTTTTGCGTTTTCGTATTTCGCTCCCCTTCTTCCCAGAGCCATAACTTTATATTTTTCGGTCAATATGGCCATGAGAAGGCTTATTTTTTTCGGGACAAGTTGTACTTTTCAGCAGCAGATGAAGGAAGGGAGACACACTAGTCATTACTAGTGAGTAGGCGGAGCCCACATAGGATAGAAACACCTCAGAAAAGTGTTGACCGGCCCCTCCAGCATATAGGGCTCCTCCTACTCCAGCTCTCCAGTCTAAAATTTGAGGTCACAGAGGATAGTCGCTGCTGGAAGCAGCTCCTCAGAAGATTTCTCCTTCGTCTCATTGGGGGACACAGGACTGTGGGTGTATGCTACTGCCACTAGGAGGCTGACACTAAGTAAACATAAAAAAAGGTTAGCTCCTCCTCCGCCGTATACACCTCAGCACTGGCCACAGGCAAATCCAGTTATTGCTTAGTGTCTGATGGAGGCACACGTCTGGTTCTTTTTCCAGACCATTTTTTTTTTTTTCCCACGAAGATGAGATAGGGGCGACGGATCCTATTGAAAGGGTCCGATCTCCCCAAACCATCAACGGGCGAGCACGTGGAGTAAAGCCTCCATCGTATCCTCTCCCGCAACGTGGGACATAAATGCCGGACTCAGCCCTGACCTGACCACCCTAAGGTATTGAAGCCCTAGGCTGTACAGAGGCGGGAGTTAGTCCGTGCGGCCCCCACTGCACCACCAATGCTAGACTGCGGTGCTGCAAGGTGGCGGACGGTCCCTCTCCTCATCCCCTGAAGGGGTGATGGAGTTAGGGTTCCTGCACCGTCCTTTTATTTTTCACGGAGAGTCCCCCTTTAATGCGCTGCATGTGAAGATGTTGGAAGAAGAATCTCACCTTCAAATCCAGAATGGCTAAAGATACAGCAGCGCTCCGGAGTAAAGATTTAGTCCCCGGCTTTACCCTGGACTAGGCCGCGGGCTGAAGTATGGTGGAGGGGGCCGCGGTCGTGAGTATGGGGACCGTTCCCGGCGTCTCCTGTCGGCGGGGCCGCTCTCCGACTTTGGGGTGGCCGCCGCCGGAAAAATTTAGACCGCGGCTTCTAATGGCGCTAGGCCGCGGCTTCAAATCTAGTCCCCGGCTTTTCCCGGGGACTGGGCCGCTGGCCAGAATGTTATGCCGGCGTCAGCTTGAGGGATCGCGGTCGCGGAGGTGGGCTCCGCCCCCGGCGGCGTCTCCTTCCGGCGGACCCGCCCTCTGACTTTGGGGCCGCCTCCGCCGGAAATTTAGACCGCGGCTTCGGCGGCCGCTAGGCCGCGGCTTCAAATTTAGTCCCCGGCTTTTGCCGGAGATAGGCCGCGGCCGGAAGTTGGGGGGACGGAAGCCCTGACGTCTAGGCCGCGCCTCTTGACCCTCCCTCCTGAGGCTCGGCTACATGAGCACTTCCTCTTTGGCAGAGAAGCGCTCTTTTTTGAAAGATTGGAGCCGCAGGCAATTTCACCGGGAGAAACTCGGATGTCCTGTTTTTTTCTGCCCATTGTACACGAAAGGACGCTGGGATACAGGACTGGGGTGAGTGCTACTACCTCCAGCCTGATTGTTGCGCACTTTTGCGCCCCTTCCGCTGACTGACACATCCAGTTTATTGTGTACTGTGACGGATTCAGAATGTCCAAAAGAACCAAGACGCATACGATACTTTATACTGCATGCATTGCTTGTAGGTCCCCTTTTCCGCATGCCCAGACTTCTCGGGTCTGCGAGGCCTGTGACTCTGAACGGGCTCAGGAACCCTCTCCTATAGCCGAGCCTAGTGCGTCAAGCCCCCCTGAATGGGCCCTTTCCCTGGCTCAATCTGTGGCGTCATTGACCAGAGCGGTCGAGTCCCTTCAAGCTCCCGATAGGAGCAGGGACAGTGGTTCACCTGTCTTGGCTACATCTCAGGAACCTCAGGCCTGCAGGGGCCGCGCTCGCACCAGGCAGACACAGGGGAAACGAACCCACACTGTGTCGCCCATGCCGTCTGGAGCCTCGGCATCTTTTAGTTCCGTCTCCCGCTCTCCCTCTCCCTTGGCAAGTGATCAATATTCGGATTCCGATTTGGAAGAATCACTTAATCTAGAGGCACAGTATAGTCAAGAAACAATTGACAGTTTGATTGAAGCTATCAATCAAACTCTGGGGATAGACGATGAGTCCACCTTGACCTCTGGTCACAAGGTGACCTTTAAACGAGCCAGGCAAGCCCATAAAGTTTTTGGTGCTCATCCTGAGTTTGAGGAATTAGTGCAGCGCCACCGGGAGAAACCGGACAAGCGCTTTGCTGGACAAAAGGCTCTCAATACTAGATATCCTTTTGCTCCTGAGCTCCTTAAGAAGTGGACAGAATCTCCTTCGGTTGATCCTCCTGTTTCGCGTTTGGCATCTAAAACGCTCCTCTCTATTCCCAGCGGTTCCTCTATTAAGGAGCCAACGGATCGTCTAATTGAGAGTTTGGCCCGTTCGGTATTTGAGGCATCAGGTTCTGCTCTTTCTCCTTCTTTTGCAGCGACTTGGGTTGCCAAGGCCATAATATCCTGGTCGGAGTCTCTAAATAGGGCTCTTCACGGCATAGAGGTGCCGTCTGAGGTAACCCAGATTTCTAATCAAATAGCTCTTGCTGGAGACTTCTTAATTAATGCATCCATGGATGCGGCAAATTGCGCAGCATTAGCCGCTGCTAATGCAATTGCCATTAGAAGATCCTTATGGCTGAGAACTTGGCGAGCAGATTCAACCTCAAAGAAGTCGCTTACATCTTTACCATATCAGAGTGGTCGGTTATTTGGCGAGAGACTGGATCAGCTCATATCTGATGCAACGGGAGGGAAGAGCAATTTCCTTCCTCAGCAAAGGATTAAACAACCTTTTCGTCGACAACCTCAGCCTCGTTTTAGGTGCCTTTCGTAACCCAGGCTGGGCCATGCCAGCCACCTCCAGCGGCTCAGGTCGGCCTAATCAGGCCAAAGATCGCCAGGTCACCTACAGGACCAATCCTCTGGGAAGAGGGAGATCTTATCAGCCAAGATCCAGAGGGTCCAAACCCCAAAGATATTCAGACAAATGACTGGAGGCAAAATCCGGTCAATTTTTCCAGGGTAGGCGGCCGCTTACTCTGGTTTCGTCCCACTTGGCTATCAGTGACTCACGACGAGTGGGTCAGGGAGTTAGTCTCCACGGGGTACAAAATAGAATTTACCAGCCTTCCCCCAAATCGCTTTTTTTCCTCGCGCCTTCCCAAGGAGGGGTCTCGAGGTCGTGCCTTATTCAAGGCGGTCGAGTCTCTTCGGCACAGCGGGGTTGTCGTACCTGTACCAGAGGTCGAAAGAGGTCAGGGATTTTATTCCAACCTGTTCATTGTACCCAAGAAGGATGGTACCGTAAGGCCTATTCTAGATCTAAAGCGATTGAACCGGTTTGTCAAAATTCGGCATTTCCGAATGGAATCTCTCCGTTCAGTCATTGCAGCCATGGAAAGAGGGGAATTTCTAGCATCAATAGACATCCAGGATGCCTATCTTCACATTCCCATATTTCCCCCTCATCAAAGGTTTCTTCGGTTTGCCATCGACAAACTTCATTTTCAGTTCGCAGCCCTGCCATTCGGGCTAGCCACAGCCCCCAGGGTGTTCACAAAGGTCATGGCTGCTGTTGTGTCCATTTTGCACTCCAGGGGGATAGTCATCCTGCCTTACTTAGACGACCTCCTCATCAAGGGGCCGTCTTTTCAGACCTGCGAGGAAAGTGTCAACATTACGTTAGACACCCTTGCTCGTTTGGGGTGGCTGGTGAATATGAAGAAGTCATCTCCCGTGCCATCTCGGAAGATCACCTTTTTAGGGATGAATTTCGACACCGCTCAGGGGTTGATAATTCTTCCTCAGGACAAGGCCTTAGTTCTCCGCCAAGAGGTACGGATACTTCGCCAACCTATTCCTCACACCATCCGGTTTTGCATGAGGGTCCTAGGAAGGATGGTGGCGGCAATCGAGGCTATTCCGTTTGCCCAGTTTCATCTTCGCCCCCTTCAACATGCACTCTTGGCAGTATGGGACGGGAGCCCTTACTCCCTCAATCTGCGGTGTCGTCTGTCCCTGCAGATCAGACAGACTCTTACGTGGTGGACGAGGGACACCACTCTTCGACAGGGTCGTTTGTTTCCTCCAAATTTTTGGTTGGTAGTCACAACGGACGCCAGCCTTCTCGGATGGGGAGCAGTGTTTCGTCACCACACAGCTCAGGGAGTTTGGTCTCAGCAAGAATCGACCCTCCCGATCAATATTTTAGAGATCCGAGCGGTTCGGCTGGCTTTGAGGCATTTTCACCAGCATCTGGCGGGCCGCCCAGTCCGAATACAATCGGACAATGCCACGGCGGTGGCATACATAAACCATCAGGGAGGTACCCGCAGCAGGGCGGCCATGCACGAGGTAAAACAGATTCTGACCTGGGCAGAGGAAAATCACTCTGTGATTTCAGCAGTCCACATACCGGGCGAGGAAAACTGGGCAGCAGATTTTCTCAGCCGTCACGGCATAGCGTCAGGGGAATGGTCTCTACATCCCGAGGTTTTTCAGCAGATATGCCGACGCTGGGGAACCCCAGATGTGGACCTGATGGCTTCCAAGATAAATGCCAAAGTGCCCAACTTTGTTTCCCGGTACCGGGATCCGCAGGCAATTGCAGTAGATGCCCTGGTTCTACCATGGAATCAGTTTCATCTTCCATACTTGTTTCCACCAATAGCTCTGCTCCCAAGGGTGATCAGAAAGATCAGGTTAGAAGGAGTCCCAGCGATATTAATCGCTCCAGATTGGCCACGTCGCCCATGGTACGCGGAGCTGGTACAATTGCTCGCCGACGCACCCTGGCGACTGCCAGAGCGCGCGGACCTTCTCTCTCAAGGCCCAGTTTACCACCAGAACTCAGCGGTCCTGTGTTTGACGGCTTGGCCGTTGAATCTTGGATCCTGACCAGGGCTGGATTCTCTAAAAAAGTCGCCGCGACGATGGCTAGCGCCCGAAAGCCTGTTTCGGCTCGCATCTACCACGGGACTTGGAAGGTCTTTTTTACTTGGTGCAGGGAACATGATTGTTCCCCGCTTCGGTTTTCAATTCCAAACATTCTGTCATTTCTCCAGGCAGGCCTAGATTCAGGTCTAGCACCAAGTACGCTTAGACGCCAGATATCAGCCTTATCAGTGCTTTTTCAGCGAAGGATCGCGTCTAATTTTCAAGTTAGGACCTTTATTCAGGGGGTTGTCCATATAGTTCCCCCCTACAAGGCTCCCTTAGATGTTTGGGATCTCAATCTAGTCCTGGGAGTCCTGCAGGAGTCTCCTTTTGAACCTTTGCAGGAGGTTTCTCTGTCATTTCTTTCCTGGAAAGTGGTGTTTTTGGTAGCCATAACATCCATAAGGCGGGTTTCGGAGCTGGCTGCACTGTCTTGTCGAGCTCCGTACTTACTTTTCCATCAGGATAAGGTGGTGCTCAGACCAACACCACCTTTTTTGCCTAAGGTCGTGTCCTCATTTCATATTAATGAGGACATTGTTTTGCCCTCATTTTGCCCAGCTCCGACGCACCGAGTGGAGAAGGCTCTCCATACGCTGGATCTGGTGAGAGCACTCAGGAGATATGTATCTCGGACGGCGTCCTTTCGACAGACGGACACGCTGTTTGTCCTCCCTGAAGGTCGCAGGAAGGGACTTGCTGCTTCTAAATCAACCTTGGCTAGGTGGATTCGGTTAGCCATTCAGGAGGCTTACCGCATCAGAGGCGCGGTGGTTCCCGCAGGGATCAAGGCTCACTCCACCAGAGCGGTGGGTGCCTCCTGGGCCCTTCGACATCAGGCTTCGGTGGAACAGGTTTGTAAGGCAGCAACCTGGTCCAGTCTGCATACCTTTTCCAAGCATTATAATGTCCATACCCAGACTTCTGCGGATGCCAGTCTGGGTAGAAGGATTCTTCAGGGCGCGGTTGCGCACCTATAAGCAATGCTTGATTATAAACTACACTGTGGAGTCGGTTTCCCACCCAAGGGACTGCTTTGGGACGTCCCACAGTCCTGTGTCCCCCAATGAGACGAAGGAGAAATACGGATTTTTGTGTTACTCACCGTAAAATCCTTTTCTCCGAGACGCTCATTGGGGGACACAGCTCCCTCCCTAATAGCCGGATGGCTTTGTTTTTGAGTTAACTCTATTCTCTGATTAATCTGTATCAGCAGTTTTTTCTTCTGGATATGCTGTATCTGTGTTAACTCTGATTTATTTTAGCCTCCTACTGCTTTTTGCACTAAACTGGATTTGCCTGTGGCCAGTGCTGAGGTGTATACGGCGGAGGAGGAGCTAACCTTTTTTTATGTTTACTTAGTGTCAGCCTCCTAGTGGCAGTAGCATACACCCACAGTCCTGTGTCCCCCAATGAGCGTCTCGGAGAAAAGGATTTTACGGTGAGTAACACAAAAATCCGTATTTTTTATTTTAGTCGGACAGAGACTTGGACCGCCAGTGGTCTAGAGGTCTCAGGGGTCTCAGCGCTGCTGGACCCCCACCTCTCCCTTGGCGGATCTGTATTACCCTGTAAGGTGGTCCCTGCAGAACCCTGCCGGCCCTGGGGGATTAGGATTGCTTCCCTGGCGGGGACGCAAACCGCGCTTCTGGGGTCACTGCGTTCCCCGCCCTGGGGGGAAGCTACGGGCACAGCGCCACAAATCTCTAAGGGGTCCCTGTGGCGCTCAACTGGGTGAGTACTCCACATTTTAATGTGTTTTGAGTGCTTCAGCGGCCGCTGCAGCAGCCGCTGCTACATGTATTCATGTGTGGTGATTGTGTACTTTTGTCCGCAGGTGGATACCTGCAGGACATGGGAGCGGAGTGAGTCGCGCGCTTTTTTTGAAACCGGTGGGGGGCGTGGCTTCCCTGCCTTTTTTCTCTTCCGGTCTCTCTCCTCTAGCGCGGCGGCCATTACTGAAGGCCTTCTCGGGCTCCTCACTCTCCGCTCCCCCCGACCGACCGAAAGGAAGACACTACACCGCGGCCAGCTGGGTGAGTCGCTTCTACCTGTCAGGGCAGAAGCTTGACCCCCTCACACCCACAGCGCAGGAGGTACTGTCACACGGAACGCTTCCGCTGCGATCACAATAGCGTCGCTTAACTTTGCGATCGTTTGTTTTTTTTTTTGTGATCGTCTTTAATGTCGCTAGTAGCTGCCACAGTGGGCGATCTCATTGACGACGCATAAGTGGTTAGTGATCTCCTTAGCGACTTTGGCGGTCATTGCGATGTACAATTCAGCGCAATATGTTAGCGATCTCGTTGGCGTTCTTGTTTAGTGTGGCATACCTTTGAAACTCTGCCCTGCAGCTGTTACCTCATAAGAGGCACCTGGGGCTCGCACACCCTTTCATTATACAAGGGTTGTGGGGAGTCTGTTACATTAACCCCTTCTTTGGTGGTTAACCCTTTATTGGGAGACAGCTGGGGTAGCTCTCTCTTTAAGAGCTTAACCCTTCAGCGTACATTTTGCCTTTGAAAACCACACTGTTCTAGTTGCTGACAGGTTTTTGACCTGCCATATACTGTGTGAGGGCATGTCGGATCAGGGTCCAGGAGGTGCGGACCGTCTCCCAGATCCGCTACAGGATCAGTCTCGCGTATCTGACACACAGACCTCGACGGCATCAAGCGCAGCGGTCGGAGGTGTCAGTGATGACAAAATGGAGGCCCTCACTCGTTCTATTAATGGCCTTTCTGACCTTCTAGGTTATTGGGTGTCGGCTAGATCCTCTCATGGTAGGAAGCGACACAGGCCGATGCCTTCTTCCCCGCTTAGCCACTCGGAGATTTCGGGCATGGAGGGTTCCCCTTCAAGCTCGAATGGGGAGGTGTCCGATTCGGATAAGGAGGATCGGCAGGGACACTCTGCCTCTCTTTTGAGCCGTACAGAGGCTTTTATTGGAGCCATGAGGGAGGCGTTAGTTACCGGAGGAGGTAACTAGACGTCCTGGTAAGTCGGCCCGGATGTTTCAGGAGTCGCATAGGTCGCGATCAGCCTTACCATCTCTGGACGAACTTAATGAGGCAGTGGAGAAGGAACGCCTGTGTCCAGATAAACGTTTTCAGGGGACACGGTTTTTTGAGACGCTATATCCGTGTACGACGGAGTTGATTGATAATTGGATTCCTTCTCCTGAAGTGGATGTCCCTTTATCCCAGCTTAGCAAATCCTCATTGCTTCCTGTTAAAGGGAAGGCGAGTCTGCAGGATCCGCTGAACAGAAAAACGGAGATGGCAGCGAAATCCATCTACGAGGCCGCGGGTCATGGATTCAGAGCAGTGCTAGGATCCATGTGTGCTTGTAAAGCTTCCCTGAGTTGGTTAGACCGTCTACGGACAGCGTGGCAAGATGGATCCCCACTATCCGAGGTAGAGGGGCTTTTCAAGTCATTGGAGGATGCAGCACGATATGGCAGTGATGCAGGTTTGGATACTGCCTCACTGCTGTCCAGGGCACAATCCTCGGCGATCACAGTCAGGAGAGCTCTGTGGCTTAGACAGTGGACCGGAGACGCGGTTTCCAAGCAAGGTTTGCTTTCTTTAGCTTACAAGGGTGGTCAGCTATTTGGATCTGACCTCACGGAGCTGATTGCCAAGGCAAAGGCAAAAGAAACGGCTTTACCGCAGCGAAGAGCTGTGTCTTCTGCGGCTGGCAGGCATAGTGCCGGTACTAGTCGGCGGTCCTTTCGGTCCAGGGGACGGTTCGGTCAGCCCTCTTGGGGATCGGGGCGTCCCTCTTTTTCGGGAAAAAAGAATGTTCAGAAATCCCACACTTCCTGGAAACAGAGCTTCCGCCAAGACAAGCGGGAAGCTGACAAAAAGCCCGCTAAGGCGGACTGACGCCAGGGTCTCACTCGAGGGCTCTCGAGTGGGGGGTCGTTTGCTCCAATTCGAACCAATTTGGGCTTCCCGCGTGTCGGACGTCTGGGTGACGCGGGTTGTGTCGACAGGCTATTTCATAGTTTCTTTCTCGACCCCCGGACAGTTTTTGCCAATCCCGCATTCCGTCAGAGCCCGAGCTATATGCCGCTCTACTGCGGGAGGTCGATTCCCTTCTACAGAAGGGTGTGGTGGTACCAGTTCCACCGGAGGACCGGGGAAGAGGGTTTTATTCCAACCTCTTTGTGGTCCCCAAGAAGCAGGACAAATTTTGCCCCGTTCTAGATCTCAAAAGATTGAATCGGCATGTCCTCTCCCGGAAATTCCGCATGGAGTCACTTCGCTCCGTTGTGGCGGCCTTGTCGCAGAACGATTTTTTGGTGTCAATCGACATTCGCGGCGCTTATTTGCATGTCCCCATCGGAAGGGCCCACCAACGCTTCCTTCGTTTTGCCATGGCGATTCTGCGAAGACAGGGGGTTACGATTCTTCCCTATCTGGACGACCTTTTGATTGTGGCGTCCTCAAAGGAGGAGGCGGTGACGGCTCGCAATCTATCCCTTCAGCTCCTGGAGGACTTCGGGTGGCTGGTCAATTGGGAGAAGTCATCTCTGGAACCGTCGCAGTCAATCCTGTTTTTGGGAATGCATTTCGACACGATACGAGCAGTGGTGTCTCTGCCTCCAGACAAGCAAGCGAGTCTTCTTCGTCATGTACAGGTCATGAAGTCTGCGACAGCAATGTCCCTTCGAAGGTGTATGCGCCTTCTGGGTTTGATGGTGGCGTTAATGGAAGCAATTCCGTTTGCCCAATTTCATTCCAGGGCTCTCCAAATGTTCATCTTGAACCGTTGGGATCGATCACAGTTTTCACTGGATTGCAGTGTCATCATCTCCCACATGGTGAGAGAGTCTCTAGAATGGTGGTTACGTCCGGAAGCGTTATCCCCGGGAAGTCCTTCCTTCCTCCGAGGTGGTCGATCATAACCACCGATGCCAGCCTCACGGGCTGGGGGGGTGTCTGGAACGATCTCTGGATTCAGGGAGTATGGTCGTTGGAAGAATCTGTCCTGCCGATCAACATCCTGGAATTGAGGGCAGTTTTCCTTTGCCTCCAACACTGGACGGTCCCTTTAAGCGGTCTACCAGTCCGAGTGCAGACAGACAACGCGACGGCGATCGCGTATATCAACCATCAAGAGTGCCAGCCATCTCTGCGATTCACATTCCAGGAGTTCAGAATATCACAGCGGACTTCCTCAGTCGTGAAAAGATGGATCCCGGAGAATGGAGTCTTTACCCAAAAATTTTTGCACTGCTGTGCTCCCGTTGGGGAACTCCCCAAGTGGATTTGATGGCATCCAGGCTCAATGCCAAGTTACCGACGTTCATGTCCAGGTACAAGGACTCGAACGCTGTGGCAGTGGATGCTCTGGTGGCTCCTTGGGACCAATTCGAGCTAATCTATGTGTTCCCGCCGATATCCTTACTTCCTCTGGTGTTGCGACGGATCAGACTGGAGAGAGTCCCGGCTATGGTGATAGCCCCAGATTGGCCGAGGAGGACGTGGTTCTCGACACTGGTGTTTTATTCTGGCAGCGCTTCCACTTCCTCTTCGCCCGGACCTGTTAACCCAAGGGCCCGTTCGTCACCCAGACCTGAAGTCTCTGCGTTTGACGGCGTGGCTCTTGAGACCGAAATCTTGACCCTTCAGGGTTTTTCAGCCGAGGTCATTGCCACTCTGCGAGCTGCCAGAGGTCCGGCTACTACTAGGATTTATCACAAGACTTGGGAAGCCTTCTTCTCGTGGTGTTCGGGTTCTTCTAGGAACCCGAGGATTTTTTCCATTCCCAATTTGTTGGCCTTTTTGCAGTACGGGCTGGACAAGGGTTTGGCAGTTAGCACTCTGAAAGGACAAGTTTCTGCTCTGTCCTTGCTGTTTCGGAAGACTATCGCTTCGCGTAGGGACGTACGTTCCTTTTTTCGCGGGGTAAACCGTCAATTTCCGCCGCGGAAGGCGCCTGTGTCTCCTTGGCGGCTCAATCTTGTCTTGGAGGCTCTTCAATATGGGCCTTTTGAGCCTATGGACTCTGTTAACCTTTCTTTGCTCTCTTGGAAGGTTGCCTTCCTAGTGGCGGTCACTTCTTTGAGAAGGGTTTCTGAGTTGGCGGCTCTTTCTTGCTCGCCTCCTTTTCTGGAGTTTCTCCCAGATCGCGTAGTGCTTCGCACACGGGGCGACTTTCTACCTAAAGTGGTGTCACAGTTTCATGTTAACCAGGATATTGTGTTGCCCTCGCTCTGTCCGGAGCCAAGGAATGCGAAGGAACGGGCCTTGCACACATTGGATTTGGTGCGGGCTTTGAAGTTCTATTTGTCTATTACTCAAAGTTTTCGGAAGTCAGATTCTCTGTTTGTGATTCCAGCAGGTCGTCGACGTGGGCAACGAGCTTCCAAGGATTCTATAGCTCGTTGGATTCGGTCGGCCATTTTAGAGGCTTACCGACTTAAGGGCGAACCTTGCCCGATTAAGATTCGAGCTCACTCCACAAGGGCTGTGGGTTCATCGTGGGCTTTCCATCAAGGAGCCTCGGCAGCTCAGCTCTGCCGGGCGGCGACCTGGCGATCCGTCCACACATTTACAAAATTTTATAAGGTGGACGTCAGTGCTTCCGCTGATGCGGCCTTAGGACGTAGGGTCCTGCAGGCGGCTGTAGTTTAAAGTTCTTGTGAACTTGTAGTTAGCGCTAGTTGCGCATTTATTTAGGTTGTTGGGTATCTGCCTTTTTTGTTTTTTTTGCCCACCCTTATTTTTGGACTGCTTTGGGACGTCCCACTAGTAATGACTAGTGTGTCTCCCTTCCTTCATCTGCTGCTGAAACACGGATTTTGGTAAGACCTTACCTGTAAAATCCTTTTCAGCGAAGGAAGGAAGGGAGACACAGATCCCTCCCATGGCAGAAGTGTGTTGTTGTGTTTTCAGATGCGGCGTGACCCTTCTCTGATAGCGATTATCTGGGCTGAGGTCGGCGCGCTAAGGCTCTGTTCCAGCATCGCCAGCTCATCGCAGTGGTCAGGTTCTGTGAGTAGTACCTGAGACTGTGTGGTTTTTCTGTTATATGCATAACCTGTCTCCTTGTTTTTCTCTCTGAAATCCTTCAGAAGGGGTTATGTTGCTCCGCTGGTGATATTTACTCTTCCTTAAGCTTGGGTACGACTGGAGAGCTGGAGTAGGAGGAGCCCTATATGCTGGAGGGGCCGGTCAACACTTTTTTAATCTGAGGTGTTTCTATCCTATGTGGGCTCCGCCTACCCACTAGTAATGACTAGTGTGTCTCCCTTCCTTCTTCGCTGAAAAGGATTTTACAGGTAAGTTCTTACCAAAATCCGTGTTTCATCAACATCAATGGTTGTACCATGTTCTTTACTCGAAAACGGGAAAAAATTTCCAAGTGTGGTGAAATTGCAAAAAAAAAGTGCAATCCCACACTTGTTTTTTGTTTTGGCTTTTTTGATAGGTTCACTAAATTCTAAAACTGACCTGCCATTAGAATTCTCCAGGTCATTACGAGTTCATAGACACCAAACATGTCTAGGTTCTTTTTTATCTAAGTGGTGAAAAAAATTACAAAATTTGCTAAACAAAAAAAAAAATAAAATTTTGCACCGTTTTCCGATCCCTGTAGCGTCTCCATTTTTCGTTATTTGGGGTCGGGTGAGGGCTTATTTTTTGTGTGCCGAGCTGACGTTTTTAAGGATACCATTTATGTGCAGATTGCCCGTTATTGCAATGTTGCGGCAACCAAAAAAACGCAATTCTGGCGTTTCGATTTTTTTTTTCCCCACTACGTCGTTTAGCGATCGGGTTAATCCTTTTTTTTTATTGATAGATCGTGCGATTCTGAATGCGGCGATACCTAATATGTGTATGTGTGATTTTTGTTTTTATTATTTTATTTTGAATGGGGCGAAAGGGGGGTGATTTAAACTTTATTTTTTTTTTCATATTTTTTAAAAAGTTTTTTTTAATTTTGGCATGCTTCAATAGCCATGGGAGGCCAGAAGCATCCACTATTTGATCTGGCCTTGGACGTACTGTCCCGTCCCGTCCAAGTAGTATAATATGTCACGAGAAAACAGTCTCAGATCTCAGAATCGCCAAGATCTGTTGAAGCGTTCCAGAGTTGTAACCTCATAAAGGGACAGTGGTCAGAATTGTAAAACTTGGCCTGGTCATTAACGTGCAAACGACCCTCGGGGGTAAAGGGGTTAAATACTATGTTACTATGTTAAAAATTGCTTATCAATCTCTGCTGTTATCTGTGGCTTAGTGTGAACATCTATTTATGTGGTGCTGATATGGCATCAAAATACTTTTCACTACCGTACAGCCAGCATCCTATAAAAATCCTAACCTTTCATACATTTTTCTAAAGATATCTGCATTCAATCTTCAACTGTTATAAAAATTTATCAAAAGTCAGTACAAAAATGGGCTTTAGAATCTGAAGCATTTGGCCTTAAAATATTTATTTATGCAGTGTGCTCTATATTCAGGGTTTATGTTCTACGAGATTAACATTCTGTATGTATTTGGCCCTTTTTTTAAAAAAAAAATATATATTTTCTTTTATACAGCTGTGGTTAGTATTCAAGATGGTGAAGAAATGAAAAGTACCCATTTTGAAATTCTTAGTCAAGAAAGGAAAGAAGAACATGAAGCTGAGCTGCAAATTATGGAGGAGAGTGTTATGATTGTTGAGGAAATTCCTGCTGTAGCACACCCATTTTCTCCCTTTGTGGAGATTCAGGTAATTCTAATAGCTTGTTTCAAGCTTACTGTAGATGTGTGAGCAAAACATAGGCTCTGATTCATCATTGTCTGTCAATAATATAAGATATTGACATAAAGATTATTGAGGTAAAATACTGACCAGATACTCAACGTGTGAATGTGGCCTTACAGCCAGGTATGTCATTCTCTGAAACACAAAGGTATTTGAGATAATGAGTTGGAAAAGCCAATGGGAGACCATAGAGAGACCTGACTGGTATGGTGCCATGCCCCAACCGGCTTCTCCTGGCGCTGCTGTTGTTGATTCGTCTTTCCCATCAGTGTATCGGCCAATCAGCTTAACTGCTAGGAGAAACAGCCGGCTCTTCAAAGTATTTTTTCTCTGAAATACCAGAGCAGTTCTTCAAAAAACATACCTGGCTGCGAACATACAGCCAGGCTCGCAGGATCCTTTTAAAGGAAATCAAACCTTGCCACTCTGGTTTTACCTTCAACTACCTTTCATTCATAACAAACACTGTACTGCAAAAGGTAGTATTTTTCTAAGTGTATCTACAAGCGTTTACATTATTAGTGTTATGTTATACTAGATGGAGGCCCGATGCCATCGCATCGGGATGGCGGTAATGTCACGATGGGGGCAGGCTCTTATATGCATTGTTTTTGTGCCAGCGCTGCTGTTGCTCTTCAAGAGTCTCATTTCCCCGTTCTTGTCTTCAACGTCATGCTTTTGCTGCTTTCCTTTCATTGTCATTGGCGTGCTTTTTAGGAGGAGCCATGTTGGCGTTGATATTTGCTTTTTAAAGGGGTTTTCCCACGAACAAAAGTTCATTTTAAAAATTGTGTCATACCATGTACAGAACATACCACAGCTCCTGGGCAGGGGAGGGAGCAAAAGACAATACTGACATTACAGCAGGAGATCGCAGAGGATACATTTTGTGAGGTAAAATATTGTTTAAAAACAGTCAGTGAAATATTTTACCTCACAAAATGAATCCTCTGTTAGCCCCTGCTGTAATGTCAGTATTGTCTTTTGCTTCCTCCCCTGCCCAGGAGATTGTGGTATGCTCCGTACACGGTCAGACATGGACAATTTTTAAAATGAACTTTCATTTGTGGGAAAACCCCTTTAAAAAGCAAATATCAATGTGACCGGGTTCCTCTGCCTGTAGACACGTCGCGCACCTGCTGCCGGGATCAGCCGAATGATTTACTGCACCTGCGTGGAATTCACGCAGGCGCAGTAAATCAGACCGCCATCTTTGTGCAGACAAATAGCGGCTGTCACATTAAAACTGCGCATGCGCTCCTCCAGTACAAAGATGGCGGCGGTCAGTGAATCATTCGGCTGATCCCGGCGGCGGCGTGGTCGCGACGGTGTTCCGCTGGTGGTACCGCACAAGAGGCTGCTTACGGTGTGTACAGTGTGGTGTGGTGCGACTGTGTTCTGCTGGTGGTACCGCACAAGAGGCTGGTACCACCAGCAGTTTCCATTCCATATTGAGACACCCATCACTTGGGTGTCCCAATATGGCGGTCAGTGAACTTCCGTCGTTTGGAATCTGGGATCCGGACATATCTGGACGGAACAGGATGTGAAGACATTACAATTGTGTTAATAATATTAGCGGCTGTTATTTTCTGCTACTTGGCACCATACCTTTATTAATTTTTACTCTAATTACAGACCATTATTTTTCTCTTTTTTACGTGCCTCTGTTCTTCTGCTGCAGCCCCATTTGTTTGCAAAGCTAATGGCATAATTTTGAGTGAATTGGTAACAGCACTGTTTTCACTAGTCATTGTGGGGACTGTGTAGTGTCATTCTGTGAAATCATTATAGCGAGGTCATTTTACCTGTGCAGACATGGAGCTTTTGATTCTCCTTGGTGACATCCAAAACTTCTATGTCTTCTGCTATGTTGCTTTGTTCTGATGTCATAAGAGGACACAAAATGGTCTTGGTGTCAAAATATTACGCTGGTGGAGCTCCTGTGATGATTAAATATTGTCAGCATTTTTACTTCATGTTTCTTTGATACTCTGCCCTACATTAATCAGACAAATGAATGAATAATAAAAGAGGCTCAAAGAAAATGCTTTCCAATCAGGGGCGATTAAGGTATTGTTTACTTTTTTGAGGCCAAGACCAATATTCTCTAACGCCTTTGTATTGCATGAGTAATTTGATTTACTTGTTGACTTTGAATTATTATTAAATATTATTCCCACTTATGAGGCAGCAAAGTGCGGTAGTCTTCTAAGCAACCGTACAAGACAATTTTCCTCCCCTTCAGGCATCAAGTGCAAAATGACCATTAACTTGCCTTTTCTTTTACTTATCAACGGTCATTAAGTGTGATTAACATTACAAGTTATTTTTTTCAGGATTTGGATTATACAGGGAATATTAAAGTCCCTGAACCAGAGGTAACTTATCAACAGATAAATTCAGCCTTTGAAGACCCTAATGGGGAGAATAACGATCGTTATTGCAACAATAATGAAGTTGCAGAAGAAAAAGATTCTGTGGATGCAAGTAACGACCTGGATGGTGAACATTCTGTACCTCCAAATAATTTTAGTTTGATACTTGAAAGCGATGCTGGAGATGATACAGAGGAAGCACTGAAAGCAGATTGTCTTAGTGATGAAACCTTAAAAGCAGCATCAATGAATCCATGTGATCCCAATGATGAAAAGGTCAATTTGATAGCTACAGTTAGTCGTGATGAAAATTGTGAAAATGCCTTGGCTCTTAGTGCTACGGAAGAAGGGACTAGGGTTACTGACGACACAATGCCTTCTATACCTGAACCTATCAATGCAGCCATTTCAGAAAACTTGCTTGATGCTCTGAAAGAAACTAGGGGTGAAGATTTTACAGCAGAAGTTAGTGATTCAGTTTCTGAAAATGAAACTGAAAGCAAACTCCGAAATGTACGCAATACCGCTAGGACACCTTTAAAAAGGGTTAAGCAAACAAACACTGACGATTTTACCACTTTCACACTTCTAAGGATAACACCACCTGAAAAATTAGAGGAGCAGAAGCTTAATCTGGATGAATTGCCGACTTCTCCAACTAAGGCAAATCTTTACTAATAAAACCTCCAACGCCTCGCAGAAGTATCCGGAGAACCACTAAGGTATCTGACAGCACAAACAATACCTTTCACTTCCCACAACCCCTAAAAGAGGCAGTAGAAAAAACCAAGTATAATACTGAAAATTTAAGTACAACATTACCACCCAACAAGAGGATCAACAATCCATTACTACCACAAGAATTTCTAGAAGAACAAAAAATTATGTTTCTGATCAAGCCCAATTGACAGAAAGTGAAACCATTGTTACAGAAGAAATTGCAACAAAGATACCAGCCTCTCCTGCTAGAACACGCAGACGAAAAGCTGCAGCATTGGATGACCAAATAAATACAAACGATATTGTGGATCCAAAAACTGTATTGCCGACAACACCTACTAGAATTACTAGATCTTCCAAGGTAGTACGAGAGAGGGAAGGTGAACCAAACATTGAGACTCAATCACTTGTTTCCACACCTACAAGGGGCCGAAGGAGCAAACAAGTTGTGAATGAGTTGGTCAAACACTTTGAACTTGGTGTCTCTCGGGCGTCTAACAAGTCTGATTCCAGCCCTCCTCAGTCTCCTAAAAGGGTACTCTTAAGATGGTCTAGATTCAAATCTGAAAATCAAATTGATAAAAAAGGGACAAATAAAAATAATGTCACAGCACAAGAGGCTATTACAGACAATTCTAGAAAAACGGCAGAAAGACATATTGGTAAAACTGATATAGCGGATTCCGTTGATGTCACTGCGGAGCAGAAGAGAACAAGGACTAGATCTAACCTTGTTACAATGCCTGATGCCACTCCTATTGAATTTGCATTCTCTTCACCTGCACCAAGACATGGAAGAAAACCAAAAGGTTTGTTTAGACATAAGTTTACTGATACAATAAGGCTAAGTGCACACGTTCAGGAATATTTGCGTTTTTTTTCACGTTTTTCCGCGATTTTCCGCGGTAAAAACGCGAAAAAAACCGCAAGCATTAAGCATCCTATACATGTTAATTGATTCCGCATGTTTTGGCCACATGTTGCGTTTTTTTCCGCGAAAAAAACGCTTCGCGGAAAAAATAGCAACATGTTCATTAATTTTGCGGAATGTAAGCGGTTCATGTGCGGTGGTACCCAGGGTCTGGAGGAGGGAGACTCTCCTCCAGGCCCTAGGTACCATATCCCTGGTAAAACAATAATTAAAATAATAAATAATGATATTCTCACCTTCCGGCGGCCCCCGCAGCCTTCCCGCCTTCAGCGACGCTCCCGGCAACTCCCGGTCCCAAGAGTCCTTTGCGAGAATCACCCAGATGGCGTAGCGGTCTCGCGTGATGCTACGTCATCGGTGTGATTTGTCGCAATGCATCCTTGGGACCGGGAGTTGCCGGGAGCGTCGCTGAAGGCGGGAAGGCTGCGGGGGCCGCCGGAAGGTGAGAATATCATTATTTATTATTTTTTTTATTATTTTTACATTAGATCTTTTTACTATTGATGCGACATAGGCGGCATCAATAGTAAAAAGCTGGTCACACGTGTCAAACACTATGTGTGACTCGTGTGACCAACCTGTCAATCAGTTTTCCAAGCGATGCTACAGATCGCTAGGAAAACGCTAGCATTCTGCAAGCTAATTACGCTTGCAAAACGCTATTATTCTGGCGGGAATACGCATACAAAAAAAGTGCGTATTTCCCGCGGGAGAAGTGCGGGATTGCCGCGGAAATTTCCGCGGCAATTCCGCAACGTGTGAACTTAGCCTAATGGTTCCATGCTAAGAAACTTGATTGTTGATGCAACATGTGGACTATGGTCCTGCTGGGTAAAGCTCTGACATCCATAAAAACCGTCATGGTTTAGTAGAATCATATGTACCTAGAAAGTAATAATGCCCTGTGTGCCTCTTTCACAGTCACAGTAACCTGAGTTCCCTTATAACAATAAGTGTCCACTTTACATTTAACAATGTCCAGTCTCCACCTGTACGGCTCCCCTATACACACAGTATGATGCTCTCTTAAACACAGTATAATGCTCCCTCTCTGAGTAGTACCCCACACAAAGTATACTGACCCCTTAGTAGCCCCCAAACTGTTTGATGGCTCCAACACTGTATGATGACCCCCTCACTGAAATCTTCATTGTTTGATGGCCACCTAGATAGCCTAGTATAATTATGTAATACACCCCCATAGGTAGACTCTATATAGTATGATGCACTCCCCATAGGCAGACTCTATATAGTATAATGCACCCCACAGGCAGACTCTATATTGTATAATGCACCCTCCCATAGGAAGACTTTATATAATATAAAGCACCCCATAAAAAATAAATAAAACCTATGACCTCTCCTCCTGGTTCCTCCGCAGCTCCCAGCGCCCTCACATCTCCTGATCAGTGGTCGCCGAGAAGTGACGTCATCATGCCCACTGTCAGTGTCTGCATCAGGGACGTCAGACACTGAGAGGGGGATGATGGGAGAGGGAGCTTGTCGCTCCTACTCTCATCAATGCAGTCAACTATATTGGCATCCTGCCGATACAGTTGAAATTGCAATGACATGTGGGAGGCACACTTCTGGCATCGGGCCGCCCCCAACCTCATGCCTGCTCAGGGGCCCCATAGTGGCCAGGTGGCAGCGTAAGGAGATCAAATCTCCCTGCTGTGCCGCAGAACGTAACTGTATAGGCGTGCTGAGCACGCCGTTACAGTAGCGTAGCTCCGGGCGTTTCGCCTCAGAGCGTGGGGCCCTGGATGAAAGCCCCTCCCCCGCCCCGGTAGCAACGCCACTGTATGTCCCCCAATGAAGGAGGCGAGAAACATATTTTATAGTAACCAAATATCCTGTTTTTCATAAGTTGTCAATGGGTGAACATACTTTTTTTTATATATATATTTTAATCTTGTGTCTTCATGTCCACCAAATAGACTAGAAAAAAGTAGATGTATTGCTTGCTGCTTTTATACATTTCGATCTGTGTGCTTCAAGGGCACGTTTTTAGCTTTCCAGTACTTGAAAAAACAAACATGGACATAATTGTAACAATAACTGAACAGCTATTTCTCTTGTAATGATCTTCTGTTTGTTCCCTCTGCAGCTGAGCAAACCGCTCTACTAAATATTTCTTCAACTAAGACGCCTGCACCAATAGCTTCAGAGTACATGTTTTCTCCACCATCTGTAAGGACAAGGAGGACAACAAGAAAACTCTCTACCAATGTAACGCAGGAAGAAAAGGTCTGATATAATTTTTTTATGTTGCTGGGCATTTCTTTACTTTATACATTACAGAAAATTTTTATCACTAATTACGCATTTTCTTAATTTTTAGGACGTAGCTGCTAAGGAGTCACATGAACCAATTGCTCACGTTCCTGACACACCAGTAGTAAAGCAACCGAAAAGCAGACCTTCAAAATACAGATTAAAGAAAGAAGGCCTGTAAGTATTTGTTTTAATTTTTTCTTTCCTTCTTGATTTAGGTAAAATCATCTAACATATTACATACATACACAATTTTGGGCCCGATTCATCAATGTGTTTACGCCAGAATTCTGTCTCAAAATACCTTTCGATGTCGCAAAATTTTTGCTCAATATCAAATTTTCCAACACATCAGCTGATTTCATTAGCTGACATGTGCCACTAACAGCCACAGGTGGAATCTCGATCCACCCGTGGCTGTTAACATGTTAAATGCCGCTGTCAATCTGACAGTGGCATTCATCATGATCGTGCCGTTGGGTTGGCATGACAACCTGGGTCGCAGGAGACCCATGTGTTTGTCATTTCCATATAGCTATGAGCACCCAGCAGCAAGTGAGCGTTTCTGAAGGCCTGCTCTCTGTAGAGCAGGCAATCGGTTGATTGCAGCTTCTAGTCTCCCATGGAGACTTTGAAGCACTGTGTAAAGTAAAAAAAAAGTTTTGAAAATGTTTAAAAATCACACCCCCCCCCATTCGCCCCATTCAAAATAAAACAATAATATAAAAAAATCTTGTTTGGTGTTTTTCGTTTAGACACGCCCGATCTTTCTAAATATAAAAAGAATTTGATTGATAAAGAGCGTAAAAAGAAAAAAAAAATGCAAAATTTAAGTTTTTTCGCCGCGACATTGCATTAAAATGCAATAGTGAACGATCAAAGATAGTATATACCCCAAAAGGTATCAATAAAAACATCAGCTCAGCTGCAAGAAATAAACCCTGCACGCACAGTCAAGAAAAATGGAGACACTATCGGTCTCAGAAAATGACTTTTTTTTTTTTATTTGAAACTTTTGGTTTTTTTTTTCACCACCTAAATAAAAAAAAAAAAACACCAAGGTACTTACCGGTACTTGTTTTTCTAGAACCCATGACAGCACACCTCAGAGAGGGATCCGCCCAGCTAGGACAGGAACTACTGAAATTAGGTTCCTGTTGGTTACAGAGCATGAGAGGACCTCCCTATTAATTTACACATACAGATGCTTCTCACAAAAAGAGATTTTTAGTTCTTACCTATAAAATCTTTCTCTGAGCCTTCATTGGGGACACAGGAAACCATGGGTGTATGCTGCTGCCACTAGAGGCGGACACTATGCAAATAAAAGTTAGCTACTCCTCCGCAGTGTACACCCCACCGACTGGGGCGTACAAAGATAGGAGAAGCAACCTCCTCCCACTGACACTAAGCTAAAACTGACCAGCTTGGCTCCTCTGCGGGGGAGTAGCTAACTTTTTTATTTGCATAATGTCAGCCTCCTAGTGGCAGCAGCATACACCCATGGTTTCCTGTGTCCCCCAATGAAGGATAGAGAAATTAGAATATCATCAAAAAGTTAGTTTCAGTTCTTCAATACAAAAAGTTAAAAGCCTATATTATGTAGAGTCATTACAAACAAGTGATCTATTTCAAGTGTTTATTTCGGTTTAAGTTGATGATTATGACTTAAGCCAATGAAAACCCAACAGTCATTATCTCAGTAAATTAAAAACAAAAAAACACTTACAAAGGCTTCCTACACATTTGAAAAGTCCCTTAGTCTGTTTCATTAGGCTCCACAATCATGGGGAAGACTGCTGATTTGACAGATGTCCAAAGGCAGTCATTGACAACACTTCACAAGGAGGGTAAGCCACAAAAGGTCATTGCTAAAGAAGCTGGCTCTTCTCAGAGTGCGTATCCAAGCATATTAATGGAAAGTTGAGTGGAAGGAAAAAGTGTGGTAGAAAAAGGTACACATGCAACGGGATAACCGCAGCTTGGAAGGATTGTTAAGAAAAGGCCATTCAAAAATTTGGGGAGATTCACAAGGAGTGGACTGCTGCTGGAGTCATTGCTTCAAGAGCCACCACACACAGACATATCCAGGACATGGGCTACAAGTGTCCATTCCTTGTGTCAAGCCACTCATGACCAATAGACAAAGCCAGAAGCGTCTTACCTGGGCCAAGGAGAAAAAGAACTGGACTGTTGCTCAGTGGTCCAAGGTGTTGTTTTCAGATGAAAGTAAATTTGCATTTTATTTGGAAATCAAGATCCCAGAGTGTGGAGGAAGAGTGGAGAGGCCACAATCCAAGCTGCTTGAGGTGTAGTGTGAAGTTTCCGACAATCATGATGGTTTGGGGAGCCATGTCATCTGCTGGTGTAGGTCTACTGTGTTTTATCAAGACCAAAGTCATCGAGTTGTCTACCAGGAAATTTTAGAGCACTTCATGTTTCCCTCTACTGACAAGCTTTTTGGAGATGGAAACTTCATTCTCCAGCAGAACTTGGCACCTGTCCACACTGGCAAAAGTACGAATACCTGGTTTAAAAACAACAGTATCCTCTGCGCTTGATTGGCCAGCAAACTCGCCTGACCTTAACCCCATAGAAAATCTTTGGGGAATAATATTGTCAAGAGGAAGATGAGACACTAGACCCAACAATGCAGATGAGCTAAATGCTGCTATCAAAGCAACCTGGGCTTCCATAACACCTCAGCAAGTGCCACAGGCTGATTACCTCCATACCCACGCCACATTGATGCAGTAATTGATCACAAAGGAGCCCCGACCAAGTATTGAGTGCATTTACTGAACATACATTTCAGTAAGGCCAACATTTCCGATTTTAAAATCATTTTTTCAAGCTGGTGTTACAAAGTATTTAATTTACTGAGATAATGACTTTTGGGTTTTCACTGGCTGTAAGCCATAATCATCAACATTAACAGAAATAAACACTTGAAATAGATCACTCTGTTGTAATGACTTTATATAATGAGTTTCATTTTTTGTATTGAAGAACAGAAATTAACTTTTGTTATTCTAATTTTGTGTGAAGCACCTGTATATTCTGGGTGTTCACTGCAGTACATGACCTGGATATAAAATGCCAGGGCTCTGTGATTTCTAATTATACAGAATAGATACTGATTTCTTTTATATCCATTTATACTTCTTTCATTTTAAAAATTAGCAATTAAGTTTTACAATGTATTGTATCAAAAGGTGGGATTTCAGCTCCGAGACTTACAGGGTATGCATACATGAACATGTTAGTTTGTGGAACACTTATGTACTAGGTGAACGAATATCTGATGTACATTTGTTAGTTTGTTGACCGATTATTGAGAGCTGGTGCTCACTGATATGACAATTAAGACACTTGGTTGGAATGGTTTGATCTGTCCACCTCACTACTTTTTTCAAATGTATGAGGTATATGGACATACTCTGTTGTTTTTACCAGAAAGGGCTAATTTGATATGATACTGTATGTTCAGGGATTATAATATCATTTATCGTTACTATTACCATGCTAGATGTTTGCATTTTGGACACATTGAACATAGTACAACTAGAGATGAGTAGCCATAGCAAGTTTTAGCAAATAAGTTTAGAAGGAGCACAGTGCAGGACATACAGAAGTGACTTTCTTTATATCTTGTGTTGCAGTTTCCATTATTAACTGTAACCATTAGTGCCTGATTTTTATTTTTTTTTATTTGACTGACCTAAACAGCCCACCCAAGTGACCTTGTTGGTTTTTAAATAGGGTCTGTTGTGGTGTTCCTCACTTTTGACAGGAAGACTAGCTCTGTATGCTGCACTATGTCTACATTCTATGGCAATCTGGTATTGAATCCTTTCTCCCAGATGTAAGCGTAGTTATCTATACATAGAAAATGTTCACTATATGCATTTAATGTACTTACTACTCCAGTGCACTTCAACCTGTTATTTCTGGATTGTTATAGGGCCGAAGATTCCCCTCCTATAAAGATTCAGCTACTGTCACCTCCAGAAAACGCATCTGGTGATTCAAAAAGTACAAAGTCCTTGTCTTTAGAAACAAAAGCTGCTGATCAAAACCAGTCAAGGAAAACGAGGAGGAGGATAACTATATCAAAACCAGTGACTCGCAGGAAAATCAGATGATTTTTCCTTTTGAACATTGTTGCTTTTAATGTGGTGTGTAAAATTAAACTGTAAAATATTAAAATCGTCTCACTGGGAAGAATAATTTATATAAATTATTGTAAATGGTCTTAAAAGCTTGAAGTTTAATATTTCATTGGAATTTTCTTCCCAAACATGTTTTCTATTTTGTATCCTTTTATAAAAAAAATGTATCTATAGCTTCTTGATATATTAAATAAAAGAAAGAATTACCAATATTATACTTTTATCATAAAACTCCTGTTTCAGTTTAACTTAATCATTGTTTTACATAATGATTCTCTGAAATGTATTGCATCCTTGACCTTTTTAAGTCAAAGACCATGTTCCCACTTAGTGTAAATGTTGCATTTTTTTTCTAATGCGCTAGTTTGTGCACAAAGTCTACTACATTAAGAGTATGTGCCCATGATCTGGAAGTAGCAGTGCTTTGGATGTATTGTACTTTCACTGCCTGCTATTGAACGCAGGAAAATCTGCATGTGTACACTGAACCATGCAGATTTACTGTATCCAACACATTCTATTGTGGAAATTTCTGTTGCGGAGACTAGCATCTCCGCAAGAGAAATTGACATGCTGTGGATGTGAAAGAAACGCCGCATGTCAGTTTCTGTGGGTGATCCGTAGGCATACATGCACGCATAGTGCACATGGGATTTCTAGAAATCCCATCCACTATGCTGTAACATCTGGCTGCTGCAGCGTCAAAACCACATCAAATCCTCATCGTGGGCATGTACCCTTAAAGGTACATTCATAGGTTTTTTCAAAGCCGGTCCTTTTTTTAAAAAAAAAAAACTGAAATATCGCTTGAAAGATTCTTTTTCATTTCTACTGTAAAACCAGTTTACTGTTTATATATTCAATCTTTTTCAAAAAACTCTTGTGGGGGGCAAAAATACATGACACTACTTTTGAAGTGGCTCCTAATGGCATCTGATCCAAAGTACTAGAGGCGCTGTCCAATCAAAAGGCTGCAATAAAGAAAAAGCTGTCAAAACACTTCAAAAACTAGATGAAAAATATTTACAAGGTTGTCCCACAAACTTGGTATATTTTAACGCCTTGAAACCTAAGCCTGTTTACACTTTCCTGACCAGGTTAGTGTTTTCAATTCTGACCAATGTCACTTTGAGGTAATAATTCTGGAATGGATTCTAGTGATTGAGATTATTTTTTTGTGACATATTGTGCTTAATGATAGTGGAAAAATTTGTTTGTTAAGCCTTGTTTATTTGTGAAAATATCGGAAATTTGGCAAAAATTCAGCAATTTTTTTTCTGCAAACTTTTTAATATTTATGCCCTTAAATCAGAGAGTTATAAGGCCAGGTGCACACGATCCAGAAGTGGCATGTTCGCTGCATTCAAAGCGCTGCTGTCTATTTAATGCAGGTAAAACCGCATGTGTTCACTAAACCATGTAGATTCACCACGTCAATACCTTCTATTGGTGAAAATAGACATACTGCGGTCTGGAAAGATGCGTTGCATGTCGGTTTTCATGGGTGAGCTGCGGCCATCTGTGGATGCATAGTGGACATGGGATTTCTTGAAATCCCATCCGCTATGTTGTAACCAGGGCTGTGGAGTCGGAAGCCAAACTTCCGACTCCTCAATTCCCATGACTACAACTCCCTCATACATGGCTTATGTTTAAGTGATAAATTTACTGTAGTAAAATGGTAACATCAGGCTTTTAATCTTCATAATGATACAATAATCAAGCCATTTAGATAGAACATAAAATAGGTTTATTGGAATACTTTAGAACAAAAATTTTTTTGCATACTTACAATTTATTATACACTATGCAGTAAGTGGAAAAAATAGTTTTCAACAAAATGTACTGAATAACATTTGCGCAGTCTATGAATTTGTTCTGAGAAATAGTATCGCCTCCATCAGATCCTCCTTTATAGATTACCTCAAATGTGACCTAATTATTTAAGGCTAGAGAACAACCTCTCTACACTAACTTGGGTTGGTGGCAAAGCAGTAACCACATGGGCAACATCTCCAGCAATTTCAGGATATAAAGGAATTGCCTCGTGCAGTGTCCATTTTCATGAACAATCGAACTCTTCTACTTCTTTGAGAGCAAGTGAAAAATTTTGTTGAAATATGGTCAATCTTTCTATGGGAGTGGAATCTTTTTCCCTGCAGCAATGCTTTGCCTGCTCCATGTCATCCAAATACTTGTATAAATCAAACTCCTCATCTGATGAGGGTGAAGTAACGGCAGCAGCAGCACTGGCAGGACCCGAGTACTCGTGTTCTTGGCCATCCTGTAGCCCACTCATCATAACTCTTACCTCAGTCAAAGCTTCTTTTCCTTTAGTAAGCTGTTGATCATCCTGCAATATATGATGACTCGGGTCCACATAAACAGCTGCCAGAAGAATTTTATTTTCTAATAGCAGTGTGTCTCTCCATTTCATTGAAGCAGTAATGCCATCTGCGATTAAACCTCCTCTTTGGGACAGGCAAAACAACAAGTTATTCCATTGCTTTATAAAAATGCCAAGAGTTAAATCCTCAGTTTGTAACTTTTTAGTCACTGTAAATGGGTGATGAAGCAATTCCTTCAATTCAGCCACCTGTGTCCATTGACTTTCATGTAGTGTTACCTGAGGGTTGGCCATATCTACAAGGAAGGGTTTCAGCTCAAGCAATCGCTCAATCATTAAATAGGTGCTGCCCATTGAGTGGCTTGATCCACAATTGCCCCTTTTCCAGCACGTCTCTTCAAGATGGAATCAATTTTAGGGGTTCTAGCAGCAATAGCCAATTTCCTCACTTTGCTAATCAGAGTTCCAGCATGTCCCTCTTGCAGACTATCTCTTATTGCCAGCTGCAGCATGTGCACAACACAGCACATGTGATGAATAGGAAAGAGGTGTGAAGCGGCTTCAACAAGATCATCTAATTGTAAAGAATCATTTTGCTGTTCTTCTGTAGTAATATCTGTTTGTTCCTCCGTTATGGGAACAGGACTGTGGCCCTCCATCTCCAACATACTGAATGTGAAATGTTCTAGCCGCTGTTCGCCTTCATTATTCTTATTCATCAGTTTAATTGTACTTATCATGTTTGAAGCATTATCAGTTACAATAGCAAGAACCTGTTCTTTTTTGAGTTCATAATCTTGCAGAACTCTTTCCACTAAGGTCTGGAGAAACTAGCTGCTGTGATGAGCTTTAGTATCTTTTACTGCCAATGTCTTAGTAACAGTTTTTTTGTTGTTACAAACATATCGAACGTTGATAGCAAAACAGTTCACTCTGTGCCGTGTGCAGGCATCCATTTTAAGTAACACAAAGCGTCTCTTGAGAGTATTTTTAAGATCTTCCTTTTGGTTAAGGGCTTCTTCAATCACTAATTTTCTAATACTTTCTCTTTCCAGAGAAACACCAAGTTTGCGAGCCATGTCTCCATTAAGAGTTGTAAAAGCTGGTCGTGCAAATAATGATAATGTGGTACACTGTCCTTCACAACAAGCTCGATGAGCTGTCTTTTAAACACATCTGCTGTCATTGTTACAGTAACTGTCACTTACAAAATATCTTGTGCTTGTCTCTGGTTTCTTGTTGCTGCTGTGATCTTTTTCAGTCACAGCTTTGTAAACTTCTGGGTGGCAGCGTTGTAAAGATCTTTTTAGATTGGAAGCTCTTGAAGGAGCATTTTTACCACTGCCTGCGTATGCACTGATTTCAGCAGCAGACTAAGGAAGGGAGACACACACTAGTCATTACTAGTGGGTAGGCGGAGCCCAGACGAGATAGACACCTCAGATTAAAAAGAGTGTTGACCGGCCCCTCCAGCTCGGGGCTCCTCCTACTCAGCTCTCCAGTTTACAATTTGAGGTCTCAGAGGATAGTCGCTGCTGGAAGCAGCTCCTCAGAAGATTTTATTATTTTTATCGGACAAGAGACTTGGATCACCAAATGTGGTCTAGAGGTCTCAGGGGTCTCAGCGCTGCTGGACCCCAACCTCTCCCTTGGCGGATCTGTATTACCCTATATGGTGGTCCCTGCAGAACTCTGCCGGCCCGGGAGGATGAGGATGGCTTCCCTGGCGGGGACGCAAACCGCGCTGCAGGGGTCACTGCGTTCCCCGCCCTGGGGGGAAGCGATGGGCACAGCGCCACAAATCCCTGGGGGTCCCTGTGGCGCTCGGCTGGGTGAGTACTACACATTTTAATATGTGTTTGAGTGTTTTCAGCTGTTACAGTATACATGCGGTGACTGTGTGTTTTTTGTCCGCAGGTGGATGCCTGCAGGACATAGGAGCGGGGGAGAGAGGAGCTGCGCGCCTTTTTATTTGAATTTCGCGCCACTCTGAGCGCGCGCTTTACGGCAGTCTCCTTTTCCGGCTTCTCTCATGAAGCACACGGAGGCACAGCGCGGCGGCCATTATTGACAGGCTGAAAGCTCCCTCGGACATCGCTCTCCTCCCCTCTCGGCAGCGCTGCACCGCGACCAGCTGGGTGAGTCGCTTCTTCCCGTCTAGGGCAGAAGCTTAACCCCTTCATCCCCACAGCGCGGGCGCCTTTCTGAGGCACAAATGGGTGGCAGACTGCGCTGCCTGCAGCTGTTATCTCATAAGGGGGCTCGTACACCTTTTCTATAAAGAGGTTGTGGGGAGTCTGTGACAGTAATACTGCCACTATACGTTCCTGCTAACGACCGATAACGACGCATACTATGCGATCGTTTGTGTAACCATTTTTAATGTCGCTAGTAGCTGCCAATCTGGGCGATCTCATTAACAACGCATAAGCGGTTAGCGATCCCCTTAATGACTTTGGCGGTCATTGCGATTTACTAACAGCGCAATTTTTTAGCGATCTTGTGAATGTTTTCTTGTTAAGTGTGGCATGGCTGTCCTGTAGCTGCTGCCTTATAAGAGGCACTTGGGGCTCGCACACCCTTTTCATTATTAGGGTTGTGGGGAGTCTGTGACTTTAACCCCTTCTTAGGCGGTTAACTCTTAATGGGGGACAGCTGGGGTAGCTCTCTCTTTAAGAGCTTTAACCCTTCAGCGTTCATTTTATCTTTAAGAAACACACTTTCTGGTTACTGACAGGTTTAACCTGCCATATACTGTGCAACCGTCTCCCAGATCCGCTACAGGATCAGTCTCGCGTATCTGACGTGCAGACCTCGACGGCGTCAAGCGCAGCGGTCGGAGGTTCCAGCGGTGTCAGAATAGAGGCCTTCGCTAGTTTCTATTGATGGCCTGTCTGATTTTCTATTATTGAGTGTCAGCTAGATCCTCTCATGGCAGGAAGCGACACAAGCCGGTGCCTTCCTTCCCACGTAACGAAAATGTCTTATTCGGACAAGGAGGATCGGCAGGGACACTCTGCCTCTCTTTTGGGCCGTAAAGAGGTTTTTATTGGAGGCTTTACAGTTACCAGAGGAGGTATCTGGACGTCCTGGTAAGTCGGCCCGGATTTTTTTCAGTCATCATCAGCTTTACCATCACTGGATGAGCTTAATGGGGCAGTGGAGAAGGAGCGCCTGTGTCCAGAAAATTGAGACACCGTGTCCGTTTTCTACGGAGTTGATTGATAATTGGATCCTTCTCCTGAAGTGGATGTCCCTTTATCTCAAAGGGAAGGCGAGTCTGCAGGACCCGCTGGACAGAAAAACGTAGATGGGCAAAATCCATCTACGAGGCCGCGGGTCATGGATTCAGTACTAGAGTCCATGTGTGCTTGTAAAGCTTCCCTGAGCCGGTTGGACAGTCTATGGATGGCGTGGCAAGATGGATCTCCCCTATCGAGGTAGATGGACTTTTCAAGTTGTTGGAGGATACTGCGTCACTGCTATCCAGGGCGCAGTCCTCGGCAGTCACAGTCAGAAGAGCACTGTGGCTTAGACAGTGGACCGGGGACGTGTTTTTTTCAAGCAGGTTTTGCTTTCTTTAGCTTACAAGGTGGTCAGCTATTTGGACCTGACCGCACGGAGCTGATTGCCAAGACAAAGGCAAAAGAAACGGCTTTACCGCAGCGCAGAGCTGTGACTTCTGCGTCTGGCAGGACTAGTGCCGGTAGTTGTCGGCGGTCCTTTCGGTCCAGGGGATGATTCGGTCAGCCCTCTGGGGGTTTGGGTCGTCTCTTTTTTAAAAAAAAAAAAAAGAAAAATTCCCCGGAAACAGAACTTCCGTTAAGACAAATAGCCCGCTAAGACGGACTGATGTCAGGTCTCACTCGAGCGCTCTCGAGTGGGGGGGGTCGTTTACTCCAATTCAAACCGACTTGGGCTTCCCGCGTGTCGGACGCCTGGGTGACACAAGTTGTGTCGGCAGGCTACTTCATAGAGTTTCTTTCTCGAACTCCAGACAGTTTTTTTTGTCAATCTCGCTTTCCGTCAGAGCCCGAGCTTTTTTGCCGCTCTACTGCGAGAGGTAGATTCCTTTCTGCAGAAAGGTTTGGTGGTGCCGGTTCCGCCAGAGGGCCGGGGAAGAGGGTTATATTTTAACCTCTTTGTGGTCCCCAAAAAAGAGGACAAGTTTCGGCCCATTCTGGATTCAAAAGATTGAATCGCATGTCCACGCCCGGAGTTTCCGTATGGAGTCGCTTCGCTCTGTTGTGGCGCCCTGTCGCAAAACGACTTTTGGTGTCAATCGACATTCGCGACGCTTATTTGCACTTTCCAATTGGAAGGGCCCACCAACGCTTCCTTCGTTTTGCCATAGGTCAGGACCATTACCATTCGGGTTGGCTTCAGCGCTCAGAGTTTCTACAAAAATTCTGGCGCCTTTTATGGCATTTCTTCGAAGACAGGGGGTTTCGATTCATCCCTATCTGGACGACCTTTTGATTGTGGCGTCCTCAAAGAAGGAGGCAGTGACGGCTCGTAACCTATCCCTTCAGCTCCTGGAGGACTTCGGGTGGCTGGTTATTTGGGAGAAGTCGTCTCTGGAACCTTTGCAGTCAAATCCTGTTTTTGGGGATGCATTTCGACTCGGTACGGGCAGTGGTGTCCCTACCTCCAGACAAGTGGGCATGTCTCCTTCGACATTCACAGATTATGAAGTCTTCGGCAGCACTTTTCCTTCGGAAGTATATGCGCCTTCTGGTTTGATGGTGGCGTTCATGGAGGCACTTCCGTTTGCCCAGTTTCATTCGAGGGCACTCCAAAGGCTCATTGAGTCGTTGGGATCGATCACAGGCTCCGCTGGATTTCTTCTCGCACAGGGTGCGAGAATCTCTAGTATGGTGGTTACGTCTAGGAGAGTTATCCCTGGTGAAGTCTTTCCTCCCCCCCGAGGTGGTCGGTTCATAACCACCGATGTCAGCCTGACGGGCTGGGGGGGTGTCTGGAACGATCTCTGGATTCAGGGAGTATGGTCATCAGAAGAATCTGTTTTACAGATCAACATCCTGGAATTGAGGGCATTTTTTCCTTTGCCTCCATCACTGGACGGTCCTTTTGAGCGGTCTGCCAGTCCGAGTGCAGACAGACAACGCAACGGCGGTCGCGTATATCAACCACCAAGGCGGGATGAGGAGTTCCAGGCTCATGGTGGAGGTGTCTCGGATCCTGATTTAGGCCGAGAACAGAGTGCCAGCCATCTCTGCGATCCACATTCCAGGGGTCCGGAATATCACGGCGGACTTCCTCAGTCGCGAGGAGATGGATCCCGGAGAATGGAGTCTTCATCCGAAAATTTTTGCACTGCTGTGCTCCCGTTGGGGAACTCCCCAAGTGGATTTGATGGCATCCAGGTTCAATGCCAAGTTACCGATCTTCATGTCCAAGTTCAAGGACCCGAAGGTTGTGGCGGTGGATGCTCTAGTGGCTCCGTGGGACCAATTCGAGCTAATCTATGTGTTTCTGCCGATTCCCTTATTTCCTCTGGTGCTACGTCGGATCAGACTAGAGAGAATCCCGACTATGTTGATAGCACCAGATTAGCCGAGGAGGACGTGGTTCTCGACACTGGTGTTGCTCCTGGCAGCGCCACCATTTCCACTTCCTCTTCGCCCGGACCTGGTAACCCAAGGGCCCGTTCGTCATCCGGACCTGAAGTCTCTGCGTTTGACGGCGTGGCTCTTGAGACCGAAATATTGACCCGTCAAGGTTTTTCAGCCAAAGTCATTGCCACTTTGCGAGTTGCCAGAGGTCCGGCTACTACTAGGTTTTACACAAGACTTGGGAAGCCTTTTTGTGGTGTTCGGGTTCTTCAAGGAACCCGAGGATTTTTTCCATTCCCAATTTGTTGGCTTTCCTGCAATTCGGGCTGGACAAGGTTTGGCAGTTAGCACCCTGAGGGGTCAGGTTTCTGTTCTGTCCTTGCTGTTCCGGAAGGCTATCGCCTCGCGTAGGGACGTACGTTCCTTTTTTCGCGGAGTAACCCGCCAGTTTCCGCCGCAGAAGGCGCCTGTGTCTCCTTGGCGTCTCAATCTTGTTTTGGAGGCTCTTCAACACGGGCTTTTTGAGCCTATGGACTCTGTTAGTCTTTCCTTGCTCTCTTGGAAGGTTGCCTTCCTAGTGGCGGTCACCTCTTTGAGAAGGGTTTCTGAGTTGGCGGCTTTTTCTTGCTCGCCTCTTTTCCTGGAGTTTCACCCGGATCGCGTAGTGCTTCGCACACGGGGCGACTTTCTACCTAAGGTGGTGTCGCAATTTCATGTTATCCAGGATATTGTGTTGCCCTCTCTTTGTCCGGAGCCAAGTAATGCGAAGGAACGGGCTTTGCACACATTGGATTTGGTGCGGGCTTTGAAGTTCTATTTGTCTGTTACCCAAAGTTTTTCGGAAGTCGGACTCCCTGTTTGTGATTCCAGCAGGTCGTCGACGTGGTCAACGAGCTTCCAAGGATGCTATAGCTCGTTGGATCCGGTCGGCCATTTTGGAAGCTTACCGACTTAAGGGCGAACCTTGGCCGATTAAGGTTCAAGCTCTTTCCACGAGAGCTGTGAGCTCATCGTGGGCTTTCCATCAAGGGGCCTCGGCAGCTCAGCTTTGCCGGGCGGCGACCTGGCGCTCTGTCCACACCTTTACAAAATTTTATAAGGTGGACGTCAGTGCTTCCGCTGATGCGGCCTTAGGACGAAGGGTCCTAAAGGCGGCTGCAGTTTAAAGTTTTTTCCGTTAACTTGTAGTTAGCGCTGGTTGCGCATTTATTTAGGTTGTTGGGTTTCTGCCTCTGTTTTTTTGCCCACCCTTATTTTTGGACTGCTTTGGGACGTCCCACTAGTAATGACTAGTGTGTGTCTCCCTTCCTTAGTCTGCTGCTGAAAGACAGATTTTGGTAAGAACTTACCTGTAAAATCCTTTTCAGCGAAGAAGGAAGGGAGACACACACATCCCTCCCATGGCAGAAGTGTGTTATTTTCAGATGCGGCGTGACCCTTCTCTGATAGCGATTATCTGGGCTGAGGTCGACGCGCTAAGGCTCTGTTCCAGCATCGCCAGCTCATCGCAGTGGTCAGGTCCAGTGAGTAGTACCTGGAACTGTGTGGTTTTTGCCTACATGCATACATAACCTGTATTTTTGTGTTTTTTTCTCTGAATTTCTTCAGAAGGGGTTATGTTGCTCCGCTGGTGATATTGCTCTTCCTTAAGCTTGTGTACGACTGGAGAGCTGAGTAGGAGGAGCCCCGAGCTGGAGGGGCCGGTCAACACTTTTTAATCTGAGGGGTCTATCTCGTCTGGGCTCCGCATACCCACTAGTAATGACTAGTGTGTGTCTCCCTTCCTTCTTCGCTGAAAAGGATTTTACAGGTAAGTTCTTACCAAAATCCGTCTTTTGGCATCACAGTATTTGTTTTCATCTGGGTCACTCATACACTGACACAAAATGTTAATTATCTTGAGTCACTGTGAAATGCTCAAATACAGCTGGCTTCATAAGATGCTTTTTAGACATTATGTAAATTCAGTCTCAAAATTTTGTACTAAAAAAAAAAAATAAAGTATATTGTAATTCTTGCAAGAATAGGGAATCATGCATTGTATAATTTGGGATATAAATAAAACAATCTTTGCATAAATCAATAGGACAGATAAGTATAAAGTTGGTAAAATGTGTTGTTAAATAGCTTTCTCAGCAGGGTACAGCTCACTAAATGCTTCACATCATATTTCTTCAGTCTATGAAGAGGGGAGGAGGGCTGGAGCATGTTTGTACTGAATCACATTCCAGAACACACACACAAATATATATGTCCTCATCGATCATGTTACTGTATTTTCGAATTTGAGATGTTAGAAAACATTTTCCCCTTATAGTCTATGTATAGTGTATATAAGTCATCAGAAGTGGCCCATCCAAGAACAATTGAAAACCAAATTACAAGAGCCACCAGAATATCAAGGAATCACCTGCTACATTACAAAACTAAAGAAGAAAATAACCGGGTGCCTCTAGTGGTCACCTACAATCCAAATCTGGAAGGGCTAAGGGGAGCTGCACAGAAACTACAATCTCTACTACAAAAAGATGCCCGATTACAATCCATAGTTCCAGACCCCCCACTACTGTGTTTTAGGCAGCCCCCAAATCTAAGAAGCATCATTGTCAGAAGTTCCCTGTCCTCCCCAACAGCTGCAGGAACCTTTCCTTGCAACAAGAAGAAATGCAAAACCTGTCCATTTATAATGACCACGGACAAGATAAAGATCCCCAACTCCCATCGGGACTACAAGATACCAGGTACTTTCAGCTGCATCACATCTAATGTGGTGTACCTAATTATATGTACTAAATGTCCAACTGGGGGTCTGTATGTGGGAGAGACCAGGCAAAAACTGAGAACAAGGATGAATTCTCATTGCCACACAATAAGAGAAAAAAGAATGGATCTACCTGTGGCAAAACACTTTTCTTTCCCTGGTCATAACATGTGGGATACGAAATTACTTGTATTGAAAGGTAGCTTCACATCTCAGAGACAGAGGAGAGTTTGCGAATACAAACTGATGGTGACCTTTGACACTCTTAATGCTGGAATGAACCTGTCACACGGATTTATGACTTTTTACATCAATTAAGGAATTTACTCCAAAGACCCTGTGAAGACATCACAAAACATTGCCAGACCCCAATCAGAGGGCATTAAAACTTTCACACTCCTTATCTATGAACTGTTCCAATATTTATGTTCATCTCTATCTCCCATAATGATAGTTCTGCTTTACGTCACTTGTCTTACCTATTACATTTTTTCTGTGCTGTGTGGTGTATAAATATGTGATTCTTCAGATTTTGTATTAGCTTGCAATTTGTTACCATCTTTTCAGTTAGCCATTAAAAGGTATCAACCACTGAGGACTCTCAACTCTAAATATTTTTATAAGTCATCAGAGCAGCTAATTTCTCCAAACAAGAGCTAAGAGGAAAAAAAACTAAAACATCAAACATACAGAGACAACATATACTGGACTGTTGGTTTATGCACAGTTTATTGAAAGTTTAGATATGCTTTAAGAAGTACTTACCTTCTTTAATCCTGCTTTCCTGTTCACTCCAGAAATTCTGAGATGAATGTAGGCTTTCCATCCCCGTGTGTTTATTTTTTCTCCTTATCTGTAGAGGAGCTTCACTACTTATCATGAACATAAACTGCAGCACAGATTCATCTCAGCTAAAAGTCTAGACCTTATATCAGGAATAGGACAGACATTTATAGGATATTTAATAACTTTCCCAAATTCTTATGAAAAAAATGTTCCCCACAAACTGCATTGAGCTACTGTATCCAATTATATATTTTCAGAGTCGGTCCATTTTATACAGACTCCAACAAAATGGGCTCCGACTCCATGGCTCTACAGCCCTGGATGTAGCAGCTGGACGCTGCGAGTTTGACGCTGCACAAGTATGCAGGGTCAAACCTGCAGCAATTTACGAAACGTGTGCACATACCCTTGGGGTTAAAAGTTGAGAGATTTTTCGTTTTCCCAAAAAAATGACAATAAATTTTTTGGGACCACATCAAATTTGAAGTGACTTTGAGGGGTCTATATGACTGAAAATAGCCAAAAGTGACACCATTTTAATAACTGCACCCCTCAAGGTGCTCAAAACCACATTCAAGATGTATATTAACCCTTCAAGTGCTTCACAGGACCTGAAGCAATATGGAAGGAAAAAATGAGCATTTAACTTTTTTCACAAACTCTAGTTTAGACCCATTTTTTTTTTTTTTTAAATTTTCACTACGATAATGTGAGAAAATGGACCCCCAAAAATGTTTGTGTAATTTCTCGTGACCACGCCGATATCTGGGGGAAAACTACTGTTTGGGTGCACGGTAGGGCTTGGAAGTGAAGGAATGCCATTTGTCTTTTTAAATGCAAAATTGTCTGCATTCATTAGGGGACACCATGCCGCGGTTGGAGAGCCTGATGTGCCTGAACAGTGAAAAATTACCCACAGGTGAACCTATTTTGGAAACTAGACCCCTCAAGGAACATATCTAGATGTGTGGGGAGTAGAGATTGGCTAATCCAAACAGTTAAGTTTGGGGTCCATACCGAACACCTTGTTCGGGTACGGATTTCACCAGGAAGTTGTTTGGGTTCTGCACCCCGAACATCGGGTGTTTCTCGCGCTGTGGTCTGCATGACAGCGCGAGAAACACAGGTGGCTCTGATCTGCCGTAAGATTAATACCACCAGTCAGACAGCCGCAGTTTCAACTCTGAGATGATCGCAGCTGTGATCAGAGGTAAAAAGTTTACCTCCGGTAACTGGCGTCGGCTGATGGGACTTCTACCCCCACCAGCCTATGCCCGCTGCAGCTAATAACAGCAAGAGCAGGCGGCAGCTGATAGAAGTATTCATCAGCCGGCGCTCCCAATAAATTTAAAAAAAAACCCGCCGTGGGTTCCCCTGTGTTTTTGATAATCAGCCAGGCAAAACTTTTCACCACTGATCACAGCTTCGGCCTCACGCTGTCATCTGACAGGTAGTATTAATCTTGTGGCCGATCAGAGCCGTTAGCGTTTCTCGCACTGTCATGCAGATGAGAGCGCGAGAAACACCTGGTGTTCAGTGTGCCGAACCCAAACAATAACACTGGAGTTCCTGGTGAAGTGCTTGAACAGTAGGTGTTCGGTACGGACTCCGAACTTTACTGTTCATGTTTTCCCATCTCTACTCACCACACTAGATAAGTTCCTTGAGAGTTAGGGTTTACCTCCGATCACAGCTACGCTGTCGTTTGACAGCGTGTGAACCACGCTGACGTGATCGTAGTGTTTGCTCCGCTTGTCATGCACATGACAACGCGGCAAACACTGGATGTTCAGGCCTCCATTCAAGTGAATTTATTGTTCTGGTACCCAAACCAAACTTTTTTTTTTTCTTTTACTGTTTGGCCAGACCCGAACATCCAGAGGCTTCCCCATCACTAAGTGGTGAGCACCTTAAACCCCCCAGGTGCTTCACAGAAGTTTATAATGAGCCTGTGAAAATAAAAAATATTTTTTCCCACAAAAATGTTTTAGCCCCAATGTTTTTTCCACGAGGATAGCAGGAGAAAATGAACCCTAAAACGCATTGGGAAAATTTTCCTGAGTACAAAGATTCCCCATATGTGGTGGAAAATTACTTTTACAGCACAGTGCAAAGCTCAGAAGGGAAGAAGCGCCATATTGGAGTTCAGATTTTGCTGGACTGGTTTGAGGGTGCCATGTCACATTAGTAGAGCCCCTGAGGTGCAAGAACAGCAGTACCCCCCATAGGTGACCCAATTTTACAAACTACACCTATCAACTTATCTAGGGGTGCAGTAATATTGACACCACAGGTGTGTCACAGCATTTTATACCACTGGGCAATGAAGAAAGGAAAATTAAATTTTTACCACCAAAATTTTGTTGTAGCACCCAATTTTCACACTGGGAAATGGGTAAAAATGGCACCAAAATTTGTCCCACAATTTCAGCTGAAGGTAGAAATACATTTTATGTGGCTGTACAGTACTGCTTTGCCATACTGCGAGACTGGAGGGGCAGAGTACTATGTGCCTCCTGGAGTGCAAATGTTCCTAGAATAGTTTGACAATATACAGAGCCCCTTAGTGCTAGAAGAGCAAAATTTGGGAATTTATCTACAGGTGTAGCGATTATTTTGACTCTGGGTGTTTTTATAGAAGCCAGCAGTAGTGGATGTTGCTGAGTGAAAATTGCAAACTGCCATTGTAGTGCCCAGTAAGTTGCAGTCACCAGTATGTTATAGTGCCCAGCTCATGCTTCTGGAGACATGCACCTGTAATTTTAGTGGGCTCTCATCACTACAAAAATGCCAATCATGTTGACGCTAAATGTGGTTTAGGCGCACTGTGAGGCTCAGGAAGGAGGGGGCATTTGGATTTTAGAGCACAGAATTTGCTGAATTTCTTTTGAGGGGAGAGGAGCCACAGCGCTTTTCAAGAGTTTTTTTTTACTACCAGTAATATGTAAGCCCCCTATATTTACGTTAACAGATTATGGACCTGAGTGGGGACTTGCTTTTTTTGTGGATTGTTGAAGCTTTTATTGGGAACATTTTACATATCGTTTGGGATCACATTTATTCTGTGGTCTATGCTGAGCACTTACTTTGGGGTTTCCATCTAAATTTCTAAGTGAAGTGAAGTGATTCAGAAGAAACCCCAAGGGAGCCATTCACTATAATGGGGCAGCAGAGTTACTCTGGACTCAGTCTGGCCACTGGGTAGTGTTGTCTTTCTCTTCAGAAGTGCACAAAACTGTGTCCGACCGTGCTTTTATGCATGCCTAAAAAGATGGGCAACACCAGATCACAGGCTAGACATAGTTCACAGATCCTCCATCTGCCTCATTATAGGGGAATCTTCCATCAGGGGTTCCATCTGAACCGCTTATTTCAGAGATTTACACAGAAACCCCGGTGTAAGTGCTCAGCGTAGAGCGCAGGATGATTGTGAGCCAAGCCTTACTGCGACCTTTGGGAAGCAGAATGAACAAAAACCAGCAAAGCAGGAGTTTTTTGTTTGGGGAGGGGGGTTGGTTTTGTTTATGCCGTTCCACGTGTGGTACTGTACAATTGATAAGGCAGCTTTATTCTTCGGGTCAGTACGATTACAGCGGTTACACATTTATAATTTTTTTTGTTTTGGTGCTTTTACACAAAAACTATATATATAAAAAAAATATTTTTGCATTCTGAGAACTATAAGGGTATGTTTCCATGGTCCAGGTTCTCTGCCCTTTGGACGGAGCGGAGTTGTTCCCTTCTGAACGCGCTGTGATTCCGCTACATAGGTCTGTGGTATTAACCTTGCAGCGACGGTACGTCACCGCTAGGTAAATAAACATGCTGCGGTCTAAAAAGACTCGTCGCATGTCCGGTTTAGCAGGTGTGTCACCCGCGTAATCGGACGCATAGTGGAGACGGGATTTCATAAGATCCCTCCACTATGCAGGAACATCTGGCCGCTGCGGATTAAACGCTGCTGTAGGACGCAGCGTTCAATCCGCAGCTAATCCGGTATGTTTCCGCTACGTGGAAACATACCCTAACTTATTTTTAAGCTGATGGAGTTGTATTGCAGCTTGTTTTTTGTGGGACACGGTGATGTTTTCAGAGGTACATTTTTATTTACATTTGTGTTTTTGATCATATTTTATTCCACTTTTATGATTACTAGGCTATGTGCACACATTCAGGATTTTTCGCGTTTTTTTCTGCGGCAAAAACGCTTAAACGCATGCAGTATGCATCCTATTATTCAGAATGCTTTCTGCAATTTTTGTGCACATTGCGGTAAAAAACGCAGAATGTTAATTATTTTCGCGGTAAATTTGCGTATTTCCCGCTATATTATTGACCTAGAATGTTCAGGAAAAAATCGCGGTAAAAACGCATGCGGATTTCCTGGGAAAAAGTCCGGTTTTTTCTCAGGAAATTTCTGCAAAGATTCCTGAACGTATGCACATAGCCTTAAGCTGTGCCCGCTGTCAGACGCTGAGAGGGAGAACAGTGAGCAGCACAGGAGCCGGGAGGTGAGTATTGTTTTTTTTTTTTTATTTAATGGGGGTGCATTATACTACAGAGGCTGTATATGGGGGGTGCATTATACTACAGTGGCTGTATATGGGGCTGCATTATACTACAGAGGCTGCATATTGGGGTGCATCATACTACAGAGACTCCCTATGGGGATGCATTATACTACAGAGGCTACCTATGGGGGGTGCATTATAATATAGCGGCTGCCTATGGTGGTTCATTATATTATAGACTCTGCCTATGGGGGTTTATTATAATATAGAGGCTGCCTATGGGGGTGCATTATACTATATTGAGGACTATCTGGTGTATTATGCTGTATGGATGCTATCTAGGGGCCATCATACAGTGTTGGACCCATTAAATAGTTTGGGGACATTAAGGGGTCAGTATATATCCAGTGAGGGGGCATTATTCTGTGTATAGGGGAGATGTACAGGGGGAGACTTGGGACATTATTAAATGTAAAGTGGACACTTATTGTTATAGGGGAACTCGGGTTACTGTGACTGTCAAAGGGGCACACAGGGCATTATTACATTCTAGGGGACAAAATGTGGGCACTGTTTTCTAGGGCACTTGCACCCGGCATGACTATATTCTAGAGGGGTGCTTTAAAATTTAGAGGTCACACAGAACCACACAGCAGGTGCAGTAATAGGGACACATATGGCAGCAGCAGCTCAGTATTGGGGTATCAGGTGCAGTAATAGGGACACATACAGCAGCAGCGGCTCAGTATTGGGGTATCAGGTGCAGAAATAGGGACACATATGGCAGCAGCGGCTCAGTATTGGGGTATCAGCAGGATGAGGAGTTTGTGCAGGTTGAGAATAGTCCAATTGGTGACCGTGACAGTGCTAAAAATATGAGAAGTGAAATGTGTCTTTGTTGTAATCTCTGCAGTCGAGTCCTGGCTGGAGAAGTCGTCATGTCGGTCTGGGCGAAAAATGGAAGTCTTAGGATAATGCAATATGTGAGCCTGATACCAGTCAGTCTTCTCGATACAGCCCTAACTAATGCCTATCCCGCTTTAGAAAAGTCGTTGCATGGAACCTTGATCCTCTTACAGACTAAATCTACATCTCTGTGGAGGGTGATGAACCTGCTGTAATTAAAAGGCCTGTGACCACAGGTGAGTGCTCAGCAGAAGTAAATGAATACATATCAAAAAATGACCGGCACATCCAAACTAGATTCAGTGTGACAGGTGCTAAACTGATCACAACTCATTACATACAAGAAGAAAAGGTAGCACACTGTAGCGCTATAGCTTGCAAACACGAAATATGAAAAATGAATTACATCATTACCTTAGAAATATGAAAAATTGAGAAGTCTTAGCGCATAAGATGGCCAAATATGTGAGCCTGATAGCCACGTCAAGGCTCTTCTCGTATATCAGGTCCCTAACTAATGCCTATCCTCGCTTTAGAAAAGTCTGTCTGCATGGGACCTATGAATCCTCTTTACAGACTAAATCTACATCTCTGTGGAGGGTGATGAACCTGCTGTAATTAAAAGGCCTGTGACCACCAGGTGGAGTGCTCAGGCAGAAGTAAATGAATACATATCAAAAAACTGACCGGCACATCCAAACTTAGATTCAGTGTGAACAGGTGCTAAACCTAGTCACCAACTCATATACATACAAGAAGAAAAGGTAGCACACTGTAGCGCTATAGCTTGCAAACACGAAATATGAAAAATGAATTACATCATTACCTTAGAAATATGAAAAATTGAGAAGTCTTAGCGCATAAGATGGCCAAATTATGTGAGCCTGATAGCCACGTCAAGGCTCTTCTCGTATATCAGGTCCCTAACTAATGCCTATCCTCGCTTTAGAAAAGTCTGTCTGCATGGGAACCTATGAATCCTCTTTACAGACTAAAATCTACATCTCTGTGGAGGGGTGATGAACCTGCTGTAATTAAAAGGCCTGTGACCACCAGGTGGAGTGCTCAGGCAGAAGGTAAATGAATACATATCAAAAAACTGACCGGCACATCCAAACTTAGATTCAGTGTGAACAGGTGCTAAACCTAGAGTCACCAACTCATATACATACAAGAAGAAAAGGTAGCACACTGTAGCGCTATAGCTTGCAAACACGAAATATGAAAATATGAAAGATTACATCATTACCTTAGAAATATGAAAAATTGAGAAGTCTTAGCGCATAAGATGGCCAAATTATGTGACCTGATAGCCACGTCAAGCTCTTCTCGTATATCAGGTCCCTAACTAATGCCTATCCTCGCTTTAGAAAAGTCTGTCTGCATGGGAACCTATGAATCCTCTTTACAGACTAAAATCTACATCTCTGTGGAGGGGTGATGAACCTGCTGTAATTAAAAGGCCTGTGACCACCAGTGGAGTGCTCAGGCAGAAGGTAAATGAATACATATCAAAAACTGACCGGCACATCCAAACTTAGATTCAGTGTGAACAGTGCTAAACTAGAGTCACCAACTCATTACATACAAGAAAAGGTAGCACACTGTAGCGCTATAGCTTGAAACACGAATATGAAAAATGAATTAATCATTACCTTAGAAATATGAAAAATTGAGAAGTCTTAGCGCATAAGATGGCCAAATTAGTGAGCCTGATAGCCACGTCAAGCTCTTCTGATATCAGGTCCCTAACTAATGCCTATCCTCGCTTAGAAAAGTCTGTCTGCATGGGAACCTATGAATCCTCTTTACAGACTAAAATCTACATCTCTGTGAGGGGTGATGAACCTGCTGTAATTAAAAGGCCTGTGACCACCAGGTGGAGTGCTCAGGCAGAAGGTAAATGAATACATATCAAAAAACTGACCGGCACATCCAAACTTAGATTCAGTGTGAACAGTGCTAAACCTAGAGTCACCAACTCATATACATACAAAAGAAAAGGTAGCACACTGTAGCGCTATAGCTTGCAAACACGAAATATGAAAAATGAATTACATCATTACCTTAGAAATATGAAAAATGAGAAGTCTTAGCGCATAAGATGGCCAATTATGTGAGCCTGATAGCCACGTCAAGGCTCTTCTCGTATATCAGGTCCCTAACTAATGCCTATCCTCGCTTAGAAAAGTCTGTCTGCATGGAACCTATGAATCCTCTTTACAGACTAAAATCTACATCTCTGTGGAGGGGTGATGAACCTGCTGTAATTAAAAGGCCTGTGACCCCAGGTGAGTGCTCAGCAGAAGGTAAATGAATACATATCAAAAAACTGACCGCACATCCAACTTAGATTCAGTGTGAACAGGTGCAAACCTAGATCACCAACTCATAACATACAAGAAGAAAAGGTAGCACACTGTAGCGCTATAGCTTGAAACACAATGAAATATGAAAATGAATTACATCATAACCTTAGAATATGAAAATTGAGAAGTCTTAGCGCATAAGATGGCCAAATTATGTGAGCCTGATGCCACGTCAAGCTTTCTCGTATACAGTCCCTAACTAATGCCTATCCTCGCTTAGAAAAGTCTGTCTGCATGGGAACCTATGAATCCTCTTTACAGACTAAAATCTACATCTCTGTGGAGGGGTGATGAACCTGCTGTAATTAAAAGGCTGTGACCACCAGGTGGAGTGCCAGGCAGAAGGTAATGATACATATCAAAACTGACCGGCACATCCAAACTTAGATTCAGTGTGAACAGGTGCTAAACCTAGAGTCACCAACTCATATACATACAAGAAGAAAAGGTAGCACACTGTAGCGCTATAGCTTGCAAACACAAAATTGAAAAATATGAAAAATGAATTACATCATTACTTAGAAATATGAAAAATTGAGAAGTCTTAGCGCATAAGATGGCCAAATTATGTGAGCCTGATAGCCAGTCAAGGCTCTTCTCGTATATCAGGTCCCAACTAATGCTATCCTCGCTTTAGAAAAGTCTTCTGCATGGGAACCTATGAATCCTCTTACAGACTAAAATCTACATCTCTGTGGAGGGTGATGAACCTGCTGTAATTAAAAGGCCTGTGACCACCAGGTGGAGTGCTCAGGCAGAAGGTAAATGAATACATATCAAAAAACTGACCGGCACATCCAAACTTAGATTCAGTGTGAACAGGTGCTAAACCTAGAGTCACCAACTCATATACATACAAGAAGAAAAGGTAGCACACTGTAGCGCTATAGCTTGCAAACACGAAATATAAAAATGAATTACATCATTACCTTAGAAATATGAAAAATTGAGAAGTCTTAGCGCATAAGATGGCCAAATTATGT
>JARQOD010000005.1:375838346-376053555 GCA_033576555.1 Oophaga sylvatica
AACGGACGCCATGTCGCGTTTGGAGGGCCCCTGATGTGCCTAAACAGTGAAACCCCCACATGTGACCCCATTTTGGAAACTAAACCCCCTAAGGAACTTATCTAGATGTGTGGTGAGCACTTTGAACCCTCAAGTGCTTCACGCAAGTTTTGTAATGTAGAGCCGTGAAGAAAAAAAATCATATTTTTTTCCACAACATGATGTTTTAGTCCCCAATTTTTTTTTCTCCCCAGGGTAAGAGGAGAAATTGGACCACAAAAGTTGTTGTCCAACATGTCCTGAGTACGCTGATACCCCATATTGGGGGGGAACCACTGTTTGGCGCACGGCAGGGCTTGAAAGGGAAGGAGCGCCGTTTGACTTTTCCAAACCAAAATTGGCTGGAATTGCGAACGGACGCCATGTCGCGTTTGGAGGGCCCCTGATGTGCCTAAACAGTGGAAACCCCCCACATGTGACCCCATTTTGGAAACTAGACCCCCTAAGGAACTTATCTAGGTGTGTGTGTGAGCACTTTGAACCCCCAAGTGTTTCACTAAGTTTATAATGCCCTGGCGTGAAAAAAAAAAAATATTTTTTTTCCACAAAGTGATGTTTTAGTCCCCAATTTTTTATTTTCCCAGGGTAAGAGGAGAAATTGGACCCAAAAGTGGTTGTCCAATTTGTCCTGAGTACGCTGATACCCCATATTTTGGGGGGATACACTGTTTGGACACACGGCAGGGCTCGGAAGGGAAGCAGTGACTTTTGAAAACAGATTTGATGGAATTTGCGGGACGTCCATGTTCCGTTTGAGGGCCCCTGATGTGCCTAAACAGTGGAAACCCCCCACATGTGACCCCATTTTGGAAACTAGACCCCCTAAGGAACTTATCTAGGTGTGTGGTGAGCACTTTGAACCCCCAAGTGTTTCACTAAGTTTATAATGCCCTGGTGTGAAAAAAAAAAAAAAATTAATTTTTCCACAAAATGATGTTTTAGTCCCCAATTTTTTATTTTCCCAAGGGTAAAGGAGAACATTGGACCCCAAAAGTTGTTGTCCAATTTGTCCTGAGTACGCTGATACCCCATATGTTGGGGGGAACCACTGTTTGGGCCAGGCAGGGCGCAGAAGGGAAGCAGTGACGTTTTGGAATGCAGACTTTGATGGAATGGTCTGCGGGCGTCATGTTCCGTTAGCAGAGCCCCTATGTGCCTAAACAGTGGAAACCCCCCACATGTGACCCCATTTTGGAAACTAGACCCCCTAAGAACTTATCTAGGTGTGTGGTGAGCATTTGAACCCCCAAGTGTTTCACTAAAGTTTATAATGCCCTGGTGTGAATAAAAAAAAAAAAAAAAATTTCCACAAATATGATGTTTTAGTCCCCAATTTTTTATTTTCCCAAGGGTAACAGAGAAATTGGACCACAAAAGTTGTTGTCCAATTTGTCCTGAGTACGCTGATACCCCATATGTTGGGGGGAACCACTGTTTGGGCGCATGGCAGGGCGCAGAAGGGAAGCAGTGACGTTTTGGAATGCAGACTTTGATGGAATGGTCTGCGGGCGTCATGTTCCGTTAGCAGAGCCCCTCATGTGCCTAAACAGTGGAAACCCCCACAAGTGACCCATTTTGGAAACTAGACCCCCTAAGGAACTTACCTAGGTGTGTGGTGAGCATTTTGAACCCCCAAGTGTTTCACTAAAGTTTATAATGCCCAGGTGTAAAAATAAAAAATCCTACTTTTATCCTCACAAAAATGATGTTTTAGTCCCCAATTTTTTATTTTCCCAAGGGTAAGAGGAGAAATTGGACACCAAAAATTGTTGTCCAATTTGTCCTGAGTACACTGGTGCCCCATATGTGGGAAAAAACTGTTTGGGCACAAGTCGGGGCTCAGAAGGGAAGTCGTGACGTTTTGGAATGCAGACTGATGGAATGGTCTGCGGGCGTCATGTTCCGTTTGCAAAGCTCCTGATGTGCCTAAACAGTAAAAAAAAACCACAAGTGACATAATTTTGGAAAGTAGACTCCCAAGGAACTTTTCTAAATGTGCCCCCCTTCTGGAACTAATCTTTCCTGTAAAGTAAATTAGTAGTGCATTGAGGTGTGGTACAATTTGAAACAATCCTTCATACACAGGCCAGGTTTTTCGGGGCAGGTGTCGCATTGGTAAGTGGTGTCCTTGCGTATTCCCCTTTTGTAACACACTCGGCACCTTTTTTGCGGCTTACCTTTGCTTCCAGTTGGCGGGACCACCCCCGGGAAATGCTGACCTGGTATGATACGAGCACCTTCAGTTCCAGAAGTACTGGGGCCCGCTGTTTCCTGAGCGCCAAACATCAGGGCCTTAACCACTACCTCCTGGAACTGAAGGTACGTCGTATCGCTGTTGCGTGCACATCGTGACAGCAGGAAAGCGTTGAGCATTGCCATTTGGACGATGTGCACGGACAGCTTCTTGTACCACACCTTGGCCTTTCTCAAAGCACTGTATGGTTGGAGGAGTTGATCAGAGAGATCAACACCCCCCATGTATTTATTGTACCCCAGTACACAGTCCGGTTTGCGGACCTGTGTAGAGGTACCCCGTACAGTGCTGAGGGCGCTGCCATCACCATGTATGGTGGTCAAGAGAAGGACATCCCTCTTGTCCTTGACCACCAACAGGTGGTCGCTACATTGGGCTCTGCTCTCACCCTTTCTGAGCATCTGCCCAAGTAGCGTCTTCGGGAGGCCTCTCTGATTTTTGCGGACGGTACCGCAAGCTGCGGTACCTCGCGCAGAGAGGGATTTGTAGAGTGGGACGCTGGAATAAAAGTTATCGGTGTAAAGGTGATAACCTTTATCCAGCAGTGGGTGCACCAAATCCCACACAATTTTCCCACTCACTCCCAGGACAGGGGGACACTCAGGGGGTTCAATCCTGGTGTCCTTTCCTTCGTAAACTCTAAAGCTGTGCGTGTACCTGAGGTACTCTCGCACAGCTTGTAGAGTTTAATTCCGTACCTTGCCCTCTTGCTGGGCAGGTACTGGCAGAATCTGAGCCGTCCCTTAAAATGAACCAAGGACTCATCCACGCAGATGTCCCTTTGGGGCACGTACACTTCAGCAAACTTTTTGCTGAAGTGTTCGATGACCGGCCGAACTTTGAACAGACGGTCAAAGTTGGGGTCATTTTGTGGGGACACTGTGCATTATCATTATAATGCAGGAATTTGTGGATGGCCTCAAAACGCGTCCGAGCCATGACCATTCGGAACAGTGGAGTGTTGTATAAAATATCAACACTCCAATATTGCCGAAGTTCTGGCTTCTTCAGGATCCCCATATGGAGGACCAGGCCCCAAAACTGCATCATTTCACCTGCGTCTACAGGAGACCAGTTGGAAAATGATGACACTGGGTTTTACGCCAAAAATTGCCGAGCGTACAAATTAGTTTGCTCCACCACGAGGTTAATAAAATCCTCAGAGAAAAAGACTTTGAAAAAGTCTATTTCTCTGAGGCCCGTGGTGTCAAACTTGATTCCTGATTCTGCCACAAAATCAGGAATCAGTGGCTCGTAATTTTCGGGGGGCGGGGTCCATATGGGGTCCGAAGAGGGGTGCGCTGGTTCATTTTCAGGGGTGGGCGCTGCCTCATCTTCTGTCCTGGGGCGTCTGCGTGGCGGTTCCGCAGGACCCGAGGAGGAAGAGGAGGAAGAAGAAGAAGAGGATGAAGAATCTGAAAAGTAAAGAAATGTGGGATCCTCTCCCTCGCTATCAGTGTCGGAGGCAAGGAAAGCGTATGCCTCTTCCACTGAATAGCGCTGTTGGGAAGAACGTGACGAGCGGGACATTTTTTTTGTGAATGTGGTGCTTTGTGTGAACTTTATTTATAACTGTGTGTGTGTGTGGGGGGGGATAGTGGTTGGTGCAAACTATGCTGAAAGGAAAAAGCTAAAAGAAAAGAAAGAGAATAGGGAAAAAAATGCCTGTGAAAAAAAGTCTAAACCAGCAGGCACGAGCTCTGATAAGTGACCGGTGTCACTTATCAAAGTTCCGCGGCTGCCGGATGTGCGCACAGGAGTGGCGGAAAGGGAAGTGAAAAAAAAAAAAAACGGCAGGAACGAGCTCTGATAAGTGACCGGTGTCACTTATCAAAGTTCCGCGGCTGCCGGATGTGCGCACAGGAGTGGCGGAAAGGGAAGTGAAAAAAAAAAAAAAAACGGCAGGAACGAGCTCTGATAAGTGACCGGTGTCACTTATCAAAGTTCCGCGGCTGCCGGATGTGCGCACAGGAGTGGCGGAAAGGGAAGTGAAAAAAAAAAAAAAAAAAACGGCAGGAACGAGCTCTGATAAGTGACCGGTGTCACTTATCAAAGTTCCGCGGCTGCTAGATGTGCGCACGGGAGTGGCGGAAAGTGGAGTGAAAAAAAAACTGCAGGAACGAACTCTGATAAGTGACTGGTGTCACTTATCAAAGTTCCGCGGCTGCTGGATGTGCGCACAGGAGTGGCGGAAAGGGGAGTGAAAAAAAAAAATGCAGGAACGAGCTCTGATAAGTGACTGGTGTCACTTATCAAAGTTCCGCGGCTGCTGGATGTGCGCACAGGAGTGGCGGAAAGGGGAGTGAAAAAAAAAAAGACGGCAGGAGCGAGCTCTGATAAGTGACCGGTGTCACTTATCAAAGTTCCGCGGCTGCTAGATGTGCGCACGGGAGTGGCGGAAAGTGGGGTGAAAAAAAAAAAACTGCAGGAACGAGCTCTGATAAGTGACTGGTGTCACTTATCAAAGTTCCGCGGCTGCTGGATGTGCGCACAGGAGTGGCAGAAAGGGGAGTGAAAAAAAAAAAAAAACTGCAGGAACGAGCTCTGATAAGTGACTGGTGTCACTTATCAAAGTTCCGCGGCTGCTGGAAGTGCGCACAGGAGTGGCGGAAAGGGGAGTGAAAAAAAAAAACAAAAACGGCAGGAACGAGCTCTGATAAGTGACCGGTGTCACTTATCAAAGTTCCGCGGCTGCTAGATGTGCGCACGGGAGTGGCGGAAAGTGGTGTGAAAAAAAAAAAACTGCAGGAACGAGCTCTGAAAAGTGACTGGTGTCACTTATCAAAGTTCCGCGGCTGCTAGATGTGCGCACGGGAGTGGCGGAAAGTGGGGTGAAAAAAAAAAAAAACCTGCAGGAACGAGCTCTGATAAGTGACTGGTGTCACTTATCAAAGTTCCGCGGCTGCTGGAAGTGCGCACAGGAGTGGCGGAAAGGGGAGTGAAAAAAAAAAAAAACTGCAGGAACGAGCTCTGATAAGTGACTGGTGTCACTTATCAAAGTTCCGCGGCTGCTGGAAGTGCGCACGGAGGGGGGTGCAAAAGAAAAACGAGCACGAGTGTTGATCGGTGAACTGCGTCACCAATCAACGCTCGGCGGCTGCTAAATGTGTGCAAAGGGGGGGTAAAAAGAGGGGGAAAGGGAAGGGGGGAGGGGGAATGGGGTGGATCGGGCAGGGATCGGGGCTCAAAAACTCACGTTTGTAGTCTCTCTTCTTTCTTCTCTCTTCTTCTTCAGCAGGAGTTGTGGTGTCACAGGCTACTGTGGCACCACAAGGCCCAGCACAGGAGGAGATCTGGCGTGTGACCGCACTGCAGGAATCCTCAGCAAGTGTGAGGACCCCTGCAGTGCGGTCAGACAGGTCAGATCCAGTTTGCAGACAGGTCACAGAGCGGTCACATCGCTGCTGTGACCTGTCATTGGTGGGATCGATGATCACATCGATCCCACCAATCAGAGGAGACCCTTGTTTTGCCGGTTGCTAGGCACCGGCCTAGTAATCGGAGCTCACTGCTCCGATTCCTAGGCAGGTCACCGGCAGGTCAGGAAGCAGGGCACAGAGCGGTCACACCGCTGCTGTGCCGTGATTGGCGCGATCGTCGATGACATCGATCGCGCCAATCAGCAGCTGCAGGCCCTACTGGGCCTGTCCTAGGCTCCAGCCTAGGATCGGTGCTATTACTGCACCGATCCAGGCAGGTACAGGCAGGGCACAGCGCGGATACACCGCGGCTGTGCCCTGCGATTGGCGCGATCGATGTGATCGGCGATCGCGCCAATCCAGGGGGGGGTCTGCTCCTTTCTATGCCCAGGCCTAGGATCGAGTACATCGGTACTCGATTCTAGCCTGGGATCTCACTGTTTCAGCCCATCGGATTGGCTGAAACAGTGAGAAAGGCTGCGATTGGCTGTTCAGAATTGAACAGCCAATCACAGCGATCGGGAGTGAGGGTGGGCGGTGACAGACCCCGGGATGCCGGCGCCATCTCTCCTGAGGTAAGATGGCGTCGGAATTTTAATGCGATCAATGTCGCATTAAAGGGCTGGACGTACTATCCCGTCCCCGGTCATACGGGCCCAGGTACCATGGACGGGATAGTACGTCCGATGGCAGTAAGGGGTTAAAATATCTTCAGCAAACATATATTTCTTGAATGGTTCCCCCTTAGCTCTGAAGTTTATTATAGTTGGCATTAAAGATGGATGATTGCTGGATACCCATGTCATAGCTAACTCCTCTTCCTCAGCACTTAGGTTTTGACCCTGATATTGGATATTGACAATATTTGCCAAAAAATGAGCTGGAGTCAGTGCTTGTCCCATTCGTTTGTTTACTGCTTGTAATTTAATTCTGTCCATGTGTAGTTCTGTTTTTAAGTGTTCACTCAGTTCCTTCCAAATTTCAACAGCATCCGCAATAAAACAGCTATTTCAGCAGCAGATGGAAGGAAGAGAGACACACTAGTCATTACTAGTGGGTAGGCGGAGCCCAGATAGGATTGACACCTCAGATTAAAAAGAGTGTTGACCGGCCCCTCCAGCTCAGGCTCCTCCTACTCCAGCTTCTCCAGTCTAAAATTTGAAGTCTCAGAGGATAGTCACTGCTGGAAGCAGCTCCTCAGAAGATTTTTTTATTTTCATCGGACAAGAGACTTGGATCACCAGAAGTGGTCTTGAGGTCTCAGCGCTGCTGGACCCCCACCTCTCCCTTGGCGGATCTGTATTACCCTGTATGGTGGTCCCTGCAGAACCCTGCCGGCCCTGGGGGATGAGGATGGCTTCCCTGGCGGGGACGCAAACCGCGCATCTGGGGTCACTGCGTTCCCTGCCCTGGGGGGAAGCGATGGGCACAGCGCCACAAACCCCTGGGGGTCCCTGTGGCGCTCAGCTGGTGAGTATTCCACATTTTTAATAATGTTTGTGAGTGCTTCAGCGGCTGCTTCGGCAGCCGCTGTTACATGTATACATGTCGGTGACTAGTGTTTTTGTCCGCAGGTGGATGCCTGCAGGACATAGGAGAGGAGTTGCGCGCCTTTTATTTGAATTTTCGCGGCGCTCTGAGCGCGCGCTTTACTGCTGTCTCCATTTCCGGCTACTCTCATGGAGCGCATCGGAGGCACAGCGCGGCGGCCATTACTGAAGCAGGCTGAAAGCTTCCTCGGGCCTTTCACTCTCCTCCCCTCCCGGCAAGACGCTACACCGCGACCAGCTGGGTGAGTCGCTTCTACCCGTCTGGGCAGAAGCTTAACCCCCTCACCTCCACAGCGCGGGCGCCTTTCTGAAGCACTAATGGGTGGCAGACTGCGCTGTCCTGCAGCTGTTATCTTATAAGGGGGATCGCACATCCTTTTCAATAAAGAGGTTGTGGGGAGTCTGCGACATTAACCCCTATTAGAGGTTAACCCTTTCAGCGCAAGAATCCAGCAACTACCCGCCGTAGGTTCTATTCCAGCTTGGATCAGAACATAAAGGGTTAATTATACTGCTGACATATTCTGCTGATATTTTAAATTGAGGGACAGCTGGGGTAGCTCTCCCCTTTAAGAGCTTTAACCCTTCAGCGTTCTTGTTCGTCCACTTTAAAAAAAAAAAACAAAAAAAAACACACTTTTTTCTAATTACTGACAGGTTTTGACCTGCCATATACTGTGTGAGGGAATCAGGGTCCAGAAGGTGCGGACCGTCTCCCAGATCCGCTACAGGATCAGTCGCGCGTATCTGATACGCAGACCTCGACGGCGTCAAGCGCAGCGGTCGGAGGTTGCAGTGATGCCAAAATGGATGTCCTCGCTCGTTCTATTGATGGCCTGCCTAACCTTTTAGGTTATTGGGTGTCAGCCAGATCCTCTCATGGCAGGAGGCGACACAGGCCGATACCATCCTTCCCGCGTAGCGAATCAGAGATCTCTGATATAGAATACGGATTTTTCAGGAGTCGCATAGTCGCGATCGGCATTACCATCTCTGGATGAGCTTAATGGGGACAGTGGAAAAGGAACGCCTGTGTCCAGATAAACGTTTTCAGGACATGATTTTTTGAGGCACTGTATCCGTGTTTGACGGAGTTGATTGTTATTTGGATTCCTTCTCCTGAAGTGGAATGTTCCTTTATCCCAGCTTAGTAAATCCTCTTTACTTCCTGTTAAAGGGAAGGCGAGTCTGCAGGATCCGCTGGACAGAAAAACGGAGATGGCGGGAAATCCATCTACGAGGCCGCGGGTCATGGATTCAGAGCGGTGCTAGGATCCATGTGTGCTTGTAAAGCTTCCCTGAGCTGGTTGGTCCGTATACGGACGGCGTTGCAAGATAGATCTCCGTTATCCAAGGTAGATGGGCTTCTCCAATTGTTGGAGAATGCAGCCCGATATGGCTATGATACAGGTCTGGATACTGCGTCACTGCTGTCCAGGGCGCAATCCTCGGCGGTCACAGTCAGAAGAGCACTGTGGCTTAGACAGTGGACCGGGGACGCGGTTTCCAAGCAAGGTTTGCTATCTTTAGCTTACAAGGGTGGTCAGCTATTTGGATCTGACCTCACAGAGCTGATTGCCAAGGCAAAGGCAAAAGAAGCGGCTTTACCGCAGCGAAGGGCTATGGCTTCTGCGTCTGGCAGGCCTAGTGCCGGTAGTGGTCGGCGGTCCTTTCGGTCCAGGGGACGATTCGGTCAGTCCTCTTGGGGATCGGGTCGTCCCTCTTTTTCGGGAAAAAAAGACCTCTCAGAAATCCCGCACTCCCTGGAAACAAAGTTTCCGTCAAGACAAGCGGGAAGCTGACAAAAAGCCCGCCAAGGCGGACCGACGCCTGGGTTCCACTCGAGGGCTCTCGAGGGGGGGTCGCCTGCTCCAATTCGAAGCGACTTGGGTTTCCCGCGTTCGGACGCCTGGGTAACGCGGGTCGTGTCGGCAGGCTATTTCATAGAGTTTTCTTCTCGACCCCCGGACAGTTTTTGCCAATCTCGCATTCCGTCAGAGCCCGAGCTATTTGCCGCTCTACTGCGAGAGGTCGAATCCCTTCTGCAGAAGGGTGTGGTGATACCGGTTCCGCCAGAGGACCGGGGAAGAGGATTTTATTCCAACCTTTTTGTGGTCCCCAAAAAGGAGGACAAATTTCGCCCTATTCTGGATCTCAAAAGATTGAATCGGCATGTCCACACCCGAAAATTCCGCATGGAGTCGCTTCGCTCCGTTGTGGCAGCCCTGTCGCAGAACGATGTCAATCGACATTCGCGATGCTTATTTGCATGTTCCCGTCGAAGGGCTCACCAGCGCTTCCTTCGTTTTGCCATAGGTCAGGACCATTACCAGTTTGTGGCTCTGCCATTCGGCTTGGCCTCAGCGCCCAGAGTTTTTACAAAAATTCTGGCGCCTCTCATGGCAATTCTTCGAAGACAGGGGGTTACGATTCTTCCCTACCTGGACGACCTTTTGATTGTGGCGTCCTCAAAGGAGGAGGCGGTGACGGCTCGCAATCTATCTCTTCAGCTCCTGGAGGACTTCGGGTGGCTGGTCAATTGGGAGAAGTGTCTCTGGAACGTCGCAGTCAATCCTGTTTTTGGGGTTGCATTTCGACACAGTACGGGCAGTGGTGTCCCTACCTCCAGACAAGCGGGCATGTCTCCTTCGACATGTACAGATTATGAAGTCTTCGACGGCAATGTCCCTTCGGAAGTGTATGCGCCTTCTGGGTTTAATGGTGGCGTCCATGGAGGCACTTCCGTTTGCCCAGTTCCATTCCAGGGCTCTCCAAAGGCTCATTCTGAGTCGTTGGGATCGATCGCAGGCTTCCCTGGATTGCAGTGTCATCATCTCCCACAGGGTGCGAGAATCTCTAGGATGGTGGTTACGTCCAGGAGCGTTATCCCTGGGGAAGTCTTTCCTCCCTCCGAGGTGGTCGGTCATAACCACCGATGCCAGCCTGACGGGCTGAGGGGGTGTCTGGAACGATCTCTGGATTCAGGGAGTATGGTCATCGGAAGAGTCTGTTCTACCGATCAACATCCTGGAATTGAGGGCAATTTTCCTTTGCCTCCAACACTGGACGGTCCCTTTGAGCGGTCTGCCAGTCCGAGTGCAGACAGACAACGCGACGGCGGTCGCGTATATCAACCATCAAGGCGGGACGAGGAGTTCCAGGCTCATGGTGGAGGTGTCTTGGATACTGATTTGGGCCGAGACCAGAGTGCCAGCCATTTCTGCGATCCACATTCCAGGGGTTCAGAATATCACGGCGGACTTCCTCAGTCGCGAGAAGATGGATCCGGAGAATGGAGTCTTCATCCGGAAATTTTTGCACTGCTGTGCTCCCGTTGGGGAACTCCCCAAGTGGATTTGATGGCATCCAGGTTCAATGCCAAGTTACCGACCTTCATGTCCAGGTACAAGGACCCGAAGGCTGTGGCGGTGGATGCTCTGGTAGCTCCGTGGGACAAATTCGAGCTAATCTATGTGTTTCCGCCGATATCTTTGCTTCCTCTGGTGCTGCGTCGGATCAGACTGGAGAGAATCCTGGCTATATTGATAGCCCCAGATTGGCCAAGGAGGACGTGGTTCTCTACACTGGTGTCGCTTTTGGCAGCACCTCCATTCCCACTTCCTCTTCGCCCGGACCTGTTAACCCAAGGGCCCGTTCGTCATCCGGACTTGAAGTCTCTGCGTTTGACGGCGTGGCTCTTGAGACCGAAATATTGACCCGTAGAGGTTTTTCAGCCGAAGTCATTGCCACTCTGCGAGCTGCCAGAGGTCCGGCTACTACTAAGATTTATCACAAGACTTGGAAAGCCTTCTTTTTGTGGTGTTCGGGTTCTTCAAGGAACCCGAAGATTTTTTCCATTCCCAATTTGTTGGCTTTTCTGCAGTACGGGCTGGACAAGGGTTTGGCAGTTAGCACTCTGAAGGGTCAGGTTTCTGCTCTGTCCTTGCTGTTTCGGAAGGCTATCGCCTCGCGTAGGGACGTGCGTTCCTTTTTTTCGCGGAGTAACCCGTCAGTTTCCGCCGCGGAAGGTGCCTGTGTCTCCTTGGCGGCTCAACCTTGTCTTGGAGGCTTTTCAGCATGGGCCATTTGAGCCTATGAACTCTGCTAGCCTTTCTTTACTTTCTTGGAAGGTTGCCTTCCTAGTGGCGGTCACCTCTTTGAGAAGGGTTTCTGAGTTGGCGGCTCTTTCCTGCTCGCCTCCCTTCTTGGAGTTTTACCCGGTTCGAGTAGTGCTTCGCACACGGGGCGACTTTCTACCTAAGGTGGTGTCGCAATTTCATGTTAACCAGGATATTGTGTTGCCCTCGCTTTGCCCGGGCCCGAGGAATGCAAAGGAACGGGCCTTGCACACATTGGATTTAGTGCGGGCCTTGAAGTTCTATTTGTCTGTTACTCAAGGTTTTCGGAAGTCAGACTCTCTGTTTGTGATTCCAGCAGGTCGTCGGCGTGGTCAACGAGCTTCCAAGGACTCTATAGCTCGTTGGATTCGGTCGGCCATTTTGGAGGCTTACCGACTTAAAGGCGAACCTTGCCCGATTAAGATTCGAGCTCACGCCACGAGGGCTGTGGCTTCGTCGTGGGCCTTTCATCAAGGGGCATCGGCAGCTCAGCTCTACCGAGCGGCGACCTGGCGTTCCGTCCACACGTTTACAAAGTTTTACAAGGTGGACGTCAGTGCTTCCGTTGATGCGGCCTTAGGACGTAGGGTCCTGCAGGCGGCCGTAGTTTAAAGTTCTAGTTAACTTGTATTTGGCGTCTGTTGCGCATTTATCTAGGTTGTTGGGATTCTGCCTCTTTTGGTTTTTTTTTCCCACCCTTAGTTTTTGGACTGCTTTGGGACGTCCCACTAGTAATGACTAGTGTGTCTCTCTTCCTTCCATCTGCTGCTGAAAGACGGATTTTGGTAAGAACTTACCTGTAAAATCCTTTTCAGCGAAGGAAGAGAGACACAGCTCCCTCCCATGGCAGAAGTGTGTTGTTGTTTTCAGATGCGGCGTGACCCTTCTCTGATAGCGATTATCTGGGCTGAGGTCGGCGCGCTAAGGCTCTGTTCCAGCATCGCCAGCTCATCGCAGTGGTCAGGTCCAGTGAGTAGTACCTAGAACTGTGTGGTTTCTTTCTGTTGCATGCATAACCTGTATTCTTGTCTTTTCTCTTGAGTCCTTCAGAAGGGGTTATGTTGCTCCGCTGGTGATATTTGCTCTTCCTTAGCTTGTGTACGACTGGAGAAGCTGGAGTAGGAGGAGCCCGAGCTGGAGGGGCCGGTCAACACTCTTTTTAATCTGAGGTGTCAATCCTATCTGGGCTCCGCCTACCCACTAGTAATGACTAGTGTGTCTCTATTCCTTCCTTCGCTGAAAAGGATTTTACAGGTAAGTTCTTACCAAAATCCGTCTTTTTCTGTATTTTGTTTTAAAGCTTGAGAGATGGGTTTCAGGAAGCTCAGCATATGTTCAACATTTCTCTTAAGCCCAATGTTGAGGATTTTGGCCGTGACAGTGCCATCTATTTTATCTCGATTTTCTTCACAAAGTGTCATCAGAATAGGCCAGTTTTTGATATACTGCTCAAAACAGTCCACCACAGAGTTCCATCTAACATCTTGTGGGAGCGTTAGCTTGGTTCCACCCATCCTTTTCAGAGCTGCTGCAGCAAAATGATTATTACGGAAGTATTTAGCAATTTCAACAACATTAGCCTTTATTTCTGGAACACTTTCACTTAAGTCTTTGGCTAAGAGGTGCAGCAAATGAGCACTGCAACCATATGTTATTAGCTTTGCATTCCCTCCCTGCTCTTCTAAATTTCTTCTCATCTTGGATACGTTTGCAGCATTGTCAGTGACCAAACTGCGTACTAGACATTTGAATTTTTGTTCACATGTTGTTATAGCTTTTACTGCCACTTCTTGTAAGTATTCTGCTGTGTGTGCATTTCCTGACGTATCAGTTGTTTGTGCAAGGAAGACTTTACCTTCTTCTGTTGTTATACAAGCACATACAATAGGATCATTGTGGACATTACTCCACCCATCAATACTTAGGTTAACAATTTTACCCTCCAGAGCTGTTGCACATTGCTCCATTTCTCTGTCATACACTTGATCCAGCAGTTTCCCTGCAACATCAGCTCTGCTGGGTGGACTGTATCCTGGTCTCAGTGACTGAACCATATTAATGAAATGTGGGTTCTCAGTCAGATGGAAAGAAGAGTTCGTTGCATAAATAAACTGGGCAATTTTTTCATCTATCAACTCTTTTTCTAATCTGCTAGTTCTTATCACAAACCTATCTATGGTGGTTCCAGGAGGTAAAGGTTTTTTCTTCCTTTTGGGTGATGGTGATATGTGGCTGTGGGTGTCTGATGATGATGCTGCTGCTGCTAATGAAGCACTATCCTGGATGGATAACTCTGAAACTGTAGAACAGGATGATGGTGATCTTGGAGGTGGATAGTTTCCAGAATCCATGAATTCCCCTAAACAAAAAAAGTCAATGCTGTTATTATATTGTTTATACAATTTCTGCTTATTGTACACAACACAGCACTGCCCCAAAAGGAATATTTGTTTTTCTTCATAACTGTACCAAATGACAGTAACATGCAGTAATAATAAGAAATATAATTTTTCTCATACATGACAGTTCAGTCTTTAGAAATAGGATTCAATAAAAATGTTTACCAACCTGAAGATCCTGCCTGTTCAGAAGTGTTTCTTTGGTCATCTTCATCACCGCACTTCTCATGATGTTGCCTCATTCGCGCCACCAGGCCTTGCATCTCTTTGTTGCATCGTTTGCATTTTGCACGCATGCCTGCCTTACCGATAGGCGAAGGAGCTTCATTAAAATATTCCCAAACTGGGTCTCTTTTACGGCCTGCTGCCATTATAAGGAAAGAATGTAATAAACCTCACATCGTACACACAAACAGATCCAGACTTGTCTGTCTGTGGCTATGCTGCAGTATTGTGCTCAAAGTTTCACTTTCATTTTCTTGTCTGCTTACCCTTCCTCCTCCTCACACTTAGGTTCACATTCTTCTTGTGTTGTGCAGATCTATTCCACTCCAAACAATCAGAAACATATTGTCTAACTTCTTGGACTTGGACTGAAGGGGTTGATTCTGTATTCATATAGGTTTGTAGAACAATAGGATTAAGGTCTTTTTCTCAACTCTGTTCATGTTGTAACATTTTTGCCGTGAAGAAGAGGCTGGGACCTCTGCGGAGTCAAATTCAGTTTTGAGAACTGCGTAAGTAAAGCGAGCGTCTGTGATAATATAGGAGAGAAACTGCCCACTAATCCTACAGAAACCTCTGGAAGAGCATGGCATTGTGAATGTTACACATATACCGCCTTTATTCTACTGAGTTAAACAACTCAGCTTTATCTCATGATGGAAGAACCTTTGGATGGTAAAATATTTTCCTCAAAAAGCAGTTTATTGAAAAAAAATCCGATTTAAATCAAAAAAATCCGATTTAAATCAAAAAAAATCCGATTTTTTTCATTTTTTTTTAAAAAAATCATTGATTTTTATCCACCCTGACTACAACTCCCTCATACATGGCTTATGTTTAAGTGATAAATTTACTGTAGTAAAATGGTTAAATCAGGCTTTTAATCTTTATAATGATACAATAATCAAGCCATTTAGAACATAAAATAGGTTTATTGGAATACAACTTTAGAACAAAAATTTTTTTTGCATACTTACTGCATAGTGTATAATAAATTGTAAGTGAAAAAAATAGTTTTCAACAAAATGTACTGAATAGCATTTGTACAGCCTACAAATTTGTTCTGAGAAATAGTATCACCTCCATCAGATCCTCCTTTATAGATTACCTCAAATGTGACCTAATTATTTTAAGGCTAGATAACAACCTCTTTACACTAACGGGTTGGTGGCAAAGCAGTAACCACTAGTGATGAGCCACCCCTGAAGTGTTCGAGTTCGGTTCGCCGAACAGCCATATGTTCGAGTAACTGTTCGTCTAACTGTTCGTCGAACAGGTCGAACACCGTTAAAACCAATGGCAGGCAAACAAAAACACATAGAAACACATAGAAAACACTTCAAAGGTGTCCAAAACCTGACAACAAATATATATTTTTTTTAGAGTTCATACACTTCTACATGGTATAATAGCCGCTAATTTAATTGCCGGCTTTTGTGAAATTACAGACCCGACATGAAATGACACATGGTTTTACATACAGTTAATTATGTCATTTCATGTAGTTTGATCTATAGTTTTCACTAACAATTACATGAGTGTATGTGTGCAAAATTTCACACATGTAGGGGTTAATTAAAGGTGTAAATTCGTTGAAAAAAATGTGTGGGCTCCCGCTCTATTTTCTCAACCAGACAGACAAAGCCAGCGAGTGGGGGCAGATAATATAAGCCAAGGGAGGGTGCATTTATTTTGTACCCCCCCTGGCTACTACCATCTGCCCCCAGCACCCCAGAAAAGGCAAATCTATAATTAGATTTGCCCTTTCTGGCACTTTGCTGGTCTATTCCCATTGCCCTGTAGTGGTGGCGAATGGGTTAATAATGGGTTAAAGCCACCTTGCTATTGAAAGGTGACTTTAAGCCAGGTTAATAATTGAGAGTTGTCAATTTGACAACTCTCAATTTTTAATCCTATTGTATGAAATTGGTAAAAACACACACACATTAATGAAAAATCATTTTAATGAAATACACAGTTTTTGACCATCTTTTATTTTACTGCCAATTCTCGATTCCCTTGTTCTCCTGAAATAAAAATAAAATAATAAAGCAACATTATTCTTACCTATCCGACGCACAGTCAGGTCCCACGCTGTAATCCATCAGAGAGGGTTACCTAGCTTTCAGCCAAGCAGCACAGCTAATGCTGCCTGCTGAGCTGAAAGCTCCTGAATGAATGACTTTCTCTCCCGGCGACAGGAGAGAAAGTGATTACTGTGTGAAGCTTAATTGATAACTTCCCAAGAAATCAGTTCACTTCAGGTCAGCGGGGACACCGCACAGCATCAGTGACGTCGGAGGGAGTCCCTGCTGACCTGAAGTGAACTGATTTCTGTGGGAAGCTATCAATTAAGCTTCACACAGTCATTCATTCAGGAGCTTTCAGCTGAGCAGGCAGCATTAGCTGCACTGCTTGGCTGAAAGTCTAAGTTACTTACCGTTAACGGTATTTTTCGAAGTCCATGACAGCACTACAGAGAGAGGGGATCCGCCCCTTAGGAACAGGAAACCTACAGATATAAAAGGGCGGCACCTCTCCCACACATCAGTTGGATTACAGAGCATAAGAGGACATCAAGGTTAATTGGTATACAGCAAAAAAAAATTTTATGCATCACACAGTAACATTAATCAATTGTTTATTACATGTGGACTATATAAGAGGAAGAAGTGCACATAGAACCCGGGTGGGAATGTAAGGGTGCTGTCATGGACTTCGAAAAATACCGTTAACGGTAAGTAACTTAGACTTTATTCGAACGTCCATGACAGCACTACAGAGAGAATTACAGAGAGTAATAACTATTTAGGGAGGGACTACTGCCTGCAGCACCCTTAATCCGAAAGAAAGGTCTGAGGAAGCACCCAAATCTAATCTATAATGAGTGTAAAACGTATGTGGAGAAGACCACGTAGCTGCCTTACATATCTGGTCAATGGAGACTTCTGCCCTCTCTGCCCATGAAGTCGCCACAGCTCGAGTGGAATGCGCCCTTAGCCTCTCAGGTGCCGGCTTGCCCCTCGAGGTGTATGCCAGAGAAATTGCTTCCCTAATCCATCTGGCTAATGAGCTTTTTGTTATTCTACAGCCTTTGTTAATCCCTTGAAAAGAGACAAACAATGCATTGTCCCTTTTCCAGGCATCAGTGACTGTCAAATATTGCAGCAGACATCTTTTAACATCTAAAGTATGGAGTTTCATCTCTTTTTGATTAGATGGATTAGGGATGAACGAAGGGAGAACAATTTCCTGTGTTCTGTGGAAAGCGGAAGACACCTTAGGTAGGTATGCCGGATCCGGTCTAAGTATTATCCTGTCATTCAGGACCTGAGTGTAAGGAGATAGTCTAGATAGTGCCTGGATGTCACTTACCCTCCTAGCCGAGGTTAATGCTACCAGGAAAGCGGTCTTAAGGGAAAGAATTTTTATTGATGCTGCTGATATAGGTTCAAAAGGGGCTCTGTTAAAGCAGTGAGAACAAGATTTAAGTCCCATGGCATGATTCTCACCTTCACTATGGGTCTCGACCTACCCGCAGCTTTAATGAATCTACTGACCCAGTAATTATTTGCGATGTTGCAACTAAAGAGTGCCCCAAAGCTGAAACTTGCACCTTAAGGGTGCTTGTGGAGAGACCTAAGTCCAGACCCTTTTGTAGGAATTCTAGAATCTGGGTTATCGGTGTTGGGTCCCCTGCTACCACCCCCGAGCTCTGAAGAAATTTCTTCCAAATCCTAGCGTAGATTCTAGTTGTAACCTCTTTTCTGCTTTTAAGGAGAGTATTAATTACATTAGCAGAAAACCCCTTATCTCTCAGCAGCGACCGTTCAAAATCCACGCCGTCAGGTGGAGGCCCGCTACTCGAGGATGGTAGACTGGACCCTGGGAGAGCAGATCGGGAATATCCGGCAGGACCCACGGGTCGGCTATCGACATGTTTCTGAGACATGAAAACCATGCCCTCCTGGGCCAAAAAGGAGCGATTACTATTATCCTTGCCCTGTCCTTCCTTTATATTAGAAGACATTTGAATTTGATCCTGCTCCATAAGCCCTGAACCATAACGTCCCCCATATGAGTCCCCCACCCAGAGGGGCTAGCATCTGTTGTGACTATTCGGGATATCTCATATTCCCAGGGAACCCCCTTAGACAGGTTTGTCTCATTCTTCCACCAATCCAGGGATCTTATAGCAGCCTGGGACAAGGATAGCTGGCCTTCCAGGTAACCACCTAGCAAATTTTGATACAGCAAGACCTCAGCTTGCAGCGCCCTTGTGTGAAATTGGGCCCACCGAACCGCGGGAATGCAGGACGAGAGGGAGCCCAAAAGAGACATGGCCTTCCTAAGCGACATTGAGGGGTTACTGGAAGCGTTTAGGACCTGGTACCATAAGCGAATTAACTTGTCTGACGGTAAACTACAGTTCTGATTCTGTGAATCCAGAATTAGCCCTAGAAATTGCTGAACCCTCATCGGATTCAAACGAGACTTTTTGGTATTTATTAGCCATCCCAGCCGCTCTAAGGTAGAAATCTCTCTTTTCAGTTGCTCTAGGCAATGCTCTGCCGTCTTTCCAATGATAAGAAAGTCGTCAAGGTAGGGGACTATGAGCATATTTGATTCACGTAAGTGGGCCATGACCTCCGACATAACCTTAGTGAACACTCGTGGGGCAACCGCCAAGCCAAAGGGAAGGGCGCTATATTGAAAATGTCGCAGTGATTCCCCCATCTGGATTGCTACTCTGAGGAAACGCTGATGCTCCATATGGATCGGTATGTGGTAATAAGCGTCTTTCAGATCTAACACCACCATAAAGCAATTTTCAAACAGAAGCTTTATTGCTGAGCTGACCGTTTCCATTTTAAATGAGTGAATAATCAGGAACTTATTGAGGGCTTTCAAATTAATAATTGTTCTAAAAGCCCCATCCGGTTTACGGATCAAAAACAGAGGGGAGTAAAACCCCTTACCCCGCTCTGCTTCTGGCACCTCCACTAAGACTTTCTTAGCGCAAAGCTCCTGAACCTCCAACTCTAGAGCGGCCTGCTCCGATGGCGATGACCTGAGTGGGGTAATTTTAAAGTTATTCCAAGGTACCGAGGAGAATTCTGTAGGAAACCCGTCCTTTAGGAACAGGAAACCAACTGATGTGTGGGAGAGGTGCCGCCCTTTTATATCTGTAGGTTTCCTGTTCCTAAGGGGCGGATCCCCTCTCTCTGTAGTGCTGTCATGGACGTTCGAATAAAGCTAGTTAACCCTTTGTGAAGGATTACAGCGTGGGACGTGACAGAGCGGCGGATAGGTAAGAATAATGTTGTTTTATTATTTTTTCTTTATTATAGGAGATCAAGGGCTTCGCAAGGATTAAGAGTTAAATAAAAGATGGTCAAAAAAATGTTTTTATTTCATTAAAATTATTTATTCTTAATGTGTGTGTTTATTTACTTCAATAGGATTAATAATTGAGAGTTGTCTAATTGACAACTCTCAATTATTAACCTGGCTTAAAGTCACCTTTCAATAGCAAGGTGGCTTGAACCCATTATTAACCCATTCGCCACCGCTACAGGGCAATGGGAATAGACCGGCAAAGTGCCAGAAAGGGCGAATCTAATTATAGATTTGCCTTTTCTGGGGTGGCTGGGGGCAGTGTTATGTTACGGTAGCTGAGGAGTGCAGGCAAAAAAGGAAATACACCAGAGCAGTTGGAATCTATGAGATTGCAGTACCCTGACTAACCACCGCAACTAGAGGCAGCCGTGGAGCGTTCCTACGTTGGTCCTAGACGCCTCGTCACAGCCTGAGAAACTAACTACACCTAAAGATAGAAATAGGAAAGCTATCTGCCCCGTAGCAGAACCCCCAAAGATAATAGAAAGCCCCAAACATGTAATGGCGGTTAGACAAGAGGAAATACTGACACAGAAAGAAAATAGTATGAGCAAACGCTGGGGCCCAAACTATCTAAATAGAAAAGGATAGGAAGGGTACTTACTGTAATCCCAGAAAACCCTGAAAAACACCAACTCTACTAATTTCAAAATCACCTGAGATCACACGACCTCTACCACCTAAATTAGTTCTCTGGTGTAACAAAAACAGCAGCCACTGAAAAAACTGGAAAAAGCAAAAGTACAAAACACAGTGGCTGAACTAAACTGAGAGGGCAAAAGCCCCCGGAGGGGACCCAGAAGGCCCCCACAGAAGTGCAGGACAAAATGCAAAAATATAGCAAAAACACAAAATAAGAAATTGTCTTAACTGATAGCAGGAGATGCAGACACGACACAGCAGGCTACAAGGGAAACTGGAAAGAAGGATTCAGACCAGAACAATTGATCACCGGCAACCCTGATGGGAAAATGATTCCCTTAAATAAGACCAATCAGTAACACCTGATTCCCAGTCCTCACAATCCTCACTAGTACCGCTTGTAACCACCAGAGGGAGCCTCTGCTCAGAACTCATCTCAAACCCATTCACAACAGGGCAGATGTTAGTAGCCAGGGGGGGGGGGCACAAAATAAATGCACCCTCCCTAGGCTATAATTATCTGCCCCCACTCGCTGGCTTTGTCTGTCTGGTTGAGAAAATAGAACGGGAGCCCACGCATTTTTTTTCTACGAATTTACACCTCATTATATATATATATATATATATATATATATATATATATATATATATATACACACACACATGTCATTGTGACACATATAATATATATATATTTATAGTTCATACACTTCTTCATAGTGTAATAGCCGCTAATTCAATTGCCGGCTTTTGTGAAATTACAGACCCAACATGAAATGACACATGGTTTACATACAGTTAACCATGTCATTTCATGTAGTTTGATATATGGTTTTCACTAACAATTACATGAGTGTATGTGTGCAAAATTTTATACAGCTAGGGGTTTATTAAAGGTGTAAATTTGTTGAAAAAAAATGTGTGGGCTCCCGCGCTATTTTCTTAACCAGACAGACAAAGCCAGCCAGTGTTTTTCACTGATAGAACTTGTACCCATTAGATTACATGGGGCTGTTCATATTTCTAATTTTTTTGTGGACCAAGAGACCACAAAAAAAACTAAAAATCTGATTGAAGTCATGGGTTAAAATTTTAATCCGTATAAATCTATGGGTCTGTAAAAATCATGGACATTATACAGATGGCATTAGTTTACAGTCCATTTTATTTGCGTAAATTAACATTGTAATAAATAGGAAAAGCTTTGCATTTTTCTTTCAATCAGTGATAGTAAAAATTGACATACTGACCAAAAGCTGATTAAACTCTTATCTAAAACACTGATAACAGTCTGTTTTTACATAAGAGAAATCACCAATGTCTCAATGAGGCCAAAAAATGTCATCTCCCTGAGAGAAAAAAGCTCAGATGAGTTAAGCCCCCGTCTCACATATCGATCTCGCTAGCGAGATCGCTGCTGAGTCACTAGTTTTGTGACGCAGCAGCGAGCCCACCAGCGATATCGCTGTGTGTGACATTCAGCGACGATCAGCCACCTGCCGGGTATCGCTGATCGTCGCTGAAAGGCCAGGACATTTTTTTGATCGCTGGTCTCCCGCTGACAGGCACGCATCGCTGCGTGTGACAGGCGGGAGACCAGCGATCCTCTGGTAACCAAGGTACACAGCGGGTTTCCAGGCGCGGGGCTGTGCCTAGAAACCTGCTGTGTACCTTGGATACCAGCTCCCTGAAGCAGGGAGCTGGTAACCAAGGTACACAGTGGGTTTCCAGGCACCGCGCAGCGCCTGGAAACCCGATGTGTACCTTGGTTACCAGCTCCCTGCATCAGGGCACTGGTATCCAAGGTACACTGCGGGTAACTAAGCGATGTTACCGCAGTGTCGCTTGTACTGATCGCTTGCCTGAGCTGCCTGTTTGGCAGCTCAGCAGCGATAATGTAGCGATACACCAGCGATCCTGATCGTTGTCAGGATCGCTGGTGTATCGCTATGTGAGACCCAGCCTTTAGAGTGGTGGTTAAATTCAAACTGCCTGATCCTCCTCCACTCTCTCTATATCATCTGTCAGGAGATATTTGGGCGATACTAACACATATTAAATGGTTGTCAGGCAGTGCTAAAATAAAAAAAAATAAAAGTGTCCACTAAATAAAGGATTTGTCCTGACATACTTCGTTATTACTGACCGTGCGCTCTTTTGCTGGCTTGGTACTTCTCATCAAAGCTGCTGAGGAAGCGCACTGTCACTGTGCATTAGGCAACAGTCACACGATGGCAAATTCTCTCTTCCGGATGAATTGGACGGATTATGTAATAACCCTTACATGATCCTTATGATCATAATTTCTGCTATACATAGCAGTGCTATTTACAGCACAGGTGATTGGATGATCGCAGCTTCAAGTCTCCTAAGGGGATGTAAGATAGCGCTTACTGCATGTGTTGTGGGACACTAGCTTAGCAACGGGATGAAGGCACACGGGCACGGTTTTCTCCACAAAACAGTCTATTCAGGTTTATTTTGACATCATAAACCACCATATTACACAATCACACATAGTCCATAGTACTTCCTAGTTCACGGCTTAATACACAGTCCCTAAACACGCAGGAGTTCCGTTGTCCAGTTAACGTGGGCGAATGCACGCCGAACAGTTCATTAATGTCCATGGAACACAGCAGCACCATCAGACGACATAAGTTGCAGTCTTTAAACATGCTGGACCTTACTCCGTCCAGTTACCATGGGTGACCGCACAGTTCATTGACTGACCCCCATCAGTGCACAGTCCCCCATACTCTGGGTTACCTTCCAGGAGCACCTGCTCCACAAGCTGACTCCTCGTCAGACCTAGGTTTCCGTGGAAGCAGCCTAACTGGGTACACCGTCCTTGCTCACCAGGCCACCTGACAGTCCAGACCCTAAAAATGACATTAGCTCCCCCAACGCAGCGCCGTCACAGACTCTGCACATACATGTGGCCTCTCCCTGTGCTCTTCAGGAAGTCTACTCCTTGGACCGTCCAACACAGGCCTTCAGGTCCATGGCCTCACCATGTGCTCCAGGAATCCGATCCTACTCCCAGGATTTTCCAACACAGGCCATCCAGGACCTTATACTCTGACCATGTGACCAGACCTCAGTCACATTATAACACTTTAGCCACCCCCATAGGTGGGAGGTGTGTGTGGTTAGTCACACCCAGCTCTCCAACTAACCCTGTAAGCCCCCTTACAAAATAAACAAAATTCACGGAACTACAAGCCCCAGCACAACAAAATAATGTGCTTACAGCGCAGACTTCCTCTGCAACACATACCGGCCATTTACAATGATGCCATTAACCATCACTGTTACGCCTCCATGCGCATCCTGAGGAGCACATACAGCGCCCCCTAGCTGTAACAGGGGGCACTGCCTCACAGGGGCTATTAAATAAAGCCAAAAAAAGTTTTTAAAATATGAAAAAAAAAAAAGTTCAAATCACCCTCCTGTTGCCCCATTGAAATGTCCAATATATCAAAATATAAAATAATTTAATCTGATCGGTAAACAGTGTAACAAGAAAAAAATTGAAATGCCAGAATTACGTTTCTTTTCTTTTGGATGCTGCAACATTGCAATAAAAGGCGTTCAAAACACTGCATCTACCTTAAAATATGAAAAAACAAGCCATCACCCAGCCTCAGATAACGAAAAATTGAAACGCTGCGGGTGCAGAAAATGACAAGAAAAGCAAAAAAAATTTTCTTTACCATTTAAATAAAAAATGAACTATACATGTTTGGTATCCGCATACGCATACTGACATGGGGAATCATAATGGCAGGTCAATTTTACCATATAGTGAACATGCTAAATAAAAAATCCAAAAAAGAATTGTGGAATACCACCTTTGTTTTGCAATTTCACCACACTTGAATTATTTTCCCGTTTTCCAGTACACTATTTGGTAAAGTGAATGGTGTCATGTACAGTTTGTCACGCAAAAATCAAGCCCTCATATTGACAGAAAAATAAAAAAAGTTATGGCTCTTGGAAGGGAGGAAAAAACAAAAAATGGCCCGAGAGTGAAGGGGTTAGAAAGAATATTGCACAGTGACAAGATTCTACTGAGCAAACGTCGGAATTGACAATGGACGCGTACTCATTAGAGCAGGGACTAGCCCCTGAAACAAACTTCACTGATTACACTTCATTTAAAAAGTGGTAGCAGAGGCTTCAGCAGTAATGACTCGTTTGAGTGTCCCAGCATGCACTAGGGGGCTCTCAAACAAAGAGTAAAAAAATAAATAAATAAAGCAGTCAAATAGTGTAGTGCATGTTAGAAGATATTAAATTATGACAGACAGAAATTTAGGATTAAAAAAAAGACGTTCGTTTCGGATCACCCCTTTAACTTTTCAATTTGGAACAGGTTTTTTTTTTTTCTTTTTTGTCGACAATGAAAAAAACCTTACATCTCCCAAAGTAGAGTTAACATGAGTCAAAGAAACAATCCATTTCTTTACATATCATGATTAATATATGTAGTTCAAACGTGGGAAAACATCAACATTATAAAAGAGGCACCACTAAGAAAACTTGAAAAAAAATTAAGATTTTTATTGTTAAAAATTTATGTTTTGACACAGGGAAATATCTTCCTTGCTTTTTAATCTCTTTCTCGATATTTAGATCTTTCTTTATAGTGCTCTGGACTTCTATCTCTTCTTCTTTCCCTGTCTCTTTCTCTTGCTTCTTCTCTTGACTTATCTTTGGAGCTCTGATAGCTACCACGCTCCCGTGACCGGCTGCGGCTTCTTCTGTGAGTCTTCTTTTCACCCTTCCTCTTTTCTCTACAGTAGTCGTCTTCCTGTCTCCTGTGATGGGCCTCCTTGTCAAAATAATCAGATTAAAGATTAGAAAGCTATTCTAGGTAAAAAATTGCCAATCCCAAGAACAGGGTTCGGTAGAGCCCTAGCCGAATGGAGTGGTGGACAAGCAAGAATAGTGAATTATTTATAAAATTTGGAACAATTCTGCATATTATGTTTTTATTCAATAAACAGGCAGAGCTTATAAATGTGATATTTCATTACAGGATGACTTTTGGTTAAAGCCTTATCTTTTTTTTTTTTTTTTTTTTTAACTCAAATAAAAAGAAAATTTGTAGGTAGACTGAGAAAAAATCCTCCATTGATTAAATCACTTTCAGAAAAATATATTTTAAACAAATTCAATTCTTAAAAATAATTCCCTTCTAATTATGTTATATCAACATATTAATTATGAAACATTTTAAAGGGACTTTAATTTTCTAATTGCATTGCATAGCATTAAAACATTTTCTTTTCCAAACATTTTATTGGGAATTTTAATAATAACAGGGAGGGAGAGGAAGAGGAAGGGGAGGGAGTGGAGGAGTGGAAAGTGGAGCAAGGGACAAAAAAAGACCGGGTGGTCCTTAATGCATAAATATACATTGAATAACAAAACAAGTCAGAGCAAACATCAAAATACAAATAACGTCATATATAATAAATACATTGAATGATCATATATGAGAGAAAAATATTTAGACTTGAGAGTCCTCAGTGGTTGATACCTTTTAATGGCTAACTGAAAAGATGGTAACAAATTGCAAGCTTTCGAGACTACAGTCATGGCCAAAAGTTTTGAGAATGACACAAATATTATATTTTCACATGATCTGCTGCCCTCTGGTTTTTATGTGTGTTTGACATGTTTTTATCACAGACAGAAATATAATAATTGCAAACATATAAGTAACAAAATCTTATATTGACAGTTAGAATGAGTTAATGCAGCAAGTCAATATTTGCAGTGTTGACCCTTCTTCTTCAGGACCTCTGCAATTCTCCCTGGCATGCTCTCAATGAACTTCTGGACCAAATCCTGACTGATAGCAGTCCATTCTTGCACAATCAATGCTTTCATTTTGTCAGAATTTTTAGGTTTTTGTTTGTCCACCCGTCTCTTGATGATTGACCACAAGTTCTCAATGGGATTAAGATCTGGGGAGTTTCCAGGCCATGGACCCAAAATCTCTATGTTTTGTTCCCTGAGCCATTTAGTTATCACCTTTGCTTTATGGCAAGGTGCTCCATCATGCTGGAAAAGGCATTGTTGATCGCCAAACTGCTCTTGGAGGGTTGGGAGAAGTTACTCTTGAAGGACATTCTGGTACCATTCTTTATTCATGGCTGTGTTTTTAGGCAAGACTGTGAGAGAGCCGATTCCCTTGGCTGAGAAGCAACCCCACACATGAATGGTTTCAGGATGCTTAACAGTTGGCATGAGACAAGACTGGTGGTAGCGCTCACCTTGTCTTCTCCGAATGAGGCGTTTTCCTGATGTCCCAAACAATCGAAAAGGGGATTCATCAGAGAAAATAACTTTACCCCAGTCCTCAGCAGTCCACTGCCTGCACCTTTTGCAGAATATCAGTCTGTCCATGATGTTTTTTTCTGGAAAGAAGTGGCTTCTTTGCTGCCCTCCTTGAGACCAGGCCTTGCTCCAAGAGTCTCCGCCTCAGAGTGCGTGCAGATGCACTCACACCTGCCTGCTGCCATTCCTGAGCAAGCTCTGCACTGCTGGTAGCCCGATCCCGCAGCTGAAACACTTTTAAGAGACGGTCCTGGCGCTTGCTGGTCTTTCTTGGGCGCCCTGAAGCCTTTTTGGCAACAATGGAACCTCTCTCCTTGAAGTTCTTGATAATGCGATAGATTGTTGACTGAGGTGCAATCTTTCTAGCTGCGATACTCTTCCCTGTTAGGCCATTTTTGTGCATTGCAATGATGACTGCACGTGTTTCTTTAGAGATAACCATGGTTAACAGAAGAGAAACAATGATGCCAAGCACCAGCCTCCTTTTAAAGTGTCCAGTGGTGTAATTCTTACTTAATCATGACAGATTGATCTCCAGCCATGTCCTCATCAACACCCACACCTGTGTTAATGGAGCAATCACTGAAAAGAGGTTAGCTAGTCCTTTAAAGGCAGGGCTGCAATGATGTTGAAATGTGTTTTGGGGGATAAATTTCATTTTCTAGCCAAATATTGACTTTGCAAGTAATTGCTGTTAAGCTGATCACTCTTTATAACATTCTGGAGTATATGCAAATTGCCATTAGAAAAAGTGAAGCAATAGACTTTGTAAAAATAAATATTTGTGTCATTCTCAAAACTTTTGGCCATGACTGTACTCGGTCTCTTCATCAGGCTAGACTAATACAAAATCTGAAGAATCACATATTTATATACACAACAGGACACAGGAATAATGCAATAGGTAAGACAAGTGACGTGAAGCAGAACTGTCATTATGGCAAAGGGATGAACATAAATATTGGAACAGTTCATAGATAAGGAGAGAAAGTTTTATTGCCCTCTGATTGGGGTCTGCTATTGTGTTTTGATGCCCCTAGAAGGTCAGAGAAGCAGATTCCTTAATTGATGTAGAAAGACATGAAACCTTGGGATATATTTATTCCAGCACTAAGAGTGTCAAAGGTCATCATAAGTTTATATTCCCAAACCTTTCTATCTTTCTCAGATTTGAAGTTAGATTTTAATACAAGTAATTCCATATCCATCATGCTATGACCGGGCATACAAAAGGGTTTTGCCACAGGTAAATCCATTCTTTTTTCTCTTATTGTGTGGCGATGAGAATTCATCCTTGTTCTCAGTTTTTGCCCGGTCTCCCCCACATACAGACCCCCAGTTGGTGTACTGGTGTAATGTGGTTCACCTCATTACGATACTATACACTTTATTGATCCCGGGGGGAAATTACAGTATTACAGCAGCAATACAAACAGCAGTACATAAAATATTAGGACACAAATCTTGCACAGGTGTACCAACATTACATAATAAATAAAAGTGGGTAGTTCAGGTGTATATAAGATAATGTTAATTGACATTAGTACACCAGCCATCAGTCATTTTTTCTGCCACCCTTAGGAAATTATTATACATCCCCATAGCAGTAGGTACAAACGATTTCCTGAATTTCTCCTTCTTGCACCTTAGTAGGATTAGACGGCTGCTGAATGTGCTCTTCTGATTCAAGAACAGCTCGTATAGTGGGTGTGTATTATTGTTCATTATAGCCCTACACTTCTTCTGAATTCTATCCTCCAATACCTCCTCAAAAGAGTCAAGATGGAGGCCAACAGCTGCGCTTGCCTTCTTGATAAGTTTGTTGAGTTTATTAGCGTCAGCTACTCGCACACTACTGCCCCAGCAAATGATAGCAAAAAAGATGGCGCTTGCTACAACGGACTGGTAGAACATCTCCAGCATTTTACTGCACACATTGAACGACCTGAGCTTCCGCAGAAAGTACAGTCTGCTCATTCCCTTCTTGTAAACCTTTTCTGTATGACACCTCCAATCGAGTTTACTGTCAAGGTGAACCCCCAAATATTTGTAGCTCTCAACAATCTCAACCTCCTGGCCAGCAATGGTGATTGGTATGTAATCCTCCTTTTTCCTTCTATAACTCACCACCATCTCCTTGGTTTTCTTTACATTTAGTTCTAGACAGTTAGTCTGACACCAATCCACAAAGTCAGAAACCACCCTTCTATATTCCTCCTCCCCCCGGCCCCCCACAATGCCCCCTACAATCACGGAGTCATCTGAGAATTTTTGGAGGTGACAAAAATCAGATTTATACTGAAAGTCAGCTGTATACAATGAGAAGAGGAAGGGTGACAGCACTGTACCCTGAGGGGCTCCCACACTGCTCCGTACACTGCCAGATACCACCTCCCCCATCCTTACAAACTGCGGCTGTCTGTCAGGTAGTTATTTATCCAGTTCACCATCCCCTCATCTACCGCCATAGCAGTCAACTTATTACGTAGTAAGAGCGGCTGTAGGGTATTGAAAGCACTAGAGAAGTCAAAGAACATAGCGCGCACTGCAGTTCCATCATTGTCCAAGAACGAATGCATTGTATGTAGCAGAGACGCTACAGCATCATCCACCCCCAAACTCTGCTGGTACGCAAACTGCAGGGGGTCAGTGTAGGCCCTCACCCTCGGGCACAAGTAGGCGAGTATTATTCTCTCCAAGGACTTCATAGCATGCGATGTTAAGGCCACTGGACGGTAGTCTTGTAGGGAAGTTGGAAAAGTGGTCTTAGGAACTGGCACCAGGCAGGTGGTCTTCCACAGTTCTGGTACCCCTGTGATTGAAGGCTCCAGTTAAACAGGTGCTGGAAGACAGTACACAGTTGGTTGGCACATGCTCTGAGGACACGTGGGCTGAGGCCATCAGGCCCAGCTGCTTTGCCAATAACAAGTCTGCTAAACTGTCTTCTCACGTCGCTTTGGGAGACAGTGAAAGCAGGCAGCTTATCCCCCAATGTCAATGCTGCAGATCTTTTCCCAGATCCATCCCCCATTTCTGATGACACTGTGCTTGTGCTGGTGAATCTGTTGAAAAACTCATTCATTTCATTAGCCCAGGGAAGATCCACTTCCCATGCTCCGACTTTGCCTTAAACCCAGTTAGCTGTTTCATGCCCGACCACACCTCCATGGAATTGTTCTGTGACAATTTATTTTCTAATTTAATTCGGAACGCCTCACGGGCATTCTTAATTTTCCCCTTTAAGTCCCTTTGTATCAATTTCAGTTTCTTAGTATCCTTCATTTTAAATGCCAGTTTTTTCTTGTTTAGTAAGTGTTTCAATTCTTTTGTAATCCAAGGCTTGTTATTTGCATAACATCGAATCTTTTTAGCTGGTACAACAGTGTCAGTACAAAAATTTATATAATCCGTTACTCACCCGACAATATCATTTACATCATCATGCTCTCCCCTGTCGCAAATCACCTCCCAGTCTGTGTGGTCAAAACAGTCTCGTAGAGCCTCTTCTGCCTCTGGATTCCACTTCCTAATTAATTTTATTGTGGCTGGCTGTTTACTGACAACAGTTTGGTATGATGGAGACAATAGTATGAGGTTGTGGTCTGATTTCCCCAGGGGGGGCAGTGCAGATGATGAATAGGCATCTTTAACATTCACATATATGTACTAAATGTCCAACTGGGGGTCTGTATGTGGGGGAGACCGGGCAAAAACTGAGAACAAGGATGAATTCTCATCGCCACACAATAAGAGAAAAAAGAATGGATTTACCTGTGGCAAAACACTTTTGTATGCCCGGTCATAGCATGATGGATATGGAACTACTTGTATTAAAATCTAACTTCAAATCTGAGAAAGATAGAAAGGTTTGGGAATATAAACTTATGATGACCTTTGACACTCTTAGTGCTGGAATGAATATATCCCAAGCTTTCATGTCTTTCTACATCAATTAAGGAATCTGCTTCTCTGACCTTCTAGGGGCATCAAAACACAATAGCAGACCCCAATCAGAGGGCAATAAAACTTTCTCTCCTTATCTATGAACTGTTCCAATATTTATGTTCATCCCTCTGCCATAATGACAGTTCTGCTTCACGTCACTTGTCTTACCTATTGCATTATTCCTGTGTCCTGTTGTGTATATAAATATGTGATTCTTCAGATTTTGTATTAGTCTAGCCTGATGAAGAGACCTGAGTAGTCTCGAAAGCCTGCAATTTGTTACCATCTTTTCAGTTAGCCATTAAAAGGTATCAACCACTGAGGACTCTCAAGTCTAAATATTTTTCTATCTACTGGCTAACACGGTACGAAGATACACATCTTTCCTATATCATATATGAGAGAGGAAGTAGGAAGGTTAAGCTGAACATTGTTGAATCATGGGAACAGATTTATGCACTGGGACCATTTTTTTGTGGATTTGTCTAGATTATTATTAATTGTTGCCAATTTCTGTTCAAAGGATTTGTGAAGATTGATCTTTTCTATGATGTCTGGAAGCTTAGGAGGATCCGGTCTCTTCTAATGAAAGGCGATTGCGTTTTTTGTTACAAGGAAAATATGTATGACTAGGGAGAGAGCGGATTGATCAATGAAGTCAGAGTTTAACCCCTTCATGACCCAGCCTATTTTGACCTTAAAGACCTTGCCATTTTTTGCAATTCTGACCAGTGTCCCTTTATGAGGTAATAACTCAGGAACGCTTCAACGGATCCTAGCGATTCTGAGATTGTTTTTTCGTGACATATTGGGCTTCATGTTAGTGGTAAATTTAGGTCGATAATTTTTGCGTTTATTTGTGAAAAAAATGGAAATTTGGCGAAAATTTCGAAAATTTTGTAATTTTCAAATTTTTAATTTTTATTCTGTTAAACCAGAGAGTTATGTGGCACAAAATAGTTAATAAATAACATTTCCCACATGTCTACTTTACATCAGCACAATTTTGGGAACAACATTTTTTTTTTTGTTAGGAAGTTATAAGGGTTAAAAGTTGACCAGCGATTTCTCATTTTTACAGCAAAATTTACAAAACCATTTTTTGGACCACCTCACATTTGAAGTCAGTTTGAGGGGTCTATATGGCAGAAAATACCCAAAAGTGACACCTTTATAAAAACTGCACCCCTCAAGCTACTCAAAACTACATTCAAGAAGATTATTAACCCTTCAGGTGCTTCACAGGAACTAAAGCAACGTGGAAGGAAAAAATGGACATTTTAATTTTTCCAACAAAAATTTTCTTTTAGCATAAATTTTTTCATTTTTACATGGGCAACAGGATAAAATGGATCCTAAAATTTGTTGGGCAATTTCTCCTGAGTACACAGATACCTCATATGTGGTCATAAACCACTGTTTGGGCGCACGGCAGGGCTCAGAAGGGAAGGAGCGCCATTTGACTTTTTGAATGGAAAATATGCTGGAATATTTAGCGGTTGCCATGTCGCATTTGGAGAGTTCCTGTGCGCCTAAACATTGGAGCTCCCCACAAGTGACCCCATTTTGGAAACTAGACCCCCTAAGGAACTTATCTAGATGCATAGTGAGCACTTTGAACCCCCAGGTGCTTCACAGAAGTTTATAACGCAGAGCCGTGAAAATAAAAAATCTTTTTTTTTTTCTCAAAAAATGATTTTTTAGCCCACTATTTTTTATTTTCACAATGGTTACAGGAGAAATTGGACCCCAAAAGTTGTTGTCCAGTTTTTCCTGAGTACGCTAGTACCCCATATGTGGGGGGGAACCACTGTTTGGGCACACGTCAGGGCTCGGAAGGGATGTAGTGACACTTTGAAATGCCGATTTGATGGAATGGTCTGCGGGCATCTTGTTACGTTTGCAGAGCCCATGATGTGCCTAAACAGTAGAAACCCCCCCCCCAAGTGACCCCATTTTGGAAACTAGACCCGCAAAGAAGTTATTAGATGTGTGGTGATCACTTTGAACCCCCAAGGGCTACACAGAAGTTTATAACGCCCGGGCATGAAAATAAAAAAAATCATATTTTTTCCACAATCAGGATCTTTTAGTCCCCAATTTTTTTATTTTCCCAAGGGTAACATGAGAAATTAGACCCCAAAAGTTGTTGTCCAATTTGTCCTGAGTACGCTGATATCCCATATGTGGGAGAAAACTACTGTATGGGCACACGTCGGGGCTCGGATGGGAAGTAGTGACGTTTTGAAATGCCCACTTGATGGAATGGTCTTCGGGCGTCATGTTACGTTTGCAGAGTCCCTGATGTGCCTGAACAGTAGAAACTCCCCACAAGTGACCCCATTTTGGAAACTAGATCCCCTAAGGAACTCCTATAGATGTGTGATAAGCACTTTGAATCTCCAAATCCTTCACAGAAGTTTATAACGCAGAGCCGTGAAAATATAAAATCATTTTTTTTCCACAAAAATAATTTTTTAGTCCCCAATTTTTTTTCCCAATGTTAACAGGAGAAATTAGAACCCCCAAAGTTGTTGTGCAATTTTTCCCCGAGTACGCTGATACCCCATATGTGGGGATAAACCACTGTTTGGGCATACGTCGGGGCTTGGAATAAAGGGAGCACTGTTTGACTTTTTGAACGCAAAATTTGCAGGAATCAATGGTGGCGCCATGTCGCGTATGGAGACCCCCTGATGTGCCTAAATAGTGGAAACCCCTCAATTCTAACTCCAACCCTAACCCCAACACACCCCTAACCCCAACCCTAACCCCTACACACACCTAACCCTAATACAAACCCTAACCATAACCCTAACCCCAACACACCCCTAACCCTAATCCCAACTCTAATCATAAACCTAACCACAAGCCTAACCCTAATTCCAACCCTAACCCTAATTCCAACCCTAACCCAAATTCCAGCCCTAACACTAATTCTAACCTTAACCCTAATGCTAACCCTAACCCTAGTTCTAACCCTAAGGCTGGGTTCATATTGCGTTTTACCAGCCCGTTCAACACGTAGCGTTGACCGGCTGGTAACGGTATAGCATAACGCGATCGCGTTACGCTATACCCGCTAGCGCAGATGAATCAGCAGATGATTCATCTGTGCTAGCGGTGACGGAGCCCAGACGCTGCAGCCCGTGTCCGAGGCTCCGTCACTGGAAAGACGGCATGTCGCGAGGATCCCCAGCAAAATCCGCCGCGGATCAGCAGCAAAATCCGCCGCGGATCAGCAGCAATATCCGCCGCGGATCAGCAGCAAAATCCGCCGCGGATCAGCAGCAAAATCCGCCGCGGATCAGCAGCAAAATCCGCCGCGGATCCGCAGCAAAATCCGCCGCGGATCCGCAGCAAAATCCGCCGCGGATCCGCAGCAAAATCAGCCGCGGATCAGCAGCAATATCCGCCGCGGATCCGCAGCAAAATCAGCTGCGGATCAGCAGCAAAATCTGCTAGGAAAAAAAAAAAAATTCTTAATTTTTATTATTTGTCCCTACCTATGATAAAGGGGGGTTCATTTACTTTTTTTTATTTTGATCACTGTGACAGTTTATCACAGTGATCAAAATAAATTTTTAAGCACTGGGGGGCGCACTGCGCATGCGCCGGCGGGCGCACTGCGCCCGCCATTTTCCAAGATGGCGGCGCCCATGAAGAGGCCCGGGCGGACGCCGGGACCGATCCAGGGACATCGGTGGACCGGGAGAGGTGAGTAGGGGGGGTCGGAAAGTTAGGGGGGGGGATCAGAAGGTGGGGGCAGCGGAGCAAAGGAGGAGGGGAGCAGATAGTGACGGCAGTGACCGATCATCGCCATCTTTTGGTGGCGGCGGCCGATCGCTGCCGTGACTACGTGTGGGGGGGTCAGGGCTCGGTGTCCAGCCATGGCAGATGCTATTGCAGCATCGGCCATGGCTGGATTGTAATATTTCACCAATTAAATTGGTGAAATATTACACATTGCTCTGATTGGCTGTTTCACTTTTAACAGCCAATCAGAGCAATCGTGGCCACGGGGGGTTAAGCCAACCCCCCTGTGGTGAAGCACAAAGGGTCCTGTGCCTGCGGGTCGGGTGACCTTTGAGTGACCCCGGTCTCCAGGCCCGCAGGAACGCGATCCTTTCATGATGCCACATAGGCGTCATGGGTCGGATTGGCACTGACTTTCATGACGCCTACGTGGCGTCACAGGTCGGGAAGGGGTTAAAGATAATAGGGCTAGCTGAGGAGAAAGGGAAATGGGTTTAGATAAGAGCGAGTTTATAAGGTTGGATATGTCTTTCCACAAAGGTTTGATGTGAGGACAGTACCAAAAGACATGCAGTAAACTGCCATATTGACCGCAGCCTCTCCAACAAGACGGAGAGTTTTCAGGGTTGATTTTGGAAAGCTTAGCAGGGGTGTGGTACCACCTGGAAAGAATCTTATGATGGGTCTCTTGGAGAGACATTGAGATTGTGGAGGCGTATGAAATGCTGCAGGCTCTTTCCCAATCTAAGGGGTCTAAATTCAGATTAAGTTCAGATTCCCACTTCAACAAATTGTGGGTTTTAATTAATTCCTGACTTTTATTCAGCCACATATAAAGGTAAGCAGTACTCCAGAATATGTTGTGGTTGACGTTATTAATAATGTTGACAATGGGTTCTGATAACTTGGGTTTTTTCAGAAGGAACTCTTCCGTTATATCTTTCAAGATGATGTATTTACAAAATAAAGAGGTGGGAAAGTTAAACTTTTCTTTAAGAAGCCTAAATGGGATGCGAGAGGTTCCAGTATAAAGATCTTTAAGTTTGTTTATACCCATCTCAGGCTAAATGGGATCCAGATCTTGGTGATAAAGGGAGCAGATGGTATGAGCGAGAGGTTTTTCAGGGTGTCAAATCTATTCAGACCTTTCTTTTGCCTAGAAAGAACTTTCCAAGCCTCTAAATTGCGCTAAAAATAGGGTTTGAAAAAGGAGGGTCTTTTTTGAGAAGTAGGGAGTCTAGAATAAGGCGGTAAAGCGGGACGTTGTTGTTTAGGGAACGTTCAAGTTCGCACCAGGCAGGAGGGTCTGGTTGAGGCCACCAGAACAGACTTTGTTTAATCAGAAACGAGAAATAATATGCCGAGATATTTGGCAGCCCGGCGCCACCGAACCTTTTGCTGTTGAAAAGAATATTAGCTGCGATCCTCGCTTTTTTGTTGCCCCATATGAAATTATTAGTCCGTAGTTGAAGACTAGTTAGAAAAGGGGTTGAAATGGGGAGAGGTAGTGACCTAAATACATATAGGATTTTGGGCAGGATATAGGACTTAAAAGTAATGATTTTACCCCACCATGAGAGACCTCTGTCTCCATATGAGGACATAGCATCAGATATGGTTTTGATAAGAGAAGCCAGGTTGAGAGAATCAATGAGGAGATTTTATTGGAAAATTTCAGGCCCAGGTATAATATATGGTTAAATAACTAACTCCAAGACAAAATTTGTTCAATTTCTTCAATATCTGATTTGATTAGATTTAATGGAAGAATTTTGGACTTGGATTCATTTATTTTAAAGTATGAAACTTTTGAGAACTTTAAAAGTAGATCTTGTATTTTTGTTATAGATATAAGGGGATTTGAAATTGTTAGAACTATGTCATGGCAAAAAGGCTTATTTTATAATCTTTAGAGCCAGATACAATACCATGGATATCTGAATCATCCCTAATGAGTTGGGCAAGTGGCTCAATGGCCATAACAAATAAGAGGGGTGAAAGTGGAATCCTTGTCTCGTGCCATTCGATATATTAAAGTAAGAGGATAGGTGATTGTTAACATATATCTTTGCAGTGGGATTAGAATAAAGAGCTGAAATACGGGAGAGGAGTTTCGAGTGAAAGCCAAATTTATGGAGAGTAGCGAATAGATAATCCCAATTCAGGCGATCGAAAGCCTTCTCAGCGTCGAGGGATATTATGGCAGCTTTAGTTTTTTTTGAGTTAATCAATTTTATGACGTTGATCAGTCTCCTTGTACCGTCAATCGATTGCCTTTTGAGTACAAAACCAATTTGGTCATTCAAATTATTTTAGGGAGGAGTTGGTTTAATCTGTCTGCTATAATCTTAGCATATAATTTAACATCAGTATTGATTAGGGAGATAGGTCTGTAGCTTTTCATTTGATTAGGGTCCGAGTTAGTTTTGGGTATGAGTACGATTGTAGCTTCTAGCATCTCACTAGGGAAATTTCCAGAATCAGATGCGGTATTAAAGATTTTTGTTAAGTGAGGGGACAATAAGTGACCGAACATCCGGTAGTAATCATTGGTAAATACGTCTGGGCCGGGAGCTTTAACAGATTTTAAGTGATTGATGGCATTTAAAATTTCTTTTTCAGTGAAAGGGGTAGAGAGGAAATCTATGCTTTCGGTATCTAACTTGGGGAGGTTTACGGAAGACAAAAAGGAAAGTATATCCTGCTGTTTTGGAAGGGATTGGGGTGAGTCTTGGTTTAGGTTATAAAGATTGCCGTAAAACTCGGCGAACGCATTTGCGATGTCTTGGAGGTGAGACAGGGAAATACCTTTAGAAGAAGAAATTGAGTCTATCCTATTTTTACACCTAAGTTTTTTGAGTCTATTGGACATATAACGAGAAGGGCGGTTGAGATTTGAATAATATTTGAATTTGGAGGATTTCAAGGCCGAATCATAAAAGGAGAAGATCAATGCTCTGAGTTCCTGTCTGAGCTTAGAAAGCTCCAATTGTATGATGGGGCAAGGATGGGGGTTATTAGCTAGAAGAAATTCTTTATTTTTGATGAGACTTTGTAGGTTAGATATTTTAGCTCTATTTGATTTTTTAACTTTTGAGGATATTTGGATAAGCAGACCCCTCAGGACAGCCTTATGGCGTTCCAACAGGAGTATGGACTCGAAAGGTCTGAACTGTTTTCATTAAAATAATTAGTGATGGCGGCTGAAATTTCAGATTTTATGTTAGGGATATGTAGAAGGGAGGAATTACATTTCCATAAAAATTGTTTTTGGGTGGCTGGGCCTCCTATGAACTAGCAACTACTGGAGCATGATCAGAGATTGTTTTAGGTAGAATTTCCACTGAGGTGAATTTGGGGAGAAAAAATATATCCGTCAGGATCAAGTCTATCCTGCATGCTGAGCGGTGAGGGTCGGAGAAGTGGCTGAATTCTAAGGATGTCGAATTTAGGCAACGAAAGGTATCGAAGAGCTCATTGCTATACAGCCATTTGTTAAGAGACTCAGTTTTGTGTCTATTTGGAGCCGTAGAGTCTAATTGGCTATTAGGGACCATATTGAAATCGCCGGAAAGAATCAGAGAACCTTTCTTAACCAAATTAATTTTCTTTACCAGCTTGTTTAGAAATTTGATTTGTCCTTTTGATGGGACGTAAACGTTCACTAAAGTATACTCAGTTATTTAATTTGCAAATTAAGATATGGAAGTGCCCTTTTTCGTCTTTGACTTCATTAATGTATTCAAATGAGAGGGAGTTTCTTATTAACGTGAAGACACCTGCTTTCTTTTTGGGTCCAGAGGACTCGAAAGCATGGGGAAAATTGTTATCTGAAAAGGAGGGGTGAGAGTTAGATTTAAATTTGGTTTCTTGGAGGCACACAACGTCAGAGTGGAAATTGTTAATTTCATGCCGGATTGAGAATCTTTTCCTAGGGCTGTTAAGACCCCTGACGTTGTATGTCGCCAATTTGATACTCATGTTAAAAAGTACTGGTCACAGAGGAACAACCTGAAATGGACAAAGTGTTATTAGAAGCTTTTATGTGCTCAAAATGGACCTGTAATCACTATAAATTTAAAACAAACAATAACAAATACCTAAATAAATAACTTTACAACAAAACCAAGGTCCACCAGAAGGAGACCGCTTCAGCGGACTCTACTTTTTCCCTTGGGGGAAAGTTCGTGAAAGACCACACCAGAGAACATCCTCCAAAACGATGAGGGTAGAGAATGGAGACAAAAACATAACAGTTCTGATGAGAGCGCGGATGTTTAGGACCTGTAAATAGAAGGCCAAAGGCAAAGTTACAAAACATAAGTTGAGAGAAAAACACTTCAAACTGGCGAAAACGAATCAAGTAGCAGGTCTAGACTCGGTAGCAGATGAGGATTTAATCCGAGGCTGAAATGTTTATAGACTTTAAAAAAATCTATGCCTGTCTTTCTGGAGAGAGTAAGACGATAGTCTTTCCTCTATAATGAACAAGGAGTTTTAAGGGGAAGCCCCACTTGTACTGAATGTCGTTATCTCTCAATGGGATGGTAATTGCTGAAAATGATTTTCTTCCTTCTATGGTCGCTTTTGAAAGGTCGGCGTAAAATTTCAGATGGGAATATGGATCTGGAAAGCCCCCTTTTCCCTGACTTTTACTGGAGTAGATCCTTGACATGGAAAAAATGGATCCTTAGTATAGTATCTCTTGGGAGATCTTTGGAGATGTGAGGAGGTTTAGGCAGTCTGTGGATCCGATCAATTATTAAATCTTGGTCAGTCAAAGATGGTATTATTTTTCTAAAGACTTTCTTAGTGTATTCCGCCAGGTTGTTGGGGGAGACAGATTCAGGAATACCTCTGATTTTAATATTGTTTAGTCTATTTCGAATCTTCCAAGTCGGCTAGCTTTGTTTTCAGTTGATGGATTTCGGACTTGAACTTTAGGTTTTCCTGTAGGATGTCATCGTTTTCCCTTCAACGGAGACTATTCTTGACTCGTGGATGTCAAGTTTTTTGTTGAATGACTCAAAAGTGTCCCTGAAAACTTTCATTTGGGAGTCAAGAGTTAATTTGAGGTTGTGTTAATTTTATCGGCAAGGGTAGTCATGTAGAGTTCAATAGATTCAAAACCTGCAGTACCAGGAGGAGTACTTTCAGAATTATCTAATTTAGGTTTTGACTTTTTTGGACTTAAATTTGGCGAGGAGGAAGAAAGGGAGTCCTCTGAAATATCGCCCTTATGGTCATTTTGAAAAGAGATTTTTCCTCCCCACTCTCCAGGATTTCTCCGTTTGAGGAGACAGAGGTATCCATGTCACCTATGGTCCCATGGGGAGATCTTATTTAATAGGGCTTAACCCGTTGATAGAGTCCAGGGACGGATGACGTTTCAAGATCAGACTCTCTGGAGACCCTTACGGGGATGGAGGAATCTGAGGGGGCATTTTTTTGTTTTGGTTTAATATTCTTGTTCTGGCTCATTTTATTGAACACCTGTAAAGATGGAGACGTGAGGAAATAAAGCTGATGCCTCGGTTTAGTGAGGGCTTATAAGAGAAGAAAAAAAAGTAGTTTTCCCAGATATCAGGAAGAACACTCAGGGGTAGACGAGAGGTATGCGTATATCGAGTCAGAAAATACTGTTCGTATTTATTATTCTCTCTCTCCCTCCTCTCACTCTCACCTCCTTCTTCTTTTAGTAATATTCTCCTTATCCTGTCTGCCCCCTCTTTTTATTTCTCTTGCTTAATTCTTTTCTTCCTCTCCTTCTCCTCTTTTTTACTCCTATCCTTGCTTTATTTAAGTAATATCAAGAGGGTGTACTTTTTGGAGGAGATAATCCAAAATGACTGTCGTGTGGATCCCAAAGATAAGGAAACCTGGCACTGCCCCAAAACTCTATATTTTATTGGTAAAGTTATCAGTTACTGTACCTGGCAACTGGGAGCTGAAATAGAGGGACACTGCTGAAACTGCAAATACCGGCAGAAAAATATGATTCACAGGGAGCTCGTCGAGTTTAGGATAACCAGGAGTGAGATGAAGGGACGTGCCTGTGCAGAGGCTTGTAAAGATAGCAGCGGATCCGCAATTGCAGATTCATCAAACTCGCAGTCTGTGAAGGGAGCTTGTAAAGGGAGCTTCAGCCTTAAAAACTGTTTCTATACCGAGAGGGACTTGGAGCCGGCGCGCTATCCACGAAAGCACCGGAACAAACATCGTCCCAAGCTATCGTTCATTTCCAAGGAGCCTCGGAATTCTAGTCAGAAACGGGTGTTTATGTGCCTGTGCACACAGATATAATAGCGGTTCTTACCGGAGTCTCCGGTGATAATCCCCGGTGGTGAGGAGAATTTCTTCAACAGTCAGGGTATCCACTGTCTCTGACCCTCCGCCCACAGGACCACCGGTAACCCAGTTCTGACAGGAAACAAGCCGCAGGGAGATGAGGCCTCGGTATGGCCTGTCCTGAATGAAACTGGCCTGGATTATCTCCGTGAAATTCACAAATAAAAAATCAATTTTTGTCATAAAGTTGGTCTGTGTGACTAGATTGATAAATCTCCAAAATGTAAGGATCCAAAATGCGCCTTAAAAGGTAGATAATGGGTTGATTTAGAAGAGGATTCACTGGAGCTGATAGACTACACTTCCATCTTCCTGTGCAGTCTAGGCCACGCCCCCATTAAAACATTTTCTGACATCGACCTCCCATCTCTACCACAGAGGGATAAATGCAGTCCTACACATCAGCATTCCTGCCCACCTGCTGAGTCGGTAACCCAAAACAGCTTTATTAATTTGAATATGGCTTTATTGTAGTTTGCTGTGTGCGAAAAATCAGTGATGGCGTTTCAATGCACAGAATACATGTAATAATACCTTTGACTTTTTCATCCTTCGGTCATTTTTATCATCATCCGAGTAGTAGCGCTTCTTGTCTTTTTTATGCTTAGAAGGATGTCGCTGATCACTGCTGGTGTCTTCTACATCGTCATCCAATACCAGCTCATATTTGTTGCTAAGATAGTTAAGAATTGTATTGACAAGGAAAATATTTGCTTATTTGATCAGTTACATAACTGTTAGCACTGAGCAAAACTGAGCATTTTGTTGATGGGCATAAGTGGGTACATGGGGAAAAAATTAAAAAATGGAGTCTACAAGGATGCTATCCATTTTGCATCCATCTGCTGTATGTTTCTCACTGACTAATACTAGTTGAACTTCGAGAAACCTTTATAAGTTTTTTCTCATAATACAAAAACAGATGACAAGTGGTTAAAAAAACAGATACCTTGGCTACAAAACCTAAAGGTGTGAATTATAAGAATGATACCATGTTTATTTACATATTATATATTAGTGGTAAGCCAGGTATTCATGTATTATTTTGTAATTTATTTATTAAGGGTTGCATAAATGCCAGAAACGTCAGTGTTCGTCATTTATCATCCGTATGTGGAAATTTTAACCTTTAAGAAATAAAGTTTTATTTTATGGATAGGTCGATCTGTTCTCTTTTGCAGATAACTTGCAATTGACTCTAAGCTGGTGGAAGGAGTCTAACTGCTATGATCCCTACAATACACAGTTCAACACACAGATGGATTACTTATTTTCATTCCTCTGTTAGGACACAGTCAACAGCACTCAGAAAATTATACAAAAGTACAGAGCAGTGTAGATGTAAATACAGCTCTGGGGTGAAATAAAACACTTGTAGAAAACTCAGCACGATATTTACATGTCCCTTTTCCTTGTGTTCTCACTATACTCCTTGCCCCTCGCCAAATAGTACAATAGGCCGTACTGGCAGTACAACTTTTCTTGTTTTAACCAAGTTGAGTGGATGATGAATTCAGGAGGCAGCGTAAACGGGGGAAGAAATGACTCATAAGTGGAGAAAATAGATTTCTCAGATCAGATACATTACAAAGTTCCTTATTTGCCTGTTCTACCAATTTATGCAAAATTTGTTTAAAGTATAGTGTTAAATCAAGATTTTTTTCAATGGTCTGAAACATTTGAATTGCTGAAGGATACTCTTGTTTGGGTTTAGCTTGGTCTTTCAAAGCAAGCTTGGAAGATTTCCCTGCATCCTTCTCATATTCTTTGAAATCATCTTTGGTATATTTTCCACCTGAAAAATCAAATCAGAATTGCTTTCAGCTCCTTAGGGATCAGACACATGTAGCTTCTGCTTGGTTAAAGGGAATCTGTCAGCAGGTTTTTGCTTCCTCATCTGAGAGTAGCATAATGTAGGCAAAGAGAAGATGAATCCAACAATGTGTTACTTAGATTACTGGGTGCAGTCGTTCTGACACAATCAGAGCTTTTAGATTTTGAGTGAATCAGAGCTGAGAAAGCTGCCCCCGCCCACACCAGGCTCTCCATATACAATGTCCATAGTGAGCTGCTTATCACAGGGGGAGGGGACGTTGCCAGACTAGTGTAGTCCAGCAATGATAATCTCTTCACAGTTAGTATACAACAGTACACAGTTGACAGCGACTCTGAATTCTGTGTTTCAGCCTCTATCTCCTGCTGTCTTCAGATTACGTAGCAAAAACCTGCTGACAGATTCTCTTTAATATCATTAGTCATGTTGTAAGGCCTGATAAAAGGTAGGATATTTTACTAACTTCCCACTTGTTTTAAAACATCACACATTGGAATTGCACTTTTCTCACAATTAACTCAAATCGTGCTAAAATACGGATTTTGGTAAGACCTTACCTGTAAAATCCTTTTCAGGGAAGGAAGGAAGGGAGACACATTCATTACCAGTGGGTAGGCGGAGCCCACACAGGATAGAACACCTCAGATTACAAAAGAGTGTTGACCGGCCCCTCCAGCTTGGGCTCCTCCTACTCCAGCTCTCCAGTCCGTACACAAGCTAAGGAAGAGCAAAAATCACCAGCAGAGCAACATAACCCCTTCTGAAGAACTTCAGAGAAACAACAAAAAGATAGGTTGTGTTTTTTTCTGTTATATACATACAGTCCCAGCTACTACTCACTGAACCTGACTACTGCGATGAGCTGGCAATGCTGGAAAAGAGCCTTAGCGCGCCGACCTCAGCCCAGATAATCGCTATCAGAGAAGGGTCACGCTGCATCTGAAAACACAACAACACACTTCTGCCATGGGAGGGATCTGTGTCTCCCTTCCTTCCTTCGCTGAAAAGGATTTTACAGGTAAGGTCTTACCAAAATCCGTATTTCAGCAGCAGATGGAAGGAAGGGAGACACATTCATTACCAGTGGGACGTCCCAAAGCAGTCCAGAAATTAAGGGTGGGCAAAAAACCAACAGAGGCAGATTCCCAACAACTTAAATAAATGCGCAACTAGCGCTAAACACAAGTTCACAAGAACTTTAAACTACAGCCGCCTGCAGGACCCTACGTCCTAAGGCCGCATCAGCGGAAGCACTGACGTCCACCTTATAAAATTTCATAAATGTGTGGACGGAACGCCAGGTCGCCGCCCGGCAGAGCTGAGCTGCCGAGGCCCCTTGATGAAAGTCCCACGATAAACCCACAGCCCTCGTGGAGTGAGCTCGAATCTTAATCGGGCAAGGTTCGTCTTAAGTCGGTAAGCCTCTAAAATGGCCGACCGAATCCAACGAGCTATAGAATCCATGGAAGCTCGTTGACCACGTCGACGACCTGCTGGAATCACAAACAGAGAATCCGACTTGCGAAAACTTTGAGTAATAGACAAATAGAACTTCAAAGCCCGCACTAAATCCAATGTGTGCAAGGCCCGTTCCTTCGCATTCCTCGGCTCCGGACAAAGCGAGGGCAACACAATATCCTGATTAACATGAAATTGTGACACCACCTTAGGTAGAAAGTCGCCCCGAGTGCGAAGCACTACGCGATCTGGGTGAAACTCCAGAAAAGGAGGCGAACAAGAAAGAGCCGCCAACTCAGAAACCCTTTTCAAAGAAGTGACCGCCACTAGGAAGGCAACCTTCCAAGAGAGCAAGGAAAGGCTAACAGAGTCCATAGGCTCAAAAGGCCCATGTTGAAGAGCCTCCAAGACAAGATTGAGCCGCCAAGGAGACACAAGCGCCTTCCGCGGCGGAAACTGACGGGTTACCCGCGAAAAAAGGAACGTACGTCCCTACGCGAGGCGATAGCCTTCCAAAACAGCAAGGACAGAGCAGAAACCTGCCCCTTCAGAGTGCTAACTGCCAAACCCTACTGCAAAAAGGCCAACAAATTGGGAATGGAAAAAATCCTCGGGTTCCTAGAAGAACCCGAACACCACGAAAAGAAGGCTTCCCAAGTCTTGTGATAAATCCTAGTAGTAGCCGGACCTCTGGCAGCTCGCAGAGTGGCATTGACTTCGGCTGAAAAACCTTGACGGATCAAGATTTCGGTCTCAAGAGCCACGCCGTCAAACGCAGAGACTTCAGATTCGGGTGACGAACGGGCCCTTGGGTTAACAGGTCCGGGCGAAGAGGGAGTGGAAGTGGAGGCGCTGCCAGAAGCGACACCAGCGTCGAGAACCACGTCCTCCTTGGACAATCTGGGGCTATCAACATAGCTGGGACTCTCTCCAGTCTGATCCGACGCAACACCAGAGGAAGTAAGGATATCGGCGGAAAAACATAGATTAGCTCGAATTGGTCCCACGGAGCCACCAGAGCATCCACCGCCACAGCCTTCGGGTCCTTGTACCTGGACATGAACGTTGGTAACTTGGCATTGAACCTGGATGCCATCAAATCCACTTGGGGAGTCCCCCAACGGGAGCACAGCAGTGCAAAAATTTCCGGATGAAGACTCCATTCTCCGGGATCCATCTTTTTGCGACTGAGGAAGTCCGCTGTGATATTCTGAACTCCTGGAATGTGAATCGCAGAGATGGCTGGCACCCTGGCCTCGGCCCATACCAGGATCCGAGACACCTCCATCATGAGCCTGAAGCTCCTCGTCCCACCTTGATGGTTGATATACGCGACCGCCGTCGCGTTGTCTGTCTGCACTCGGACCGGTAGACCGCTTAAAAGGACCGTCCAGTGTTGGAGGCAAAGGAAAATTGCCCTCAATTCCAGGATGTTGATCGGCAGGACAGACTCTTCCGACGACCATACTCCCTGAATCCAGAGATCGTTCCAGACACCCCCCAGCCCGTCAGGCTGGCATCGGTGGTTATGATCGACCACCTTGGAGAAAAGACTTCCCCAGGGATAACACTTCCGGACGTAACCACCATCCTAGAGACTCTCGCACCCTGTGGGAGATGATGACACTGCAATCCAGTGAAAACTGCTATCGATCCCAACGGTTCAAAATGAGCATTTGGAGAGCCCTGGAATGAAATTGGGCAAACGGAACTGCCTCCATCGACGCCACCATCAAACCCAGAAGGCGCATACACCTTCGAAGGGACATTGCTGTCGACGACTTCATAACCTGTACATGTCGAAGAAGACTCGCTTACTTGTCTGGAGGCAGAGACACCACTGCTCGTACCGTGTCGAAATGCATTCCCAAAAACAGGATTGACTGTGACGGTTCCAGAGACGACTTCTCCCAATTGACCAGCCACCCGAAGTCCTCCAGGAGCTGAAGGGATAGATTGCGAGCCGTCACCGCCTCCTCCTTTGAGGACGCCACAATCAAAAGGTCGTCCAGATAGGGAAGAATCGTAACCCCCTGTCTTCGAAGAATCGCCATGAGAGGTACCAGAATTTTTGTAAAAACTCTGGGTGCTGAGGCCAACCCGAATGGCAGGGCCACAAACTGGTAATGGTCCTGACCTATGGCAAAACGAAGGAAGCGTGAAGGAAGCGTTGGTGGGCCCTTCCGACGGGAAACATGCAAATAAAAGTCGCGAATGTTGATTGACACAAAAAAATCGTTCTGCGACAGGGCCGCCACAACGGAGCGAAGTGACTCCATGCGGAATTTCCGGGTGCGGACATGCCGATTCAATCGTTTGAGATCCAGAATGGGGCGAAATTTGTCCTCCTTTTTGGGGACCACAAAGAGGTTGGAATAAAACCCTCTTCCCCGGTCCTCCGGCAGAACCGGTACCACCACACCCTTTTGCAGAAGGGAATCGACCTCCCGCAGTAGAGCGGCAAATAGCTCGGGCTCTGACGGAATGCGGGATTGGCAAAAACTGTCTGGGGGTCAAGAAAGAAACTCTATGAAGTAGCCTGCCGACACAACCCGCGTCACCCAGGCGTCCGACACGCGGGAAGCCCAAGTCGGTTCGAACTGGAGCAGGCGACCCCCCACTCGAGAGCCCTCGAGTGAGGCCCTGGCGTCAGTCCGCCTTAGCGGGCTTTTTGTCAGCTTCCCGCTTGTCTTGACGGAAGCTCTGTTTCCAGGGAGTGCGGGATTTCTGAGAGTTCTTTTTTCCTGAGAAAGAGGGACGACCCGATCCCCAAGAAGGCTGACCGAACCGTCCCCTGGACCGAAAGGACCGTCGACTGCTACCGGCACTAGGCCTGCCAGACGCAGAAGTCACAGCTCTTCGCTGCGGTAAAGCCGTTTCTTTTGCCTTTGCCTTGGCAATCAGCTCCGTGAGGTCAGATCCAAATAGTTGACCACCCTTGTAAGCTAAATATAGCAAACCTTGCTTGGAAACCGCGTCCCCGGTGCACTGTCTAAGCCACAGTGCTCTTCTGACTGTGACCGCCGAGGATTGTGCCCTGGACAGCAGTGACGCAGTATCCAAACCTGCATCACTGGCATATCGGGCTGCATCCTCCAACAACTTGAAAAGCTCATCTACCTCGGATAGCGGGGATCCATCTTGCCACGCTGTCCGTAGACGGTCTAACCAGCTCAGGGAAGCTTTACAAGCACACATGGACCCTAGCACTGATCTGAATCCATGACCCGCGGCCTCGTAGATGGATTTCGCTGCCATTTCCGTCTTTCTGTCCAGCGGATCCTGCAGACTCGCCTTCCCTTTAACAGGAAGTAGTGAGGATTTGCTAAGCTGGGATAAAGGGACATCCACTTCAGGAGAAGGAATCCAATTATCAATCAACTCCGTCGTACACGGATACAGCTTCTCAAAAAACCGTGTCCCCTGAAAACGTTTATCTGGACACAGGCGTTCCTTCTCCACTGCCCCATTAAGCTCATCCAGAGATGGTAATGTTGATCGCGACCTATGCGACTCCTGAAACATCCGGGCCGACTTACCAGGACGTCTAGTTACCTCCCCCGGTAACTGTAACGCCTCCCTCATGGCTCCAATAAAAGCCTCTGTACGGCCCAAAAGAGAGGCAGAGTGTCCCTGCCGATCCTCCTTATCTGAATCGGACATCTCCCCATCTGAGCTTGAAGGGGAACCCTCCATGCCCAAGATCTCCGAGTCGCTATGCGGGAAGGGAGGCACTGGCCTGTGTCGCTTCCTGCCATGAGAGGATCTAGCTGACACCCAATAACCTAGAAGGTCAGACAGGCCATCAATAGAACGAGTGAGGGCCTCCATTTTGACATCACTGAAACCTCCGACCGCTGCGCTTGACGCCGTCGAGGTCTGCGTGTCAGATACGCAAGACTGATCCTGTAGCGGATCTGGGTGACGGTCCGCACCTCCTGGACCCTGATCTGACATGCCCTCACACAGTATATGGCAGGTTAAACCTGTCAGTAACTAGAAACAGTGTGGTTTCTTAAAGGCAAAACGAACGCTGAAGGGTTAAAGCTTTTTAAGAGAGCCACCCCAGCTGTCCCCCAATTAAGGGTTAACCGCCTGAGAAGGGGTTAATGTCGCAGACTCCCCACAACCCTTGTTTAATGAAAAGGGTGTGCGAGCCCCAGGTGCCTCTTATGAGGTAGCAGCTGCAGGACAGTGCCTCAAGGGTATGCCTCACTAAACAAGAACGCCAACGAGATCGCTAACATATTGCGCTGATTTGTACATCGCAATGACCGCTAAAGTCGCTAAGGAGATCGCTAACCACTTATGCGTCGTCAATGAGATCGCCCACTGTGGCAGCTACTAGCGACATTAAAACGATCACAAAAACGATCGCATTAGTATGCGTCGTTATCGTGATCGTTAGCGGGAGCGTTCAGTGTGACAGTCCTGCGCTGTGGGGGTGAGGGGGTCAAGCTTCTGCCCTGACAGGTAGAAGCGACTCACCCAGCTGGCCGCGGTGCAGTGTCCTTGTTCCTTTCGGTCGGTCGGGGGGAACGGAGAGTGAGAAGCCCGAGGAGGCCGTCAGTAATGGCAGCCGTGCTAGAGGAGAGAAGCCGGAAGAGAAAAGGCAGGGTAAAGCGCGCGCTCAGAGCGCTTCCTGCCCGCGAAAAACGGGAAAGCGCGAAGCCACGCCCCCCGCCGGTTTCAAAAAAAGCGCGCGACTCACTCCGCTCTCCGCTCCCATGTCCTGCAGGCATCCACCTGCGGACAAAAGTACACAATCACCACACTGAATACATGTAGCAGCGGCTGCCGCAGCAGCCGCTGAAGCACTCAAACACATTAAAATGTTGAGTACTCACCCAGCTGAGCGCCACAAGGACCCCCAGGGATTTGTGGCACTGTGCCCGCAGCTTCCCCCCAGGGCGGGGAACGCAGTGACCCCAGAAGCGCGGTTTGCGTCCCCGCCAGGGAAGCAATCCTCATCCCCCAGGGCCGGCAGGGTTCTGCAGGGACCTCCTTAAAGGGTAATACAGATCCGCCAAGGGAGAGGTGGGGGTCCAGCAGCGCTGAGACCCCTGAGACCTCTAGACCACGGGGGTCCAAGTCTCTGTCCGATTAAAATAAAAAAAATTTCTGAGGAGCTGCTCCAGCAGCGACTATCCTCTGTGACCTCAAATTTTAGACTGGAGAGCTGGAGTAGGAGGAGCCCAAGCTGGAGGGGCTGGTCAACACTCTTTTGTAATCTGAGGTGTTCTATCCTGTGTGGGCTCCGCCTACCCACTGGTAATGAATGTGTCTCCCTTCCTTCCATCTGCTGCTGAAAAAACGGATTTTACTTTCATTGCACAAAAATAGCTTTTGCTGTTAAAAAATTATAGAGCTGCTGTTACTACTCCAGAGATATGGTGTTCCCTTCCCTGTATGTAGTGCGATCCAACCTTCTTGTGGACCATGCACACATGGCTAAAAGTCTTAGTTACTTACCGTTAACGGTATTTTTCTAAGTCCATGACAGCACTACAGAGAGAGGGGATCCGCCCCCTTAGGAACAGGAAACCTACAGATACAAAAGGGCGGCACCTCTCCCACGCCTCAGTTGGATTACAGAGCATAAGAGGACTATCAAGGTTAAATCGTATACAGCAAAACATTTATGCATCACACAGTAACAATAATCAATTGTTTATTACATGTGGACTATATAAGAGGAAGAAGTGCACATAGAACATGGGTGGGAATGTAAGGGTGCTGTCATGGACTTCGAAAAATACCGTTAACGGTAAGTAACTTAGACTTTATTCGAACGTCCATGACAGCACTACAGAGAGAATTACAGAGAGTAATAACCGCTTAGGGAGGGACTACAGCCTGCAGCACCCTTAATCCGAAAGAAAGGTCTGAGGAAGCACCCAAATCTAACCTATAATGAGTGTAAAACGTGTGTGGAGAAGACCACGTAGCTGCCTTACATATCTGGTCAATGGAGACTTCTGCCCTCTCTGCCCATGAAGTCGCCACAGCTCGGGTGGAATGCGCCCTTAGCCTCTCAGGTGCCGGCTTGCCCTTCGAGGTGTATGCCAGAGAAATTGCTTCCCTAATCCATCTGGCCAATGAGCTTTTTGTTATTCTACAGCCTTTGTTAATTCCCTGAAAAGAGACAAACAATGCATTGTCCCTTTTCCAGGGATCAGTGACTGCCAAATATTGCAGGAGACATCTTCTAACATCTAGAGTATGGAGTTTTATCTCTTTTTGATTAGATGGATTAGGGATGAATGAAGGGAGAACAATTCCTGTGTTCTGTGGAAAACGGAAGACACCTTGGGTAGGTATGCCGGATCAGGTCTAAGTATTATTCTGTCATTCAGGACCCGAGTGTAAGGAGACAGTCTGGATAGTGCCTGGATGTCACTTACCCTCCTAGCCGAAGTTAATGCTATCAGGAATGCGGTTTTAAGGGAAAGAATTTTTATTGATGCTGCTGATATAGGTTCAAAAGGGGGCTCTGTTAAAGCCCTGAAGATCTTCATCTGTAGGAAACCCGTCCTTTAGGAACAGGAAACCAACTGATGCGTGGGAGAGGTGCCGCCCTTTTGTATCTGTAGGTTTCCTGTTCCTAAGGGGGCGGATCCCCTCTCTCTGTAGTGCTGTCATGGACGTTCGAATAAAAGACTAGTTTTATATACAGGGAATTAGAGGCCATATATCAGAAATGGAAAGACACAGGAACTAAAGAAAAACTATGCTAGATTCAGAACAATAGCATTTAACCTATGTAAAATCGACATATTCATGGCAAGTGACAGGTCCTCAGTGAGTAGCTAGAGCGGTGGTGAGCGCTGTTAAGGTGTCGTCACTGTTTTAGCGACATCACCGGGACCACAGCAATGACGGGAAGCCAACGTTAGATCCAGAAAGTACATAATGAGTTTGTTATTTTACATACTCTACTCTTTTTCACCACTTAGGATGGGTTCACATTGCGCCAAGGCAGTCCGTTAACGCTGCCATTGAGCCCCATTGTCGGGCGCATCACGACGCGTGCCGTAAAGCAGCATGCGTTCGCGACGTGCCATCATTCAGTGACGGAGCCTCGGACGCAGCCTGCAGCGTCTGGGCTCCGTCACCGCTAGCACAGATGAATCATCTGCTGATTCCTCTGCACTAGCGGGTATAGCATAACGCGATCGCATTATGCTATACCGTTACCAGCCCGTCAACACTATGCGTTGAACCGGCTGGTTTAAAGCAATATAAACCTAGCCTTAACTGAAAATGGACATTCGCTTTAATATAAACACCTGATTTAAAAATTAGACAACTTTGCAATAGCACATTCTTTTTTAATGCAAGGCCATTCAAGACGTACAGTTATCTCATGGAGGCTTAACAAGATAAAACACGGATTTTGGTAAGAACTTACCTGTAAAATCCTTTTCAGCGAAGGAAGGAAGAGAGACACAGTATTCATTACTGATGGTAGGCGGAGCCCCAGATCAGGATGTTACCTCAGATCAAAAGAGTGATGACTGGCTGGCCCCTCCAGCTCGGGCTCCTCCTACTCAGCTCCAGTCGTACCAAAGCTTTTAGGAAAAGAGCCAAGATCACCAGCGGAGCAACATAACCCCTTCTGAAGGAACTTCAGAGAAAAAACACAAGGATACAGGTTATGTATGCAAAGAAAGCCAAAAACCACAGAGTTCCAGGTACTACTCACGGAACCTGACTACTGCGATGAGCTGGCGATGCTGGAACAGAGCCTTAGCGCGCTGACCTCAGCCCAGATAATCGCTATCAGATAAGGGTCGCGCTGCATCTGAAAACATCAACACACTTCTGCCTTGGGAGGGTGCTGTGTCTCTCTTCCTTCCTTCGCTGAAAAGGATTTTACAGGTAAGTTCTTACCAAAATCCGTGTTTCAGCTGCAGATGGAAGGAAGAGAGCCACAGTATTCATTACTGATGGGACGTCCCAAAGCAGTTCAAAAATAAGGGTGGGAAAAACCAACAAAAGGCAGAAACCCAACAACCTTAACAACAAAACGCAACCAGCGCTAAACACAAGTTCATCCAGAACTTCAAACTACAGCTGCCTGCAGGACCCTACGTCCGAGGGCTGCATCAGCGGAAGCACTGACGTCCACTTTATAAAACTTTGTAAACGTGTGGACAGAGCGCCAAGTTGCCGCTCGGCAGAGCTGCACTGCCGAGGCACCTTGATGAAAAGCCCACGATGATCCACAGCTCTCGTAGAATGGGCTCGAATCTTAATCGGGCAAGATTCACCCCGAAGACGGTAAGCTTCCAAAATAGCTGACCGGATCCAACGAGCTATAGAATCCTTGGAAGCTCGTTGACCACGCCGACGACCTGCTGGAACCACAAACAGGGAGTCCGTCTTACGAAAACCTTGAGTAATAGATAGATAAAACTTCAAGGCCCGCACTAAATCCAATGTGTGTAAATCTCGCTCTTTCGCATTCTTCGGATCCGGACAGAGTGAAGGCAACACAATATCCTGGTTAACATGAAATTGTGACACCACTTTAGGCAAAAAATCACCCCGAGTGCGAAGCACTACACGATCCGGAAAAAACTCCAGAAAAGGAGGCGAACAAGAAAGAGCTGCCAACTCAGAAACTCTCCTCAAAGAAGTGACTGCAACAAGGAAAGCCACCTTCCAAGAAAGTAAAGAAAGGCTAGCAGAAACCATAGGCTCAAAAGGTTTATGCTGAAGAGCCTCCAAAACAAGGTTGAGCCGCCAAGGAGACACGGGAGCCTTCCGCGGCGGAAACTTACGAGATATACCTCGGAAAAAGGAGAGCACGTCTCTATTTGAAGCAATGGTTCTCCGGAAAAATAAAGACAGAGCAGAAATCTGACCTTTCAGAGTGCTGACTGCCAAACCCTTGTCTAGCCCATGCTGCAGAAAAGCCAACAGGTTGGGAATGGAAAATTTTCTCGGGTTCCGAGAGGACCCCAAACACCACGAAAAGAAGGTTTCCCAAATTTTGTGGTAAATCCTAGTAGTAGCCGGACATCTCGCAGCACGAAGGGTAGCAATAACCTCGGCTGAGAAACCTCTACGGGTCAAGATTTCGGTCTCAAGAGCCACGCCGTCAAACGCAGGGACATCAAGTCCGGATGACAAACGGGCCCCTGAGTCAACAAGTCCGGTTGAAGAGGGAGTGGAAAAGGAGGTGCCGCCAACAGCGACATTATTGTCGAGAACCACACCCTTCTTGGCCAGTCTGGAGCTATCAAAATAGCTGAAATTCTCTCTAGTCTGATCCGACGCAGTACTAGAGGAAGTAAGGATATCGGCGGGAATACATAGATCAGCTCGAACTGATCCCACTGAGCCACTAGAGCATCCACCGCCACCGCCTTCGGGTCCTTGTACCTGGACATGAATGTCGGTAACTTGGCATTGGACCTGGATGCCATCAAATCCACTTGGGGGGTTCCCCAGCGAGAGCACAGTAGTGCAAAAACTTCCGGGTGAAGGCTCCATTCCCCGGGATCCATCCTTCTGCGACTGAGAAAGTCCGCTGTAATATTCTGAACCCCTGGAATGTGAATCGCCGAAATGGCTGGTACACTGGCCTCTGCCCAAACCAGAATTCGGGACACCTCTACCATGAGTCTGGAACTCCTTGTCCCACCTTGGTGATTGATATACGCGACAGCCGTCGCATTGTCTGTCTGCACTCGGACTGGCAGACCGCTCAAAGGGACCGTCCAATGTTGGAGGCAAAGGAAAATCGCCCTCAATTCCAGGATGTTGATCGGAAGAAAAGACTCTTCCGATGACCATACCCCCTGAATCCAGAGATTGTTCCAAACACCCCCCCAGCCCGTCAGGCTGGCATCGGTGGTTATGACTGACCACTTCGGAGGGAGGAAAGACTTCCCCAGGGAGAATGCCCCTGGACGTAACCACCATTCTAGAGAATCCCGCACCGCGCGAGAAATGGTGACACTGCAATCCAGCGATTGCGACTGGTTCCATCGACTCAAGATGAACCTTTGGAGAGTCCTGGAATGGAACTGGGCAAAAGGAATTGCCTCCATGGACGCCACCATCAGTCCCAGAAGACGCATACACTTCCGTAGGGACATTGCCGTTGAGGATTTCATAATCTGTACATGTCGAAGAAGACATGACTGTTTGTCTGGTGGTAGGGAAACTACTGACCGAAACGTGTCGAGATGCATTCCCAAAAAGAGGATTGTCCTCGATGGTTCCAGGGACGACTTCTCCCAATTGACCAGCCAACCGAAGTCCTTCAGAAACTGAAGAGACAAATCCCGAGCCGTCAACGCCTCCTCCTCCGAGGAAGCCATGATCAAAAGATCGTCCAGATAAGGGAGAATCGTAATCCCCTGCCTTCGAAGGATTGCCATGAGGGGCGCCAGAATTTTTGTAAAGACCCTTGGCGCTGAGGCTAAGCCGAACGGCAGAGCCACGAACTGGTAATGATTCTGACCTATGGCAAATCGAAGAAAGCGCTGATGAGCCTTTCCGATGGGAATATGCAAATAGGCGTCGCGAATGTCGATTGACACCAGAAAATCGTTCTGTGACAGAGCTGCCACAACGGAACGAAGCGACTCCATGCGAAATTTCCGGGCATGGACATGCCGGTTTAATCGCTTGAGATCCAGAATCGGGCGAAATTTGTTCTCCTTTTTGGGAACTATAAAAAGGTTGGAATAAAAACCTTTCCCTCGGTCCTCTGACGGAACCGGTATCACTACACCCTTTTGTAGTAGAGATTCGACCTCTCGCTGTAGAGCGACAACAAGCTCGGGTTCCGACGGAACGTGAGATTGACAAAAAACATTTGGGGGTCGAGAAGCAAACTCTATGAAATAGCCTGCCGACACTATACGCGTTACCCAGGAATCTGGAACGCGAGCCATCCAAGTCTCCTTGAAAAGAAGCAGGCGACCCCCCACTCGAGAATCCTCGAGTGGACCCCTGGCGTCAATCCGACTTTGCGGGTTTCTTGTCAAGTTCCCGCTTGTCCTGGCGGAAACTCTGCTTCCAGGGAGTACGAGTTTTCTGAGAGGATTTCTTTCCTGAGAAGGAAGGACGACCCGATCCCCACGAGGAGTGACTAGATCGTCCTCGGCCCCGAAAGGACCGCCGACCACTATAGACACCAGGCTTACTGGACACCGCGGCCATGGCCCTACGCTGTGGTAATGCTGATTCCTTCGCCTTAGCCTTGGAAATCAGCTCTGTGAGGTCAGATCCAAAAAGATGGCCACCCTTGTAAGGTAAGGCCAACAACCCTTGTTTGGAAACTGCGTCCCCGGCCCACTGTCTGAGCCATAAAGCTCTTCTGACTGTGACCGCTGAAGCTTGCGCTTTGGCCAGCAGAGATGCCGTATCCAGACCGGCATCAAAGATATAACAGGCTGCCGTTTCTAACCTATTCACAAGTTTCCCGTATCTCAGATAACGGAGATTCATTTTGCAACTCCGTCTTCAGACGTGCCAACCAGCTTAGAGAAGCTCTAGCAGCACACATGGATCCTAGCACTGCTCGAAATCCATGACCCGCAGCCTCATAGCTTGCTTTTGCCGCCAATTCTGCCTTTCTATCCAAAGGCTCCTGTAAGCTCGCTTTTCCCTTAATAGGGAGTAGTGAGGATTTACTAAGCTGAGACAAAGACACATCCACTTCAGGAGCAGAAGTCCAATTAGCCTTTAACTCCGCAGAGCAAGGATAAAGTGTATCAAAGAAATGCGTTCCATGAAAACGCTTATCTGGACATAGACGTTCCTCCTCTATTACACCATTAAGCTCATCCAGAGCTGGCAATGTTGTGCGCGAAGCACGGGACTCCTGGAACATGCGTGCTGATTTACCAGGACGACTAGTTACCTCCTCCGGTAACTGTAATATATCTCTCATGGCTTCAATTAATGCCTCCGTACGCTTCGCCATAGAGGAACGCCCCTGCGGCTCGTCCGCATCTGAATCGGATATTTCTCCATCCGAATTTAAAGGGGAACTCTGCCCAATATCAGATACGTCTGACTCGCTCCGTGTAGAGGCCGGTAACGGCCTGCGTCGCTTCCTCTGAGAGGAATTAGCAGACACATATTGACCTAAAAGGTCAGACAAGTTGTTAATCGATCGAGCGATATCATCCAATTTTCCACCGCTGTCGACCGCAGCGCTAGACGCTGTGGAGGTCTGCGTATCTGATTGCCGCAATGGCACTGGGACGTGATCCGCGGCATCTGAACTCTGTTCAGACATGTCTCACCTGTATGAGCAGGTCAAAGCGGTAATACCAGCAAAAACTATGCGGTTTTTTTTTTTTTTTTTTTTTTTTTAAACGCTGAAGGGTTAACGCTCCACCAAGCAGGGTTACCCCAGCGGTATTCAGTCAGCAAATTTAGCTGGTAGAAATAACCCTCAGAGGGTTAATATTGCAAACTCACCACAATATATATATTTGTGAGCCCCAGCCAATTTTTATGTCTCTGATGAGACTGCAGCTGCAGGATAGCGATCGCTGCGCTGCGGGGTGAGGAATCAGCACTCACCCAGCTGGCCGTGGTGTCTTATGAGGAGAGGAGCGGTCTGAGGAGCCCAGGAGCCTGTGTAATGGCCGCCATAGTGAGGGGGTCGCAGGAGAAACGCCAGAGCGCGCGTCTTCCTGCTCAGAAGACCGGGAATATTTAGGCCACGCCCCCCGCCAGCTCGAATAATGAGCGCGAACTCCCCCGCTCCTGCTCCCTCTCTGTCCTGCAGGTATCTGCCTGCGGACAAAAAATCACCACATCTACTTGTAACAGCGCTGTCACAGCAGGCAGCTGATAATGATACTCAGACCTAACATGATAGTATAGCGCTGCTCATTCAGGCGCTAAAGCACTCACACATAATTATATCAAAAATTTGTGTGGAGTACTCACCAGCCAAGGCGCCACAGGGACCCTCAGGGGTTTCTGGCGCTGTGCCCATGCTTCCCCCCAGGGCGAAGAACGCAGTGACCGCACGTGTGGTTTGCGTCCCGCCAGGGAAGCTCTCCTCATCCCCCAGGGCCGGCAAGGATTCTGCAGGGACTTTGAGTAAATACAGATCCGCCAAGGGAGAGGTTGGGGTACAGCAGCGCTGGTACCCCTGAGACCTCTAGACCAACTAGTGATCCAAGTCTCCTGTCCGAATATAAAATAATAAATTCTTCTGAGGAGCTGCATTAGCAGCGACCATCCTCTGGACCTCAAATCTTAGACTGGAGCTGAGTAGGAGGAGCCCGAGCTGGAGGGGCCAGCCAGTCATCACTCTTTTGATCTGAGGTAACATCCTGATCTGGGGCTCCGCCTACCCATCAGTAATGAATACTGTGGCTCTCTTCCTTCCATCTGCAGCTGAAACAAAATTCACTAACGAGGTATGTAAAAAGGAGTCTTCTAAGCTGGAAAACCACTTTCAAGGCAAAAATACATGTATCTTTTAAACCATAATAGCCTAAAGTTTGACTCACAAAAAAAGACTTGTTTCAGCACCCTTGAAATTATACACATACTCATACGGTTACAACAAAATAAAATCTATTATAAATCTTGGTACAATACCTTTTCCTTTCCATTTTACTTTAGCAACAGACTGACTGAAATCTACATGAATGCGCCTGTCATCAATTAGTACATTATCCATTTTGAAATAGGCCTTCTCACAGTCTTCTTCCTGAGAATGAATAAGATGTTTTTTCTTTATATATCCACATTATCATTACTCTATAACGTGCAATATAAAAAGTATACCTTTTCAAACTCAATAAACGCGTAACATAGCGATTCCCCAGTCTTCCAGTCTCGTATTATTTCACAGCTAATGTGGGAAACAAAAGCCATATATCAGCTAGTTTTCCATTTATATTGCTAATTCCTCTTTTTTCTCCATTACAGTACTGGTCAGAAGTTTAGACACATCTGTTCATGCAATGACTTTCCTTGTTCATATTGGAATGTGCACATTGTAGATTCAGATCGAATACAACGAAATCAAAACGGGACACATACTGAAACAAGGAGTAAAGAAACACCTATGAAACAAACCAGAATTTGCATTAAACCTCAGATTATGCAAATGCCATTCCACCAAATCCCCTTTTATTGCAATGACTGCTTTACAACCCCATGGCATTCTCCACGTAGCTTCATCAGGTAGACACCTGGAATGGCTTTCTAAGTATCTTGAAGGAGATCCAGGAGGTGATGAGCACTTGTTGGCTGCTTTGACTACTCTGCAGTTCAACTGATCCCAAAATATCTCAATTGGAATGTAGTTGGTTGATTGTGGAGGTCATGACACACAATCCATTTCTTACACAGCCTAGAAGTTTGTTTTTGTCATGGCCCTACTCAACACAAATGATGGTCTCACCAAGCGCAAACCAGAAGGGATGAATATATGTGCAGAATGCTGTGTTAGCCATCCTGGGTAAATGTGCCTTTAATTTAGAATTAACTACTCACAGTGTCACCAGCAAAGCACACCAACACCATCACACCTCCTTCTCCATGCTTCATGGTGGCCATTACACATGAAGAAACCAACCATTTACCTTTTCTGTTTCTCGCAAAAACATGTCAGCTGGTACCAAAATCTCAACCTTTTAAATCATCAGACCACAGTAGAGATTTCTACTGATCTAATGTGCAGTCTTTGTGTTGCTTAGTCCAAGTCTAAACAAGTCTCTTTTTCTTGCTTGCGGTTCTTAGTTGCAATAAGACCATAAACGACAGCTGATGTTGAGCTGTGTCTGCTATTTGATGCTTATGAATCATTTAGAAGGGTTGTTATTTGAGGTACTTTTCATTTGTTTCTCAGGCTTGTTACTTTTATGAACTTATCCTCCGCAGCAAAGGTAATTCTTGGTCTCCGTTTCCTAGCATGGTCCTCGTGTCAGTTTCATCATGGCAATTGATGGTTTTCACGACTAACATCTCAGTCAAGGGAAAAAAACAAACAAAATGGATCTCATAAAATGGTGACACAAACCAATTTTTTTTTTAAATTTTAAAAACACAATACATGTTTGGTATCACTGTACTGACCTGGAAAATCATGAACACAAGTCATTTTATCATACAATGAAAGCAGTTATCAAAACTGGCGTTTAGTCATTGCAGGTTTATACTGAACTGTAGGGAAGGGGCGCCATTTCAATGGTAGCTTCAGTTAGCAAGAAAGTCAGAACTGTCCCTGCTAGCAATCTTTCATGACACTCTACATCTCAGTATCACACTGCAGTCACCAACAAAATGACTCTGCAAAGTGATCCTAAACTATAGCCTCCCTCATCCTTTTTGCAAACACCCAGAAGGGGAGGAGAGGAGTGACATCAGACACATGTAAGCAGATCCTGTCCACATTTACCCCATTCATAAATGTGGGCTAGCATTATAGTTGGGTTTTTATGACAAATAACAGTTGCTCTCTCTAGTGTTTAAAAGTTGAAAATATAAATATTTTTAAAATATTTTCCATATTTTATACCATTAAAAAAATATTTTAAAAAATTCAAACATTAATATTTTACTGTTTTTTTTAACATATTTTTCAAGACACATTCCCTTTAAATGTAACGATGGACTGTAATTTCTCTTCATTTGAGTGCTTCTTGCTATATCCTGGCTTAGAACAGTTGTGGAATAGGGCTCAGCCCTGTATGGAACTGTGTACCAACTTGTTCTCTGCAAAACACACCTGATGTTGGCAAACACATTCTGAAGTGTGGCGATTCCACAAATGAACCCTTGATGATGCATACATGTTCATTAGAAGCCATTTAGTGTGATGTCCTGATGAAGCTGCGTGAGAATGCCGAAGCTGTCATAGTAAAACTGGTATTACACTTACCGGTAATTATATTTCCAGGAGTCCATCCTGACAGCATTATGGAGGACGCCCTCCTCCTCCTTGCAGGGACAGGAAAAAACACACAAGAGGTTAAAAGGCCCGCTCCTCCCCCTCTACCTCAGTGATTAACAAGTACCACACATGGCTCATGAAATAACACTTTAATGATATCATCATATTACATCATATGAAAACATCAAACAAGGGGGGAAATACCCATGCTGTCAGGATGGACTCCTGGAAATATAATTACCGGTAAGTGTAATACCAGTTTCCCAGGACGTCATCCTGACAGCATTATGGAGAGTACCAAAGAACCTCCTCAGGGTGGGATAACTGCCTGTAGAACCTTCCTTCCAAAGGCAGTATGTTGACCTGACATTACATCTAATCTGTAGTGTCTACAAAATGTATTAAATCTAGCCCAAGTTGCGGCCCTGCAAATTTGGTCTACCGAGGCACCTGCTCTCTCGGCCCAAGACGCTGAAATTGCTCTAGTAGAGTGTGCTCTCAGACCTTCCGGGGGACTAGAACCGTTTGCCTGATAGGCGTCTGAGATGACCTTAATTATCCATTTGGCTATCGAAGCCTTAGAGGCTTTTTTACCTTTGTTTTTACCTCCAAACAAAATAAAGAGGTTGGAGTCTAATCTCCAATTTTTGGTGGCTTCCAAATAGTCCAAAACTGCCTGTCTAACATCAAGTGAATGAAGAATTTGCTCCTTCTCATTAGAAGGTTTGTCACAGAAAGACGGTAAAATAATTTCCTGATTAATATTATCTTTGGACACCACCTTCGGTAAGAAGGCTGGGTCTAATTTTAAGATTATACAATCATCTCTGATCTGCAGATATGGGTAATTTATTGATAGGGCCTGAATTTCCCCTATCCTTTTGGCCGTAGTAATGGCTACCAAAAAGGCCGCTCGCCAAGTACAAAATGAAATAGGCATATCTTGGTTAGGAGCATAAGATCCCTTACATAATGCTCTAAGCACTAAATTTAAATCCCAGAGGGGAGTTAACTGTCTGATTGTGGGGCGTAACCTCTGAGTAGCTTTTACAAATCTTACAATCCAAGGGTGAGATGCCAAAGGAAAGTCAAGAAAAGAACTAAGTGCCGCAATCTGCACCTTAAGCGTACTTGGTTTTAGCCCTTTGTTAAAACCCGCCTGTAAGAAATCTAGGATCTTTGGTATGTTAGGGGAACCCTCCAAAATACTAGATCTGCCGCCCTCCAGACAGAACCTCTTCCAGATCTTTAGGTAGATGGCCGAAGTAACTGGCTTTCTACTGGCCTGAATAGTGGATATAACCTGATCTGAGAGGCCTTTTGCTTTTAAGATGTCCCTTTCAGGATCCACGCCGAGAGGTGTAGAGATTCTGGGTTCGGATGGTATACTGGGCCCTGGTGAATCACATTTCTTCTCAGTGGTAGCTCGATCGGGTTTCCCTCCATCATCCTCCCTAGGAGGGGAAACCAGCTTCTCTTTGGCCAAAACGGAACTACCAGGATTACTCTTGCCCGGTCTTCTCTGATTTTCCTGAGGACTGCCGGAATGAGTGCTAGTGGTGGAAAGGCATATGAGAGAGGTTCTTTCCAAACTTGGCTGAACGCATCTATCCCTTCCGGGAAATCTAGCGGGTCTAGAGAATAGAATCTGGGAACCTTCGAATTTTTTCTTCTTGCGAAAAGGTCTATATTTGGAGTCCCCCAACAGTGACATAGTTCCTGAAAAATGTCTTCGTTGAGCTCCCACTCTGTTGGACAAACTTCCTGCCGGCTTAAATAATCTGCCAGATTGTTGTGGGCTCCTTCTAGATGTACCGCTGATACTGAAAGAATTGTATTTTCTGCCCAGGAAAATATCTTGTTCGCCAGATTTTGAAGTTGAAGGTGTCTGGGACCTCCCTGATGCTTTAAGAATGAAACCGTTGTGACATTGTCGGACAAGATTCTGACATGTCTTCCGGCCAATACCTTCTCGTTTCGTCTTAGAGTCTCCCAAACTGCCAGTAGTTCTCGGAAATTGGAAGATCTTCTTCTGACATAATCGGGCCACTTGCCCTGAAAAAAATTTTCTTCTAAGTGGCCACCCCAACCCCACTCGCTGGCGTCTGTGGTAACCACTACGCAGGGAGAGGTGGTCCATAAACAACCTATTTGGAGGTTTGCAGGCTGCATCCACCATAGTAACGATTTCTTCACTGATACTGAGATTGGCATTTTCTTGTCTAGAGACATATGATTTCGGTCCCATGTTGAAAGAATTTGTCTCTGCAGAGGTCTGGAATGGAATTGCGCCATCTGACACACTGGATACAGGCTGTCATCAAGCCGAGAACCTTCATAGCATCTCTTATGGAGGTTCGCCGCTTCCAAAGTCCTTTGACCTTGGATATTACTTCTCCTTGTTTTCCTTTGGGTAATACAGATATTCTTCTTTTGGAGTCCAATAGAACTCCCAAAAAAATCTTCCTGTATTCTGGAATCAGGTCCGACTTCTCCCAATTGATTACCCATCCTAGAGATTCTAGGACTGCAATAGTTCTGTTTCTCTGGGTTTTTAAAACTTCTTTTGAATCTGCAATCAAAAGGAAGTCGTCTAGATATGGGATAATTATTATCCCCTGACTTCTCAGATAGGCCACTACCTCTGCTACCAGCTTTGTAAAAATACGGGGGGCTGAAGCTAGCCCAAAAGGAAGGCCTCTGAACTGGAAGTGTTCGGTCTGGGACGGCAGTTTCACTGCAAATCTTAGAACCTTCTGAGAAGAAGGGTGAATGGGAATCTGAAAATAGGCGTTTTTTAAATCGAGTGTACACATGACTGCCCCTTTGTCTATTAGCTGGGTTGCTGAGCGAATGGATTCCATTCGAAATCTTTTGTATTTGACAGATGAGTTTAGGGGTTTTAGATTTATAATGGTCCGGGTTCCCCCTGACGGCTTTGGGATAGAAAATAGGGAAGAGTAGTGGCCCCTTCCTATTTCTTCTAGAGGGACCGGAACTATGACTTTTGAGCGTAACTATATCCTGGATGTCCACCCACATGGGAGAGTCCAGCTGCACTACTGTTGGAGAAATATATCTTTCGGGGGTGGAAATAAATGCTCTATTTTGTACCCTTCTGATATGGTTCTGAGAACCCACTGGTTTACAGTAACCTGTGCCCAGGCTTCTGAAAAATATCTGAGCCTTCCCCCGATAACCCTGGCGTCATTGTCTTTTGGACCTAGAGGATGAAGCGAAGGACGTTTTCCCTGAGTTCTGACTATAGGGAGCCTTATACGTTCTTCTATAGGACCTGTTCTGACTCCTGAAGTCAGGTTGACGTCTAGGGGGAAAACCTCTATGAAAGGGCTGAGGCTGTTTTGGTTTCTCTTCAGGAAACCTATTCTTTTTGTCGGAGGCGGATTCTAGGAACTCGACTAACGCCGGACCAAAAACCTTTGAGCCTGAAAAAGGAATAGAACATAATCTAGTTTTAGATGCATTATCCCCCGACCAAGATCGTAGCCAAATAGCTCTTCTAGCCACATTAGATAGAGAACTATTTCTTGCAGCAAATCTTACAGATTCCGCAGAAGAATCTGCAAGATAAGCCGTAGCAGATTTTATCAAAGGTAAAGAGGCTAGAATATCTGCTCTAGGCGTCTTATTGGAAAGATGATCTTCCAATTGATCTATCCAGAGGGCCATAGATCTAGCTACCGACGTAGCTGCTATATTGGTTTTAATAAGGGCTGATGAGGATTCCCATGCCCTCTTTAACATAATGTCCGCTCTTCTATCCATAGGGTCCCGAAGGCTAGAAGAGTCTTCAAAAGGAATGGATGTCTTTTTGGCTACTCTCGCCACTGGGACATCAATCTTAGGAGTATCCTCCCATAAACTTATATCCTCTGGATCAAAAGGTAGACGTCCTTTGAAGTCCTTGTTCAGAACAAGTCTCCGTTCCGCATCCTTCCATTCATCTAAAATCATAGTGCGGATGTGATCGCTAACCGGAAACACTCTTTTCCTCTGAAAAGTGAGACCTCCAAACATTAAGTCCTGTCTGGACTGCGGTTTCGGAGTTTCTTCAATCTGCATGGTATCTCTCACAGCTTTCACAAGGTCATCCGTGTCCTCAAGCTGAAATAAATATTTCCTATTTTGATCCTGAAAATCCTGAAGAAGTTCACCCTCTTCACCGGGATCCTCTGCCATCTGCACAGGTTGATCCATAGAACTCCCATCAGATTCCTCTAGATCCGTCTCCCATCTTACTCGCTTTCTTGGACTAGACTGACGTTGTTTGGACATATCAGCTATAGAGGCCTGCACCTCTTCACGAATTAATGCTCTCATTTCATCCCGAAGCGACGTTTGTTCACTTTCCAAGATCTTGGAAGTACATGGCTTGCAGAGAGCTTTCTTATAAGAACTTGCTAATTTCACATGACATACTGGGCATCTATTAGACTTTGAAACAGATTTGCCCGACTTTTCCACAGTAGATTGGGGAGTTGCTGATCCCTTCTCCTAAAATTTAAGATTAGGGATAATCAGTGCTTAAGTTTCCCAGACCTCATCAGATAACAAGTCTGGGTAACCACAGGGATTGTAGCGCCACCGCGCTCTTACCCCTCCTTCGACTGCTCCTTCCTCCATAGTTGCACAGCAGGATAGACTTCACCCCTCAAGAGAAGGATACCGCTTGTCTGGTGGCAATAGACTGTCTCAGCTGCTTTCAAAAACCCGCCCGGACAAATGACCCGGAAGTAGATTTTAATACCTTTGCGTTCCACGTGGAACGCACCTCTGCTCAGCCCCAGCTTCCTGCTCATCTCCCGCCCGGAAGTGCCTTACCTCCTGCGAGAGAGCGCGTACCAGCGCGCTTGTCCATTCCAGGAGTCGAGAGCCCCCCACCGGGAGGAACGACTCTAACCCAGGCGCCGTCCGCTGCCTGGTCTCTACGGCTGAGGGACTCCCCACTAGGAAGTTTCGAGCCCGGGCTGCTCCCCAAGGATCGGGTGCCGACCTCGTCGTCCCATCTCCCAGCCCTCCGTAAGTAGCGCCGACGCGCTCTGCCTCCTGTGTGTCCCTCCGTGCAGGGACAGGAAAACACTGAGGTAGAGGGGGAGGAGCGGGCCTTTTAACCTCTTGTGTGTTTTTTCCTGTCCCTGCAAGGAGGAGGAGGGCGTCCTCCATAATGCTGTCAGGATGACGTCCTGGGAAATGGGGGTACCTTGAGGAATCTAAGGTTTGAAACATTCTGGTTTGTTGCACGTTTCTTTACTTCTTTTCCCATAAGTGTTCTTTCATGCTATTGCTGCCTACAGTCAAAATCTACAAGTGCCGGCAAAAAAAACTTTACAAGTTCAATGAAACCACAAAGTCTTAACATTCAAGTTTTTTATTGTGGATATTTAGTTACAATTAATATTTTGTCATATCACCCTTACATTTTATCACTATCTGCAGTTGTTTAGGCACGGATTCAGCAGGGCAGTTTTTGATTATCTCCTCCATTGTGTACACTTATAAGAAGTGAAACCATGATGTGGACTTTATATGTAAAAGGTTTTTTTTTGCTGCACAAGTGTAAAGATTTTTTTTTGCAGGCACTATACGATGAGCACATTCCATATATTTGCCTTACAAGCCTCACTTGTTTCTTCTCGGTGGTCCAAAACACCAAACGTGATAAAATCAGTAAATTGTTGTCATTTACCCTGTATTATAGGTAGTATAGGCATTGTGGCTGGTAATATAGAAACCATTATACAGTTATATATGCATTTGTAACAACTGCCTTACATACTACCATAACATTATTACAGGAATCACAATTACCAATTTGTAAAAAGGGAACACTGGTACATGGAAAACAAATTCTCCCCCTTCCTTTAGAACTATTCTGCCTACCAGTGAGAATAAATCACAATTATGAATTTATTTCCCCATCATAAAAACATACGGTACTTTTAATAGTAATATCAAATACATATATTCTCTCTGCACCCATGAAGTTAACCTATTATTTTAGATGAGATGTTTAGGAGTATACCTCTTAATAGTACCAAATCTTGAAAAGATGATCTCCAAATCTTCATCCGTTGTAACAGGGTTCAATTTACATACAAACAGAACATTCTCAGGAGGCTTTATATCTGCATCTGGTATATCACCGACCTTGAAGAAAAAAAAAAAGGTATTCTCTAACTAATGAAAGGTTTATAGTCATATCCTGACAGTATGAAAGTGTAAATATCCTATCTGACATGATCAACCTGGCTGGTTCCATAAAAAGCCACAGGATATAAAAAATAAAACCACAAGAATGGCTGAAGTGGGCTTAAGGGGAGCAAAACAAAAACTAAAATCCAAAGGTTAAGGGGGTATATGGACTCTGGGACTTTTTTTTATGTGCCCAGAAAAACCCTTTAACTACGATTGCTGTTACAGAGAGATCCCGGCTCTATAAAAAGCCCACTCCACACACCTACATCCAACAGGCGCCATGCAAAACTGTTTATAGAGGCAAAAAAAAAAAAAAAGACATTTTGAAAGCTAATGATAGGTGAAAAGACTCCCAGTATGATCATGCGCCCTTGATTTCAATAGTAGAAATAAAGGACATTCATGCAAACATTTTAAGTGCTAGAGTAACAAAGCAGGTCAACACTGCCAAAAGAAATGTAAATCTGATGGCGTGCAAGCTAATTGTTAAAGAAAGAATGTTTTTAAATTCGCACAGAAAGTGTAAAAAAAAAAAAAAATCAAAAAACTAGATTTCAGTCTTTCCAATAAAAAGTGGTTTTATAAAAATACAAATCATAAAAGAAAACCAGATTTTTCACTGCTCTAATGATCCACATTATAAATCTATACAACCAATATTGTAAAACTATCTAAAATAAAAATGCCAGAAATGACATTGCCCCTAACAAAAGATTAAAGAAAATGTGATCAAAAAGTCATATTTACGGTACCAATAAAAACTGCAGGATGAAATGCCAAAACCAAGCCTGAAAAAACCTCTCTAAACTTAAAGAAATAAATAACCGTATATCCACTACTAAACCCAATGATAGTGTTCTGGTGAAATGGAGCCATCACAGTTGTGATTACCCCATTATACTGAGACTCGCTATTCTTCTCAGTGATTTATTGCTTTGTCTGTTCTCATTTAAGCATGACTATAAAAATGACAAACGCTTTAATTGTATCAAGCGTTTTAACGCTATGAAATATAGCAAAATTAAAACTCAGAATATAAAATGTTATCACTCTTTATCCTATATGGTGAATGCTTGAAAAAAAATATCAAGAATAACCCACCAGATTTGCTATTTTTTGTTCATCATAGTAGTATCAAAGTGGTATGTGCAGCAAAAACCTACCAGTAACAAAGCTTTGTATGCAGAAAAATATATGTTTTATCATAGTATATATGCAAAGAATTAAGTTGACATTTCAATTATATTGAAAGATGTACAGTGTTCATATTTATATAAATTGTTTTGTTCAGTACACCTCTCAAAAAACATTAATGAGTAATAAAAAGTTACAAGTATAGCAAAATGGCACTGATGAAAACTACATCTTGTTGTGCTAAACAATAATTGCTTACATAGCTCCAGTGTCAGAAATAGGTAAAAAACACATGGCTGTAAGAATATGGCAACACAAAAAAAATTTGCACCATATTTATTATGCATTATTTTAGACACTTTACGCCCCTTGTCTTTGCTGTGAATTGGCAAAAAAGTCTAACATGCTCCATATTTATGAACAGCATCAACCACTATGGTAGAGAAAGAAACCCTGACTCCAGTTAACAGATTTATCAAGAGATTATGCTTCCTTCTCCACATATGAATCACTTCTTCCCCTTTTCCTCAAACTCACCGTCCACTCTGAAAAACAGCTCAAATCTGCCTTGCTCAAAGCAAGAAGGACGACAAACAGTGAGGTAATAGGTTACACCTCCTGTTATACTCTAACGAGAAGGGAAGGGGAGGAAGGAGCACTCAGCATAGAGAAATGCAATAGAAGAGTTGCCTGAAGCTCCAGCACAAGTCGATCTCAATACTGTGCTGGATTCACAGCCACACAGCTCAGTACTGCGGTATAATCTCCTCCATACTGTTGCTGGTTCAAAAAAATATGCTACACAGAAAAAGAGGAGGAATCCCACTGCTTCTGTGTACTGGAGAAATCGTATCAGTTAGTGTCCACTCATTAATGCAGAGAGAACTGAAAATTAGGAAGAGAATATGCAGAGGAAAACTAGAAAAAAAGTTACTAACTCATAATTGCAAGAAAGTGTATCACTCCTCTTGTAGACAAATAGGACAGCTTATATTGAAACTTTACCTGAAATGACAGGTATGCTATAAGACTGCCTAGTCAAAATTGGCACTGTCTAAAAATTAGACAGTATTGATAAATATGCCTCAGTGTAATCATACAGACTCACAAAATAAACTGAAGGCACTGAATGGGAAATTTCCCAATAATATACTCATACCATTTCTAACAGCACAGCTCTGGTCTTAGCTTCTTTATCAGCCAGTTGTTCTTCAATCTCCTCATTTGACTTTCCCTTATTATCGTCAATTTCTTCATCAGCACCTATACGTCCACTCTGGGATTATTATAAAGTGATGATTATTAGAACATTATCATAAAGGAGACAAATAAGATATAAAAGGATGACGTTCCCCCTGCAATACTCACATCTAACTGCTCTTTAGTAGGTTCTGGGGAACGATCAGGAATGGGGAGGTCTGGCGGGTCATCAAATGGGTCATCCAGAATCACAGTATGGTTTATTCTATCAATACATATAATCGCAACTGAATGGCTCCCAACATCAAAAACAAAAAGGTGAACATTGCCTAATAGTCAGGCTGAAATAATCTGCACCTTGTATAATTGTATTTGTGTATCTCATATGCAGCCAAGATCGATTTTTACCCTCTCGCAATGAAGGTTCCCCAGATGTATGAATTTTTTTTTAATTCAACCAAAAAGGGTTATTTGATGAAAATATGCTTCCCTTTAAACGGATTTTACAATCTCTTGATTTAATCTGCGTACTCGCCTTATTGATTCCTGCCTTTCCTCTCGTATTGCTGGCCAAGATCCTATTGTGACTGCTGTGGTCAGTGATTGGTGCATGAGAAATGTGTCCTTCCCAGACAGAAAAATAACCACATACACCAGACCTGGGCAGCAGCAAAGATCAGTATGGCAAGTATGATTTTTATTTTTTATACATACATTATATTATCTTTAACCTGCACTCAACATGGCTATATCCAATTATTGCATTTTTTGCTCGCCTTCTTCCAAGATCCATAACTTTTTAATTTGCCATCAGCATAGCCATAGAATGCTTTTTTTTTGGCGAAAAACAGTTGTACTTTTGAATGAAACCATCATTTTATCATGGTGTATAGGAAAGACTAAATAAATTCCAATTGTGATAAACTGCAAAGAAGTGAAATTACCCAGAAATATGATTCTCCAGGTCAGTGCAATCATAGACCATGCATAGATTTGTTTTGCTTTTCCAGTGGTGGAAAAAAAAAAAATCAGAAATTTGTTAAAATGAAAAACAGAATTTCTGAAGTTTAGATTTTTATTTGCTCATTATGCCGTTCATTAATTTTACATCTTGATAGATCGGACTTTTACGGACGAACTGATTGCACATGTGTATATTTTTATTTATTTTTAATGGGGGGGTGATTTTAACTTTTTTTTTTATATTATTTCTTTTTCTGTTTTCACTTTATTAGTCCCCTTAGGGGACATGAACGTGCAACCATCTGATCGCTTGTACATTATACAGGAAAACTGTAGTTTTGCTGTATATAGAACATATCACCGTCTCCTACAAACACCAGCCAGAAGGTTTATGCGTGGCTGTTAGAGGCAAATAATGGCTGAATGTCACAGCCATCATCTGCCGGGAAAGATGCCGGCTCAGGAACTGAGAGAGTTCAGAGAGCCGGTATATAACAACTGTACATCATATGTCGGTGAGGCGTTCAAATTCAAAGTAATACAATATTTTACTTTTTCATTTTATTGACTATATGGAAACTGTATTTGTTCAAAATACCGGATGTCTTGAAAAGGAACAAAGTCTTTATCCACAAAGGTCTCATTGATCTTCTTTAGCACATCCATTCCTTCTGTTACTTCCCCAAACACTGTATGTACCCCATCTAGATAGTCCAAATTTTCTCCTGTAGTAATAAGGAACTGTAAAGAAAAACAGTAATGCTGGTTTATTATTCGTTATAATTTTACACAATGATAAACGATCCCAATGGAACTTAGACGACCAACTCACTGTATCAGGGGTACGCATGTACACAAGGGCATATTTCAAAGCAAACCTTTAAATATGAAGCATGTTTAAAAATATGGCAGTACAGAGCAATAGATGTGCTTGCACGGGTGCACAACCAGGGGGCAGTAGCCAAATCAGCCTATCGTGCCATTCTGTGTGTCCCCCAATCTTCTGTATACATCAGTTTCCATGTCAGAGGGAAGAAGAGTATCACACTGCTAAGTATAAATTAGTAGAGCACTGTGTACCCCTGTGTGGGTCTCTCATATCAAGAGACTAGAAACTCTGACCCCCATTTAGCACTCCCGAAAGGCATATTCCAGTTAGAGAGATGGCTGCCTTTGTGCACTGCTCTCACTATTGGATTTTAAGAGAACACCTACTACGACACCCGTGCCCCGATTCCGCAAAATGTTTTTTGCCAGATTTCTGGTGTAAAATACTTGGAAAAGTCACAAAACGTTTGCACAACTCGAAGTTGAACAAAAATTTTGCGACTTTTGATGTTTTTACAGCCAGATGTGTAGAGAAATTAGCGAAGCATAGGCAGGACAGGTCATGTCAAAGCTTTCCCCACAAAGTCTTCCATTTTAGTGGTGTTAACTTACGACAAAATTGTACTCTAGTCTCTAACTGGAGTTAACATTTCTTGCGAGGCTCACACCAGTGATCAGATGCATCTAAATCATTAAGTCACGTGCGCCTCTTAATGAACTAAGCACATCTTACTCCTGCATGTCCATCATTAAGACTGGTGTATACAATGCCAGTCTTTACTAATCAGACCCATAGTCTTCACTGAAGACAGTTCTATGTGTGCAGGGTCTCCTCAGCTATAGAGTATTAAGGTAATTAGGGAAGAAGACCACCTCCATTCTCCAGACATGTAGGAGTCCTGGAAGTGAGTCAGCATCTCCTAAACAATTGCAGTGAAATTATCTAACTCTCTGCCACATGATGGGACGTTGATCCGTGGAACTAGTCTGATTGACGTATGTGAAGTCGGGAAGGAATTTTTCCCCTAATATGGGATAATTAACATCTGCCTCATGGGGTTTATGGCTTCCTCTGGTGCAACATGTTAGGTTATAGGTTGAACACAATGGACCTGTGACTTCTTTCAACTTTAAAACAACTAAACTATTTATGGAATATGCTTTTAACATTCTATAAACCTCTCAAAAAGTATAACCCTTTAAAGCAGCGGTTCTCAACCTGTGGGTCACGACCCCGGCGGGGGTCGCTTAAAGCCATCGGAAAATACATATTTCCGATGGCTTTAGCCCAGTGGCGAGGCGTGGCGTAGCATGGGCGGGCGGGCGTGCGAGCGTCGGTCCGCCCCAGGCTGCACGTGTGTGGGGGTGGCGTGGCATCAGCAATTCCTCATCGCGCGGAGGCACAGTGCAGCGGCTTGGGACCCTCTGGAGCTGAGCGGCGGGTCGGTGAGTCCAGGGCCGGCGTCAGCACCCGGCACACCCGGGCAAGTGCCGGGGCCCTGAGCAGGCGGGGGGGCCCACTCGCCGTCGGGCACTCCGGCGCCTGTTAGCGGAGGAGAGCGGTGTCAGCGCCGCCACTGGGCTCCCCCCGCTTGCTCAGGGCCCCGGCAGCAGCTGGCACAATACTTACCTCTCCCGTGCCTCCGCTGCCGCAGCTCCGGGCTCCAGGGGGCGCCGGCGCTTCCTCTCACAGCAGCGCCGCTGAATGACGTCATCATTCAGCGGCCGGCTGTGGCAGAGAGCGCCGGACAGGTGAGGCGTGTGTGTATGTGTCTGTGTGTATGTAGTGCGGTGCTTTGTGGTGTGTGTGTGTGTGTATGTACGTATGTGAGAGAGTGCTTGTGTCTGTGGTGCTGTCTGTGTGTGATGATGGGCAGGCATTGATGATAATGGGCAGGCATTGATGATGATGGGAGTAGATGATGATGATGGGCAGGCACTGATGATGATGGGGAGGAGATGATGATGATGGGCAGGCATTGATGATGATGGGGAGGAGATGATTATGATGGGCAGGCATTGATGATGATGGGGAGGCGATGATGATGATGGGCAGGCATTGATGATAATGGGGAGGCAATGATGATGATGGGCAGGCATTGATAATAATGGGGAGGCCATGATGATGATGGGCAGGCATTGATGATAATGGGGACTGGGAGGCAATGATGATGATGGGGAGGCCATGATGATGATGGGGAGACAATGATGATGATGGGGAGACAATGATGATGATGGGGAGACAATGATGATGATGGGCAGGCATTGATGATGATGGGGAGGCAATGATGATGAAGGGGAGGCAATGATGATGAGCAGGCAATGATCATGATGATGGGGAGCCTATGATGATGGGCAGGCAATGATGATGATGGGGAGGCGATGATGATGGGGAGCCAATGATGATGGGCAGGCAATGATCATGATGATGGGGAGCCAATGATGATGGGAAGGCAATGATGATGATGGGGAGCCAATGATGATGGGCAGGCAATGATGATGATGATGGGGAGCCAATGATGATGGGAAGGCAATGATGATGATGGGGAGCCAATGATGATGGGCAGGCAATGATGATGATGGGGAGGCGATGATGATGGGGAGCCAATGATGATGGGCAGGCAATGATATGGGAGATGTATATGGGAGCCAATGATGATAATAGGGAGCCAATGATGATGGGCAGACAATGATGATGATGATGGGGAGGCGATGATGATGATGGGGAGGAAATGATGATGATAATGGGGAGGTAATGATGATGATAATGGGGAGGCAATGATGATGATAATGGGGAGTCTTTCCACAGTGCCCTTTCCTGAGCCGTAACAGTGCAGAACGCAGCACAGTTCAGAGGAGAGCTCCATATTTTGTATGGAGCATTATATGGGGACCAGTATTCTTTATGGAGCATTATATTTGGCCCATAATACTGTATGGAGGACTATGTGGTGCCCATAATATTGTATGGAGGACTATGTGGTGCCCATAATATTGTATGGAGGACTGTAATTATTTTTTGGTCACCGCAACAGAAAGGTTGAGAACCACTGCTTTAAAGGTAATCTGTCAGTAGGCTCAACTCTCTTAAGCCGACTATATGGGCAAGCAACTAATAGGAAGCTGAATAAAATGATACCTTGATATCTGTGATTTGATGTCTTATTCCAGAGAAATGTACGTTATTCTTGTATGTTTATGAGCTGTTAAGATCTAAGGACTAAAATGATAATAAGAAAACTTCGGCACACTAGGAGGAGTAATGCTTCAATAAGGTAATCTTATTTCTAAAACGCAGATGTATTCTATTACAATATTTCGGTGTAAGAATATATATGAGCGTACACAAAAAACTGAAATCAACAGAACAAAAGTATATACAATTAATTAGCGATAGGAGCAAGGAGATCCATCACAGAAAATTCTAAACTTGAATTGATGCCGTGGATAAAATATATGGAGGTACCATAAATGAGTAGGAAAGGTAGATCAAAATATACTGTCAGATGCATCATATACAATGTTGTACCTTAAGAGAGGACATTTTAAATTTCATTTTACATTTTTTTTTCATTATCTTCCTTCTGTTTATGGTGGTCATTCCTCATTTTATTATATTCTAATGAATTTCTTCTCTTATATACAATTAAAGAAAATTTGGCAGCAGTACCAAAAGAAACCGGGTGCAATAAAACATGCTAAGATGATGTCCAAACATCCAAAATAGAAAAACAGAAAAAAAACAGGCAGCACTCCAAAAATGAAAGTGAAAAACCGTGGCTTTACTGATCCATTGGCAGCAACATTTTGGCAGATTTCTCTGCCTTTCTCAAGATATATTATTTATTTTTCTTTAACTGTTTTGTATCACGATGCAGAGAACACTTGAAAAAGGCCTTACAAGGCCGAAACATCGTAATGGAATACATCTGTGTTTAGAAATAAAATGACCCTATTGAAGCATTACTGCTCCTAATGTGCCGAAGACCTATTTTGATAATCATTCATCAACATTGCCATATAGACAGCTTAAGATTTAGCTACTGACATATTCCCTTTAGGTTTTACTGTGGCCCTTGGAACTCATTCAACACAACAATGTAGCCCTTGGTCCAGGAAAGGTTTTGCAGCCCTGCCCTAGAGAAAAAAAATTTCCTGCATTTTTGAGGCCTATTCTAAACAGAAAGTATATGGCTCCAGAAAGTGTGGGAACAAGGCTTAAGGCTGTATTAACACTCACTTATTTTGGAGCTAAACAAGAGCAAATACCATTAAATAAAAATGAAGAATCTGCTTTGGGTCTTACATAAGTACAGGCAAGTGAAAATTCCATTTTTCTCTTATCCTTAGTCTTATAAAAAATTGAAACGTACCAGAATACTTGGACATGATTAACTCTACGTTTAAGCCTCTTTCACACTTCCGGCGGGCGCCTGACGGCGCCCCCGGCATTATGCCGCAGCGCCGCATCAGAAAACCTGATGCACCGCCGGCGGCCGCATGCGGTTTTTTGCCGGATGGTTTCTGATGCTTGGAGACATCAGAAACCATCCGGCAAAAACAAAAAACGTTACATGCAGCGTTTTGTCCGGCCGCCGCAATGTACATTTGCGCCGCATCCGGACAAAACCGCATGCAACGCATTGACATGCGGCGCCATCCGGCGCTAATGCATGTCAATGCGAAAAAAGCCGCATGCGGCGCATCAGATTTTCTGATGCGGCGCTGCGGCTAAATGCCGGGGGCGCCGTCAGGCGCACACCGGATGTGTGAAACCAGCCTTAGTCAGTCATAATCGATTCTTATGGTCAATTGCATTAAAGGGAACATGTCAGTTGATTCATCCTGCCGAAACCATGGGCAGCATGAATCAGAGCCTGGCTGCACGATTGCAGCCAGGTTCTTTCTCGCAGAAATGCTCCAATTGTTTGAGTTGTACCAAGTTCTATATCTTCTCCATTATCAGTCAATTGGATATGAAGCTCACGTACACGGGATCTCCCTTCTAACCTGTGATCCATGCTGATCATTGCCATTGTTCACCATCGACACTGTTCCCAGCTTCTTGTGTTTTATTCTTGGCACTTTTTCAGGTTCAAAATAACATGCCTGGTCTCCATACAACTTACTGAAATAATAGGTAAGCAGTCAGAAAATAAGGAAAATAACTCCCCACACTAACGTACAACACAATGCTAGACGTCAAGCAAACACTCTTTGGGATGGATTCATTATTGCACCTTTTTTGTCTAGTATTTAAAGTTTTTCATTTACATCTTTCTTTAAGTCTATTTTATGTATGTGAATTTTTTTTTTCATATTTACCATTGTGGACAGGGTTAGGGATTTTTAGATGCTGTCAACTGATTCATCAATTCCGACTTTTAAAATAGTCGCAACATCTTTGTGCAAATGTACTCCAATCCTTTTTATGCAAGTCTATATTATTTGACCATTTTAGCAAAACATATGAATTGTAGCTCTAAAATAAGGTAAAAGAAAAACAAATTATGGAACTTTTTTGTTTTTGCACAAAATTCATGAATCAAGTGGCCCATTTTGAAGTATTTGACACAAAGAACATCAATGAATACCCCAAGTCAAAAAAGGAAAAAAAGTGACTTATAAAACAAAAACGCAAATGACAAGTTGTACACGACGGGCCTAAACTAAGAGTAGAAAAAAGCCAGCTAGACTATATACATAGAAAGAACAATTCAAGAGGAGTTATGAATAAATTATTCTGACAAACCTTTTTGTTTTTTTTTATCTAAACGCTTATAATGCGATTCTGAATTTTAGTAGTAAAGAGCACATACAAGTTTAACATTAAAAATTAAGTACCAGTACATACCTAAAGATGGACTCGCCTCCTCTGCCAGTTCCCAAAGGGTCACCAGTTTGTATGATAAAATCTCTCTAAGGAGGAAAAGACATCAATTGAACATCACACAGTACTATGTCAAAGGCCCAATGACACTGGGCAATTCTATACCGTATACAACCAACATGTTATTTGGGAAGTTCTTATATTTTTGCAGCTGAATATCACTGCATTACCGCCACTCTCTCAATTATGTGTTAGAAATGCTCAGATAATCATAGAAGTGGAAGACTCATGCGCACACTGCAGATTCGGGTCTGTATTTTATATCAATATTTTAAAGCCGACATCAGGAGTGGATGAAAGAAAAATAGATAAAACTACGGTAATTGTTCAGTTTTATTTCCCTTGCGTTCAGAATCTTTTCCTTGTTTTTACTTATGAATAGTAATAGAAAATACTGATCAAATTCTGCATCTTTTGGGTTCCGAATGTTGGACCCCCACCAATCTGATATGGATTACTATCCTAACAATAGCACGCCTAACCTTACGTAGACGAATTCCAATGATTCAGCATTTTTTAGACCTCTTGAAACAACATTTAAGCGATCCTTACATAAAGGATCAGTCAATTGTTTGTCGTCCAGTATCTAAATAAATGACCAGTCATCTTTTAATAATGTTATTTTTGCCTACAATCTGGTGTAGTTCAGCAGCCATCTTGGCTAACATGGCACACACTACTCTATAATTACATACGGGGGGCTAGATCTGCTGTTTGTCAGTGTTACTAAATATATCTCAGTAATTTTTCGCAAACTATATGAAATTACTCAAATACTGACTTGCACATTGTGGATGAGACAGTAGTTGTAGTACTTTATCTTGCAAAGCTTCAGGAAATTTAAGCAAGCTACAAAAGAAAAAGAATATATATTAAAAAACAACAATAAATACAGGTTCATTCACACTGAGAAACCTGTGTGCAGCATTTTTTTTTTACTTGAATGCATGTTTAAAGTATTTTGTAATAGAGCTTCATTAAAAATGTTGGCAGCTTTGCTTTCTACAGCCTCTATGTATTGCAGTACTAGACTGCAGAATGTCAGAATTCATGGCCAAGGCAAGAAAATCTGTCTCTATGCGTGCGCCACAAGTGGTCAAGAATGCGGGGACCGTCACGTGGGTTGTTTTTTGTAACTTCTATAGGAGTGGATTGGAGATATGAAAACAACATAGGAGTGCCAAGGTTTTGATAACCCTTTAATACATGAGTGAACTGATAACGATGGTAGGGTTGGAAAACTTTATCTCTTCTGTCCTGAAGGATCTTCTAAGATGAAGTTCAACAGTTACAGGCTGTGCTGTCAGAAAAGCTCACAGACAGCTTTCCCTTGTTCTGCTGTCTGCTGTATACTGTGATACATTTAGGATCTAGAAAAGACGCCAAAAGATTTTTTTGGAGGTCCCAAAAATCTGTGCTTTAAATTAAAAAAAAAAGTCTCAAAGGGTCTTAATTTTTTATAAAAGTGACAGACAAGTAGTGGAAACACGGGTATTACATACCTGGTAATGTGTTTTTTCATGAGACATGACGGCACCACGAGAGAGGGGCTCCGCCCATCAAGGACAGGAAACCTTCAAGATAAAAGGGGCGGCTCCTCTCTCCGCATCAGTTGTTTTACAGAGCACGAGAGGAACTCCGCATGTTAGTACATACATAAATAATACATTCTTTACAATTTTAATTACCCCAATCCAAGGGAGTGAAAAAATAATAAAAAATGCACCCAACTAGTGACGTGATCAAGGGCGGGAATATAAGGGTGCCGTCATGTCTCATGAAAAAACACATTACCAGGTATGTAATACCCGTGTTTTTCGATCATACATGACGGCACCACGAGAGAATTACAGAAATCGCATTCTGTTTTTTAGGGAGGGATCACTGCTTCCAACACTCTTCTCCCGAACGTGAGATCAGAGGTGGCAGATAAATCTAGTCTATAGTGTTTGAAGAAAGTTGACGGAGAAGACCAAGTGGCCGCCTTACATATTTGGTCGATTGTAGCATCTGCTTTCTCCGCCCAAGATGTCGACATGGCTCTTGTTGAGTGGGCCTTAAGTCCTTCAGGAACAGCCCTGCCTACACTACTATAAGCTAGCATAATGGCCTCTCTCACCCATCTAGCTATAGTTTGTCTAGAGGCTCCTAGGCCTTTTCTCGCCCCCTGAAATGAGACAAGTAATGACCTGCTTTTCCTCCAAGTTTTTGTTCTTTCTAGATACTGTAGGATACATCTCCTAACATCTAAACAGTGTAGTTTTTCCTCTTTTGCGTTGCTAGGGTCAGGACAAAAGGATGGCAATATTATTTCCTGAGCTCTGTGGAATTTTGATACTACTTTGGGTAAGTATGCAGGGTCTAGTCTTAATACTACTCTGTCATCTAGAATTCGAGTGTAAAGGGTATGCCACACTGAACAATATCGCTAACGGGATCGCTAAAAAAACGTCACTATTTAGCGATCCCGTTAGCGATGTTGTTCAGTGCGGCAGCTTCCAGCGACGAGCTTCCTGCTGTGATCTCGCTCGTCGCTGGAATCGCTCCGGACCCTATTTTATCGTCGGCGCTCCCGCTGGGTAAGTATATATCGCTAGTGTGGCACCTTTTCTTAGCGATTTAGCGGTACTTTTGTACCACTAAAGTCGTTAAGAAGATCGCTAACGGCGATAGCGTCGTTAACTATATCGCTAAATGTGGCTGCACTTAGCGATATAGAAACAATCCCGCTAGCGATCGCATTAGTATGCGTCGTTATCGTGATCGCTAGCGGGATTGTTTAGTGTGGCAGTACCTTAAGGAGAGTCGGCTGATAACGCATGCAGGTCTCCAATCCTACGGGCTGATGTAAGCGCTATCAACAAAGTGGTTTTAATAGTTAGGGCTTTATCAGATATTGTGTTAAGAGGCTCAAAGGGGCTATCCATTAAGGCCGATAGAACTAGATTGAGGTCCCATGGTGGAGGAGCAGGGGATGGAACAGAATCCGCTCTACTACAGGCTCGAATGAACCTGGCTACCCATCTGTTGTTTGCTAAATCAAGGCTAAACAGGGCTGCGAGGGCAGATACATGAACTTTAAGGGTGCTAACTAGCAGTTCTAAGCCCTTTTGTAGGAATTCTAATATGGCCACTATTGGGATCTCCCCTTCCCGTATTAGCGGTGAATTTGTTAAAAATTTTCTCCATATTCTGGCATAAATCTTTGTAGTTACAGGTTTTCTACTGCGAAGTAGGGTAGATTTCACTGCGGCTGAAAGCCCCCTTTTTTCTAATAGTGACCTCTCAAATTCCAGGCCGTCAAATGTAGCCCGGATTTCTGAGGGTGACTGAAAGGACCCTGTGTAAGAAGGTCCTGGTCTTCCGGCAGTACCCACGGATCTGTTATGGACATTATCTTTAGCCAGTAGAACCAAGGTCTCTTTGGCCAAAAGGGAGCTATTAAGATCACCCTGGCTTTGTCCTCCCTGATCTTCTTCAGAACTAATGGAATTAGACATACTGGGGGAAAGGCATATAGAAGTCCCGACGTCCAGCTTATTCTGAAGGCATCTACTGCTAAGGGCCTGTCTGCAGGATTCAGAGAGCAAAATTGTCGCAGCTTCTTGTTGGTCCTTGTGGCGAAGAGGTCTATGCTGGGCTTCCCCCACATATGTACTATCTGGTGAAAAATGGACTCTTAATGCCCACTCTCCCTGCTTCAGGTGGTTTCTGCTCAAGAAATCTGCTTTTTGGTTGTCTATGCCTCTTATATGTAGGGCCGATAATGAGTGGAAGTGGCGCTCTGCAAGAGCCATAATCTTTTCTGTTATATCCATCAGCGACCGGGAACGGGTGCCTCCTTGGTGGTTTATATAAGCGACTGCCGTCCGGTTGTCTGACAGGACTCGGACATGATGTCCCGATATACTTGGTAGTATACCCTGCAGTGCTCTCTCGACCGCCAAGAGTTCCCATTCGTTCGAAGACAGCTGTTTTTCTTCCTATTTCCACGGTTCTTGGAGCCACAGTGTATCCAGATGGGCTCCCCACCACCAAGGACTGGCGTCTGTTGTGACCACCTTCGAGACCGTGAACTTCCACGGAATCCCTCGCGGAGATGTATCTATTCTCAGCCACCATTGGAGCGATTGGAGTACCGGGATTGGAAGTGTGATCTTCTGGTCTAGATGTCCCTGGAGGACTAGATCTTCCTGCAACACATTCCACTGTAATCTCCTTGTATGGAACTGAGCCCACTTTACTGCCGGTATGCATGCCGTTAGTGATCCCAACACCGACATGGCTTTCCTTAGCGTAATCTGGGGTTTTTGTATTGTTGTTGTTATCATTTGTTTTATTCTGAGCTCTTTTTCTTCCGGAAGACGACATTCCTGTGCCATAGAGTCTATCGTTATTCCCAAGAAGACCTGGGTCATTGCTGGTTCCAGCTTGGATTTTTTGAGGTTGAGCTGCCACCCCAACCTCCGTAGGGTTTCTATAACGATATTGACCTGATCCTGACAATGCGAGAAATTTCTCCCCACTATCAGAAAATCGTCCAGATAGGGTATTATTAGCGTATGACTGGGGAGACCTGTGTGTCCTAAACAGTGCCTTCACCCCTCCTCTTCCCACCAATCCCATAAAGAATACACAATCAGGCCTGGATGGGTTGAACAGGTCGGTCACAGTTTATTAATTACCAAAGCAGAGAAGGGCAATTACATTTCGTAACGGGGGCTCATGGCAGAGTTCCTTGTCCGCGATCGACAGGAGATTATGCCTACGAGCGGTCACGAACCTTTGCCCTCCTCTACTAATCCGCTGTGACTTAGTTTTGCTAATACAGAAACTTTTTTTTTTTTTTTATATAACTTGTACATATTACACGTATATACATATCTCCAACGTACATAGAATGACAGTTCACTTTATTGAATTATGTAAGGGAGGGAGGGTGGGACAACAACAGCTTCCAGTGACTGCCGGAGGGCAAAGGAAGTTGCTGACCAGAACACCTAAATTTACCCCCTGTAGGAGTGGTCCCAGGTACCTTCCCCTCCGAGGTCACTGGACAGCTGGACATCCCCAATTAGTACATCACCGAGGGGAGTGGTGTGAGAGGGGGGGGTGAATTGGGCACGGACAGTATTCCACTAGCAACCACCTTATAGGCTCTCCAGTCAGAGGCCCTTTCCTTATTCAGTACAGGGCCTGCCATTCTCTCTCTCAGGTGCGCTGTGACCTCTGCCATCAATTTCGTGAAGACACGTGGGGCTGTTGCTATCCCAAAGGGCAGGGCTCTGTACTGCAGGTGATGTAATTGCAACCTTATTTTTACTGCTACTCAGATATTTGCGGTCTGCCCTCCGGATTGGGACGTGATAGTAAGCGTCCTTGAGGTCGAGGACCGCCATATAGCATCGAGGAAAGAGGAGATTTACTGCTGTTCTTATCGTCTCCATCTTGAAAGACGGGATTATCAAAAACCTGTTGAGAGCCCTTAGATTTATGATCGTCCTCCAGGAGTTGTCTGTTTTTTTTTTACTAGAAACAGCGGGGAGTAAAACCCCTCTTTTTCCTCCTCTACTGGAACTTTTTCCAGGACGCGTTTCTGTATAAGAGCGATTATTTCTTCCTCCAGACTCGTTTGTTTCTCTGACGAGGATTGTAGGGGAGTCAGCATATATTTGTTCGGTGGACGGTGATGGAATTTTAATTCCAGTCCTGATTCTACTATTTGCAAAATCCAGGTACTGGACGAAATCTTCTCCCAGGCTGGAAGGAAGTGAGAGAGCCTGCCTCCCACCTGAGAAGGACCGTCACTGGGAGGGATTCTTATCTTCTTTGGAGGACTTACTGAAGTAGAAGCCTCTCCCTCCTCTGGATCGCTTATCTTGAACGTTTCTGTCCCGTTCCCTGTAGTGCTGTCTTCCAAACTTCCGATTCCTCTGAAAGGAGCGACGAAAATTCTGAAAAGGCTGTTTCGCAAAGTTTTTCTTTTTATCCGTAGCCTTCTCCAATACCTCATCCAGTGCAGGCCCAAATAAGAAATTGGCCTTGCAGGGTAGGGAGCATAACTTTACCTTTGCCTGGATGTCACCTGGCCAGCACTTAAGCCATACCGCTCTGCGTCCTACATTAGCTAGCGCTGCAGATTTAGCTGCCAACCTTGCCGAATCCGCTGAGGCTTCAGCTAGGAAACTTGCTGCTGCTCTGATGGCTGGTATGGCCTCCAAGATATTTTCTCTGGAAACTCTTTGTTCCACCTGATCTTCTAAGTTGTCCACCCAGACTTTTAGGGACCTGGCCACACAAGTAGCTGCGATAGCCGGTCTTAATGCCCCTGCCGATGTTTCCCAGACTGTTTTTAAGCAGACGTCTGTCTTTCTGTCCAGCGGTTCTCTCAGCGTACCTAGATCTTCAAAAGGTAGGGAGGATTTTCTGGCGATCTTTGACACCGCTACGTCTATTTTTGGGGCTCTATCCCAGGATGAGGATGCTTGTTCATCGAAAGGATATTTCCTCTTCAGAGCGCTGGTAACATGAAACTTTTTCTCTGGCTTCTCCCATTCCCTTCTAATAAGGTCTTTTAACTGATCGTTAATGGGAAATGTTTTCCGTTTTTTCTTTTGAAGCCCCACGAACATAAGTTCTTGAGGTGTTCGTTTGAGTTTGTCTTCTATCAGTCCCATGGTAGAGCGGACTGTCTTTATTAGATTATCTGTTGCCTCAATCGGGAAGACGTTTTCGTCCTCTGAGCTGCTATCTGTATTACAGGACCTACTAGAGTCCCTCTCTGCTCCAGAGGAATCTTCCTGGGATATCCCTGAGACGCTAGATCTGTCTCTGGACTTGCCGTCCATATATGCCATGTGAAAGGCTTTCATTGATTTACACACCTCTGGATTAGAGATTTTAGGCTTTCCGCAAAGGAGGGCGTTTCCTCCGCCAGTGTTTTGGTGATACAATCCTGGCATAAATCCTTAGCCCAGGCTCTTTCTAGCTGGGTTTTACATAAGGGACATTCCCTATTTTTGGTTTTTGCCTTACTCTTCTTATAAACCCCCTAATTTTCCCATGTGTATATGAGAGGGGAAAAGGAGATATATGCAGGAAAGAGAAGAGAAAGAGAACAGACATTAGTGTGCTGGACTTTCTCGAAGTTCACTCACCACTCGGACGCTGTAATAGACGGGTACCGGTTCCGGAGGCTGATTGGCTCCTTCCGATATCACAGATCCTTCCTTACTGTGCCCCGTTCTTATGCTGTCCGAGCGGCTATTGCTGCGGCGTGTCTGGGTCTTTTCACCAGACAGAGACCGTCTGGCATGTACCTCCTGGCTTGAGTCCAGGTGCCCCAGCGATAAACTCTCCATTGCAATGCTTTCCAGCTATACCGTCACCTGCAGCCGCAGTTTTGTGATGGTGATTACTAGGTGAGTGCCGGTTTTAAATACTTTTGTGCCCGTGTGCTTGCGCGCGTGCGCTCACGCGCCCTCCCCCTCCTTTTTTTTTTCTTCTGCCGCAATCGCCCGTCCTTTTTGTCAAGTCGTCTTCAGGGGTCTGCTCCCCGCAGGTGTCCCAGGTATCCGGGGGGTAAGTGGGGGAGGAGGAGGAGGAGAGGGGCGTTTTAATGATGCCTGGCACCAATGTGCTATCAGGCTGCATGGCCCAGCATCAACAGGGGGATACACAGAAAAGTGTTCCCCGAGGATTGCCCCCACCTACAGCCGCCTTAAAGGGAGCCGTAGGGAAAAAAGTCTGCCAAAGGGCAGTGGCCATGCCTCCCTCAGGGGGGGCAGGGTATACCTGACCCCGAGGCGACTTACAGTACCTGGTGACGGATGCGATGAACAAATGTCCACCGTTAGCCATCCGACCCAGGCCTAGGCATCCTCTTCATCCGAGAGTCTTTATCTTGAGGGTCTCCCATCGAGGACAGGAAACCAACTGATGCGGAGAGAGGAGCCGCCCCTTTTATCTTGAAGGTTTCCTGTCCTTGATGGGCGGATCCCCTCTCTCGTGGTGCCGTCATGTATGATGGAAAAAATAAATTAACATCACATTAGTGATGCTTTCTACCACTATTGCACTTAAACATTAAGGGACAATTTTTTGTTTTTATGTAAATGCATGTATTTGGGACTACTCATGTTACAATTGGGTTTCATTAAAAATTAAAAAGACAAAAACTCTTTAGATAGATAAAAGTTACAAACTCTCTGTCATAGGGGGCTCACTGAAAGATTCTGATTTAACTCATTCTGCAGCCAGCAATAGATAGTGTACTGAGGCTCTAGATGACAAGCGGTGAAAATTCTGAAAGAAACCCAATTGGAAACATTATTTTTAACAGCTTTTATGACGTACGTCTCCCCGACTTTGATAAGGCTCGTAAGCTAAGTCTGCATCTTTTCCAGCAGAAGATGGTTGTGATAATCAGCAATCAACTGTCTGTAACAGCCACGAATGGAGGTCTGCTGTTAACCTGTCAATCTGTAACAACGGCACTTACAGCACCCCGACAAGGGGGGTGACGTTCTGTGCTCCCATTACGTTTGTGGGGCGCTGATATGTATCCATGATCGCCAGGGGTCTGCTAGCCCCTGGCTGGTGCTCTTAGGGGACTGTGATTTTTGATGCAAACAATATTGTCGTAGTGCTGTATATTGCAGAAGAGATCAGACAATCGCATGGTTGAAGTCACTCAAAGGGACTAACAAATACAGTAAAAAGTTCAAATCACCCCAATTTTCTCCCACTAAAAATGAGGAAATTAAAAAAAAAAAAAAAAAAATCACATCTCGTAGCGCAGCATTCGTAAAAGTCAAATTGTAAATTAGCATAAAGAGAAAGGGAAAAATTCAAAGATACCAGAATTACGCTTTTGTCGGCTACCTCAACAACAAAAAAGAGGTGATCAAAACATCATACAGTATCTACCCCAAGTAGTAATTTTTGCATTTTTTTTACCACTTAAAATAAAAACTCTGCATGTTTGATATCTCTGGAATCGTACAGACCTGGAAAATTATACTGCCAGGTCAATTTCACCATAAAATGAATACTGTAAATACATACGGTAACTGTGCTTTTTTTTGCTATTTCGCCACTAGGACTTTTTTTTCCCATTTTACAGTACATCAGTGGCCTTAAACACACTCAGTGAAAAAGCCTACACATAGTGAAGGGTTGACTAATCATAAAATGACCACTGGCAGCCTGGAGCTGCGCATAATCAAGTCATTGTCTATGCAGTTCCTACAATCAGTGGGCAGATTCATGGTCAGTCCTGACAGGTGCAGTCAGGCAGTAACAGGTGCAGTCAGTGCGGTGGAGTCAGTGGCTGATACAGTCAGTGCTGATACAGTCAGTGGCAGTGATAGGTGCAGTCAGTGACAGTGCAGCTGTGCAGTGCGCAGTGCGTGGTCAGTCGCCGTGCAAGCAGTGGCAGGTGCAGTCAGTGGCCGGTGAGTCAGTGGCAGTGACAGGTGCAGTCAGTGGGGTCAGTGGCGATGCAGGCAGTGGCAGTGGCAGGTGCAGGCAGTGCAGGTGCAGCAGTGGCAGTCAGCAGTGCAGGTGCAGGCAGTGCAGGTGCAGGCAGTGGCAGGTGCAGGCAGTGGCGGTGGGCAGTGCATGCAGCAGTGGCAGGTGCAGCAGTGGCAGTGCCGTGAGTCAGTGGCCGGTGGAGTCAGTGGCCGGTGGAGTCAGTGGCGATGCAGTCAGTGGCCGGTGGAGTCAGTGGCTGATACAGTCAGTGGCAGTGACAGGTGCAGTCAGTGGCAGTGGCAGGTGGCAGTCAGTGGTATGACAGGTGCAGTGGCAGTGACAGGTGCAGTCAGTGGGGTCAGTGGCTGCAGCAGTGGCAGGTGCAGTCAGTGCAGTGCAGTGCAGCGGACAGGTGCAGTCAGTGGCGTCGGCAGTACGGTGCGTGGAGTCAGTGGCTGATCAGCAGTGGCGCAGGTGATCATGGCGTGAGTCAGTGGCAGTGATCAGCAGTGGCAGTCAGGTGCAGTCAGTGGGTCAGTGGCCGTGCAGGTCAGTGCTGGGCAGTGGCGGTGCAGTCAGTGCAGGTGCAGTCAGGGCAGTGACAGGTGCAGTCAGTGGCGGTGGCAGTCAGTGGCTGATACAGTCAGTGGCAGTGACAGGTGCGTCAGTGCAGTGGTCAGTGGCAGGATGCAGGCAGTGGCAGTGAAGGTGCAGTGCAGTGCAGCAGGCAGGTGCGTCAGTGGCCGTGGAGTCAGTGGCGATGTCAGGCAGTCAGGTGCAGTCGTGCGTGGTCAGTCGGCAGCAGTGGCAGTGTCAGTGGCGTGGGTGCAGTGCGTGCAGTCAGTGGCAGTGCAGGTCAGTCAGTGCGGTGGATGTCCAGTGTGACGCGTCAGTGCATGGCGTGCAGTGGCGTGACAGGTGCAGTCAGTGCACAGGTGCAGTGCGTCAGGCAGTGGCAGTGACAGGTGCAGTCAGTGGCCGGTGGCAGTCAGTGGCAGTGAAGTAGGCAGTCAGTGGCGAGTGATCGTCAGTGGCAGTCAGTCAGGCAGGTGCAGGGCAGTGCAGAGTGCAGTGCAGTGGCAGTGCAGGTGTCAGTGCAGTGCAGTGGGAGGCAGTGCAGGTGCAGTCAGTGGCCGGTGGGTCAGTGGTGACAGTCGTGGCAGTGGATCAGGTGCAGTCAGTGGCGGTGGTCAGTGGCGTGCAGGCAGTGGCAGTGACAGGTGCAGTCAGTGGCGTGGGGTCAGTGCGAGCGGTGCAGTGCGGTGCAGTCAGTGCGTGGGTCAGGTGCGGTCAGTAGTGTGGCCGTCGGCAGTGGCGTCAGTGGCAGTGGCGGTGTCAGTGGCCGTGACAGTCTGAGCGGGCAGTGGGTCAGTGTGGCCGTGTATCGGGCAGTGGACAGTGGTCGTGGCGTGATCAGTGTGCAGGCAGTGGCAGTGCAGGTGCAGTCAGTGGCCGGTGGTCAGTGGGCATGGCGTGCGGTCAGTGGCGGTCGGCAGTGGCGTGCGGTCAGGGTGCGTCAGTGGCGGTGCAGGTGCAGTGCAGGTTGCGGAGCAGTTGCGAGTGCGGTGCAAGCGTGGGTCAGTGCGGTGCGGTCAGTGGCGGTGCGGTCAGTGGCCGGGTTGCGGTCAGTGGCCGGTGCGGTCAGTGGCGGTGCGGTCGTGGCGGGTCAGTGGCCTCGGCATGGCGGTCAGTGGCCGGTGCGGTCAGTGGCCGGTGGGGTCAGTGGCCGGTGGTCAGTGGCCGTGGGTCAGTGGCCGATGTGGGTCAGTGGCCGTATGGGGGTCAGTGGCCGGTGGGGTCAGTGGCAGTGACAGGTGCAGTCAGTGGCTGGTGGGGTCAGTGGCCGATGCAGGCAGTGGCAGTCAGTGGCCGGTGGGGTCAGTGGCAGTGACAGGTGCAGTCAGTGACAGGTGCAGGCAGTGGCAGTGACAGGTGCAGTCAGTGGCTGGTGAGGTCAGTGGCCGATGCAGGCAGTGGCAGGTGCAGTCAGTGGCAGTGACAGGTGACAGTGGCTGATGCAGGCAGTGACAGGTGCAATCAGTGGCCGGTGGAGTCAGTGGCTGATACAGTCAGTGGCAGTGATAGGTGCAGGCAGTGGCAGGTGCAGGCAGTGGCAGGTGCAGGCAGTGGCAGGTGCAGGCAGTGGCAGGTGCAGGCAGTGGCCGGTGCAGGCAGTGGCCGGTGCAGGCAGTGGCCGGTGCAGGCAGTGGCTGATGCAGGCAGTGGCAGGTGCAGTCAGTGGCCGGTGGAGTCAGTGGCAGTGACAGGTGCAGTCAGTGGGGTCAGTGGCCGATGCAGGCAGTGGCAGTGACAGGTGCAGTCAGTGACAGGTGCAGGCAGTGACAGGTGCAGGCAGTGACAGGTGCAGGCAGTGACAGGTGCAGGCAGTGGCAATGACAGGTGCAGGCAGTGACAAGTGCAGTCAGTGGCCGGTGGAGTCAGTGGCTGATACAGTCAGTGACAGGTGCAGGCAGTGGCAGGTGCAGGCAGAGCCGGTGGGATCAGTGGCCGATGCAGGCAGTGGCAGTGACAGGTGCAGTCAGTGGGGTCAGTGCCGATGCAGGCAGTGGCAGTGACAGGTGCAGGAAGTGGCAGTGACAGGTGCAGTCAGTGGCCGGTGGAGTCAGTGGCTGATACAGTCAGTGGCAGTGATAGGTGCAGTCAGTGACAGGTGCAGGCAGTGGCAGGTGCAGGCAGTGGCCGGTGGGGTCAGTGGCCGGTGGGGTCAGTGGCCGGTGGGGTCAGTGGCCGGTGGGGTCAGTGGCCGGTGGGGTCAGTGGCCGGTGGGGTCAGTGGCCGGTGGGGTCAGTGGCCGGTGGGGTCAGTGGCCGGTGGGGTCAGTGGCGGTGGGGTCAGTGGCCGGTGGGGTCAGTGGCCGGTGGGGTCAGTGGCCGGTGGGGTCAGTGGCCGATGCAGGCAGTGGCCGATGCAGGCAGTGGCAGTGGCAGGTGCAGTCAGTGGGGTCAGTGGCCAATGCAGGCAGTGACAGGTGCAGTCAATGGCCGGTGGAGTCAGTGGCTGATACAGTCAGTGACAGGTGCAGGCCGTGGCAGGTGTAGTCAGTGGCCGGTGGGGTCAGTGGCCGATGCAGGCAGTGACAGGTGCAGACAGTGGCCGGTAGAGTCAGTGGCAGTGACAGGTGCAGTCAGTGGGGTCAGTGGCCGATGCAGGCAGTGGCAGTGACAGGTGCAGGCAGTGGCAGTGACAGGTGCAGTCAGTGGCCGGTGGAGTTCAGTGGCAGTGATAGGTGCAGGCAATGGCAGGTGCAGGCAGTGGCCGGTGGGGTCAGTGGCCGATGCAGGCAGTGGTAGTGACAGGTGCAGTCAGTGGCCGGTGGAGTCAGTGGCAGTGACAGGTGCAGTCAGTGGCCGATGCAGGCAGTGGCAGTGACAGGTGCAGGCAGTGACAGGTGCAGGCAGTGACAGGTGCAGGCAGTGACAGGTGCAGGCAGTGACAGGTGCAGGCAGTGACAGGTGCAGGCAGTGGCAGTGATAGGTGCAGTCAGTGAGAGGTGCAGGCAGTGGCAGGTGCAGTCAGTGGCCGGTGGGGTCAGTGGCAGTGACAGGTGCAGTCAGTGGCCGGTGGAGTCAGTGGCAGTGACAGGTGCAGTCAGTGGCCGGTGGAGTCAGTGGCAGTGACAGGTGCAGTCAGTGGCCGGTGGAGTCAGTGGCAGTGACAGGTGCAGTTAGTGGGGTCAGTGGCCGATGCAGGCAGTGACAGGTGCAGTCAGTGACAGGTGCAGTCAGTGACAGGTGCAGTCAGTGACAGGTGCAGTCAGTGACAGGTGCAGGTGACGGCAGTGGCAGGTGACGGCAGTGGCAGTGACAGGTGCAGTCAGTGGCCAATGCAGGCAGTGGCAATGACAGGTGCAGTCAGTGACAGGTGCAGGCAGTGGCAGTGACAGGTGCAGTCAGTGGCCGGTGGGGTCAGTGGCATTGACAGGTGCAGTCAGTGGCCGGTGGGGTCAGTGGCCGGTGGGGTCAGTGGCAATGACAGGTGCAGTGACAGGTGCAGGCAGTGGCCGGTGGGGTCAGTGGCCGATGCAGGCAGTGGCAGGTGCAGTCAGTGGCTGGTGGGGTCAGTGGCCGATGCAGGCAGTGGCAGTGACAGGTGCAGTCAGTGGCCGGTAAAGTCAGTGGCAGTGACAGGTGCAGTCAGTGGGGTCAGTGGCCGATGCAGGCAGTGGCAGTGACAGGTGCAGGCAGTGGCAGTGCAGGCAGTGGCAGGTGCAGGCAGTGGCAGGTGCAGGCAGTGCAGGTGCAGGCAGTGGCAGTGCAGGCAGTGGCAGGTGCAGGCAGTGGCAGGTGCAGGCAGTGGCGGTGCAGGCAGTGGCGGTGCAGGCAGTGGCCGGTGGAGTCAGTGGCCGGTGGAGTCAGTGGCGGTGGAGTCAGTGGCTGATACAGTCAGTGGCAGTGATAGGTGCAGTCAGTGGGGTCAGTGGCCGATGCAGGCAGTGGCAGTGACAGGTGCAGTCAGTGACAGGTGCAGTCAGGGGCAGTAACAGGTGCAGTCAGTGGCCGGTGGAGTCAGTGGCTGATACAGTCAGTGGCAGTGATAGGTGCAGTCAGTGGGGTCAGTGGCCGATGCAGGCAGTGGCAGTGACAGGTGCAGTCAGTGACAGGTGCAGTCAGGGGCAGTAACAGGTGCAGTCAGTGGACGGTGGAGTCAGTGGCTGATACAGTCAGTGGCAGTGACAGGTGCAGTCAGTGGCAGTGACAGGTGCAGTCAGTGGCAGTGACAGGTGCAATCAGTGGCCGGTGCGGTCAGTGGCCGGTGCGGTCAGTGGCCGGTGCGGTCAGTGGCCGGTGCGGTCAGTGGCCGGTGCGGTCAGTGGCCGGTGCGGTCAGGGGTCTGTGGCAGTGACAGGTGCAGTGACAGGTGCAGGCAGTGGCATTGACAGGTGCAGTCAGAGACAGGTGCGGTCAGTGGCCGGTGCGGTCAGTGGCCGGTGCGGTCAGTGGCCGGTGCGGTCAGTGGCCGGTGGGGTCAGTGGCCGGTGGGGTCAGTGGCCGATGCGGTCAGTGGCCGATGCGGTCAGTGGCCGATGCGGTCAGTGGCCGGTGGGGTCAGTGGCCGGTGGGGTCAGTGGCCGGTGGGGTCAGTGGCCGGTGGGGTCAGTGGCCGGTGGGGTCAGTGGCAGTGACAGGTGCAGTCAGGTGGCTGGTGGGGTCAGTGGCCGATGCAGGCAGTGGCAGTCAGTGGCCGGTGGGGTCAGTGGCAGTGACAGGTGCAGTCAGTGACAGGTGCAGGCAGTGGCAGTGACAGGTGCAGTCAGTGGCCGGTGAGGTCAGTGGCCGATGCAGGCAGTGGCAGGTGCAGTCAGTGGCAGTGACAGGTGACAGTGGCTGATGCAGGCAGTGGCAGGTGCAGTCAGTGGCCGGTGGAGTGAGTGGATAATACAGTCAGTGGCAGTGATAGGTGCAGTCAGTGGCCGGTGGGGTCAGTTGCCGATGCAGGCAGTGGCAGTGACAGGTGCAGTCAGTGGCCGGTGGGGTCAGTTGCCGATGCAGGCAGTGGCAGTGACAGGTGCAGTCAGTGGCCGGTGGGGTCAGTTGCCGATGCAGGCAGTGGCAGTGACAGGTGCAGTCAGTGACAGGTGCAGTCAGGGGCAGTAACAGGTGCAGTCAGTGGACGGTGGAGTCAGTGGCTGATACAGTCAGTGGCAGTGACAGGTGCAGTCAGTGGCAGTGACAGGTGCAGTCAGTGGCAGTGACAGGTGCAGTCAGTGGCAGTGACAGGTGCAATCAGTGGCCGGTGCGGTCAGTGGCCGGTGCGGTCAGTGGCCGGTGCGGTCAGTGGCCGGTGCGGTCAGTGGCCGGTGCGGTCAGTGGCCGGTGCGGTCAGTGGCGGTGCGGTCAGTGGCCGGTGCGGTCAGTGGCCGGTGCGGTCAGGGGTCTGTGGCAGTGACAGGTGCAGTGACAGGTGCAGGCAGTGGCATTGACAGGTGCAGTCAGAGACAGGTGCGGTCAGTGGCCGGTGCGGTCAGTGGCCGGTGCGGTCAGTGGCCGGTGCGGTCAGTGGCCGGTGGGGTCAGTGGCCGGTGGGGTCAGTGGCCGGTGGGGTCAGTGGCCGGTGGGGTCAGTGGCCGGTGGGGTCAGTGGCCGGTGGGGTCAGTGGCAGTGACAGGTGCAGTCAGTGGCTGGTGGGGTCAGTGGCCGATGCAGGCAGTGGCAGTCAGTGGCCGGTGGAGTCAGTGGCAGTGACAGGTGCAGTCAGTGGCCGATGCAGGCAGGGCAGTGACAGGTGCAGTGCAGTGCAGGTGCAATGTGCAGTGACAGTGCAGTGCAGTGACAGGTGCAGGCAGTGACAGGTGCAGCAGTGGCAGTGATCAGGTGCATGTCAGTGAGAGTGCAGGCAGTGGCAGGTGCAGTCAGTGGCCGGTGGGGTCAGTGGCAGTGACAGGTGCAGTCAGTGGCCGGTGGAGTCAGTGGCAGTGACAGGTGCAGTCAGTGGCCGGTGGAGTCAGTGGCAGTGACAGGTGCAGTCAGTGGCCGGTGGAGTCAGTGGCAGTGACAGGTGCAGTTAGTGGGGTCAGTGGCCGATGCAGGCAGTGACAGGTGCAGTCAGTGACAGGTGCAGTCAGTGACAGGTGCAGTCAGTGACAGGTGCAGTCAGTGACAGGTGCAGTCAGTGACAGGTGCAGGTGACGGCAGTGGCAGGTGACGGCAGTGGCAGTGACAGGTGCAGTCAGTGGCCAATGCAGGCAGTGGCAATGACAGGTGCAGTCAGTGACAGGTGCAGGCAGTGGCAGTGACAGGTGCAGTCAGTGGCCGGTGGGGTCAGTGGCATTGACAGGTGCAGTCAGTGGCCGGGTGGGTCAGTGCCGGTGGGTCAGTGGCAATGACAGTGCAGTGACAGGTGCAGGCAGTGGCCGGTGGGGTCAGTGGCCGATGCAGGCAGTGGCAGGTGCAGTCAGTGGCTGGTGGGGTCAGTGGCCGATGCAGGCAGTGGCAGTGACAGGTGCAGTCAGTGGCCGGTAAAGTCAGTGGCAGTGACAGTGCAGTCAGTGGGGTCAGTGGCTGATGCAGGCAGTGACAGGTGCAGTCGTGCGTGGTTGGCTGTACAGTGCAGTGGCAGTGATAGGCGTGCAGTCAGTGAAAAGGGGAAGGCAGTGGAAGGTGCAGTCAGTGGCCGGTGGATGGAGGTCAGTGGCCGGTGCGGTCAGTCGCGGTGGGTCAGTGGCCGTGGTCAGTGCGGTCAGTGGCAGTGATAGGTGCAGTCAGTGACAGGTGCAGTCAGTGGCCGGTGGGTCAGTGGCCGATGCAGGCACTGGCAGGTGCAGGTTCAGTGGCCGGTGGAGTCAGTGGCAAGTGACAGGTGCAGTCAGTGGGGTCAGTGGCTGATGCAGGCAGTGGCAGTGACAGGTGCAGCAGTGACCGGTGCAGGCAGCAGTGACGGTACAGGCAGTGCGGTACAGGCAGTGTGTACATCAGTGGCAGTGATAGGTGCAGTCAGTGACAGGTGCAGGCATGGCCGATGGGGTCAGTGGCAGTGACAGGTGCAGTCAGTGGCCGATGCAGGCAGTGGCAGTGACAGCTGCAGGCAGTGGCAGTGACAGGTGCAGGCAGTGGCAGTGACAGGTGCAGGCAGTGGCCGGTGGGGTCAGTGGCAGTGACAGGTGCAGGCAGTGGCAGTGACAGGTGCGGTCAGTGGCCGGTGCGGTCAGTGGCCGGTGCGGTCAGTGGCCGGTGCGGTCAGTGGCCGGTGCGGTCAGTGGCCGGTGCGGTCAGTGGCAGTGACAGGTGCAGTGACAGGTGCAGGCAGTGGCATTGACCAGTGCGGTCGGCGGTGCGGTCAGTGGCCGGTGCGGTCAGTGGCCGGTGCGGTCAGTGGCCGGTGCGGTCAGTGGCCGTGGGGTCAGTGGCCGGTGGGTCAGTGGCCGGTGGGGTCAGTGGCCGATGCGGTCAGTGGCCGGTGCGGTCAGTGGCCGGTGCGGTCAGTGGCCGGTGCGGTCAGTGGCCGGTGCGGTCAGTGGCTGGTGGGGTCAGTAGCCAATGCAGTCAGTGACCGGTGGGGTCAGTGGCAATGACAGGTGCAGGCAGTGGCAGGTGCAGTCAGTGGCCGATGTAGGCAGTGGCAGGTGCCCAGTGCAAGCAGGGCATGGAGAAGAGCTGGCCACCAGGGCTTTTTTTTAGCTGCCATTGCGGCCAGGTGTTTTCTGGCTGTGCTATGTCCATGACAGAGGAGAACTGATGCAGCCTGATGCAGGACTGATGTGATGGCGGATCGTGTGGAGGCACAGCTCCCATATATCTACCTCGCGGCCTCTCCTCTGAGTACAGGTCTATGACGATGTCCCCCAGGGTGGTCTCCAGGAGGACCGCCATGATACAAGCGCTGCACTGAGTGACGTCACTGACACGCGCCCGTCCCGTCTCACAAGTCTTGCGCCAATGACAGGAAGAGGGCGGAGGAAGGGGATTTCCCGATCTGAGCCCCGCCTCTCCAGCGCCCGTATGTTCGGGAAGATGGTGCGGTGTGGACTGTGTGCAGGGCCCTGGTGCCTGTACCTGCCAGCGGCGACCATTCTCCTAGCCCTGACCGGCCGCGCTCAGGATGATGGCATCCGGACACGTGTGCAGGTAAAGGGGGCGGCAGGTGGCAGCAGTCCCGGGTCATATGTCACAGACCTGTATGCGGAGTGTGCGCTCCCCGTCACCTTTCCTATAGAGCTGCCAGAAGTGACATGGACGTTATTAGGAGGTTCCCCCTCCTCCACGTGATCCCTGTATGCGGCCCCCGATAGTCATTACCCAGTTGTTCTGTGTCTGCGTTCACTATGTGTCATCTGTTTTCTTGGACACCAAGAAAAAATGGATGGAGGTCCTTCTAACGTGCCCTAGCAACCGGTCCATGAGAAACGTACGCCGTCTGCGTGGCCGCCGGGTGTTTCGTGGCCCCGTTCATAGTCTTCACATTTCTGTATCCAGTAAAACACGTAGATAATAAACCTGTATCGGTGCCGTCAGTGGTTTCCATCAGTGTGTCACCCGTGAGTCCTTGCTTTCCATCAGTTTTCACCCCGTGAGTCCATTTTTACCATCAGTGTGTCACATGTGTGTCCTTGCTTTCCATCAGTGTCCAGACAGTGTGTCCGTTTTGACCATCAGTGTGTCACCCGTGTGTCCTTGCTTTCCATCAGTGTTACAGCCCATGAGTCCATTTTTACCATCAGTGTGTCACCCGTCACCGTGTGTCCTTGCTTTCCATCAGTGTACGGCCCGTGAGTCCAATTTTTACCATCAGTGTGTCACCCTGTCCGTGTGTCCTTGCTTTCCATCAGTGTTCAGCCCTTGAGTCCATTTTTACCATCAGTGTGTTACCCGTGTGTCCTTGCTTTCCATCAGTGTACAGCCCATGAGTCCATTTTTACCATCAGTGTGTCCTTGCTTTCCATCATTGTACAGCCCGTGAGTCCATTTTTACCATCAGTGTGTTACCCGTGTGTCCTTGCTTTCCATCAGTGTACAGCCCGTGAGTCCATTTTTACCATCAGTGTGTCACCTGTCTGTCCTTGCTTTCCATCAGTGTCCAGCCCGTGAGTCCATTTTTACCATCAGTGTGTCACCAGTGTGTCCTTGCTTTCCATCAGCGTACAGCCCGTGAGTCCATTTTTACCATCAATGTGTCACCCGTGTGTCCTTGCTTTCCATTAGTGTCCAGACAGTTGTGTCCGTTTTTACCATCAGTGTGTCTCCCGTGTGTCCTTGCTTTCCATCAGTGTTCAGCCCGTGAGTCCATTTTTACCATCAGTGTGTTACCCATGTGTCCTTGCTTTCCATCAGTGTACAGCCCGTGCGTCCATTTTTACCATCAGTGTACAGCCCGTGAGTCCTTGCTCTGCATCAGTGTACAGCCCGTGAGTCCTTGCTCTGCATCAGTGTACAGCCCGTGAGTCCGTTTTACCATCAGTGTGTCACCCGTGTGTCCTTGCTTTCCATCAGTGTACAACCCGTGTGTCCTTGCTTTCCATCAGTGTTCAGCCTGTGAGTCCATTTTTACCATCAGTGTGTCACCCGTGTGTCCTTGCTTTCCATCAATGTTCAGCCCGTGAGTCCATTTTTACCATCAGTGTGTCACCCGTGTGTCCTTGCTTTCCATCAGTGTACAGCCCGTGAGTCCGTTTTACCATCAGTGTGTCACCCGTGTGTCGTTGGCTTTCCATCAGTGTGTCACCCGTGTGTCCTTGCTTTCCATCAGTGTACAGCCCATGTGTCCTTGCTTTCCATCAGTGTACAGCCCGTGAGTCCTTGCTTTCCATCAGTGTACAGCCCGTGTGTCCTTGCTTTCCATCAGTGTACAGCCCGTGAGTCCATTTTTACCATCAGTGTGTCACCCATGTGTCCTTGCTTTCCATCAGTGTACAGCCCGTGAGTCCGTTTTACCATCAGTGTGTCACCCGTGTGTCGTTGCTTTCCATCAGTGTACAGCCCGTGAGTCCGTTTTACCATCAGTGTGTCACCCGTGTGTCGTTGCTTTCCATCAGTGTACAGCCCGTGAGTCCGTTTTACCATCAGTGTGTCACCCGTGTGTCGTTGCTTTCCATCAGTGTACAGCCCGTGAGTCCGTTTTACCATCAGTGTGTCACCCGTGTGTCCTTGCTTTCCATCAGTGTACAGCCCGTGAGTCCATTTTTACCATCAGTGTGTCACCCGTGTGTCGTTGCTTTCCATCAGTGTACAGCCCGTGAGTCCGTTTTACCATCAGTGTGTCACCCGTGTGTCGTTGCTTTCCATCAGTGTACAGCCCGTGAGTCCGTCTTACCATCAGTGTGTCATCTGTATTTTTCATGGATAAACAAATACATAAATGCTAAAGCTTCTCCTATACTCTGCACTAGTGTTAAGCTGCACACTGATGCCGTGCGAGTGCTGTACGTTCTTGTTTTTTTTTCACAAACTCATAGACTTGTATTGGCCTTTGTCATCCGTGCTGCCGGGAAAAGACGGACATGTTTCCGTGTGTTTTACCCAGACACACGATTCGTGTAAAAGCATGGCTATGTGCACAGCAGCATAGATTATAATGGGTGCATGTATCCATGAAAAAAATGGATACCACAAACAGGAAAATGTGAGGAAAGCCTAAATGAGAGTTTGGTTTGCAAACCATCGGACCACTAACAAAAATCAACAGAGGTGTCAATGGCTCCATAGAAAACCAGAGGGCACATGAACAAAAATATCTTGACTTATTAATCAGACCTGAGGGCTCATTCAGACATCAGTGATTTTTCATCAGTGTTTAATGGCAAAACTAAGAGTGGAACTTAATTGGAAATGATATCTGTCCTGTATTTTGGCATAGAAACACTGATGAAAAATCACTGACGTGTGAATGAGACCTAAGGCTCATTACACACTGCTTCATAGACTGCCGTCGGGTGTATTTATAGGGCTCCATTCACCCAATGGAGGCCACAACATTGTGTTTTGCCTGTACCAGGTTGGCATACGTCTTTTTACCTTCTGTCAGCTGACTGCAGTTTCCTATACATATGGTCCCCTCAAAAAAATAAATATTGTTAAGATACAAGTTTTTCAAATAATGCGACCCTATGGATATTGGCCCCTCTGACTAAAACCAGCAGCTCTCAGCCGCCCCAGAAAAGGTGCATCTCTAAGATGTGTCAAATCTGGCGCTTAGCCTCGCTCTTCCCACTGTGGCTTTGGCAAGTGGGGTTGATGTTACCTTTGTATTGTCGGGTGAAATCAAGCCCCGAGGTATCTATAACAGTGTTCCCCAACTCCAGTTCTCAAGGCCCACCAACAGTTCATGTTTTCAGGATTTCCTTAGTACTGCTCAGGTAATAATTGCATCACCTGTGCAATACAAAGGAAATCCTGAAAACATGATCTGTTGGTGGGCCTTGAGGACTGGAGTTGGGAATCCTGGTCTGTAAGACACCTATCCATTAGTAACCCCATAGTGATATTATATAAAAATAGACACCCAAAATAAAGTCCTTTATTTGAAATAATGACACAAACTCCTTATAATAATCTTAATTAAACCATACTCACTTAACGCCTGATCCGCCGAAGCCAACGTCTCCTGCAACAAAAATAAAATCTTAAACTACAATATTCCTCACCTGTCCGCAAAGAAGCTAATCCATAATATCCCACGATGATCCTGATCACTTTGAGAGCAGTCACATCAGTGATGTGACTGCTCTCAAAGACAGATGGCAATCGCTCCCACAGTGTATCACTGAGCTGCCGTGAGAGAGTTCACTGTAGTTCATCAGATGATCAGCTCCGGTAATCTCCCTTACGGCACCACTGCTGCGTGGGAAAGTTCTCACGCAGCGGTGCCGTAAGTGAGAGCTCCGCGGATGATGAACACCGGTGAACTCTCGCAGCAGCTCAGTGATACACTGCAGGAGCAATTACCTCCTGGCTGTCACTGTATCGCCGGCGGCCGGGTAGAGTGGTCACATCTACCAATGTGACTGTTCTACACGTGAGATCTCTGTGGAACACTTGGATTATGTGGACTGCGGTGGACAGGTGAGTATATGTTGGTTAATTAATTTACATTTTTTTTCTAGGAGACGAGGGCATCGGGGATTTGGTGTGAGGTGAGTATAATGGGTTTTTTTGTGAATATGTATGTAATTTTACTTACCGGCAGTAGCGCATTACCGCCTAGAGCCACCGTGCCGGTGTTTCCTATACTGTCACACAGATGACAGCGTGAGAAACACCATGGGAAGACGGTAAAATGCAAAACAAAAACTCAGCAAATCCGCAAACATTTTTATACCTGCGTTTTTGCTGCGGATTTGACTGACTCAATTGAAGTCAGTAGGTGCAGAAACGCAAAAAGAATTCACATGCTGCAGAAAAAATGCACTGCAAATAGATGTGGAATTTTACTGATCATGTGCACAACACTTCACAATTGTCATTGAATTACCTTGCATAAGGATTCCATTACTTTTTTGGACCATTTCCGCTTGGAAAAAACGCATCCTGTTCACATAGCCTTACTCTGCTGATTTTTCCACACCAAATACCGTGTGCATTTAATCTAAATGTGGCCATACACATTGTTCAACCACCAACCTATCAATTCAGTCTTCCTGTCAAAAATCATTTTGCTGACAGCCATAGACGTTTTGGTACATATAGGGCTTTTCAGTTCAGCTTGGCCATTCATGTTGCGGTCCTCTCAAAAAGCACAAGTTATCCCTAATCTTTAGGATGAGGGATAACTTGCTGATCGCTGGGGGGGGGTCTGACTTGGGGGACACCCAGCAAGTACCAAGATCGGGCTCCGATGTTCCATCTTGAATAGAATAGAGGTGTTCGTGCTGAACCTTAACTCCATTCATTGTCTATAGGACTGCAAAAGAAAGCCAAGCACTGTACTTCTCCGGCATTCTTATTGTTACTGAATGTAGGCCAAGCACGCATACCTCCACTCCATGCAAGACAGGGCTGCAAAGCTCCATTCTCAGGTGTGGTGGGGCCCATAGTCTCAATCTATGGGACCCCCAGCAATCAGAATGTTCTCCCCATCCACAAATGGATTACTTTTTTTTTTTTTTTTTGATGGTGGGGGGAGGTAGAACCCTTTTTTCTTCAGGGGAGCACTGCTCCTTGGCTTCTGATAGCCTGGTGGTTTTGAGCTCCAGAAGAATGACAGTTCACACCAGCATTGCGGCTGTTCCACTGATCTGTACTGTGCACTCTGATGCAGCTTTGCTTCTGCAGAATCGGAGGAGCACAAGGTCACTGAAGCTGCCTGGATGTGTATTCAAACAGACACTCTGCTAGACGGTCAAGGTGGCCATTAGCTGTGTCAACGAGCAGCAAGCTATACAGTTAAAAATCCGTGCATTCTTGAGAATAGAGATGATTTTGAAAAGAGGTAAAATGCAACATTGCTTGTCTTTACAAGCACTTTGCAATTTTAAACAATAAAGGGTATGTGCACACGTTGCGGATTTGCTCTTGTAAAAATCTGCGTGGATTCTTCCTCTCTTGGCAGAAAATTCCTGCGGATTTGTATGCGTTTTTGCAAGCTAAATAAAGATATATTATTTAACAAAAAAAAGAATTGTGATGTAATTTCCTTGTCCAACCTCTTCTTTTCATTCTCCATTGAAGACCATAATATCATTACACACCATGTTCAAATATAATGTTTACCCACAAAACAAATATGTGAATATATTATACATATGTGTGTGTGTGTGTGTGTATATATATATATATATATATATCAGCCAGATACCCTTATTAATAAAATGGTACATAGAGAGTTAAATAAAAGACACACACACAAAATTTGCGTGAAACACAATATCTGTTTATTTTTCAAAAAAATTATAAAAAATAATTGCGTCGCCTCCCACGTAATTTTCATAACCAGGAAAAGGAAAGTGGACTGCTGAAGGGTGTTGTTAATATTCTGGGAAGGAGCCAATTAGCCATAAAAGTTCCAAGGCTATTAATATCGGCTCACAGATGTTTGCTTAGCATTCACTGGCTAGTTTACAGGGGAACCCCAGAAATAAATTGACATGGGGTCCCCCTATAAAATCGAACCAGCAAAGGTTAGGCAGACAGCTGCGGACTGATATTAATAGCCTGGGAAGGGGCCATGTATATTGGCATCCCCCCAGGCTAAAAACAATCAGCCCCCCCCCCCATCTTATAGATGCGCCAATTCTGGCACTTAGCCTCGCTCTTCCCACTTGCCCTGTAGCGGTGGCAAGTGGGGTAATATTTGTGGGGTTCATGTCACCTTTGTATTGTCCGGTGACATCAAGCCCACGGATTAGTAAATTATACCCTCTAAAGTATTTTTTTTAGGGAGGTAGCGAGTAGTTTGATACCATCGTTATTTATGTAGTTGATGCAACGCAGGTTTGAAATTGTACAATTTGCATTTTTTTCACTCATTTTTATGAATCCTTTTTTTGTATTTTTTTTTTTGTATGTTCTGATAAACAAACCTCAAATTTTATTCCTCTAGCTTTCCAGTGTTCAGAAATACATCCAGTATGGCACCAATGTGAGTACTGGACACACGTCTGTACCTATAATAATAGATGGCGCACCATTTGGTCATTATGGTAAAATTTGAAGGAATTCCATGACCCATTCAAAGCTTACAGAGACATTGATCTACCAAACAAGAAAATCCTTATAGGAATTATTACTCAGAGGAAGACATGCCTCTAAAACACAGTTGTCCCACATTTGTGTATATTATTGCAAGAAGAATAAACTGTACTGGAATGATGAGCAAAATGTGAAGGAAAATGCAGCCAACTATGTAACAAACCTGAGTTTGTTCCAAAGATGAAAAGAGACTGGTCGTACAATGTCTGTTTAGCTCCACAAATTCTTATATAAGGGACGAATGTTCCAAGCAACGTATTCCTATCTACCCGTCAAGGTACGAAGAGCAATGTGCACAAAACCAATTCCCTACAGAATTCTCAAAGTATTATCTGGTAATGGAGGTTCAGTAAAGCCCATAATCTATAAGTAAAGAACAGCCTCATTATTAGAGATCCTCCAATAAAATGATCATGCCCATATTACCCATATAATTAATATATAAGTAATATAAATGCAAATAATAGTTTTGTGTAGCAAGACGTTATAAAAACAGTCAATCGAAGATAAATGGTCAAAAATGTTTGTGAGAGATCAAGTTCTGGAATTGCTTGTCAGATGACCTGACTTCAAGAACATGTGTGAGGTCTACATTCTGGAGTGGGCATGTGGACGAGAATTTGAATAATAGCTTGTATGTGATGATCGTGGCCTGGAATTAATTGTGAAATGGTGTAAAATGTTTAACGGATTTAAAAATATTATTTTCCCAGGACGTCCCTCCTGACAGCACCATGGGGACGCCCTCCTCCTCCTTGCCGGGACAGGAAACACACGAGAGTTTATAAGGCCCACCCCGTCCCCATCCCTCAGTGTTTTTCCTGTCCCTGCATGGAGGGACACGCGAGTCTTACCGGGCTCGGGGATCGTGAAGCTCGTCGGATCCTTCCCCCTGTCAAGCGGCCCAGGGCTGAAACTCCCCAGAGGGGAGTCCCTCCGCCCCAAAGGCCGAGAGCAGGACCAGGCTCCCGGAGGGGGATGTTCCTTCCAGGGGGAGGCTCTCGTCCCGGACCAGGTGGCGTCTCTGCGGGCAGGAGCGCTGCGTCCTCCTTAGCGACGCCAGGAGCTATCCCGACAGACGCCGGCGTCACTTCCGGTCCCACACTTCCGGTGACGTCACAAGATGGCGGCGCCCAGTGTCAAAACGCCGGTTTCTGATACTGAAGTGTGCAAGCTGCCGGCTTCAGGAAAAGAAGAGTCCTGCGGCAGACGCTGGTCACCGGATAAGTGTACAGCCTACCTTGTGCCTGATGGAGACAGATGCGGCTTTGCGCAAACCACCCTGACTGGAGGTCCCTAAGTGCTGACTTAACTGACGGACCCTACTCTTATGTTATTTAGGACAAAGGAGCCCCGACCGCCCCCCTAACAGTAAAAAAGACGGGCAAGGCATCCGCTAAATCTCCCAGATGCCTGGTTTGCCACGTGAAGCTCTCCGATAGTGACAAGACCCTCTGTACCTCTTGTACCTCCAAGGTGTTAAGGGATGAGCAGCCTTCACTTTTGACGGAGATGCGTCAGATGATTCGGGACGAGGTCCAGGCGTCTATGTCATACATGTCACAACAGACACCTAGCTCTCCCGGACGTAAGCGACCTAGGTGGGAGACGGAACAGGGCGTCCAGGACTTCAGTTCAGAGGACAGATCAGACGTAGAGGATACCGTTTCCGACGAGGAAGGACAAATTGCACCTGAGGTCCAGGACCGGAGTAGGAAATTCCTATTTCAGGCAGAGGACACTAATCCAGTCTGTACGGTCTACCATGCAGATTGAGGACACTTCCAAACCACAGTCTAGACAGGACTTAATGTTTGGCGGTCTTACGGCTCAAAAACAGACGGTATTCCCAGTCAGTGAACATATTAACCCCTTACTGCCATCAGACGTACTATCCCGTCCATGGTACCTGGGCCCGTATGACCATGGACGGGATAGTACGTCCCAGCGATCGGACGCGCTCCCGGGGGGAGCGCAGCCGATCGCGGCCGGGTGTCAGCTGATTATCACAGCTGACACCCGGCACTATGTGTCAGGAGCGGTCACGGACCGCTCCCGGCACATTAACTCCTGGCACACCGCGATCAAACATGATCGCGGTGTACTGGGGGCACTGGGGAGGATCGCGCAGGGTGGGGGCTCCCTGCGCGCTCCCCTGAGACCCTCAGAGCAGCGCGATGTGTCGCGCTGTTCCGGGGTCCGTCCTCCCTCCAGGTCCCCGGATCCAAGATGGCGCCGGGGTCCTACAGAAGCCTGCAGCGATGCCAGAGCGATCGCTGGTGTGACAGAGTGCTGTGCACACTGTCACACCAGTGATCTGCTAAAATACAGTGATGTCCCACCCTGGGACAAAGTAAAAAAGTTAAAAAAATAAAAATTGTTTAAAAAAATCATAAAAAAAAAAATATTCCCCAATAAATTCATTTTTTCCTGTAAATAAAAAAACAAAAACAATAAAAGTACACATATTTGGTATTGCCGCGTCCTTAACGACCCCCCCTATAAAACTGTCCCACTAGTTAACCCCTTTAGTGAACCTCTTAAAAAAAATTAAAAAAAAAAACAAAGCAAAAAATCAATGCTTTATCATCATACCGCCGAACAAAAAGTGGAATAACACGCGATCAAAAAGACGGATATAAATAAACATGGTACCGCTGACAAAAAGACGGATATAAATAAACATGGTACCGCTGAAAACGTCATCTTGTCCCGCAAAAAACGAGCCGCCATACAGCATCATCAACGAAAAAATAAAAAAGTTATAGCTCGCAGAATAAAGCGATGCAAAAATAATAATTTTTTATATAAAATTGGTTTTATTCTATAAAAGCGCCAAAACATAAAAAATTATATAAATGAGGTATCGTCATAATCGTATTGACCCGAAGAATAAAACTGCTTTATCAATTTTACCACACGCGGAACGGTATAAACGCCTCCCCCAAAAGAAATTCATGAATTGCTGATTTTTGTTCATTCTAACCTCTCAAAAATCGAAATAAAAAGCGATCAAAAAACGTCACGTGCTCAAAAATGGTACCAATAAAAACGTCACCTCGTCCCGCAAAAAATAAGACCTCACATGACTCTGTGGGCCAAAATATGCAAAAATTATAGCTCTCAAAATGTGATGATGCAAAAACTATTTTTTGCAATAAAAAGCGTTTTTTAGCGTGACAGCTGCCAATCATAAAAACCCGCTATAAATAGTAAATCAAACCCCCCTTTATCACCCCCTTAGTTAGGGAAAAATAATAAAATTAAAAAAAAGTATTTATTTCCATTTTCCCATTAGGGTTAGGGTTGCGGCTAAAGTTAGTATTAGGGTTAGGGTTGGGATTAGGGTTATGGGTGTGTTAGGGTTAGGTTTGTGGTTAGGGTTGGGACTAGGGTTAGGGGTGTGTTGGGGTTAGGGTTGGAGTTAGAATTGGGGGGTTTCCGCTGTTTAGGCACATCAGGGGCTCTCCAAATGTGACATGGCGTCTGATCTCAATTCCAGCCAATTCTGCATTGAAAAAGTCAAACGGTGCTCCTTCACTTCTGAGCTCTGCCATGCGCCCAAACAGTAGTTTACCCCCACATATGGGGTATCAATGTACTCTAGACCCCAAGAGTTGTGTAATTTGTCCTATTTCTTCTGTTACCCTTGGGAAAATAAAAAACTGGGTAAAATATCATTTTTTTAAAAAAAAAAATGATTTTTTTGTTTTTACGACTGTACGTTATAAACTTCTGTGAAGCACTTGGGGCTTCATAGCACTCACACACACATCTAGATAAATTCCTTGTGGGGTCTATTTTCCAAAATGGGGTCACTTGTGGGGGGTTTCCACTGTTTAGGCGCATCAGGGGCTCTCCAAATGCAACATGACGCCCCCAGACCATTCCATCAAAGTCTGCAATCCAAAACGTCACTACTTCCCTTCCAAGCCCCGACGTGTTCCCATACAGTAGTTTTCTCCCACATATTGGGTATCAGCGTACTCAGAACAAATTGGACAACAACTTTTGGGGTCCAATTTCTCCTGTTACCCTTGTGAAAATAAAATATTGGGGGCGAAAAAATCATTTTTGTAAAAAAAAAAAGGATTTTTTATTTTTACAGCTGTACGTTATAAACTTCTGTGAAGCACTTCGGGGTTCAAATTGCTCACCACACATCTAGATAAGTTCCTTGTGGGGTCTATTTTCCAAAATGGTGTCATTTGTTGGGGGTTTCCACTGTTTAGGCAGATCAGGAGCTCTCCAAACACGACATGGCATCCAGCCAATTCTGTGTTGAAAAAATCGAACGGCGCTCCTTCCCTTCCAAACTCTGCCATGCACCTAAACAGTGGTTTACCCCCACATATGGGGTATCAGCGTACTCGGGACAAATTGCACAATAACTTTTGGAGTCTTGTTACCCTTGGGAAAATAAAAATTGGGGTGAAAAGATCATTTTTGTGGAAAAAATATGATTTTTTAATTTTACGGCTCTACGTTATAAACTTGTGTGAAGCACTTTGGGTTCAAATTGCTCACCAAAGATCTAGATAAGTTCCTTAGGGGGTCTAGTTTCCCAAATGGGGTCACTTGTGGGGGTTTCCACCGTTTAGGCACATCAGGGGCTCTCCAAATGCAACATGGCGTCCAATCTCAATTCCAGCCAATTTTGTTTGGAAAAAGTCAAATGGTGCTCCTTCCATTCCGAGCTCTGCTGTGCGCCCAAACATGTTCCCCCCCACATATGGGGTATCAGCGTACTCAGGACAAATTGGACATCAACTTTTGTGGTCCAATTTCTCCTGTTACTCTTGGGAAAATAAAAAATTAGTGACTAAAAGATAATTTTTGTGGGAAAAAAATAGGATTTTTTATTTTCATGCTCAGGCATTATAAACTTGTGTGAAGCACTTGGGGGTTCAAAGTGCTCACCAAAGATCTAGATAAGCTCCTTAGGGGGTCTAGTTTCCAAAATGGGGTCACTTGTGGGGAGTTTCCACTGTTTAGGCACATCTGGGGCACTGCAAACGGAACATGACCCCCATCAACGTCTGCATTCCAAAACGTTACTACTTCCTTTCCAAGCCCTGTCGTGCGCCCAAACAGTTCCCCCCCACCCCCCACATACGGGGTATCAGCGTACTCAGGACAAATTGGACAAAAACTTTTGGGGTCCAATTTCCTTGGGAAAAATAAAAAATTTGGGACTAAAAAATCATTTTTGTGGAAAATTGTTTTTTTTATTTTTCAGACCCAGGCATTATAAACTTTTGTGAAACACTTGGGGGTTCAATGTGCTCACAACAGATCTAGATAAGTTCCTTAGGGGGTGTAACGAATGGAAGCGGAGGCAGAGGTGGTGAAGTTCACATTCGTTTTTATTTTTTAATGTGGAACCTCGAGACCGCGGTCCGGGGGGCTCCGAAGGGGGCGTAACTAGTGAGCCCCGGGTACCCGTAGTAAGGCCCCTCGAACAGGACAAGAATGGAATACCCGGAGGACACAGGTGCTACCTCCAGTTAGACCCCGGACACGTGGCAGCTGTCCCAGAGGGACCAAAAGGGTAACTAGTATTTACAGAGTCCGTGGAGGGTTCTTGACGGAGAAGGGTAAGGTCCTGGTCCAGAACGGATGATAGCAGGCTGGCTTCAGTGACCTTGTCACGGTCCACGGGTACGGATGGCTGATGGCGGAACTGGATGACACTTGCGCCAGTAATAGCCGAGATTGTCCAGGTTAGCCAGATACGGGTTAGCAATGATCTGAGGAGACAAACAGTATCAGCGAAGCACAGAGACTGCAGACGCAGCTCAGACAGATCAGGAACTGAACCGGATGTAGCAATGATAGAACACGTTGCTCTGGCACTCCCTAATGGTGGAGTGACCAGATATAGTACGGAGTGCGCAGCCATTGCTTAATTAGCTATTTCAAAAAATGCACGCTGCCCCTTTAAGAGAGACGGTGGGCGCGGCCTCGCGTCCTAAGCAGACTATCTGGAGGCCTGCCAGCAGCGTGCCAGGAAGTGGAGGAGGACACAGGACGCCTAGGAGCAGATGGGACAGGTGAGTGAGCAGAACGGAGTGCAGAGCCAGCGCTGGGACCGAGTGTAACAGGGGGTCTAGTTTCCAAAATGGTGTCACTTGTGGGGGGTTTCCACTGTTTAAGTACATCAGGGGCTCTCCAAACACGACATGGCGTCCAATCTCAATTCCAGCCAATTTTAGTTTGAAAAAGTCAAACGGCGCTCCTTCCCTTACGAGCTCTGCCGTGTGCCCAAACAGTGGTTTTCCTCCACATATTGGCTATTGGCGTACTCAGCAGAAATTGCACAACAACTTTATCTGTCCATTTGCTTCTTTTACCCTTGTGAAAATAAAAAAAAAGTTTGTAATAGATCATTTTTGTGGCTAAAAAGTTAAATATTCATTTTTTCCTTCCACGTTGCTTCAGCTCCTGTGAAGCACCTGAAGGGTTAATAAACTTCTTGAATGTGGTTTTGAGTACCTTGAGGGGTGCAGTTTTTAGAATGGCGTCACTTTTGGGTATTTTCTGCTATATAGACCCCTCAAATTGACTTCAAATATGAGGTGGTCCCTAAAAAAAAATGGCTTTGTAAATTTTGTTGTAAAAATGAGAAATCGCTGGTCAACTTTTAACCCTTATAATTTCCTAAGAAAAAAAAAATTTGGTTCCAAAATTGTGCTGATGTAAAGTAGACATGTGGGAAATGTTATTTCTTAACTATTTTGTGTGACATATTTCTCTGTTTTAAGGGAATACAAATTCAAAGTTTGAAAATTGCTAAATTTTCAAAATTTTCGCCATATTTGCGTTTTTTTCAAAAATAAACGCAAGTTATATGGAAGAAATTTTACCACTAACGTGAAGTACAATATGTCATGAGAAAACAGTCTCAGAATCGCGAAGATCCGTTGAAGCGTTCCAGAGTTATAACCTCATAAAGAGACAGTGGTCAGAATTGTAAAAATTGGCCCGGTCATTAACGTGCAAACCACCCTTGGGGGTTAAGGGGTTAAAAGCATGATCCTGGAAGAATGCTGAAAGGCGACTAGTACTTTCACGTGACTTCAAGGGTCGGCTACCTTTCGACCCTGAGGAAATTAAGTTTTGGGAAGAGACTCCTAAAATAGACAGTTCTATAGCCAGAGTCGCAAAAAAGACGGCCATCCCGTTTGAAGATTCATCTAATCTTCGTGACCCAATGGACAGGAAGGCTGACATCCTACTAAAAAGAGCTTAGGAGGCGTCGGCGGCGCTAATCAGAACGAATATTGCGGCCACGTCTGTTGCTAGATCCATGTCTTTCTGGATAGGGCAGCTAGAACAATTATCTAATAAGATTCCCAGATCTGACATCCTGGCCTCCCTTCCTGTCATGAAGTCGGCCACAGCTTTTCTAGCGGATATGTCGGCTGAATCGGCCAGATTTTCAGCCAGAAACAGTTCCCTTTCTAATGCTGCTAGGAGAGCTGTTTGGTTGAAATCTTGGTCGGGAGATATCGCTTCTAAGACAAAGTTATGTTCCGTTCACTTCTCTGGAGCAAGGGTGTTTGGACCAGCCTTAGACAGTATTCTAGAGTCAGCATCAGATGAAAAGAAGGGACTTCCAGAGGAGAAAGCTAAGCGTCTCCAGTCCTTTCGTAGGGGATCCTTTCAGGGAAGACGATATGACTCTAGAACCCATAGTAGGTCAAATCGAGGATCCTACAGGAGTTCTCAGACCCAGGCAGGGAAAAGCAAAAGTACTTTCTTTAGTTCATACAGTAAGAATAAGAGACAACGACGCCATATCTATCGGGGGGAGACTTCGCCTATTTGCGGCAAAATGGGCCCAGATTACCGAGAATCTGTGGGTACGAAATACCATTGCAGAAGGTTACCGCATAGAACTTTACTCTCATCCCCCCGAGAGATACGTCTCCCCTACTTCAATCCTTCCAGACTCAGCTATGTGGCTAAACCTTCAGGAGATGATCAACTGCTCTGTAATAGTTCCGGTTCCAGAGGCAGAAGTAGGCAGGGGTCACTACTCTTCCCTGTTTACCATAATAAAGCCATCAGGAGAGGCCCGCACTATTATAAATTTGAAACCGCTAAATCGCTGGGTCAGATACAAAAGATTCTGGATGGAATCAATCCGCTCGGCAGTCCACCTTATAGACTGAGGAGCAGTTATGCACTCTCGACCTAAAGAGCGCATATTACCAGGTCCCTATACATCCGTCATCTCAGAACCTCCTACGGTTTGCAATAGATTTACCAACCGAGACCTGCCAGTTCCAGTGTCTTCCTTTCGGGCTAGCCTCCGCTCCTCGAATATTCACAAAGCTGGTAGCGGAGGTGGTGGCCTATATAAGAAGTTTGGGAACCATAATCGTTCCATATCTGGACGACTTTCTAATTGTGGCAGAATCGGAAGAGATGCTCGTCAAACACAGAGACCGATGCATCAACATTCTGGAATCGTTAGGCTGGGCCATAAATTGGCAGAAGTCGGACCTAATACCCAGTCAGAGGAAGGTCTTCTTGGGTGTTCTCTTAGATTCAAGAGACAGAATCTCCTATTTACCGGAAGAGAAGCAGAAGGTGATGAGAAGTCTAGCAAAAAAACCTGGCAAAACACTGAGGTTCCATAAGAAACGCTATGAAGGTATTGGGACAGATGACGGCCTGCATTACCTGCGTCAGATGGGCACAAGCTCACTCAAGGCCTTTACAAAAGGAGATTCTGGCAGTATGGGATCAATCTCAGACTTCCCTGGACAGATCAATTTCTCTACCGAGATCAGTAAAAGAATTCCTCGCCTGGTGGACGCAGTCTCGCAATCTTCGGATAGGAGTAATATGGTCAGCCTCTCCTTACGTGACGGTCACTACGAACGCCAGTTTGTGGGGATGGGGAGCCCATCTGCTAGGCAGAATCCTACAAGGCCGAAGGCCGGAAGACATCAGGAACACATCTTCCAACTTCAAGGAACTATTCGCTGTGTGGGAGGCGATAAGAAGAAACAGACCCAGACTCAGAGACCAACACGTCAGAATATTCTCAGACAATGTAACCACAGTCTCGTTCCTAAATCATCAAGGAGGATCCAGACATCGACCTCTTCAGATTCTCTCGGGAAAGATATTCGCGTGGGCAGAGAAGACGGTTCTGTCTCTAACAGCGGTACACCTCGAAGGTTCCCAGAATGTGGTGGCAGACTATTTGAGCAGGAAAGAGATCTGTCCGACCGAGTGGGAACTGGACCAGGACATCTTCCAAGACCTATGTCGCCGATGGGGATCACCTCTAATAGATCTGTTTGCAAACAGGCGAAACGCAAAGACCAGAAAATTCTTTTCTCTGAACCCGCTGGATGCTCCAGAGGGTCTGGATGCTCTGAGTCACAAGTGGGTCGAAGATCTCTCGTACGCTTTTCCACCTCTAGCCCTCATTCCCGCCGTATTGAGGAAGATCAGAGAAGATCAGGCTACGGTCATTCTGATAGTCCCATTCTGGCCAAAGAGGAGCTGGTTCTCTCTTCTAACAGACATGGCGCTGGAAAATCCGCTGGAACTTCCTCGGTCTGGGGATGTGATCCACCAGGGCCCAATCCGTCATCCGAATCCAGAGAGACTGCATCTTTCAGCCTGGATCCTGAGAGGAACATCTTGAGAGCTAAAGGCTTATCAGACCAGGTCATATCTACCATCCAGGCCAGTAGGAAACCTGTCACGGCAGCAATTTATCTTAAGGTCTGGAGGCAATTCTGCCTGGAGAGTGGCAGGTCCGATTTGGTGGCAGGTGCACTTGATATGCCTAAAATATTAGATTTTTTTACAGGCAGGCTTCAATAAAGGGCTCAGACCCAGTACCCTGAAGGTCCAGATAGCAGCTTTGAGTTCTTTGACTATTCACTGGCATCCCACCCTTGGGTGGTTAGATTTATCCGGGCTACTCAAATATTGCGCCCTACCATTAGGCAGAGCCTCCCACCTTGGGACCTGACTTTGGTCCTTAGAGCTCTCTGTAAGGATCCATACGCTCAGAGCAGTAATATGCCGGTATCCCTTCTTACTAGGAAAGCGGCTTTCCTGGTTGCAATTACTACAGCTAAGAGAGTAGGGGAGATACAGGCTCTATCTACTAGAGATCCGTACTTTCAGATCAGGGACGACAGCATAGTCTTAAGACTAGATCCAGCTTTTCTCCCAAAGGTAGCTTCTACCCAAAACCGCAACCAAGAAATTGTCCTACCATCATTCTGCGACAATCCTTCCAATGCAAAGGAGCGAAGTCTCCATTCATTGGATGTCAGAAGAACGGTTATAGATTACATTGAGGCCACCAAGGAATGGCGTGTAGATTCAAACTTATTCATTCTCTACGGAGGGAAGAATAAGGGTAGGAAAGCTTCAAAAGTCTCCATCGCAAGATGGATTACTACAGTAATAGCAGATGCCTACCGAGCGGAAGGTACTGACGCTCTGGAAGGTCTTAGGGCCCATTCTACTAGGAGTATCTCCGCTTCCTGGGCGGAAAGAGCTGGAGCTTCCCTAGATCAGATTTGTAAAGCAGCAACTTGGGCCAGACTAGACACATTCTGTAAGCACTATAAATTAGACATACTCTCAGGCCAACGTACTGCCTTCGGCAGAAAAGTCCTGCAAGCAGTAATCCCACCCTAAGGAGTTTTTCTTTGGTACTCCCATGGTGCTGTCAGTAGGGACGTCCTGGGAAAGTAGGTATTACACCTACCGGTAATTATGTTTCCAGGAGTCCATCCTGACAGCACTGGTAGTTCCCTCCCTATTGATTATGTCATATGCTGTAATATGATTGTTCCAATAAAGTGTTATGAGCATTATCCATGTCTTGGTTCTTGTTACAACACTGAGGGATGGGGGATGGGGTGGGCCTTATAAACTCTCGTGTGTTTCCTGTCCCGGCAAGGAGGAGGAGGACGTCCTCCATGGTGCTGTCAGGATGGACTCCTGGAAACATAATTACTGGTAGGTGTAATACCTACTTTAATTACTTGGCCAATTAAAAAAAAATCCTCTCTATTAGGGCCCACTAAACAGAAAATGCTGATTATTTGGGGAAAAAAGACCCTACCGCACAATTTGGAGTCATTTATGGTAAATTTAATTCATAAGATGTATGGTAGATATCAAAACTGGGGGAGATATGAAGGCTGTGGTTGAGATGGGCACATGGGGCAATAGTATCGAGAATCACTCTTACTACCGTGCTTCCTAGAATCCAGGCATCTGTTTTGGGTGGGAGTGGCAGAGACGAGACAAATAAAATGTCTCTCTCAAAGTCTCCGGACATCCTCAGACCTGAAGGTTGCCTCCTATGGCTTGAGTCAATTAGTAGACACTCAACAATTTTCTACTAGAACTGAAGGGAAGTAAGCACTCCTTGACACTTTTTTTTTTTTTTTTTTATAGAGGATGAAGCTGTTATAGGTAGCAATCTGTGAGGTAGATTTCCACCTTTTATATCAGACCCTGGTCTTCCACTTCGCCAGATATATTTGAAGCACCTTGTCTGACAGGTAAACGCCACCCATAAATGTATTATGGTCTGTAATGCAGACTGGTTTTTGTGTATCCGTGGTGGCACCCCTGTCTGAACATCACAGTTATGTCCGCATTTGGCTTGATCGGCATATACATGTCTTTCCTGTTATTCTACTTCGCTGCAAGACGTTGGTCACTTGCCAGGGAGAACAACGCCCCCTTCTCCAAACATCTAGACACCAACTGTGACTGAAAACTTAATGTTTTTTTTCTGACTGTCCCACAGGCCCCTGAATTTGCAGCGTACATATATAAAGTCATACTGGTGTGATTGTCGGTGTTCACGTGGTACCCTTGATGTAAAAATGACATTAACTCACAGACAATTTTATCCGGTGTGCCAATTTTCTGGTGGCTGTTTGGAGGGTTTATTTGGCGGTCCCTCATTTTGTATATTACAAAGGTGCATGTGTACCCTGTTTATACTCTCGCACATTTTGTATAATTTAACACTGTATTTGGCACACTTGGAGGGGATGAATTGGTGGAATGACAGACTACTCTTGAAACTTATAAGGGACTTGTCAACTGCAATATTCTGCTCTGGGGTATAGGAATTTAAAAATGAATCTTTTAGTAGGGAAGTTGCGGGGGAAAAGGAATAGTCGGGATACCACAATGGAGGGGGGACTGCAGAACTTGGTCCTTCAGCAGTGACAACTGACTTTGCTATCATTTGGCTGTCGGATCCCATTGAGGAAGAGCAGTCAGAAGCAGTTTCAATTTCACTCTTGCTACTGCTGGAGCAAAGCAATCTGTACGCTTGATCTGCAGTGAACATTCTGAAGGCCATTATTATAATTTATGGCTGCCTAACAAAAAAAAAAAAAACTAAAGGGTATGCCACACTAAACAGCGTCGCTAACGAGATCGCTAAAAAACGTCACTATTTAGCGATCTCGTTAGTGACGTTGTTCTGTGTGGCATGTAGCAACGACGTGGCCCCTGCTGAGATCCTGCTGTGATCTCGTTCGTCGCTGACATCGGTCCGGACCCTATTTTTATCGTCGGCGTCCCGCTGGTAAGTATATATCGCTGAGTGTGGCACCTTTTTTTAGCGATTTAGCGGTATTTTGTACCGCTAAAGTCGTTAAGGAGATCGCTAACTGCGATAGCGTCCTTAACGACATCGCTAAATTAAGCCGCTACTAGCGATATTGAAACTATCCCGCTAGCGATCGCATTAGTATGCGTCGTTATCGTGATCGCTAGCGGGATAGTTTAGTGTGGCAGTACCTTTAATCTAGTCTAACACTAGTAAACCTAATCTAACACTTATTTTTTTCCTATCATCCATGACAGCACCAAAGAGAGAGGGGATCCGCCCTTCAAGGACAGGGAACCTTTAAGATAAAAAGGTGGCTTCTTTCTCCTCATCAGTGGTTTCCTGTCCTTGACAGGCCGAGCCTGTACCTGTATGGCGTCGTCGCAAGAAGAAGAAAGAAGATCCTGGGCCAGTTGGCAGCGGCAGGGCACCGGCTCTGCTTCTGCCGGCGCCAGTGATGCTGGAAGCGCCGCGGGGGTATCGACCGTCAGTCAGGCGGAGCCTACGGCGCCATCACTGCATGGTAGCCGGCAGTCCTGATTCCCGGCACGGTGTCAGAGGCGCGGCCTGTAACAGGAAGTCGTACTCATGACATTGCCGTGACCTTTGCACCCAAGAAACACTTCCGGGGCAGTACCGGGAGCTGCAGGAGACCCTGGCCGGCTGATCCCAATGGACATAGTTCTTAAGGGTAGATTGCCAGCCAAGCAGGGGACCGGTGCAATGATGGAGGCACAGCAACCCTTAAAACAACTCCAGCAGCAGAGCCTGCAGCCACAACAGCACCATTGGGAGCCAGAGCAGCCGCAGCGCTTCCTGCCCCCACCCCCCGACACCAGCCTCACCAGGATGGGAGTTCCGGATGATCCAGTGGGGCATTCAGGTCCAAGGATTCCAGGACAAGTCGGCACAGCTCTTTCAGGATGGAAGATTCCACGGTCCCTAAGGGAGACTTTTTGGATGACATCCTGCCTCCTGTTCCGGTACCCTTTTAATTCTTCTGAGTGGTGAGTGACCTGCGAGAATACCATTTTAATAATGCAAATTCTCTCTCTCTCTCCTACTCTATCTGACCTCCTGGTAGGAGCCCCCTAGAAAGAGTACGGAGAAGTCAAAGCACAGAGTTTGTGCTCTATGCGGGCAGGATCTGGACAGTGCATGGCCCAAAAAATTATGCCAGCCATGTATCAATGACACGGTTGCTAAGGAGACCCCAGACTTTTCTTCCACCCTGAGGACTGTTATCGGAGCCAAGGTGGAGAATTCATTAAATTCCCAGTCCTTTTCAGGGGAAACATCAAGAAGGGATAGGGCCGATGTATCTCCTTCACCGTGATTGTCATCTGACGAGGGAGTTCTGCGGGATACTTAGGAATCCTCTTCATCAGAGGCTGACTTGGGCTCGGGTTATTGCTTCCCCCTGGAGGAGGTGGACAATTTAGTGAAGGCGGTAAGGTCCACAATGGGGTTGGTGGAACAGAGTCCTAAGAGATCTATCCAAGAGGTTATGTTTGGCACCTTGGATAAGAAAAAGCATAGAGTGTTTCCTACGAACGAGAAATTGCAGATTCTCATCAGTAGAGAGTGGGAGAAACCAGATAGGAAAGGCCCCCCTACTGTCCTCCTCCAAAAGAAAGAACCCCTTTGAGACAGAAGCCTCCTCGTCCTGGAGTAAAGCTCCCAAGTTGGATGTTGACATATCTAAGGCCTCAAAAACCTCATCTCTCCCTTTTGAGGACTCAGGATTATTAAAGGGACCCCCTTGATAGGAAGGTTGATACCTTTTTTTAAGGCAACATGGGAGTCATCTGCAGGGACATTGGGACCAGCCATCGTGGCGACTTGCACAGCGAGGTCCCTCATGGTCTGTTTGAGCACGTTGGAAGATCAGCTGAGCGATGGTTAGTCCAGTGAGGCCATTAGAACCACGCTTCCAATGATCAGGGGAGCAACAGCTTTTTAGCAGATGCGTCATCCGACTCAGCCAGGCTGGCCGTACTATCTGTTGCAGGCCGGAGAGCTTTCTGGTTGAAAAGCTGCTCAGGGGATGTTCAGGCGAAATGGAAACCATGTTCTCTCCCCTGCGAGGGTCAATATTTATTTGGTTCGGCTTTAGATGACATCTTGGAAAAAGCAGCCGATAAGAAAAAGGGGTTCTCAAAGCCTCCCTTCTCTTCCTTCAGGCAGTCCTTTCGGGAGGAAAAGATACAACCGAAGGGGAACATCCGCAGAGGAGACGGGACGACGGACTGAAAAAGTCCAAGGGATTCCTGTTCGGTACCTCTTCCCTATGTGGGGGGAGGTCCTCCAAATCAGGGTTCCCCAACTCCAGTCCTCAAGGCCCACCAACAGGTCATGTTTTCAGGATTTCCTTAATATTGACCAGGTGATAATTACATCCTGAAAACATGACCTGTTGGTGGGCCTTGAGGACTGGAGTTGGGGAACACTGCTCCAAGTGACTGTTTCCCAGGTGGGAGGAAGCTCTCCCTCTTCCTACCAGCCTGGGAGAAAATATAATCCAGTCCTTAGATTCTCAACCTGGTGGGGGCAAGCTTGAGATTGGAGTTCGGGAGGTATTCCCCAGACAGATTTCATCATTACAGCCCACGAGCGTCTGTGCTTGAGGAAGTACATTCTGCAGGATGTACCAGCGGGAGAAGAAGGGAAAGGGTTCTATTCTCCCCTGTTTCTCATAAAGAAGCCAGATGGCTCATACAGGACGATCTTCAATTTGAAAGACCTGAACAAGTTTTTGAAGATTCCAAAGTTCAAAATGGAATCAATAAAATTGGCAATTCAGCTGCTCTTTCCAAATTGCTATATGGCCACCCTGGACCTGACGGACACGTATTACCACGTGCCAATACACAGCGTTCAGAAAATATCTCTGGGTGGCGGTACCAATGTCGACTCTTGACGGCAGGAATGTTATCTGCCAGATCAAAAGAAAGAAAATCTGTTAAGTCTCGTCTCTAGGTCAATTCAAAATCCAGTGATGACCCTCAGAAGTGCTATGTCCTTCCTGGGCTCCCTAACCTCATGTATCCCGGCAGTGAAGATTGGAAAACGTATATTACTTACCGGTAATGTGTTTTTACGAAACCCATGACCGCCCCCTTATATTTCCTCCCATTACTAAGCCTTCACACTTTTGGTTGGTGGGTCGTTGTATATAGTTTTCCACTTACAGTGAGGTTGAAGATTATTTAGTCGGTAAATTTGTATATGTGTGTGTGTGTATACACTGTGTTCCAAATTATTATGCAAAAATTGTTTAGGAGTGATAAGGTAAGAATTTTTTTGTTTGTCAGTTAAACTCATTGATGGTGATGTGTGTCAGGGCTCTTTATATCACTGTAAGCAATTGCAGACACCTGTGCTAATTAGTTTGGCAGGTGTGTCCAATGAAAGGCAAGACTACTTAAGAAGGCTGTCCCACATTATTAAGCAGCCTACATTTTCTGCCAAAATGGGAAAGAAAAAGGATGTGTCTGCTGCTGAGAAGCAACAAATTGTGGAGTGTTTAGGTCAAGGCATGACTACAATCAACATTGCCAAGACACTTCATCGTGATAATCGCACAATCAAGAAGTATGTAGCTGATTCACAGTACACACGTGTGCGTGCTGATAAGGGAAAATTGAGGACTCTTTCCTACAGGCAATTACGTCAGGTTAAAACAGCAGCGGCAAAAAAGCCTTGTCATAGCAGCAGACAAGTTTTTGAAGCTGCTGGTGCTTCCAACGTCCCCCGAACAACAAGATGCAGGGTCCTTCAAAGGTTTGCAGCTGTGCGTAAGCCATCCTGTCGACCTCCTCTATCCACTGCACACAAGCAGAAACGGCTCCAGTGGGCCAAACAATACTTGAAGACTGACTTCAAAACTGTTTTGTTCACCGATGAGTGCCGTGCAACGCTCGATGGTCCAGATGGATGGAGTGGAGAATGGCTGGTTGATGGACACCCCATGCAAACACGGCTACGGCGCCAACAAGGAGGAGGTGGAGTAATGTTTTGGGCTGGAATCATGGGGAGAGAGATTGTTGGCCCCTTTAGGATCCCTGAAGGGGTAAAGATGAACTCCATAGTGTATGTTGAGTTTCTCAAACAGCACTTCCTGCCATGGTTCAAGAAGAAGAACCGTGCATTCCGCAGAAAGATCATTTTCATGCATGATAATGCACCGTCTCATGCTGCACATAACAGATCTGCATCTCTGGCTGCTATGGGCATAAAAGGGGACTATGGTGTGGCCCCCATGCTTCCCTGACCTCAACCCCATTGAGAACCTCTGGAGCATCATCAAAAGGAGTGTCTATGACGGCGGGAGGCAGTTCACATCTAAGCAACAGCTCTGGGAGGGTATTCTGTCCTCATGCAAAACAATTGAAGCAGAAACCATCCAAAACCTGACAAATTCAATGGACGAGAGAGTTCAGAAGCTCCTTTCGAACAAGGGGTCCTATGTGCAAATGTAACATCACCTAGAATAAAGTTTTGAGTTGAAAACTGTTTGATTTCAGTATGTAATAACCAGCTAATGCTTATAATTTCAAAAATGACCATTTTTTTGTTCTTTATTAAAATGAGAAGGTTGAAAACTCTGCTGTGCATAATAATTTGGAACATGGATTTTGAGTGCAGTTTGAGTGTTTTATTTTTTAAAAAATATACTGTTATCATAGGCAGTTTGTACAAAAACCTTCGTGCGGTCATGGTTTCGTAAAAACACATTACCGGTAAGTAATATATGTGTTTCTGATTGGGAGGAGGATAATCAATGGGGTGATTATGAGATTGGGGAAGGGTTTATTGAAATTGATCTAGCAAAGTGATTATTTTTTTTTATTTTTTAATCTGACAGGTTTACTCTTTTTAGGCGTAGTGTAATTCTCTTCTCTCCCAGAACAACTTCAGGGGTTTTAGAGAGAGGCATAGCCCAAGTGCTGTGGTCTTTGGTAAACATGGGAGTTTGATCACCATGATAGACTCTATCACAGTGATCAAACATCAGAAACCAAAGAATTTTGGTTCCTAATGTTGCCGGGTGCCTGCAGGCAGTTCTTGGTGCCCGCCATTTTACATCGGAAAGAGTAGGAGGGCTAGGGGATGGCATTACTGGTACCGTGGAGGGCTTTCTCTGTCCTGTGACATATTAGATAATGTCAGAGGAGAGAGAGAAATTTTTAATGCAGATTTTACTTTTATTTATGTGGCCGAGGACTGTAAAAACTGTCCTTGATCGTGTTTTCCAGGGTGTTGGCCGCCCGCCGGTAGCTGAAGCCCGGAGATTTTGTGACTTTGTGGGCACTATACACTTATTCCCATTAGTGGCTACTCTTTTAATGCGTATCGGCGGTCATTAAGGGATTAAATACTAAAGACCTTTTGTTCAACCAGGGCCGTGGAATCGGTATAAAATGGACCGACTCCTAATATACAGTGCCTACAAGTAGTATTCAACCCCCTGCAGATTTAGCTGGTTTGATAAGATGCAAATAAGTTAGAGCCTTCAAACTGCAAACGAGAGTAGAATTTATTAACAGAAGCATAAATCTTACAACACAAAAAGTTATGTTGCTCAGTTGAATTTTAATAAATTTTAAACATAAAAGTGTGGGTCAATTATTATACAACCCCTATGTTTAATATTTCGTGGAATAACCCTTGTTTGCAATTACAGCTAATAATCGTCTTTTATAAGACCTGATCAGGCCGGCACAGGTCTGTGGAGTTATCTTGGCCCACTCCTCCATGCAGATCTTCTCCAAGTTATCTAGGTTCTTTGGGTGTCTCATGTGGACTTTAATCTTGAGCTCCTTCCACAAGTTTTCAATTGGGTTAACCCCTTCACCCCCAAGGGTGGTTTGCACGTTAATGACCGGGACAATTTTTACAATTCTGACCACTGTCTTTTTATGAGGTTATAACTCCGGAACGCTTCAACGGATCTTCGCGATTCTGAGATTGTTTTCTCGTGACATATTGTACTTCATGTTAGTGGTAAAATTTCTTCCATATAACTTGCGTTTATTTTGAAAAAAACGCAAATATGGCGAAAATTTTGAAAATTTAGCAATTTTCAAACTTTGAATTTTTATTCCCTTAAAACAGAGAAATATGTAACACAAAATAGTTAAGAAATAACATTTCCCACATTTCTACTTTACATCAGCACAATTTTGGAATCAAAATTTTTTTTTGTTAGGAAGTTATAAGGGTTAAAAGTTGACCAGCGATTTCTCATTTTTACAACAAAATTTACAAAGCCATTTTTTTTTTAGGGACCACCTCACATTTGAAGTCACTTTGAGGGGTCTACATGACAGAAAATACCCAAAAGTGACACCATTCTAAAAACTGCACCCCTCAAGGTACTCAAAACCACATTCAAGAAGTTTATTAACCCTTCAGGTGCTTCACAGGAACTAAAGCAACGTGGAAGGAAAAAATGAATATTTAACTTTTTAGCCACAAAAATGATCTTTTACAAACTTTTTTTTTATTTTCACAAGGGTAAAAGGAGAAAATGGACAGATAAGGTTGTTATGCAATTTCTCCTGAGTACGCCAATACCCCATATGTGGGGGAAAACCACTGTTTGGGCACACGGCAGAGCTCGTAAGGGAAGGAGCGCCGTTTGACTTTTTCAAACTAAAATTGGCTGGAGTTGAGATTGGACGCCATGTCGCGATTGGAGAACCTCTGATGCGCTTAAACAGTGGAAACCCCCAAGTGACACCATTTTGGAAACTAGACCCCCTAAGGTACTTATCTAGATCTGTTGTGAGCACTTTGAACCCCCAAGTGTTTCACAAAAGTTTATAATGCCTGGGTGTGAAAAAAAAAAATTCCACAAAAATGATTTTTTAGTCCTAAATTTTTGAATTTTCCCAAGGAAATTGGACCCCAAAAGTTGTTGTCCAATTTGTCCTGAGTACGCTGATACCCCATATGTGGGGGTGAAAAACTGTTTGGGCGCACGGCAGGGCTTGGAAAGGAAGTAGTAACGTTTTGGAATGCAGACGTTGATGGGGGTCATGTTCCGTTTGCAGTGCCCCAGATGAGCCTAAACAGTGGAAATCCCCCACAAGTGACCCCATTTTGGAAACTAGACCCCTAAGGAACTTATCTAGATCTTTGGTGAGCACTTTGAACCCCCAAGTGCTTCACACAAGTTTATAATGCCCGGGCATGAAAATAAAAAATCCTATTTTTTTTCCCACAAAAATTATCTTTTAGTCACTAATTTTTTATTTTCCCAAGGGTAACAGGAGAAATTGGACCATAAGTTGTTGTCCAATTTGTCCTGAGTACGCTGATGCCCCATATGTGGGGGGGAACCACTGTTTGGGCGCACGGCAGAGCTCGGAAGGGAAGGAGCACCATTTGACTTTTTCCAACCAAAATTGGCTGGAATTGAGATTGGATGCCATGTTGCATTTGGAGAGCCCCTGATGTGCCTAAACAGTGGAAACCCCCCACAAATGACCCCATTTGGGAAACTAGACCCCCTAAGGAACTTATCTAGATCTTTGGTGAGCAATTTGAACCCCCAAGTGCTTCACACAAGTTTATAACGTAGAGCCGTAAAATTTAAAAATCATATTTTTTCCACAAAAATGATCTTTTCACCCGAATTTTTATTTTTCCAAGGGTAACAAGACTCCAAAAGTTATTGTGCAATTTGTCCTGAGTACACTGATACCCCATATGTGGGGGTATACCACTGTTTGGGTGCATGGCAGAGTTTGGAAGGGAAGGAGCGCCGTCTCACTTTTTCAACGCAGAATTGGCTGGACGCCATGTCGTGTTTGGAGAGCTCCTGATCTGCCTAAACAGTGGAAACCCCCCACAAATGACACCATTTTGGAAACTAGACCCCTCAAGGAACTTATCTAGATGTGTGGTGAGAACTTTTAACCCCCAGGTGTTTCACTAAAGTTTATAACGTACAACCGTAAAATAAAAAATCTATTTTTTTTTTTACAAAAATGATTTTTTCGCCCCCAATATTTTATTTTCACAAGGGTAACAGAAGAAATTGGAACCCAAAAGTTGTTGTCCAATTTGTCCTGAGTACGCTGATACCCAATATGTAGGAGAAAACTACTGTATGGGTGCACGTCAGGGCTCGGAAGGGAAGTAGTGACGTTTTGGATTGCAGACTTTGATGGAATGGTCTGGGGGCGTCATGTCGCATTTGGAGAGCCCCTGATGCGCCTAAACAGTGGAAACCCCCCACAAGTGACCCCATTTTGGAAAATAGACCCCACAAGGAACTTATCTAGATGTGTGGTGAGCACTTTGAACCCCGAAGTGCTTCACAGAAGTTTATAACGCACAGCCGTAAAAATAAAAAATCCTTTTTTTTTTTACAAAAATGATTTTTTCGCCCCCAATATTTTATTTTCACAAGGGTAACAGGAGAAATTGGACCCCAAAAGTTGTTGTCCAATTTGTCCTGAGTACGCTGATACCCAATATGTGGGAGAAAACTACTGTATGGGCGCATGTCAGGGCTCGGAAAGGGAAGTAGTGACGTTTTGGATTGCAGACTTTGATGGAATGGTCTGGGGGCGTCATGTCGCATTTGGAGAGCCCCTGATGCGCCTAAACAGTGGAAATCCCCAACAAGTGACCCCATTTTGGAAAATAGACCCCACAAGGAACTTATTTAGATGTGTGGTGAGCGCTATGAAGCCCCAAGTGCTTCACAGAAGTTTATAATGTACAGCTGTAAAAACAAAAAAATCTTATTTTTTTTACAAAAATAATATTTTCGCCCCCAGTTTTTTATTTTCCCAAGGGTAACAGAAGAAATAGGACAAATTTCACAATAACTCTTGGGGTCCAGAGTACGCTGATACCCCATATGTGGGGATAAACTACTGTTTGGACGCATGGCAGAGCTCAGAAGTGAAGGAACACCGTTTGACTTTTTCAACGCAGAATTGGCTGGAATGGAGATCAGACGCCATGTCACATTTGGAGAGCCCCTGATGTGCCTAAACAGCGGAAACCCCCAATTCTAACTCCAACCCTAACCCCAACACACCCCTAACCCTAGTCCCAACCCTAATCCTAACTCTAACCCTAATCCTAACTTTAGCGCCAACCCTAACCCTAACTTTAGCCGAAACCCTAACCCTAATGGGAAAATGGAAATAAATATATTTTTTTTATTTTATTATTTTTCCCTAACTAAGGGGGTGATAAAGGGGGGTTTGATTTACTATTTATAGCGGGTTTTTATGATTGGCAGCTGTCAAGCTAAAAGACGCTTTTTATTGCAAAAAGTAGTTTTTTGCATCGCCACATTTTGAGAGCTATAATTTTTGCATATTTTGGCCCACAGAGTCATGTGAGGTCTTAATTTTTGCGGGACGAGGTGACGCTTTTATTGGTACCATTTTTGAGCACGTGACATTTTTGATCGCTTTTTATTTCGATTTTTGGGAGGTTAGAATGAACAAAAATCAGCAATTCATGAATTTCTTTTGGGTGAGGCGTTTTTATTGTTCGCGGTGTGGTAAAATCGATAAAGCAGTTTTATTCTTCGGGTCAGTACGATTACGGCGATACCTCATTTATATCATTTTTTTATGTTTTGGCGCGTTTATAGAATAAAAACAATTTTATATAAAAAATAATTATTTTTGCATCGCTTTATTCTGCGAGCTATAACTTTTTTATTTTTTTGCTGATGATGCTGTGTGACGGCTCGTTTTTTGCGGGACAAGATGACGTTTTCAGCGGTACCATGTTTATTTATATCCGTCTTTTTGATCGCGTGTTATTCCACTTTTTGTTCAGCGGTATGATGATAAAGCACTGATTTTTTGCTTCGTTTTTATTTTTTATTTTTTAAGGGGTTCACAAAAGGGGTTAACTAGTGGGACAGTTTTTATAGCGGGGGTCGTTACGGACGCGGCGATACCATATATGTGTACTTTTATTGTTTTATTTTTTTTATTTACAATAACTAATGAATTTATTGGGGAATATTTTTTTTTTTTTTTTTATTTATTTTGGATTTTTTTTTACACATGTTTATTTTTACTTTTTTTTACTTTTTTACTTTGTCCCAGGGTGGGACATCACTGTATTTCATCAGATCGCTGGTGTGACAGTGTGCACAGCACTCTGTCACACCAGCGATGTGACAGGCAGTGCAGGACGCTTCCTCATGCCTGCTCTCGGCAGGCACTAAGGAAGCCGCCTCCCTCCAGGACCCCAGCGCCATCTTGGATCCGGGTCCTGGGAGGGAGGAAGCCCTCAGAGCAGCGCGATCACATCGCGCTGCTCTGAGGGTCTCAGGGGGGCGCGCAGGGAGCCCCCACCCTGCGCGATCCTCCCCTGTGCCCCCAGTACACCGCGATCATGTTTGATCGCGGTGTGCAAGGGGTTAATGTGCCGGGAGCGGTCCGTGACCGCTCCTGACACACAGTCACGGGTGTCAGCTGTGATAATCAGCTGACACCCGGCGGTGATTGCGCAGCTAATCGCCTATGACGTACTATCCCGTCCATGGTCAGAATGGCACGGGTTTTATGGACGGGATAGTACGTCTAATGTCAGAGAGGGGTTAAGGTCAGGAGACTGACTAGGCCACTCCAACACCTTGACTTTTTCCCTCTTGAACCAGGCCTCGGTTTTCTTGGCTGTGTGCTTTGGGTCGTTGTCTTGTTGGAAGATGAAATTACGACCCATCTTAAGATCCTTGATGGAGGAGCGGAGGTTCTTGGCCAAAATCTCCAGGTAGGCCGTGCTATCCATCCTCCCATGGATGCGGACCAGATGGCCAGGCCCCTTGGCTGAGAAACAGCCCCACAGCATGATGCTGCCACCACCATGCTTGACTGTAGGGATGGTATTCTTGGGGTCGTATGCAGTGCCATCCAGTCTCCAAATGTCACGTGTGTGGTTGGCACCAAAGATCTCGATCTTGGTCTCATCAGACCATAGAACCTTGAACCAGTCTGTCTCAGAGTCTCCAAGTGATCATGAGCAAACTGTAGACGAGCCTTGACATGACGCTTTGAAAGTAAAGGTACCTTACGGGCTCGTCTGAAACGGAAACCATTGCGGTGGAGTACGTTACTTTTGGTATTGACTGAAACCAATGTCCCCACTGCCATGAGATCTTCCCGGAGCTCCTTCCTTGTTGTCCTTGGGTTAGCCTTGACTCTTCGGACAAGCCTGGCCTCGGCACGGGAGGAAACTTTCAAAGGCTGTCCAGGCCGTGGAAGGCTAACAGTAGTTCCATAAGCCTTCCACTTACGGATGATGCTCCCAACAGTGGAGACAGGTAGGGCCAACTCCTTGGAAAGGGTTTTGTACCCTTGCCAGCCTTGTGACCCTCCACGATCTTGTCTCTGATGGCCTTGGAATGCTCCTTTGTCTTTCCCATGTTGACCATGTATGAGTGCTGTTCACAAGTTTGGGGAGGGTCTTAAATAGTCAGAAAAGGCTGGCAAAAGAGATCATTAATCCACACATGTGAAGCTCATTATTCTTGGTGCCTGAACTACTTCTTAATACTTTAGGGGGACCAAACAGAATTCTTGTGGTTTGAGGGGTTGAATAATAAATGACACTCTGAATTAACTTTTAAAGTTTTAAAAAAAAAAAAAAAATTAAAACAAAAATTTTTGCTGCAGTGCATTTCCCACTTCCAGGCTGATCTACAGTACAAATGTCACAATGCCAAGTTAATTCCGCATGTGTCAACCAGCTAAATCTGCAGGGGGTTGAATACTACTTGTAGGCACTGTATACATTAAATTGGATTCAGTAGTACAATGCAGGATGTGCTCTAAATGGTTTCATAAGAATTTGGGAAAGTTATGAAATGTTCTATTAGCAATGGAATCAATAGAACAAAGTACATAGTATAGCAATAAATAAGGCCCTATGCCTAAGGTTTATTTAAAAGGTCCAAAATTGTTCATCAACAAGGACACTCGCATTTGAAATTCATCCACAAAAAAACATGGAGCATTATAGTTCACAATTACATATAACAGTTTGTTTAAATATGTAGAAAAAGAACTAGGCATATACTGTACATCAAAATACATAGTACCAATAAAGTTGATAGTTAGACACAGGTATAAAGACCATAATGTCCTCAAAATAGTCTTTAGTGGGTGGGAAGACTATCAACTTTGTTGGTACTATGTATTTTGATGTATATGCCTAGTTCTTTTTGATATAGGAAAGATGTGTATCTTCGTACTGTGTTAGCCAGTAAGATGAAGAGACCTGAGTAGTCTCGAAAGCTTGCAATTTGTTACCATCTTTTCAGTTAGCCAATTAAAAGGTATAAACCACTGAGGACTCTCAAGTCTAAATATTTTTTTAGTTCTTTTTGTACATATTGAAATAAACTTTGTTATATTTAATTGTGGACTATATTGCTCAATGTTTTTTGGTTAAATGTCTGTTCTATTCCTGATCTAAGGATTTGGGCTTTTAGCTGAGACGAATCTGTGCTGCACTTTATGTACCTGCTCAGTAGTGAGGCAGTGCTGTGGGGTCGTAGCGGAGATGAATCTGTGCTGCACTTTATGTATATGCTCAGTAGTGAGGCCGTGCTGTGGGGTGGTAGCTGAGATGATTCTGTGCTGCACTTTATGCACATGCTCATTAGTGAGGCAGTGCTGTGGGGTCGTAGTTTATATGAATCTGTGCTGCACTTTATATATATATATTTCTCAGTAGTGAGGCCGTGCTTTGGGGTCGTAGCTGAGATCAATCTGTGCTGCACTTTATGCACATGCTCAGTAGTGAGGCTGTGCTGTGGGGTCGTAGTTGAGATGAATCTGTGCTGCACTTTATGCACATGCTCAGTAGTGAGGCTGTGCTGAGGGTTGTAGCTGAGATGAATCTGTGCTGCACTTTGTGCACATGCTCAGTAGTGAGGCCGTGCTTTGGGGTCGTAGCTGAGATTAATCTGTGCTGCACTTTATGTACCTGTTCAGTAGTGAGGCAGTGCTGTGGGGTCGTAGCTGAGATGAATCTGTGCTGCACTTTATGTATATGCTCAGTAGTGAGACCGTGCTGTGGGGTCGTAGCTGAGATTAATCTGTGCTGCACTTTATGTACCTGCTCAGTAGTGAGGCAGTGCTGTGGGGTCGTAGCTGAGATGAATCTGTGCTGCACTTTATGTATATGCTCAGTAATGAGGCCGTGCTTTGGGGTCGTAGCTGAGATGAATCTGTGCTGCACTTTATGCACATGCTCAGTAGTGAGGCTGTGCTGTGGGGTTGTAGTTGAGATGAATCTGTGCTGCACTTTATGCACATGCTCCGTAGTGAGGCAGTGCTGTGGGGTCGTAGCTGAGATGAATCTGTGCTGCACTTTATGCACATGCTCAATAGTGAGGCCGTGCTGTGGGGTCGTAGTTGAGATGAATCTGTGCTACACTTTATGCACATGCTCAGTAGTGAGGCCGTGCTGTGGGATCATAGTTGAGATTAATCTGTGCTACACTTTATGCACATGCTCAGTAGTGAGGCCTTGCTGTGGGGTCGTAGCTGAGGTGAATCTGTGCTGCACTTTATGCACGTGCTCAGTATTGAGGCTGTGCTGTGGGGTTATAGTTGAGATGAATCTGTGCTGCACTTTGTGCACATGCTCAGTAGTGAGGCCGTGCTTTGGGGTCGTAGCTGAGATTAATCTGTGCTGCACTTTATGCACATGCTCAGTAGTGAGGCTGTGCTGAGGGTTGTAGCTGAGATGAATCTGTGCTGCACTTTGTGCACATGCTCAGTAGTGAGGCCGTGCTGTGGGGTTATAGTTGAGATGAATCTGTGCTGCACTTTATGTACCTGTTCAGTAGTGAGGCAGTGCTTTGGGCTCGTAGCTGAGATGAATCTGTGCTGCACTTTATGCACATGCTCAGTAGTGAGGCTGTGCTGTGGGGTTGTAGTTGAGATGAATCTGTGCTGCACTTTATGCACATACTCCGTAGTGAGGCAGTGCTGTGGGGTCGTAGCTGAGATGAATCTGTGCTGCACTTTATGCACATGCTCAATAGTGAGGCCGTGCTGTGGGGTCGTAGTTGAGATGAATCTGTGCTACACTTTATGCACATGCTCAGTAGTGAGGCCGTGCTGTGGGATCATAGTTGAGATTAATCTGTGCTACACTTTATGCACATGCTCAGTAGTGAGGCCTTGCTGTGGGGTCGTAGCTGAGGTGAATCTGTGCTGCACTTTATGCACGTGCTCAGTATTGAGGCTGTGCTGTGGGGTTATAGTTGAGATTAATCTATGCTACACTTTATGCACATGCTCAGTAGCGAGGCCTTGCTGTGGGGTTGTAGCTGAGGTGAATCTGTGCTGCACTTTATGCACATGCTCAGTAGTGACGAATGCTGTGGGGTCATAGTTGAGATGAATCTGTGCTACGCTTTATGCACATGCTCAGTAGTGAGGCCGTGCTGTGGGGTCATAGTTGAGATTAATCTATGCTACACTTTATGCACATGCTCAGTAGCGAGGCCTTGCTGTGGGGTTGTAGCTGAGGTGAATCTGTGCTGCACTTTATGCACGTGCTCAGTATTGAGGCTGTGCTTTGGGGTTGTAGTTGAGATGAATCTGTGCTGCACTTTATGCACGTGCTCAGTAGTGAGGCCGTGATGTGGGTCATAGCTGAGATGAATCTGTGCTGCACTTTATGCACATGCTCAGTAGAGAGGCTGTGTTGTGGGGTCATAGCTGAGATTAATCTGTGCTGCACTTTATGCACATGCATGTAGTGAGGCCGTGCTGTGGGTCGTAGCTGAGATTAATCTGTGCGGCACTTTATGCACATGCTCAGTAGTGAGGCTGTGCTGTGGGGTCGTAGCTGAGATGAATCTGTGCTGCAGTTTATGTACATGGTCAGTAGTGAGGCCGTGATGTGGGGTCATAGCTGAGATGAATCTGTGCTGCACTTTATGCACATGCTCAGTAGTGAGGTCGTGCTGTGTGGTCGTAGCTGAGATTAATCTGTGCTGGACTTTATGTACAGTCATGGCCAAAAGTTTTGAGAATGACACAAATATTAATTTTTACAAAGTCTACTGCTTCACTTTTTCTAATGGCAAATTGCATATACTCCAGAATGTTATAAAGAGTGATCAGCTTAACAGCAATTACTTGCAAAGTCAATATTTGGCTAGAAAATGAACTTTATCCCCCAAAACACATTTCAACATCATTGCAGCCCTGCCTTAAAAGGACCAGCTAACCTCTTTTCAGTGATTGCTCCATTAACACAGGTGTGGGTGTTGATGAGGACATGGCTGGAGATCAATCTGTCATGATTAAGTAAGAATGACACCACTGGACACTTTAAAAGGAGGCTGGTGCTTGGCATCATTGTTTCTCTTCTGTTAACCATGGTTATCTCTAAAGAAACACGTGCAGTCATCATTGCAATGCACAAAAATGGCCTAACAGGGAAGAGTATCGCAGCTAGAAAGATTGCACCTCAGTCAACAATCTATCGCATCATCAAGAACTTCAAGGAGAGAGGTTCCATTGTCGCCAAAAAGGCTTCAGGGCGCCCAAGAAAGACCAGCAAGCGCCAGGACCGTCTCTTAAAAGTGTTTCAGCTGCGGGATCGGTGCAGAGCTTGCTCAGGAATGGCAGCAGGCAGGTGTGAGTGCATCTGCACGCACTGTGAGGCGGAGACTCTTGGAGCAAGGCCTGGTCTCAAGGAGGGCAGCAAAGAAGCCACTTTTCTCCAGAAAAAACATCATGGACAGACTGATATTCTGCAAAAGGTACAGGCAGTGGACTGCTGAGGACTGGGGTAAAGTTATTTTCTCTGATGAATCCCCTTTTCAATTGTTTGGGACATCAGGAAAACGCCTCATTCGGAGAAGACAAGGTGAGCGCTACCACCAGTCTTGTCTCATGCCAACTGTTAAGCATCCTGAAACCATTCATGTGTGGGGTTGCTTCTCAGCCAAGGGAATCTGCTCTCTCACAGTCTTGCCTAAAAACACAGCCATGAATAAAGAATGGTACCAGAATGTCCTCCAAGAGCAACTTCTCCCAACCCTCTGAGAGCAGTTTGGCGATCAACAATGCCTTTTCCAGCATGATGGAGCACTTTGCCATAAAGCAAAGGTGATAATTAAATGGCTCAGGGAACAAAACATAGAGATTTTGGGTCCATGGCCTGGAAACTCCCCAGATCTTAATCCCATTGAGAACTTGTGGTCAATCATCAAGAGACGGGTGGACAAACAAAAACCTAAAAATTCTGACAAAATGAAAGCATTGATTGTGCAAGAATGGACTGCTATCAGTCAGGATTTGGTCCAGAAGTTGATTGAGAGCATGCCAGGGAGAATTGCAGAGGTCCTGAAGAAGAAGGGTCAACACTGCAAATATTGACATGCTGCATTAACTCATTCTTACTGTCAATATAAGCTTTTGTTACTCATATGTTTGCAATTATTATATTTCTGTCTGTGATAAAAACATCTGTCAAACACACATAAAAACCAGAGGGCAGCAGATCATGTGAAAATATAATATTTGTGTCATTCTCAAAACTTTTGGCCATGACTGTACATACTCAGTAGTGAGGCCGTTCTGTGGGGTCGGAGTCGGTGGTTTGGCTTTCCTACTCCACAGCCCTGTATTCAACTATGGGATAAAAAAATTACAATTTGTCCATCTTCTTTTCAGGTGTCGGCAGTGTGTCATTGGTCTGTTAAAATCATTTGTTAATAAAGCTTGCTTTGATATGGGTAAAATTGTCCATTTTAATCAATTTTTAGCCTTTATTTAGACATCAGATTTTAAGATATGGGTTCTTCATAGTATATGGGGCTGTTCACGTCTGTATATATTTTTTGAAGACAAAGTGGTCCTGTACCAAATCGCAGAGACGTGTATGCTTTTTATCCAAATCACGGAGCAAACAAGTCTTTGGGTCTGTGGAAAAAATTGAGTAGCACTCTGATGCCATCCATATACTGTCTGTTTCTCACTGTTTCATAGAAGCTTGAGAGAAACCTCCCATATTTTTTATGCATATGAGAAAAGCTGATGGTATAAACTGACACTGACATCCGATAAAAATCGAATGAAAAACTCTGGTGAAAATAACCCTGTGAAATCAGTGACGTTTGAATTTATTTATTTTACTCATTTATATAGCGCCATTAATTCCACAGCGCTTTACATACTTTATCATCACTGTCCCCGATGGGGCTCACAATCTAAGTTCCCTGTCAGTATGTCTTTGGAATATGGGAGGAAACCCACAAACACGGGGAGAACATACAAACTCCTTGCAGATGTTGTCCTTGGTGGGATTTGAATCCAGGACCCCAGCGCTACAAGGCTGCAGTGCTATCCACTGAGCCACCGTGCCTCCTACAAAATGGATCACATGATTGGAAAAGCGACGTCACCAGAGAGAGGGAGATTTCTGGGATATCACACAATGACCATGACTACATATATGCAATATAGTGTCACTGTTGAATGATTCAATATTAACTCCAAAAGAATATTGTCGTATCAAAAGGGGCGAGCAAGCATGATCTGTAAATTGCATCTATGTATTGTACAAGTCCTGGATATCCTCTTTACCCCTTCCCGATTGGGTGATTTTCTGTTTTTGCTATTTCGTTCTTTTTCCTACTCTTTCTCTAAGAGCCATAACTTTTTTTTATTTTTTCATCGACCTAACCGTGTGAGGGAGATGTATTTTTGAATGACACTACCCATTTTATCATGATGTACTGGAAAAAGGGACAAAAATTCCCAAGTGCAGCGAAATAGAGAAAAAAAAAAAGCTAATTTCTTCAATTTTTTACAGTGTTCTTTAAATGGAATAAATGACCTGGAAATATGATTTTCCAGGATGTCCCTTCTGACAGCACACCAGGTAGTCCTCATATGCTCTGGGGACAGGAGAACACATGAGGTTAAATAGCCTCTCATACCCTCACCCACCAGAGTCTTTTCCTGTCTCTAGGAGGACAGAGGCAAGAGGTGCGGGGATGCACGACACTTACCATTCAGGTTGGGTTCAAGAAGATCGAGAGGGCTAGTCCTTTCCTTCCTCCTGTCAAGGGGCCCGTGGCTGACGTCTCTCTGGGGAGAGGTCCCTCGGCCTGACTTGTTCAACGGGACTAGGCTCCTTTTTTCAGCCGCTTCCCTATCTGCTCCTTCTTTGTGCCATTCTGGCGTGTGTTTTTATTTTTGTTTTATTTTTATTTTTTACTCATTACACCACTTATTGATCTGGTTAATTTAATTTTATATTTTGATAGATTAGACTTTCACCAACATGGAGATACCAGATTGTTTTTTGTTTTTGTTTTTTTAATGTGTGTGTACAGTCATGGCCAAAAGTTTTGAGAATGACACAAATATTATATTTTCACATGATCTGCTGCCCTCTGGTTTTTATGTGTGTTTGACAGATGTTTTTATCACAGACAGAAATATAATAATTGCAAACATATGAGTAACTAAAGCTTATATTGACAGTTAGAATGAGTTAATGCAGCAAGTCAATATTTTCAGTATTGACCCTTCTTCTTCAGGACCTCTGCAATTCTCCCTGGCATGCTCTCAATCAACTTCTGGACCAAATCCTGACTGATAGCAGTCCATTCTTGCACAATCAATGCTTTCATTTTGTCAGAATTTTTAGGTTTTTGTTTGTCCACCCGTCTCTTGATGATTGACCACAAGTTCTCAATGGGATTAAGATCTGGGGAGTTTCCAGGCCATGGACCCAAAATCTCTATGTTTTGTTCCCTGAGCCATTTAGTTATCACCTTTGCTTTATGGCAAGGTGCTCTATCATGCTGGAAAAGGCATTGTTGATCGCCAAACTGCTCTTGGAAGGTTGGAAGAAGTTGCTCTTGGAGGACATTCTGGTACCATTCTTTATTCATGGCTGTGTTTTTAGGCAAGACTGTGAGAGCGCCGATTCCCTTGGCTGAGAAGCAACCCCACACATGAATGGTTTCAGGATGCTTAACAGTTGGCATGAGACAAGACTGGTGGTAGCGCTCACCTTGTCTTCTCCGAATGAGGCGTTTTCCTGATGTCCCAAACAATCGAAAAGGGGATTCATCAGAGAAAATAACTTTACCCCAGTCCTCAGCAGTCCACTGCCTGTACCTTTTGCAGAATATGAGTCTGTCCATGATGTTTTTTCTGGAGAGAAGTGGCTTCTTTGCTGCCCTCCTTGAGACCAGGCCTTGCTCCAAGAGTCTCCGCCTCACAGTGCGTGCAGATGCACTCACACCTGCCTGCTGCCATTCCTGAGCAAGCTCTGCACTGCTGGTAGCCTGATCCCGCAGCTGAAACACTTTTAAGAGACGGTCCTGGCGCTTGCTGGTCTTTCTTGGGCGCCCTGAAGCCTTTTTGGCAACAATGGAACCTCTCTCCTTGAAGTTCTTGATGATGCAAAAGATTGTTGACTGAGGTGCAATCTTTCCAGCTGCGATACTCTTCCCTGTTAGGCCATTTTTGTGCATTGCAATGATGACTGCACGTGTTTCTTTAGAGATAACCATGGTTAACAGAAGAGGAACAATGATGCCAAGCACCAGCCTCCTTTTAAAGTGTCCAGTGGTGTCATTCTTACTTAATCATGACAGATTGATCTCCAGCCATGTCCTCATCAACACCCACACCTGTGTTAATGGAGCAATCACTGAAAAGAGGTTAGCTGGTCCTTTTAAGGCAGGGCTGCAATGATGTTGAAATGTGTTTTGGGGGATAAAGTTCATTTTCTAGCCAAATATTGACTTTGCAAGTAATTGCTGTTAAGCTGATCACTCTTTATAACATTCTGGAGTATATGCAAATTGCCATTAGTAAAAGTGAAGCAGTAGACTTTGTAAAAATTAATATTTGTGTCATTCTCAAAACTTTTGGCCATGACTGTACAGCAGTATAGGCTGGTGTTCATAGGAGACCGTGATTTTTACTAAATACAGCAAAACTGTAGTATTGCTGACAGGAGTACTATCATGAGAGGCACGGCGGACTCCAACAGACCCCTGGCTATCACGGCAACCTATCAGTGCCCTGCGATTGCATCACGGGTGTATGATGGGCAGTTAGAACATGTCGTTCCCCCTGCCTGAGCGCTGTAAATGCCATTGTCACAGATTTACAATGGCACTTAACAGGTTAACAGCCGTGGGCAGAGCTTCGCTCCACACGCAGCTGTTTGAGGAAGATGGTGGCTGAGTATCTTAGCCACCATCATCTGACGGCAAAAAAAGGGGCTCAGTTTTGAAGACCGCATCTAATTCAGTGACCTGGCATATGACAAACTGAGCGTCATATGTCAGTAAGGAGTTAACATAATATCTGTATGTAAATGCCAAACTCTGACCAATTCCTCATCTTTGAGAGAAGTGTGCTCATTCTAAAATCTGTGTGTGAAAACTCGCCTTAATATTGTGTTTTTTTTTTTTATAGAAGACTGTAACAGTGAATGTGACCACTTTATATGGACAAAAGATGGTGACACAACAGGTAAGTCCATTTATTTAGTCATATTTGGTAAATCTGAATGTGAATAAGATCTTAGCCAGACCTCCTTGAGCATAGTAATAAAAAATTTGTCCTACCCAACTTCAGATAGCATTTTTTTTGTTGTTTTTTTTAATTTCCCCTTGGCGTAGCTTTTTAAAGTGTTTTTGAGGAGTAATTTTTTTTTGCGCCACTTAATTCACTGTATAGTGCATGGTGTGGGTTGCCCTTTTTTTATTGTTTTTCATTTTACACTACATTCTGGCGTGTAACTTCATTCTGTGGGTCAGAATGATTGTAGCAATTTAAATTAATGTAGTTTTGTTTTACTACTTTTGCAGGTAAAAAACAAACTTTGTTTTTCACAAATCTTGAGAACCATGTTTTCCACCAGTCTTTCACACTGCTTTTGGGTGACCTTATGCCACTCCTGGTACAAAAATTTAAACAGTTCTTCTTTGTGTGATGGCTTTTGACTATCCATCTTCCTCTTGATTACATTCCAGAGGTTTTCAATGGGGTACAGGTCTGGAGATTAGGCTGGCCATGACAGGGATTTGATGTGGGTAGGTAACTTGATGTCATCCTGCGGTTGCTGAGTGATATTCGAATAAGATGATGGTCATCCCGGTCAGTGGAGAGTCGTTTTCGCCCCCTGCCGGTCTGTAGCTTTGTTGTCCCCAATGTCTGTTGCTTTACCTTGTTGTAATGGACTGCCATCTTAGAAATTTCAAGGATGGAGGCAACTTGACGCTCACTATATCCCTCTGCTATTAACCCCTTCATGACCCAGCCTATTTTGACCTTAAAGACCTTGCCATTTTTTGCAATTCTGACCAGTGTCCCTTTATGAGGTAATAACTCAGGAACGCTTCAACGGATCCTAGCGATTCTGAGATTGTTTTTTCGTGACATATTGGGCTTCATGTTAGTGGTAAATTAAGGTCGATAATTTTTGCGTTTATTTGTGAAAAAAATGGAAATTTGGCGAAAATTCTGAAAATTTTGTAATTTTCAAATTTTTAATTTTTATTCTGTTAAACCAGAGAGTTATGTGGCACAAAATAGTTAATAAATAACATTTCCCACATGTCTACTTTACATCAGCACAATTTTGGGAACAACATTTTTTTTTTGTTAGGAAGTTATAAGGGTTAAAAGTTGACCAGCGATTTCTCCTTTTTACATCAAAATTTACAAAACCATTTTTCAGCTGCAGATGGAAGGAAGAGAGCCACAGTATTCATTACTGATGGGTAGGCGGAGCCCCAGATCAGGATGTTACCTCAGATCAAAAGAGTGCTGACTGGCTGGCCCCTCCAGCTCGGGCTCCTCCTACTCAGCTCCAGTCTAAGATTTGAGGTCCAGAGGATGGTCGCTGCTAATGCAGCTCCTCAGAAGATTTTATTATTTATATTCGGACAGGAGACTTGGATCACCAGTTGGTCTAGAGGTCTCAGGGGTACCAGCGCTGCTGTACCCCAACCTCTCCCTTGGCGGATCTGTATTTACTCAAAGTCCCTGCAGAATCCTTGCCGGCCCTGGGGGATGAGGAGAGCTTCCCTGGCGGGACGCAAACCACACGTGCGGTCACTGCGTTCCTTGCCCTGGGGGGAAGCATGGGCACAGCGCCAGAAACCCCTGAGGGTCCCTGTGGCGCTTTGGCTGGTGAGTACTCCACACAAAATGTTATTATTAATGTGTGAGTGCTTTAGCGTCTGATGGCAGCGCTATTACATGTATATCAGTATGCTTCAGCGCTGCGGTGACAGCGCTATTACATGTTTATCAGTGTATTTCACCAGCCTCTCCCTTGGCGGATCTGTAACTACATAATGGTCCCTGCAGAATCCTTGCCGGCCCTGGGGATGAGGAGAGTTTTCCCTGGCGGGGGCGCAAACCACACACTGGGGTCACTGCGCTTCCCGCCCTGGGGGGAAGCATGGGCACAGCGCCAGAAACCCCTGAGGGTCCCTGTGGCGCTAAGCTGGTGGGTACTCCACACAATTTTTATTATAATAATGTGTGAGTGCTTCAGCGCTGCGGTGACAGCGCTGTTACATGTAGATGTGGTGATCTTTTGTCCGCAGGCAGATAGCTGCAGGACAGAGAGGGAGCAGGAGCGAGGGAGTTCGCGCTCAATATTTGAGCTGGCGGGGGGCGTGGCCTAACTATTCCCGGTCTTCTGAGCAGGAAGACGCGCGCTCTGGCGTTTCTCCTGCGACTCCCTCACTGTGGCGGCCATTACACAGGCTCCTGGGCTCCTCAGACCGCTCCTCTCCTCATAAGACACCACGGCCAGCTGGGTGAGTGCTGATTCCTCACCCCGCAGCGCAGCGATCGCTATCCTGCAGCTGCAGTCTCATTAGAGACATAAAATTGGCTGGGGCTCACAAACATATATATATTGTGGTGAGTTTGCAATATTAACCCCTCTGAGGGTTATTTCTACCAGCTAAATTTTTTGACTGAATACCGCTGGGGTAACCCTGCCTGGTGGTGCGTTAACCCTTCAGCGTATAAAAAAAAAACCCGCATAGTTTTTGCTGGTATTACCGCTTTGACCTGCTCATACAGGTGAGACATGTCTGAACAGAGTTCAGATGCCGCGGACCACGTCCCAGTGCCATTGCGGCAATCAGATACGCAGACCTCCACAGCGTCTAGCGCTGCGGTCGACAGCGGTGAAAAATTGAACGATATCGCTCGATCAATCAACAACTTGTCTGACCTTTTAGGTCAATATGTGTCTGCTAATTCCTCTCAGAGGAAGCGACGCAGGCCGTTACCGGCCTCTACACGGAGCGAGTCAGACGTATCTGATATTGGGCAGAGTTCCCCTTTAAATTCGGATGGAGAAATATCCGATTCAGATGCGGACGAGCCGCAGGGGCGTTCCTCTATGGCGAAGCGTACGGAGGCATTAATTGAAGCCATGAGAGATATATTACAGTTACCGGAGGAGGTAACTAGTCGTCCTGGTAAATCAGCACGCATGTTCCAGGAGTCCCGTGCTTCGCGTACAACATTGCCAGCTCTGGATGAGCTTAATAGTGTAATAGAGGAGGAACGTCTATGTCCAGATAAGCGTTTTCATGGAACGCATTTCTTGGATACACTTTATCCTTGCTCTGCGGAGTCAAAGGCTAATTGGACTTCTGCTCCTGAGGTGGATGTGTCTTTATCTCAGCTTAGTAAATCCTCACTACTCCCTATTAAGGGAAAAGCGAGCTTACAGGAGCCTTTGGATAGAAAAACAGAATTGGCGGCAAAAGCAAGCTATGAGGCTGCGGGTCATGGATTCCGAGCAGTGCTAGGATCCATGTGTGCTGCTAGAGCTTCTCTAGGCTGGTTGGCACGTCTGAAGACGGAGTTGCAAAATGAATCTCCGTTATCTGAGATACGGGAAACTTGTGAATGGTTAGAAACGGCAGCCTGTTATATCTTTGATGCCGGTCTGGATACGGCATCTCTGCTGGCCAAAGCGCAAGCTTCAGCGGTCACAGTCAGAAGAGCTTTATGGCTCAGACAGTGGGCCGGGGACGCAGTTTCCAAACAAGGGTTGTTGGCCTTACCTTACAAGGGTGGCCATCTTTTTGGATCCGACCTCACAGAGCTGATTTCCAAGGCTAAGGCGAAGGAATCAGCATTACCACAGCGTAGGGCCATGGCCTCGGTGTCCAGTAAGCCTGGTGTCTATAGTGGTCGGCGGTCCTTTCGGGGCCGAGGACGATCTAGTCACTCCTCGTGGGGATCGGGTCGTCCTTCCTTCTCAGGAAAGAAATCCTCTCAGAAAACTCGTACTCCCTGGAAGCAGAGTTTCCGCCAGGACAAGCGGGAACTTGACAAGAAGCCCGCAAAGTCGAATTGACGCCAGGGGTCCACTCGAGGATTCTCGAGTGGGGGGTCGCCTGCTTCTTTTCAAGGCGACTTGGATGGCTCGCGTTCCAGATTCCTGGGCAACGCGGATAGTGTCGGCAGGCTATTTCATAGAGTTTGCTTCTCGACCCCCAAATGTTTTTTGTCAGTCTCGCGTTCCGTCGGAACCCGAGCTTGTTGTCGCTCTACAGCGAGAGGTCGAATCTCTGCTACAAAAGGGTGTAGTGATACCGGTTCCGTCAGAGGACCGAGGGAAAGGTTTTTATTCCAACCTTTTTATAGTTCCCAAAAAGGAGAACAAATTTCGCCCGATTCTGGATCTCAAGCGATTAAACCGGCATGTCCATACCCGGAAATTTCGCATGGAGTCGCTTCGCTCCGTTGTGGCAGCTCTGTCACAGAACGATTTTCTGGTGTCAATCGACATTCGCGACGCCTATTTGCATATTCCCATCGGAAAGGCTCATCAGCGCTTTCTTCGATTTGCCATAGGTCAGAATCATTACCAGTTCGTGGCTCTGCCGTTCGGCTTAGCCTCAGCGCCAAGGGTCTTTACAAAAATTCTGGCGCCCCTCATGGCAATCCTTCGAAGACAGGGGATTACGATTCTCCCTTATCTGGACGATCTTTTGATCGTGGCTTCCTCGGAGGAGGAGGCGTTGACGGCTCGGGATTTGTCTCTTCAGTTTCTGAAGGACTTCGGTTGGCTGGTCAATTGGGAGAAGTCGTCCCTGGAACCATCGAGGACAATCCTCTTTTTGGGAATGCATCTCGACACGTTTCGGTCGGTAGTTTCCCTACCACCAGACAAACAGTCATGTCTTCTTCGACATGTACAGATTATGAAATCCTCAACGGCAATGTCCCTTCGGAAGTGTATGCGTCTTCTGGGACTGATGGTGGCGTCCATGGAGGCAATTCCTTTTGCCCAGTTCCATTCCAGGACTCTCCAAAGGTTCATCTTGAGTCGATGGAACCAGTCGCAATCGCTGGATTGCAGTGTCACCATTTCTCGCGCGGTGCGGGATTCTCTAGAATGGTGGTTACGTCCAGGGGCATTCTCACTGGGGAAGTCTTTCCTCCCTCCGAAGTGGTCAGTCATAACCACCGATGCCAGCCTGACGGGCTGGGGGGGTGTTTGGAACAATCTCTGGATTCAGGGGGTATGGTCATCGGAAGAGTCTGTTCTTCCGATCAACATCCTGGAATTGAGGGCGATTTTCCTTTGCCTCCAACATTGGACGGTCCCTTTGAGCGGTCTGCCAGTCCGAGTGCAGACAGACAATGCGACGGCTGTCGCGTATATCAATCACCAAGGTGGGACAAGGAGTTCCAGACTCATGGTAGAGGTGTCCCGAATTTTGATTTGGGCAGAGGCCAGTGTACCAGCCATTTCGGCGATTCACATTCCAGGGGTTCAGAATATTACAGCGGACTTTCTCAGTCGCAGAAGGATGGATCCCGGGGAATGGAGTCTCCACCCGGAAGTTTTTGCACTCCTGTGCTCTCGCTGGGGAACCCCACAAGTGGATTTGATGGCATCCAGGTCCAATGCCAAGTTACCGACGTTCATGTCCAGGTGCAAGGACCCGAAGGCTGTGGCGGTGGATGCTCTAGTGGCTCAGTGGGATCAGTTCGAGCTGATCTATGTATTCCCGCCGATATCCTTACTTCCTCTAGTACTGCGTCGGATCAGACTAGAGAGAATTCCAGCTATTTTGATAGCTCCAGACTGGCCAAGAAGGATGTGGTTCTCGACAATAATGTCGCTGTTGGCGGCACCTCCTTTTCCACTCCCTCTTCAACCGGACTTGTTGACTCAGGGGCCCGTTTGTCATCCGGACTTGATGTCCCTGCGTTTGACGGCGTGGCTCTTGAGACCGAAATCTTGACCCGTAGAGGTTTCTCAGCCGAGGTCATTGCTACCCTTCGTGCTGCAAGAAGTCCGGCTACTACTAGGATTTACCACAAAATTTGGGAAACCTTCTTTTCGTGGTGTTTGGAGTCTTCTCGGAACCCGAGAAAATTTTCCATTCCCAACCTGTTGGCTTTTCTGCAGCATGGGCTAGACAAGGGTTTGGCAGTCAGCACCCTGAAAGGTCAGATTTCTGCTCTGTCCTTATTGTTCCGGAGAACCATTGCTTCAAATAGAGACGTGCTCTCCTTTTTCCGAGGTATATCTCGTAAGTTCCCGCCGCGGAAGGCTCCTGTGTCTCCTTGGCGGCTCAGCCTTGTTTTGGAGGCTCTTCAGCATAAACCTTTTGAGCCTATGGTTTCTGCTAGCCTTTCTTTACTTTCTTGGAAGGTGGCTTTTCTTGTTGCAGTCACTTCCTTGAGGAGAGTTTCTGAGTTGGCAGCTCTTTCTTGTTCGCCTCCTTTTCTGGAGTTTTTTCCGGATCGTGTAGTGCTTCGCACTCGGGGTGATTTTTTGCCTAAAGTGGTGTCACAATTTCATGTCAACCAGGATATTGTGTTGCCTTCATTCTGCCCGGATCCGAAGAATGTGAAAGAGCGAGCTTTACACACATTGGATTTAGTGCGGGCCTTGAAGTTTTATCTATCTATTACTCAAGGTTTTCGTAAGACGGACTCCCTATTTGTGGTTCCAGTCGGTCGTCGGCGTGGTCAACGAGCTTCCAAGGATTCTATAGCTCGTTGGATTCGGTCAGCTATATTGGAAGCTTACCGTCTTCAGGGTGAATCTTGCCCGATTAAGATTCAAGCCCATTCCACGAGGGCTGTGGCTTCATCGTGGGCTTTTCACCAAGGTGCTTCGGCAGTGCAGCTCTGCCGGGCGGCAACTTGGCGCTCTGTCCACACGTTTACAAAGTTTTATAAAGTGGACGTCAGTGCTTCCGCTGATGCAGCCCTCGGACGTAGGGTCCTGCAGGCGGCTGTAGTTTAAAGTTCTAGATGAACTTGTGTTTAGCGCTGGTTGCGCTTTTTTGTTAAGGTTGTTGGGTTTCTGCCTTTTGTTGGTTTTTCCCACCCTTATTTTTGAACTGCTTTGGGACGTCCCATCAGTAATGAATACTGTGGCTCTCTTCCTTCCATCTGCAGCTGAAACACGGATTTTGGTAAGAACTTACCTGTAAAATCCTTTTCAGCGAAGGAAGGAAGAGAGACACAGCACCCTCCCAAGGCAGAAGTGTGTTGATGTTTTCAGATGCAGCGCGACCCTTATCTGATAGCGATTATCTGGGCTGAGGTCAGCGCGCTAAGGCTCTGATCCAGCATCGCCAGCTCATCGCAGTAGTCAGGTTCCGTGAGTAGTACCTGGAACTCTGTGGTTTTTGGCTTTCTTTGCATGCATAACCTGTATCCTTGTGTTTTTTCTCTGAAGTTCCTTCAGAAGGGGTTATGTTGCTCCGCTGGTGATCTTGGCTCTTTTCCTAAAAGCTTTGGTACGACTGGAGCTGAGTAGGAGGAGCCCGAGCTGGAGGGGCCAGCCAGTCAGCACTCTTTTGATCTGAGGTAACATCCTGATCTGGGGCTCCGCCTACCCATCAGTAATGAATACTGTGTCTCTCTTCCTTCCTTCGCTGAAAAGGATTTTACAGGTAAGTTCTTACCAAAATCCGTGTTTTTTAGGGACCACCTCACATTTGAAGTCACTTTGAGGGGTCTATATGGCAGAAAATGCCCAAAAGTGACACCTTTATAAAAACTGCACCCCTCAAGCTACTCAAAACTACATTCAAGAAGATTATTAACCCTTCAGGTGCTTCACAGGAACTAAAGCAACGTGGAAGGAAAAAATGGACATTTTAATTTTTCCAACAAAAATTTTCTTTTAGCATCAATTTTTTCATTTTTACATGGGCATCAGGATAAAATGGATCCTAAAATTTGTTGGGCAATTTCTCCTGAGTACACAGATACCTCATATGTGGTCATAAACCACTGTATGGGCGCACAGCAGGGCTCAGAAGGGAAGGAGCGCCATTTGACTTTTTGAATAGAAAATATGCTGGAATATTTAGCGGTTGCCATGTCACATTTGGAGAGTCCCTGTGTGCCTAAACATTGGAGCTCCCCCACAAGTGACCCCATTTTGGAAACTAGACCTCCTAAGGAACTTATCTAGATGCATAGTGATCACTTTGAACCCCAAGGTGCTTCACAAATTGATCTGTAAAAAAAAGAAAGTACTTTTTTTTCACAAAAATTTTCTTTTAGCCTCAGTTTTTTCATTTTCACATGGGCAACAGTATAAATTGGATCCTAAAATTTGTTGGGCAATTTCTCCTGAGTACACAGATACCTCATATGTGGTCATAAACCACTGTTTGGGCGCACGGCAGGGCTCAGAAGGGAAGGAGCGCCATTTGACTTTTTGAATAGAAAATATGCTGGAATATTTAGCGGTTGCCATGTCGCATTTGGAGAGTCCCTGTGTGCCTAAACATTGGAGCTCCCCCACAAGTGACCCCATTTTGGAAACTAGACCCCCTAAGGAACTTATCTAGATGCATAGTGAGCACTTTGAACCCCCAGTTGCTTCACAAATTGATCCGTAAAAAAAAGAAAGTACTTTTTTTTCACAAAAATTTTCTTTTAGCCTCAGTTTTTTTCATTTTCACATGGGCAACAGTATAAATTGGATCCTAAAATTTGTTGGGCAATTTCTCCTGAGTACACAGATACCTCATATGTGGTCATAAACCACTGTTTGGGCGCACGGCAGGGCTCAGAAGGGAAGGAGCGCCATTTGACTTTTTGAATGGAAAATATGCTGGAATATTTAGCGGTTGCCATGTCACATTTGGAGAGTCCCTGTGTGCCTAAACATTGGAGCTCCCCCACAAGTGACCCCATTTTGGAAACTAGACCCCCTAAGGAACTTATCTAGATGCATAGTGAGCACTTTGAACCCCAGGTGCTTCACAAATTGATCCGTAAAAAAAAGAAAGTACTTTTTTTTCACAAAAATTTTCTTTTAGCCTCAGTTTTTTTCATTTTCACATGGGCAACAGTATAAATTGGATCCTAAAATTTGTTGGGCAATTTCTCCTGAGTACACAGATACCTCATATGTGGTCATAAACCACTGTTTGGGCGCACGGCAGGGCTCAGAAGGGAAGGAGCGCCATTTGACTTTTTGAATGGAAAATATGCTGGAATATTTAGCGGTTGCCATGTCGCATTTGGAGAGTCCCTGTGTGCCTAAACATTGGAGCTCCCCCACAAGTGACCCCATTTTGGAAACTAGACCCCCTAAGGAACTTATCTAGATGCATAGTGAGCACTTTGAACCTCCAGGTGCTTCACAAATTGATCCGTAAAAAAAAGAAAGTACTTTTTTTTCACAAAAATTTTCTTTTAGCCTCAGTTTTTTTCATTTTCACATGGGCAACAGTATAAATTGGATCCTAAAATTTGTTGGGCAATTTCTCCTGAGTACACAGATACCTCATATGTGGTCATAAACCACTGTTTGGGCGCACGGCAGGGCTCAGAAGGGAAGGAGCGCCATTTGACTTTTTGAATGGAAAATATGCTGGAATATTTAGCGATTGCCATGTCGCATTTGGAGAATCCCTGTGTGCCTAAACATTGGAGCTCCCCCACAAGTGACCCCATTTTGGAAACTAGACGCCCTAAGGAACTTATCTAGATGCATAGTGAGAACTTTGAACCCCCAGGTGCTTCACAGAAGTTTATAACGCAGAGCCGTGAAAATAAAAAATCATTTTTTTTCTCAAAAAATGATTTTTTAGCCCACTATTTTTTATTTTCACAATGGTTACAGGAGAAATTGGACTCCAAAAGTTGTTGTCCAGTTTGTCCTGAGTACGCTAGTACCCCATATGTGGGGGGGAACCACTGTTTGGGCACACGTCAGGGCTCGGAAGGGATGTGGTGACGCTTTGAAATGCCGACTTGATGGAATGGTCTGCGGGCATCTTGTTACGTTTGCAGAGCCCCTGATGTGCCTAAACAGTAGAAACTCCCCACAAGTGACCCCATTTAGGAAACTAGACCCCGCAAAGAACTTATCTAGATGTGTGGTGAGCACTTTGAACCCCCAAGGGCTACACAGAAGTTTATAACGCCCGGGCATGAAAATAAAAAAATCATATTTTTTCCACAATCAGGATCTTTTAGTCCCCAATTTTTTTATTTTCCCAAGGGTAACATGAGAAATTAGACCCCAAAAGTTGTTGTCCAATTTGTCCTGAGTATGCTGATATCCCATATGTGGGAGAAAACTACTGTATGGGCACACGTCGGGGCTCGGATGGGAAGTAGTGACGTTTTGAAATGCCCACTTGATGGAATGGTCTTCGGGCGTCATGTTACGTTTGCAGAGTCCCTGATGTGCCTAAACAGTAGAAACTCCCCACAAGTGACCCCATTTTGGAAACTAGATCCCCCAAGGAACTCCTATAGATGTGTGATAAGCACTTTGAATCTCCAAGTCCTTCACAGAAGTTTATAACGCAGAGCCGTGAAAATATAAAATCATTTTTTTTCCACAAAAATAATTTTTAGTCCCCAATTTTTTTTCCCAATGTTAACAGGAGAAATTAGAACCCCCAAAGTTGTTGTGCAATTTTTCCCGAGTACGCTGATACCTCATATGTGGGGATAAACCACTGTTTGGGCATACGTCGGGGCTTGGAATAAAGGGAGCACTGTTTGACTTTTTGAACGCAAAATTTGCAGGAATCAATGGTGGCGCCATGTCGCGTATGGAGACCCCCTGATGTGCCTAAATAGTGGAAACCCCTCAATTCTAACTCCAACACTAACCCCAACACACCCCTAACCCCTACACACACCTAACCCTAATACAAACCCTAATCATAACCCTAACCCCAACACACACCTAACCCTAATACAAACCCTAACCATAACCCTAACCCCAACACACCCCTAACCCTAATCCCAACTCTAATCATAAACCTAACCACAAGCCTAACCCTAATTCACCTAACCCTAATTCCAACCTAACCCTAATTCCAACCCTAACTCAAATTCCAACCCTAACCGTAATTCTAACCTTAACCCTAATGCTAACCCTAACCCTAGTTCTAACCCTAAGGCTGGGTTCATATTGCGTTTTACCAGCCCGTTCAACACGTAGCGTTGACCGGCTGGTAACGGTATAGCATAACGCGATCGCGTTATGCTATACCCGCTAGCGCAGATAATCAGCGGATAAATCAGCGCGGATCAGCAGCAAAATCCGCGCGGATCAGCAGCGAAAATCGCCGCGGATCAGCAGCGAAATCAGCCGCGGATCAGCAGCGAAATCAGCGCAAAGTCCGCGCGAAATCAGCAGCGAATCCGCCGCGATCGCAGCGAATCCAGCCGCGGATCAGCAGCGAAATCCGCCGCGGATCCGCGCGAATCACGCGGATCCGCCGACCGGATATCCGCCGCGGATCCGCAGCAAAATCAGCTGCGGATCAGCAGCAAAATCCGCTAGGAAAAAAAAAAAAAAAATTATTTTTTTTATTATTTGTCCCTACCTATGACGGGGGGGGTTCATTTACTTTTTTTTATTTTGATCACTGTGACAGTTTATCACAGTGATCAAAATATTTTTTTTACAATGGAGGGCGCACTGCGCATGGGCGGCGGGCGCACTGCGCATGCGCCCGCCATTTTCCAAGATGGCGGCGCCCATGAAGAATCCCGGGCAGCCGCCGGGACGGATCCAGGGACATCGGTGGACCGGGAGAGGTGAGTAGGGGACGTCGGAAGGTGAGGGGGGGGGATCGGAAGGTGAGGGGGGGTGATCGCAGGAGCAGGGGAGCAGACAGCGACGGCGGTGACCGATCGCTGCCATCTTTCGATGGCGGCGGCCGATCACCGCCGTGACATGGTGTGGGGGGGTCTGATCGCGGTCTCCAGCCATGGCAGATGCTATTGCAGCATCGGCCATGGCTGGATTGTAATATTTCACCAGTTTCATTGGTGAAATATTACAAATCGCTCTGATTGGCAGTTTCACTTTTAACAGCCAATCAGAGCGATCGTGGCCACGTGGGGGTTAAGCCAACCCCCCTGTGGTGATGCAGTAAGGGTCCTGTTACTGCGGGTCGGGTGACCTTTCAGTGACCCCGGACCCCCGACCCGCAGTAACATGATTTATAGCATGACGCCTACGTCGGCGTCATGGGTCGGGATGGCACAGGTTTTCATGACGCCGACGTCGGCGTCATGGGTCGGGAAGGGGTTAAACCCAGAATTGAGCCCTTCTTTTCCTCACTCAAGACTTTTCTTTTCAACTCCTTTGGCATGGTTAAGAGTTATTTTTTCATTCCTATTACTTTTGGGATATTACTAGCACTTGTTTTGCCATCCAGCTTGTCCTATTTCAAGAGGATTGTGAACACCACAGCAGTGTTTTTATAATTTCCTTCGTTAAATAAGGTTTGGTTCAGGTGATCACCTAATCAGAAGCAGGGTGGATTTGATTTAAATCACAGTTAATCCGATTTAAATTACTAGTCAGTAAGGCTTGATTTAAATCGGTGATTTAAATCAAAGTTTCTACCTAAACTAGTTCTTGCTACTTTAACATGCAAGTAGATGAAGATTTTTAGAATCACTTTTTATATTACTTTTTTTTCTCCCCAGTTTAATGGGTTAATCATTCATATTTGGACACCACTGTTCTGTTGTACTTAGGAAGGAGAAAAATAATCCTGACCTTAATAACAATTTAAATAATTTATTCAACTGAAACAATAACAACATTACAGCATAAGTTATTTGCTTAAACAAACATCCATGTTTGTTAACTAATTTGGCTAAACAAAATATATATATATTTTAAGAAACTTAGACTGTCAGCCCAGCCGACACATGAAAAACTTAAATACTACTGTCCCTGCTGTCCTCTGTAGCTCACTCGTCGTCATCTTCATCATCATCTTCTTCTTTGTTCCTATTCATAATCTGGAAAAGAAAAACAAGCTTTCCTGCTTTATTGGGTCCCACTCCCAACCGATTTCTCAATTTAGAATGAATGAGTCCAAAGGAAGAGAATATTCTTTCAACGACTGCAGAAAAAGCTACTGCTGTTAAAAGTGAAATCATTACTTGAACAGTCTCTAAATCCAAGCGCTTAAGTGACTTCCACCAGTTTACTGGTGTGACCTTCCTTAAAATATCTTCAGCAAACATATATTTCTTGAATGGTTCCCCCTTAGCTCTGAAGTTTATTATAGTTGGTATTAAAGATGGATGATTGCTGGATACCCATGTCATAGCTAACTCCTCTTCCTCAGCACTTAGGTTTTGACCCTGATATTGGATATTGACAATATTTGCCAAAAAATGAGCTGGAGTCAGTGCTTGTCCCATTCGTTTGTTTACTGCTTGTAATTTAATTCTGTCCATGTGTAGTTCTGTTTTTAAGTGTTCACTCAGTTCCTTCCAAATTTCAACAGCATCCGCAATAAAACAGCTATTTTTCTGTATTTTGTTTAAAGCTTGAGAGATGGGTTTCAGGAAGCTCAGCGTATGTTCAACATTTCTCTTAAGCCCAATGTTGAGGATTTTGGCCGTGACAGTGCCATCTATTTTATCTCGATTTTCTTCACAAAGTGTCATCAGAATAGGCCAGTTTTTGATATACTGCTCAAAACAGTCCACCACAGAGTTCCATCTAACATCTTGTGGGAGCGTTAGCTTGGTTCCACCCATCCTTTTCAGAGCTGCTGCAGCAAAATGATTATTACGGAAGTATTTAGCAATTTCAACAACATTAGCCTTTATTTCTGGAACACTTTCACTTAAGTCTTTGGCTAAGAGGTGCAGCAAATGAGCACTGCAACCATATGTTATTAGCTTTGAATTCCCTCCCTGCTCTTCTAAATTTCTTCTCATCTTGGATACGTTTGCAGCATTGTCAGTGACCAAACTGCGTACTAGACATTTTAATTTTTGTTCACATGTTGTTATAGCTTTTACTGCCACTTCTTGTAAGTATTCTGCTGTGTGTGCATTTCCTGACGTATCAGTTGTTTGTGCAAGGAAGACTTTACCCTCTTCTGTTGTTATACAAGCACATTATTATTATTATTATTATTTATTTCTATAGCACCATTGATTCCATGGTGCTGTACATGAGAAGGGGTTACATACAAATTACAGGTATCACTTACAGTAAACAAACTAACAATGACAGACTGATACAGAGGGGAGAGGACCCTGCCCTTTCGGGCTTACATTCTACAGGTACAATAGGATCATTGTGGACATTACTCCACCCATCAATACTTAGGTTAACAATTTTACCCTCCAGAGCTGTTGCACATTGCTCCATTTCTCTGTCATACACTTGATCCAGCAGTTTCCCTGCAACATCAGCTCTGCTGGGTGGACTGTATCCTGGTCTCAGTGACTGAACCATATTAATGAAATGTGGGTTCTCAGTCAGACGGAAAGAAGAGTTCGTTGCATAAATAAACTGGGCAATTTTTTCATCAATCAACTCTTTTTCTAATCTGCTAGTTCTTATCACAAACCTATCTATGGTGGTTCCAGGAGGTAAAGGTTTTTTCTTCCTTTTGGGTGATGGTGATATGTGGCTGTGGGTGTCTGATGATGATGCTGCTGCTAATGAAGCACTATCCTGGATGGATAACTCTGAAACTGTAGAACAGGATGATGGTGATCTTGGAGGTGGATAGTTTCCAGAATCCATGAATTCCCCTAAACATAAAAAGTCAATGCTGTTATTTTATTGTTTATACAATTTCTGCTTATTGTACACAACACAGCACTGCCCCAAAAGGAATATTTGTTTTTCTTCATAACTGTACCAAATGACAGTAACATGCAGTAATAATAAGAAATATAATTTTTCTCACACATGACAGTTCAGTCTTTAGAAATAGGATTCAATAAAAATGTTTACCAACCTGAAGATCCTGCCTGTTCAGAAGTGTTTCTTTGGTCATCTTCATCACCGCACTTCTCATGATGTTGCCTCATTCGCGTCACCAGGCCTTGCATCTCTTTGTTGCATCGTTTGCATTTTGCACGCATGCCTGCCTTACCGATAGGCGAAGGAGCTTCATTAAAATATTCCCAAACTGGGTCTCTTTTACGGCCTGCTGCCATTATAAGGAAAGAATGTAATAAACCTCAGATCGTACACACAAACAGATCCAGACTTGTCTGTCTGTGGCTATGCTGCAGTATTGTGCTCAAAGTTTCACTTTCATTTTCTTGTCTGCTTGCCCTTCCTCCTCCTCACACTTAGATTCACATTCTTCTTGTGTTGTGCAGATCTATTCCACTCCAAACAATCAGAAACATATTGTCTAACTTCTTGGACTTGGCACTGAAGGGGTTGATTCTGTATTCATATAGGTTTGTAGAACAATAGGATTAAGGTCTTTTTTCTCAACTCTGTTCATGTTGTAACATTTTTGCCGTGAAGAAGAGGCTGGGACCTCTGCGGAGTCAAATTCAGTTTTGAGAACTGCGTAAGTAAAGCGAGCGTCTGTGATAATATAGGAGAGAAACTGCCCACTAATCCTACAGAAACCTCTGGAAGAGCATGGCATTGTGAATGTTACACATATACAGCCTTTATTCTACTGAGTTAAACAACTCAGCTTTATCTCATGATTGAAGAACCTTTGGATGGTAAAATATTTTCCTCAAAAAGCAGTTTATTGAAAAAAATCCGATTTAAATCAAAAAAATCCGATTTTTTTTTTTTTTTTTTTTTTTTTTTTTTTTAAAAAATCATTGATTTTTATCCACCCTGATCAGAAGCACATTAAGTAGAATGAGGTGTACTCTGGTTGGAATTCAACTGACACTGGAATGGAATGGCTGTCAGACATGTAGAGAAGATGATTTTTATAAAACTGTGTAGTGGTTTTTTAATTTTTGCCACAGTTGTACATAAAAAAAACTCTACTAGATCCTACAGGCTGCACATAAATGCAGCATTGTCTGAAAGTTCAGAAAAACATATACATCTCTAACAAATCAAATGCATTATAAATGAAAGGACCATCTAAAACTTTTTAGCCCCCAGCGAAACATGGCACGTGTGTCTGGCATATCTGCCCATGACTTGTATGGAGGCAAAAAAATGAATAAAATTAAGCCAAAACAAAGCATATTTTGAATTGCCATAACAGTTTGTTAGAAACCTAAAAGAAGAAAAACGCTTAAAGAGAAACCAGAGGATATGGTATGGTGAAGCAACCCAACAGTGATAACAAGGTAGTGAAAAATACCGACAAAAAAGGAAATGTGCACCAAGGAAATTTTATTAATGTACATAACATTACATATAACACAGAAACATTATAAAAAAAATTTTTAATGTTCATAAAAATTAAAATAAAGAATAATAAATTGCGAGAGACCCACAGTATGTAGATGCTGGCAAGAAAATTAATATAAAGCTCAGAATATAACCAGGTAATGAATAACCAAAAATAAAATCAGCCTGGCCAATTACCTATGTGAGAGTGATATCAACAAAAAATAACATAGGAAAAATAATATATATATATATATATATATATATATATATATATATATATATATATGTGCAACACTAATCAATATATAAGAGTGACCAAATAATGTGCAACAATGTGCAAGCGAAAAACCAATTGTATTGAAACCAGGTGTCCATGAAAGTCATATAAGTGCCCGGTAATCAAGGAAGTATATTGTGACCCAAATCAATGTGCCCGGTAAGCAGAGAACTATATAGCCCAGATAGGAGTATGGCATCCGGCATAAGATTTAAAAATACCTGGGAGCGACAAAGCCAGCGGTGGGGAATCTCAAACAACGCTGGCTTTGTCGCTCCCAGGTATTTTTAAATACACTGAAGGCATCAAAACTATGAATTAACACATGTGGAATTATACATTACACTTTACAAAAAAGTGTGAAACAACTGAAAATATGTCTTATATTCTAGGTTCTTCAAAGTAGCCACCTTTTGCTTTGATTACTGCTTTGCACGCAGAAAAGGTGAACGGATGGACTCTACATGCCTGGTTCCCACCGTGAAGCATGGAGGAGGAGGTGTGATGGTGTGGGGGTGCTTTGCTGGTGACACTGTTGGGGATTTATTCAAAATTGAAGGCATAGCGAATCAGCATGGCTACCACAGCATCTTGCAGCAGCATGCTATCCCATCTGGTTTGCGTTTAGTTGGACCATCATTTAATTTTCAACAGGACAATGACCCCAAACACACCTCCAGACTGTGTAAGGGCTATTTGACCAAGAAGGAGAGTGATGGGGTGCTACGCCAGATGACCTGGCCTCCACAGTCACCAGACATGAACCCAATGAAGATGGTTTGGGGTGAGCTGGACCGCTAACCGCTTCAATTTTGAATAAATCCCCAACAGTGTCACCAGCAAAGCACACCATCACACCACCTCCTCCCTGCTTCACGGTGGGAACTAGGCATGTAGAGTCCAGCCGTTCACCTTTTCTGCGTGCAAAGCAGTAATCAAAGCAAAAGGTGGCTACTTTGAAGAACCTAGAATATAAGACATATTTCAGCAGCAGATGGAAGGAAGGGAGACACAGTCATTACTAGTGGGTAGGCGGAGCCAACACAGGATAGAACACCTCAGATTAAAAAGAGTGTTGACCGGCCCCTCCAGCTTGGGCTCCTCCTACTCCAGCTCTCCAGTCTAAAATTTGAGGTCACAGAGGATAGTCGCTGCTGGAGCAGCTCCTCAGAAGAATTTTTTATTTTTATCGGACTTGGACACCCGTGGTCTTGAGGTCTCAGCGCTGCTGGACCCCCACCCCTCCCTTGGCGGATCTGCATTACCCTTTAAGGTGGTCCCTGCAGAACCCTGCCGGCCCTGGGGGATGAGGGTTGCTTCCCTGGCGGGGACGCAAACCGCGCTTCTGGGGTCACTGCGTTCCCCGCCCTGGGGGGGAAGCTATGGGCACAGCGCCACAAATCCCTGGGGGTCCCTGTGGCGCTCAGCTGGGTGAGTACTCAACATTTTGATATGTGTTTGAGTGCTTTAGCGGCTGCTGCGGCAGCCGCTGCTACATGTTTTCAGTGTTGGTGACTTTTGTCCGCAGGTGGATGCCTGCAGGACATGGGAGGCGGAGAGTGGAGGAGTCGCGCGCTTTTTTTGAAGCCGGCGGGGGGCGTGGCTTCGTGCTTTCCCATTCTTTTGCGGGCAGAAGCGCTCTGAGCGCGCGCTTTACCCTGCCTCTCCTCTTCCGGCTTCTCTCCTTCAGCGCGGCGGCCATTACTGACGGCCTCCTCGGGCTCCTCACTCTCCGCTCCCCCCGACCGACCGAAGGAACAATTAGGACACTGCACCGCGGCCAGCTGGGTGAGTCGCTTTTGCCTGTCAGGGCAGAAGCTTAACCCCCTCACCCCCACAGCGCAGGGCACCTTTCTGAGGCACGATTAGGTGGCAGACTGCGCTGTCCTGCAGCTGTTACCTCATAAGAGGCACCTTTTTTTGTCTGGGGCTCGCACACCCTTTTCATTAACAGAGGTTGTGGGGAGTCTGCGACATTAACCCCTTCTTAGGCGGTTAACCCTTAATTGGGGGACAGCTGGGGTAGCTCTCTCTTTAAGAGCTTTAACCCTTCAGCGTTCGTTTTTTCTTTAAGAAACCACACTGTTCTAGCTACTGACAGGTTTAACCTGCCATATACTGTGTGAGGGCATGTCAGATCAGGGTCCAATAGGTGCGGACCGTCTCCCAGATCCGCTACAGGATCAGTCTCGCGTATCTGACACGCAGACCTCGACGGCGTCAAGCGCAGCGGTCGGAGGTTTCAGTGATGTCAAAATGGAGGCCCTCGCTCGTTCTATTGATGGCCTGTCTGACGTTCTAGGTTATTGGGTGTTAGCTAGATCCTCTCATGGCAGGAAGCGACACAGGCCGGTGCCATCCTTCCGCGTAGCGACTCGGAGATCTCGAGCATGGAGGGTTCCCCTTCAAGCTCGGATGGGGAGATGTCCGATTCGGATAAGGAGGATCGGCAGGGACACTCTGCCTCTCTTTTGGGCCGTACAGAGGCTTTTATTGGAGCCATGAGGGAGGCGTTACAGTTACCGGAGGAGGTAACTAGACGTCCTGGTAAGTCGGCCCGGATGTTTCAGGAGTCGCATAGGTCGCGATCAGCATTACCATCTCTGGATGAGCTTAATGGGGCAGTGGAGAAGGAACGCCTGTGTCCAGATAAACGTTTTCAGGGACACGGTTTTTTGAGACGCTGTATCCGTGTACGACGGAGTTGATTGATAATTGGATTCCTTCTCCTGAAGTGGATGTCCCTTTATCCCAGCTTAGCAAATCCTCATTACTTCCGGTTAAAGGGAAGGCGAGTCTGCAGGATCTTCTGGACAGAAAAACGGAGATGGCGGCAAAATCCATCTACGAGGCCGCGGGTCATGGATTCAGAGCAGTACTAGGGTCCATGTGTGCTTGTAAAGCTTCCCTGAGCTGGTTAGACCGTCTACGGACGGCGTGGCAAGATGGATCCCCACTATCCGAGGTAGATGGGCTTTTCAAGTTTTTTGGAAGATTCAGCCCGATATGGCAGTGATGCAGGTTTGGATACTGCGTCACTGCTGTCCAGGGCGCAATCCTCGGCGGTCACAGTCAGGAGAGCACTGTGGCTTAGACAGTGGACCGGGGACGCGGTTTCCAAGCAAGGTTTGCTGTCTTTAGCTTACAAGGGTGGTCAGCTATTTGGATCTGACCTCACGGAGCTGATTGCCAAGGCGAAGGCAAAAGAAACGGCTTTACCGCAGCGAAGAGCTGTGACTTCTGCGTCTGGCAGGCCTAGTGCCGGTAGTAGTCGGCGGTCCTTTCGGCCCAGGGGACGGTTCGGTCAGCCCTCTTGGGGATCGGGTCGTCCCTCTTTTTCAGGAAAAAAGAACTCTCAGAAATCCCGCACTCCCTGGAAACAGAGCTTCCGTCAAGACAAGCGGGAAGCTGACAAAAAGCCCGCTAAGGCGGAGTGACGCCAGGGTCTCACTCGAGGGCTCTCGAGTGGGGGGTCGCCTGCTCCAATTCGAACCGACTTGGGTTTCCCGCGTGTCGGACGCCTGGGTGACGCGGGTTGTGTCGGCAGGCTACTTCATGGAGTTTCTTTCTCGACCCTCAGACAGTTTTTGCCAGTCTCGCATTCCGTCAGAGCCCGAGCTATTTGCCGCTCTACTGCGGGAAGTCGATTCCCTTCTGCAGTGGTGGTACCGGTTCCGCCGGAGGACCGGGGAAGAGGGTTTTATTCCAACCTCTTTGTGGTCCCCAAAAAGGAGGACAAATTTCGCCCCATTCTGGATCTCAAAAGATTGAATCGGCATGTCCGCACCCGGAAATTCCGCATGGAGTCGCTTCGCTCCGTTGTGGCGGCCCTGTCGCAGAATGACTTTTTGGTGTCAATCGACATTCGCGACGCTTATTTGCATGTTCCCGTCGGAAGGGCCCACCAACGCTTCCTTCGTTTTGCCATAGGTCAGGACCATTACCAGTTTGTGGCCCTGCCATTCGGGTTGGCCTCAGCGCCCAGAGTTTTTTTACGAAAATTCTGGCACCTCTCATGGCGATTCTTCGAAGACAGGGGGTTACGATTCTTCCCTACCTGGACGACCTTTTGATTGTGGCGTCCTAAAAGGAGGAGGCGGTGACGGCTCGCAATCTATCCCTTCAGCTCCTGGAGGACTTCGGGTGGCTGGTCAATTGGGAGAAGTCTGGAACCGTCGCAGTCAATCCTGTTTTTGGGAATGCATTTCGACACGGTACGAGCAGTGGTGTCTCTGCCTCCAGACAAGCAAGCGAGTCTTCTTCGACATGTACAGGTTATGAAGTCTACGACAGCAATGTCCCTTCGAAGGTGTATGCGCCTTCTGGGTTTGATTGTGGCGTCGATGGAGGCAATTCCGTTTGCACAATTTCATTCCAGGGCTCTCCAAATGCTCATTTTGAACCGTTGGGATCGATTGCAGATTTCACTGGATTGCAGTGTCATCATCTCCCACAGGGTGCGAGAGTCTCTAGGATGGTGGTTACGTCTGGAAGTGTTATCCCTGGGGAAGTCCTTCCTCCCTCCGAGGTGGTCGGTCATAACCACCGATGCCAGCCTGACAGGCTGGGGGGGTGTCTGGAACGATCTCTGGATTCAGGGAGTATGGTCGTCGGAAGAGTCTGTCCTGCCGATCAACATCCTGGAATTGAGGGCAATTTTCCTTTGCCTCCAACACTGGACGGTCCCTTTAAGCGGTCTACCAGTCCGAGTGCAGACAGACAACGCGACGGCGGTAGCGTATATCAACCATCAAGGTGGGACGAGGAGCTTCAGGCTCATGATGGAGGTGTCTCGGATCCTGGTATGGGCCGAGGCCAGGGTGCCAGCCATCTCTGCGATTCACATTCCAGGAGTTCAGAATATCACAGCGGACTTCCTCAGTCGCGAAAAGATGGATCCCGGAGAATGGAGTCTTCATCCGGAAATTTTTGCACTGCTGTGTCCCGTTGGGGAACTCCCCAAGTGGATTTGATGGCATCCAGGTTCAATGCCAAGTTACCGACGTTCATGTCCAGGTACAAGGACCCGAAGGCTGTGGCGGTGGACGCTCTGGTGGCTCCGTGGGACCAATTCGAACTAATCTATGTGTTCCCGCCGATATCCTTACTTCCTCTGGTGTTGCGTCGGATCAGACTGGAGAGAGTCCCGGCTATGTTGATAGCCCCAGATTGGCCAAGGAGGACGTGGTTCTCAACGCTGGTGTCGCTTCTGGCAGCGCCTCCACTTCCACTCTCTCTTCGCCCGGACCTGTTGACCCAAGGGCCTGTTCGTCACCCGGACCTGAAGTCTCTGCGTTTGACGGCGTGGCTCTTGAGACCGAAATCTTGATCCGTCAAGGTTTTTCAGCCGAAGTCATTGCCACTCTGCGAGCTGCCAGAGGTCCGGCTACTACTAGGATTTATCACAAGACTTGGGAAGCCTTCTTTTCATGGTGTTCGGGTTCTTCTAGGAACCCGAGGATTTTTTTCCATTCCCAATTTGTTGGCCTTTTTACAGTTCGGGCTGGACAAGGGTTTGGCAGTTAGCGCTCTGAAGGGTCAGGTTTCTGCTCTGTCCTTGCTATTTCGGAAGGCTATCGCCTCGCGTAGGGACGTACATTCCTTTTTTCGCAGGGTAACCCGTCAGTTTCCGCCGCGGAAGGCGCTTGTGTCTCCTTGGCGGCTTAATCTTGTCTTGGAGGCTCTTCAACATGGGCCTTTTGAGCCTATGGACTCTGTTAGCCTTTCTTTGCTCTCTTGGAAGGTTGCCTTCCTTGTGGCGGTCACTTCTTTGAGAAGGGTTTCTGAGTTGGCGGCTCTTTCTTGCTCGCCTCCTTTTCTGGAGTTTCACCCGGATCGCGTAGTGCTTCGCACACACGGCGACTTTCTACCTAAGGTGGTGTCACAATTTCATGTTAACCAGGATATTGTGTTGCCTTCGCTTTGTCCGGAGCCGAGGAATGCGAAGGAACGGGCCTTGCACACATTGGATTTAGTGCGGGCTTTGAAGTTCTATTTGTCTATTACTCAAAGTTTTCGGAAGTCGGATTCTCTGTTTGTGATTCCAGCAGGTCGTCGACGTGGTCAACGAGCTTCCAAGGATTCTATAGCTCGTTGGATTCGGTCGGCCATTTTAGAGGCTTACCGACTTAAGGGCGAACCTTGCCCGATTAAGATTCGAGCTCACTCCACGAGGGCTGTGGGTTCATCGTGGGCTTTTCATCAAGGGGCCTCGGCAGCTCAGCTTTGCCGGGCGGCGACCTGGCGCTCCGTCCACACATTTACGAAATTTTATAAGGTGGACATCAGTGCTTCCGCTGATGCGGCCTTAGGACGTAGGGTCCTGCAGGCGGCTGTAGTTTAAAGTTCTTGTGAACTTGTATTTAGCGCTAGTTGCGCATTTATTTAAGTTGTTGGGAATCTGCCTCTGTTGGTTTTTTTGCCCACCCTTAATTTTTGGACTGCTTTGGGACGTCCCACTAGTAATGACTGTGTCTCCCTTCCTTCCATCTGCTGCTGAAAGACGGATTTTGGTAAGACCTTACCTGTAAAATCCTTTTCAGCGAAGGAAGGGAGACACAGATCCCTCCCATGGCAGAAGTGTGTTGTTGTGTTTTCAGATGCGGCATGACCCTTCTCTGATAGCGATTATCTGGGCTGAGGTCGGCGCGCTAAGGCTCTGTTCCAGCATTGCCAGCTCATCGCAGTGGTCAGGTTCAGTGAGTAGTACCTGGGACTGTGTGGTTTTTTCTGTTATATGCATAACCTGTCTTCTTGTTTTTTCTCTGAAGTTCTTCAGAAGGGGTTATGTTGCTCCGCTGGTGATATTTGCTCTTCCTTAGCTTGTGTACGGACTGGAGAGCTGGAGTAGGAGGAGCCCAAGCTGGAGGGGCCGGTCAACACTCTTTTTAATCTGAGGCGTTCTATCCTGTGTGGGCTCCGCCTACCCACTAGTAATGACTGTGTCTCCCTTCCTTCCTTCGCTGAAAAGGATTTTACAGGTAAGGTCTTACCAAAATCCGTCTTTTCAGTTGTTTCACACTTTTTTGTAAAGTGTAATGTATAATTCCACATGTGTTAATTCATAGTTTTGATGCCTTCAGTGTGATTCTACAATTTTCATAGTCATGCAAGTACAGAAAAATCTTTGAATGAGAAGGTGTGTCCAAACTTTTGGTCTGTACTGTATATATATATATTATTTTTCCTATGTTATTTTTTGTTGATATCACTCTCACATAGGTAATTGGCCAGGCTGATTTTATTTTTGGTTATTCATTACCTGGTTATATTCTGAGCTTTATATTTTCTTGCCAGCATCTACATACTGTGGGTCTCTCGCAATTTATTATTCTTTATTTTAATTTTTATGAACATTAAAGAAAATTTTTATAATGTTTCTGTGTTATATGTAATGTTATGTACATTAATAAAATTTCCTTGGTGCACATTTCCTTTTTTTGTCGGTATTTTTCACTACCTTGTTATCACTGTTGGGTTGCTTCACCATACCATATCCTCTGGTTTCTCTTTAAATGTCCGGATGGTCTGCCATCCATGTGTTAGGAATTCTGGTGTATATATAATAATATAATTAATTTTTATATGTTGATTACATATTATTAATCCCCATTATTCCTATTGTAAGAAGAAAAACGCACCAGAAAAAGTCTGCATTGTCTTTAAACACACAGTGGGCTTGAGCTTTCGTGGAATTACCTGCTTTGCTTGAACTATAGTAGCGGATTTTCTTCCTCAAAGAAATAATAGAAAAAAAACTGAATTTACGCTACATGGGGCCATGGCCTGAAAAGTGCATGTGGTGTAGTATTAACATATGGAACTGTGTATATAGAGTTTAACTCAGACTTGTTTGGGAACATGTTTATCATCCATTATTTACTGTTAGTCAAAGGGATGAAGTGCCTAAAGGGCAGAATATTGCCGTGATGAGGACTTTTATTTCTAACTTGCTCCCTTTTTCTTATCTCACCAGTCAATCCATGTTTTTACACATGTTGTGTCTTCAATGGGTACTGACACGTCTGTTGCTTGCCAATTTCCTCTACTAAGCTACAGTCACTCCCTGTTTGGAGTGCTGGCAGTTTTCAGAGGAGATAGAAAGATAACACCGTACAATGGAAAGTTTTTTATCATCTTTCAATTCCACAAAATTATAATGAGGAAAAATTGTGAAGGAATAAAGCGCAATAGGGTCTTATCTGGCGACAGTGGAGTGTCCACAAAGGAGGATGCACTCACCTTGTAGGGTTGCTAAAGGCACCACATAACTGGCATGTATAACAGCTGCCTCACGGATATCGGTCAGGAAGTGGACCAAAGGTACAGAAAGGAGGCTGGAGGTGTCACTCATGCGCTGCTAGTAACGGATAATCGATAAAATAATGACATTTATTAAGCCGGTTTAAAAGTCAATACGTTTCGAGGTCACACATGACCTCTTCATCAGGACATCGAATCGCGTTGACTTTTAACCCCTTCCCGACCTATGACGCCTACGTCGGCGTCATGAAAACCAGTGGCATCCCGACCCATGACACCGATGTAGGCGTCCTGGTATAAATCATGTTCCTGCAGGTCGGGTGACCGGGGTCACTGAAAGGTCACCCGACCCGCAGTAACAGGACCCTTTGTGCATCACCACAGTGGGGGTGGCTTAACCCCCACGTGGCCACGATCGCTCTGATTGGCTGTTAAAAGTGAAACAGCCAATCACAGCGATTTGTAATATTTCACCAATGAAATTTGGTGAAATATTACAATCTAGCCATGGCCGATGCTGCAATAGCATCGGCCATGGCTGGACACTGAGTTCAGACACTCCCCCCACCGAGAGACAGCGGCGATCGGCCGCCGCCACCGATAGATGGCGGCGATCGGTCACTATCTGCTCCCCTGCGCTCCGGTCCTCTCCCCTCCTCCTTGCTTCCGCTCCCCCTCACCTTCCGATTCCCCCCCCCCCTCAGCTCCTCTCACCTCCCCCGGTCCTCTGGTGTCCCTGGATCCATCCCGGCGTCCGTCCGGGACTCTTCATGGGCGCCGCAATCTTGAAAAATGGCCGGCGCATGCGCCGTGCGCCCTCCAGAGTCCATAAACTCTCACAGTGATCAAAATAAAAAAAAGTAAATAAATGCCCCCTTTATCACCCCCATAGGTAGGGACAAATAATAAAATAAAGAAAATATATACTGTATATTTATTTTTTTTCTCCTATTAGGGTTAGAATTACAGTTAGGGTTAGCCTAGGTTAGGGTTAGCCTTAGGGTTAGGGTTAGCCATAGGCTGGGTTCACATTGCGCCAATGCAGTCCGTTAGACGGACTGCGTTACACCGCGGTATAATGCGGTGTAATGCAGTACGTTAACGCTGCCATTGACCCCCATTGTCGGGCGCATCGCGACGCATGCCGTAAAGTGGCATGCGTTTACGACGTGCTGTCATTCAGTGACGGAGCCTCGGACGCAGCCTGCAGCATCTGGGCTCCGTCACCGCTAGCACAGATGAATCATCTGCTGATTCCTCTGCGCTAGCGGGTATAGCATAACGCGATCGCGTTATGCTATACCGTTACCAGCCCGTCAACGCTATGTGTTGAACGGGCTGGTTTAACGCAATGTGAACCTAGCCTTAGGGTTAGCGTTTGGGTTAGGGTTAGAACTAGGGTTAGCATTAGGGTTAGGCTGGTTTCATATCGCATTATGGCAATCCGTTAGACGGACTGCGTTACACCACGGTGTAATGCAGTCCGTTAACGCAGCCATTCACCCCATTTGCGGGCGCATCGCGACGCATGCTGTAAAGCGACATGCGTTCGTGACATGCTGTCATTCAGTGACGGAGCCTTGGACGCAGCCTGCAGCGTCTGGGCTCAGTCACCGCTAGCACAGATGAATCATCTGCTGATTCCTCTGCGCTAGCGGGTATAGCATAACGCGATCGCGTTATGCTATACCGTTACCAGCCCGTCAACGCTATGTGTTGAACGGACTGGTAAAACGTAATGTGAACCTAGCCTTTAGCATTAGGGTTAGAATTAGGGTTACGGTTAGAATTAGGGTTGGAATTAGGGTTAGGGTTGGGATTAGGCTTGTGATTAGGGTTAGAGTTAGGATTAGTGTTAGGGGTGTTTTGGGGTTGGGATTAGGGTTAGGCTTGTGGTTAGGGTTGGGATTAGGTTAGGGGTGTGTAGGGGTTAGGATTGTGGTTAGGGGTGTGTTGGGGTTAGGGTTGGAGTTAGAATTGAGGGGTTTCCACTATTTAGGCTCTTCAGGGGGTCTCCAAACGCAACATGGCGCCACCATTGATTCCTGCAAATTTTGCGTTCAAAAAGTCAAACAGTGCTCCCTTTATTCCGAGCCCCGACGTGTGCCCAAACAGTGGTTTACCCCCACATACAGGGTATCAGCGTACTCAGGAAAAATTGCACAACAACTTTTGGGGTCCAATTTCTCCTGTTACCCTTGTGAAAATAAAAATTGCGGGTTAAAATCAGTTTTTGAGGAAAAAAAATGATTTTTTTATTTTCACAGCTCTGCATTATAAACTTCTGTGAAGCACGTGGGGCTTCAAGGTGTTCTCCACACATCTGGATAAGTTTATTGGGGGTGTCTAGTTTCCAAAATGGGGTCACTTGTGGGGGGCTCTGCAAACGTAACAAGATGCCCACAGATCATTCCATGAAGTCGGCATTTCAAAGCGTCACTATATCCCTTCCGAGCCCTGACGTGTGCCCAAACAGTGGTCCCCCCCCCACATATGGGGTATCAGCGTATTCAGGACAAACTGGGCAACAACTTTTGGGGTCCAATTTCTCCTGTAACCACTGTGAAAATAAAAAATGGGCTAAAAAATGATTTTTTGAGAAAAAAAATGATTTTTTTATTTTCACGGCTCTGCGTTATAAACTTATGTGAAGCACCTGGGGGTTCAAAGTGCTCACTGTGCATCTAGATAAATTCCTTAGGGGGTCTAGTTTCCAAAATGGGGTCATTTGTGGGGGAGCTCCAAAGTTTAGGCACACAGAGGCTCTCCAAACACGACATGGTGTCCGCTAACGATTGGAGCTAATTTTCCATTAAAAAAGTCAAATGGCGCTCCTTCCCTTCTGAGCCCTGCCGTGCGCCCAAACAGTGGTTTGCCCCCACATATGGGGCACCATCGTACTCAGGAAAAACTGGACAACAACTTTTGGGGTCCAATTTATCCTGTAACCCTTGGGAAAATAAAAAAATAGTGGGCTAAAAAATGATTTTTGAGGAACAAAAATGATTTTGTTATTTTCACTGCTCTGCGTTTATAAACTTCTGTGAAGCACTTGGGGGTTCAAAGTGCTCGCTACACATATAGATAAGCTCCTTGGGGGGTCTAGTTTCCAAAATGGGGTCACTTGTGGGGGGTTTCTACTGTTTAGGCACATCAGGGGCTCTGCAAATGCAACATGACGCCCGCAGAACATTCCATCAAGTCTGCATTCCAAAATGGCGCTCCTTCCCTTCTGAGCTCTCCCATGCGCCAAAACAGTGGTCCCCCCCCCACATATGGGGTATTGGTATACTCAGGACAAATTGCACAACAACTTTTGTGGTCCAATTTCTCCTGTTACCCTTGTGAAAATAAAAAATAGCTGGCTAAAAAATTATTTTTGAGGAAAAAAATGATTTTTTTTTTTTCACTGCTCTGCTTTATAAACTTCTGTGAAGCACTTGGGGTTTCAGAGTGCTCACAACACATCTAGATAAGTTCCATAAGGGGTCTAGTTTCCAAAATGGTGTCACATGTGGTTTTTTTTCACTGTTTAGGCACACAGGGGGCTCTCCAAACGCGTCATGGTGTCCGCTAATGATTGGAGCTAATTTTCCATTCAAAAAGTCAAATGGCGCTCCTTCCCTTCTGGGCCCTGCCGTGCGCCCAAACAGTGGTTTATGACCACATATGAGGTATCTGTGTACTCAGGAGAAATTGCCCAACAAATTTTAAGATCCATTTTATCCTGTTGCCCATGTGAAAATGAAAAAACTGAGGCTAAAAGAAAATTTTTGTGAAAAAAAAAGTACTTTCTTTTTTTTACGGATCAATTTGTGAAGCACCTGGGGGTTCAAAGTGCTCACTATGCATCTAGATAAGTTCCTTAGGGGGTCTAGTTTCCAAAATGGGGTCACTTGTGGGGGAGCTCCAATGTTTAGGCACACAGGGACTCCCCAAATGCGACATGGCAACCGCTAAATATTCCAGCATATTTTCCATTCAAAAAGTCAAATGGTGCTCCTTCCCTTCTGAGCCCTGCCGTGCGCCCAAACAGTGGTTTATGACCACATATGAGGTATTTGTGTACCCAGGAGAAATTGCCCAACAAATTTTAGGATCCATTTTATCCTGTTGGCCATGTGAAAATGAAAAAATTGATGCTAAAAGAAAATTTTTGTTGGAAAAATTAAAATGTCCATTTTTTCCTTCCACGTTGCTTTAGTTCCTGTGAAGCACCTGAAGGGTTAATAATCTTCTTGAATGTAGTTATGAGTAGCTTGAGGGGTGCAGTTTTTATAATGGTGTCACTTTTAGGTGTTTTCTGCCATATAGACCCCTCAAAGTGACTTCAAATGTGAGGTGGTCCGTAAAAAAAATGGCTTTGTAAATTTTGTTGTAATAATGAGAAATCGCTGGTCAACTTTTAACCCTTATAACTTCCTAACAAAAAAAAATTTTGTTTCCAAAATTGTGCTGATGTAAAGTAGACATGTGGGAAATGTTATTTATTAACTATTTTGTGTTACATAACTCTCTGGTTTAACAGAATAAAAATTCAAAATTTGTAAATTGCAAAATTTTTGCCAAATTTCCATTTTTTTTCACAAATAAACGCAAAAATTATCGGCCTAAATTTACCACTAACATGAAGCCCAGTATGTCACGAAAAAACAATCTCAGAATCGCTAGGATCCGTTGAAGCGTTCCTGAGTTATTACCTCATAAATGGACACTGGTCAGAATTGCAAAAAATGGCAAGGTCTTTAAGGTCAAAATAGGCTGGGTCGTGAAGGGGTTAAACCTTCTTAATGTCATTATTTTATATGGGTATTACCCCCTTTCCAGGCTATAAACATCTTGCCCCAGCCATCGGCTTTCCCTCTGCTGGTTACGAAAATTGCACGAGAGTTCACGAAATTATTTTCCAAAAAATAATCCTTTATTGAATACATGTACAGTAATTTGCACACACTGTACTAATTGTATTTGTCACTGACATCTATATATCTACTTATTCAATTTGTATCTATCTATATAATATGAATACATATATATGTATGTGTCTCTGAGGTGTGTATGTATTCTATGTGTATATATCTATTCTAACCTGTCAGTGTGATTTTTCTGTATGCGGCACATGAATTGCCGGCTTTTCAAAGGACACCGGTGCATAAAAATCGGACAGCACTCGCATGGTCTGAGTGCTGTTTTTTTTTTTTGTCCTCGCACCCATAGGCTTGCATTGCCGAGTCTTGGTGACAATCACAGCATGCTGTGATTTTACACGCACGCTGAATACGCCCAAGAAAATAAACGGTGATGTGAGCTGCTCCATAGATTAACACTGGGCTGAGTGCTATGTAATGATTTCTAGCATAGCATTCGTCCGTATTCTATGGTAGTGTGACACCGGCCTAAGTGTTATTATTTTACTGGGGGCAAACATATAGACATATAGGGGTTTATAGAGTAGTGGACAACACCTTTTAAAAGGGGCCTGGTGCTAAAAATCATTGTCTTTTTCTGTTAACCATGGTTACCTCCAAGGAAACGTGCAATCCTCATTGCTTTCCATCAAATGGGCTTTACAGGCAAGGGCATTGCTGCTTGTAAGATTGAAGTAATTTTTCTGATAAATGGTTGAATTAGGGACAAAGAGAGAGGTTTATTTGCTGTGAAGGCTTTAGGGTACCCTAAAAAGTACAGCAAGTGACAAGACTGTCTCATACAGAAGATTCAAATATGGGATTGGTTCAACACCAGTGCAGAGCTTGCTCAGGAATGGCAGCAGGCAGGTGTTCGTGTGCACACACAGTCAGGCTTTTAAAAGGCTTTTGGAGACTGGTCTGGTGTCAAGAAAGGCAGCAAAGATGCCACTTCTTGCCTGTAAACACTTCAAGGATAGACTGACGTTCTGCTGGAATTGCAGGTATTGGACTAGAGAGGACTGGCGTAAAGTTATTTTCTTCAATGATGCTACCTTTTAAACTGTTTAGGACATCTGGAAGAATGGTTGTCTGTAGAAAAAAGAGTGAACTAGACCATTAGCCCTTTGTCATGCCAATAGTAAAGCATTCTGTGACCATTCATGTTTGTGGTTGCTTTTCATTTATGGAGTGAACTCGCACACAATTTTACCTAAGAACACTGCGATGAATAAAAAATGGTATCTAAATATTTTCTTAACGCAGCTTCTTCCATTGATCCAGGAGTAATCGTAGAGACCATTATCATTATAGAGAACATGTCCCAAGGGGAAAAATGATAGCGAAGTGGATCGGTGAACAAAACATTAAAGTATTCTTTGGCCAGGGAGCTTTAAGGCTAAGTGCACACGTCAGGAATATTCGTGTTTTTTTTGCGTTTTTTCCCGCGGCGAAAAAAACGCAAGCATTAAGCATCCTATTCATTTAAATGGATTCCGCAATTTTTGTGCACATGCAGCCTTTTTTTCCGTGAAAAAAACGCTTCACGGAAAAAAAAGCAACATGTTCATTAATTTTGCGTAATCGCGCTGCCATAGGAATGCATTGAACCGCTTACTTTCTGCATGTGGCTATGCCCACCATGCGCAAAGTAAGCAGTTCATGTGCGGATGGTACCCAGGGCCTGGAGGAGAGGAGACTCTCCTCCAGGCCCTGGGTACCATATCCCTGGTAAAAACAATAATTAAAATAAAAAATAATGATATTCTCACCTTCCGGCGGCACCCGCAGCCTTCCCACCTCTCAGCGACGCTCCCGGCCAATCCCGTTCCCAGTAATGCATTGCGAGAATCACCCCAGATGACGTAGCAGTCTCGCGTGATGCTACGTCATCGGGGTCATTGTCGCAAAGGACGCCTGGGAACGGGATTGGCCAGAAGCGTCGCTGAGAGGCGGGAAAGCTGCGGGGGTCGCCGGAAGGTGAGAATATCACGATTTATTATTTTTTTTTTTATTATTTTTACATTAGATCTTTTTACTATTGATGCGGCATAGGCGGCATCAATAGTAAAAAGTTGGTCACAAGTGTCAAACACTGTGTGACTCGTGTGACCAACCTGTCAATCAGTTTTCCAAGCGATGCTACAGATCGCTTGGAAAACGCTAGCATTCTGCAAGCTAATTACGCTTGCAAAACGCTAGTTTCTGGCGGGAATACACATACCAATAAAGATGCGTATTTCCAGCGGCAGAGAAGTGCGGGATTGCCGCGGAAATTTCCGCGGCAATTCCACAACGTGTGAACTTAGGCTGCAGTCACACACACCGCCAAAAAATCGGACCGTTTTAGTCGGTCGATTATCGCAGCAAAATGTCATGAACAGTCATCCGTCTGGCATCCGATTTTCCTGGAAAGATGCGATTTAGTCGCATCTGAACGTAGTTGTAACATCCGATTTACATCCTACTTGCGAGATTTTCTCACAGGCTTGCAAAACCGACATATAATGGATCCAAATGAATAGTATTTAAATCACAAAAGAAAGAATAGATATATACACATAGAACACATATATATATATATATATATATATATATATATATATTTATAGTTCATACACTTCTACATACCCCAGAAAAGGCAAATATATAATTAGATTCGCCCTTTCTGGCACTTTGCCCGTCTATTCCCATTGCCCTGTAGCGGTGGTGAATGGGTTAATAAGGGGTTAAAGTGACCTTGCAATTGAAAGGTGACTTTAAGCCAGGTTAATAATTGAGAGCTGTCAATTAGACAACTATCAATTATTAATCCTATTGTATGAAAGAAAAATCAAACACACACACTTTAATAAAAAATCATTTTAATGAAATAATCAAACAGTTTTTGACCATCTTTTATTTTCCTGCTAAAACCATTTCCTGTAATAAAAAATAAAATAAAAAAGCAAAATGATTCTTACCTGTCTGATGCACAGTCAGGTCCCACGCTGTAATCCATTAGAAAGGGTTAACAGGTTACAGCTAGCAGGCAGCTGATGCTGCCTGCTGAGCTGTTACCCACTGAATGAATTAGTTCCTCTCCTGGCGAAAGGAGAGGAAGTGATTAATGTGTGAAGCTTAATTGATTTCTTCCCACTTTCACTTCAGGTCAGGTCACCCTGACCTGAAGTGAAAGTGGGAAGCAATCAATTAAGCTTCACACACTAATCACTTCCTCTCCTGTCGCCGAGAGAGGAACGGATTCATACAGGGGATTACAGCTGAGCAATAAAATATGGTCCAAAACTGTGTCTTTATTTCATTAAAAGGATTAATAATTAATGTGTGTGTGTGTGTGTTTTTCCTTTCATACAATAGGATTAATAATTGAGAGTTGTCAAATTGACAAATCTCAATTACTAACCTGGCTTAAAGTCACCTTTCAATAGCAAGGTGGCTTTAACCCATTATTAACCCATTCACCACCGCTACAGGGCAATGGGAATAGACGGGCAAAGTGCCAGAAAGGGCGAATCTAATTATATATTTGCCTTTTCTGAGGTGGCTGGGGGCAGATGTTAGTAGGCAGGGGGGGCACAAAATAAATGCACCCTCCCTGGGCTATTATTATTTACCCCACTCGCTTGCTTTGTCTGTCTGGTGGAGAAAATACAGCGGGAGCCCACGCGTTTTTTTTCAACGAATTTACACCTTTAATTAACCCCTACATGTGTGAAATTTCACACACATACACTCATGTAATTGTTAGTGAAAACAATATATTAAAATACATGAAATGACATGGTTAACTGTATGTAAACCATGTGTCATTTCATATCGGGTTCTGTAATTTCACAAAAGCCGGCAATTGAATTAGCGGCTATTACAGTATGTAGAAGTGTATAAACTATAAATATATATATATATATATATATATATATATATATATATATGTGTGTATTCTATGTGTGTATATGTATTGATTCTATTCTTTATTAAAGCTGTCAGTGTGATTTTACAGTATAGCCGGGGATGAATTGCCGGCTTTTCTAAAGGACACTGGTGCGATTTAATCGCAAGTCACACGTGCGGTCCGTTTGTAATCCGATTTTTCATCGCACCCATAGACTTGCATTGGCGATAGTCGACCCACAATCGGTGACAATCGCAGCATGCTGCGATTGCACTCGCACTTTTAAAACGGACCACAAAAAAACGGATACTGGGAGCTGCTCCATAGATTAACATAGGGCAGACTGCAATGCGATATTTCATCGCATTGCAGTCGTCCGATTTTGTCGCCAGTGTGACCCCGGCCTTAGCCTTAAAATCTCAATCTCATTAAGAACCTGTGCTCCATACTCCAGAGTGGATGGACAAACAAAGGCAGAAATTGTGGTACACTCCAATCACAGATTAGATAAGAATGTGCTGACATCAGTCAGGATTTGGCTTAGATTTTATTTATTATGCTTTGTGTATTTAACTCCATCATATTCCGCTGCCCTTTACAGACATCATCATTGTCCCCATTGGGGCACACAATGTAAATTTCCTATTAATATGTGTTTGGCATGTGGGAGAAAATTGGAGGAAACCCATACAAACTCTTCACGGATGTTGTCCTTGGTGGGACTTGAACCCTGCACCCCAGCCACCGTGCTACCCAGATGCTGATATCCAGGGTGATTTACAGAAGTCTTGAAAAGTATGGATCAATACTGTAAATATTGAGTCGTACAATAACTTGATGGATTTGTTAATAAAAGTTTTATAAAAAACTTACGAAACACTTATAATTGTACTTCAGTAACCGTAGAAACATCTGACTCAAGATCTAAAGAAACACAAACAGCAAACCTTGTGAAAACCAAAGATTTTGTCAGTCTTAAGTTTTGACCTTGACTGTGGTGGGATAACTGTTTTGGGCTGTAATAATTTCTGTTTCCCATTTAGGTGAGCTCCAATATTGAATGTAAAAGCGGAAAAATAAATCTAAACGGATTTCCTGTAAACAGAGGCGTTTCCCGAATAACCTGCACTATGGACATCAGTAAGTTGCCTATGTTATCAGTATGAGTTTTGTAAACTGGAAAGATCACAGAACAAAATGTATTTCATCCTTGGAACTCCCTAATCTATGGTATCCTGGTTCAATGGTCTTGGCAACCAGGCAATGATCGCATGTAAATATTTTCGGTCCTAGCGCTGTCAATAGTGAAAAAAGACAGCGTGCGGACCAGTGTTAGTGAATCAGTACATTCACATGCACGATTTTCTAAACTGATCAATTGTCTGTGCAGAAAAAAAAATTGCATTATATACTAGTCTGATTTGTTTTTCTGATGAGACCCACCTATACAATTTAATAGGCTCACAAAAAAGATGCCATACAGACCCATCCACATGGCATCCATTTTTAACAGATCTATTGCCATTGTTTGTAGAGGAAACTATATTTAGCCTTGATTATTTATTGTTATTTATTATTGATAACTGATGTAACTTCCACCCCAGTCAGGTCTGTGGAAGGGCAGTTTTTCTATTAATGCCTTAACCATCTCCTATAGTCAGTGGGGTGATTCATCAAAGATTTCTGGTGGAAAAATCTTTGCAAAGTTTAATTTTTTGCACAAACGCAATGTGTTCATGTCATTCTGTCCCCAGTTCTGGCCACTATGTTGGAGTTGGGGCGGAACAGGGGCATGACTATCCCATGTTATTAAAATTAAAGTCCCATGGGAAAAACTAAGTGGGGAAAACATGTAAAAACAAATAACAAAGGCCAAGCAATAAATTGCAAAAAAATTACTCCCATAAATACACATTTTTATTTTTTTGCAATAAAAAAAAAATAAAGTACACGTTTGGTATCACCGCGTCCAGAACAACCTGATTCATAAAATTGTCACACTATTTACTACCTAATGTGAACACTGTAAAAAGTAAAAAGGCAAAAATTATATTTTTTCATCATACAGCCAAACAAAAATGCAGTAAAACACTATCAAAAAGTTCTATGTAAACAGAAATGAGATTTCTGAAAATGTCTCAAAAAACAAACCTCCACTTCTGTCTGTTAGTGGAAAACTAAAAAGTTTAGCTCTTGGAATATGTCAAGGCAAAAACTTTTTTTTTTTTCTATGCCATAGTGTAAAAGCAGCAAACTGTAAGAAAAAAAAAAACTATATGAATGTGGTAATTCTGTAACTGTACTTGTCTGAAAAATCAAGTAATCTTTATCGCTTTTACCACACAGTGAATGGCATGGAAAAAAAACACCAAAAAATAATTCTTGAATCTTTGTTCATTCTCCCGCCCCCAAAAAAACAAATCCTCGCATGACTATTAACAGATTCCTGAACTGCTGTTGATTTGTTTATCGGACTCCCAAAGACCAGTATAAGGCTTGGTTCATATTCATCCCGTGCTCTACAAGGAACACTTATATTTGTTTCCCATCACAATCTCTGAAATTTGTGATTCAGACAAAATCCCCGAAAGGAAGACTCAATCTGGTTTAAAGGCATAAAAATTCGAAGTTTGAAACTTGCAAACTTTTAAGAAAATGTTGACAATTTTTTTTATATTTTCATAAACGCAAATCCTATCGTTTATGAAAGTTCAGTGTGTCCTGAAAAACAATGTCAGAATCAGTGGAATCCGTTGAAGCGTTAGAGTTCTCATAAAGTTGACACTGCTCAGAACTAAAAAAATTGGCCTAGTCAGGAAGGTGAAAATTGGCTTTTGCGGGAAGGGGTTAAACGTTTTGAAGTTTGTGTTTTTCATATCTTTTTTTGTGATTTGTTAATTTTTTCACACTATAAATTGCAATACTTTAGCCTATGGATGACCTTCATGGAAGTTCAAAGATGGATGCAGTATCAATGGCCCGTGATTATGGGGTGTATTTTAGTGTCCAAACTGACAGCATTATCTAAGGGGTTAAACAGCAGCCATCAGACCTAGCTTCCATTGCTGTTGGAGGCAGATTCTGGCTATATGGAGCGTGCATGGTTTCTGAGCCTGCTCCATGTAGCAGCACCCAATGTGTGAAATACATGTACCTAAAGTGTCAGGAAGGGATTAAAGGCAAGATGCATAAGTCGTAAGGAGTGACAGTAAACTGTATTTAATACCATCTCTCTAAGGCCTCTTTCACACATCCGGCGGGCGCCTTGCGGCGCCCCCGGCATTTTGCCGCAGCGCCGCATCTGAAAATCTGATGCGCCGCATGCGGCTTTTTTCGCATTGACATGCATTAGCGCCGGATGGCGCCGCATGTCAATGCGTTGCATGCGGTTTTGTCCGGATGCGGCGCAAATGTACATTGCGGCGTCCGGGAAAAACGCTGCATGTAACGTTTTTTTGTTTTGCCGGATGGTTTCTTATCTCTCCAAGCATCAGAAACCATCCGGCAAAAAAAACGCATTTTGGCCGCCGGAAGTGTGAAAGGTTTTCAGATGCGGCGCTGCGGCAAAATGCCGGGGGCGCCGCAAGGCGCCCGCCGGATGTGTGAAACCAGCCTTACAAGTCAGAATTATTCTTAAAGGGAGTCTGTCAGCACAGAACGATTGTTCCAACAAAGTACCGGTGCTTGGTCCTTCACAGCAGGGCCAATCATTTATTTGCACCTTCCCACCTGCTTGGTTTCCGTCTATCTTCATCCTTCTCTTTGATGCCAGAGATGTCAATCAACGAAGGGGAGTTGAAGACAGAAGGGAAAACAAACTGGTGGCAAGATGTATTTAAATAATTGGCCCTTCCGTAAAGCACCAAGTGCCTGTACTTTGTGGGATTAGTCATTATGTGCTGACAGAGTCACCAGCAAAAAGCACTATTAACCTGTATATATGGGGTTAATCTGCAGTTTAATAGCATTACTAACCTGCCTGGTGCCCGAATGCTGTGGGGAAAAAATAAACTTTATTCTCCCTGGCAGCACTCTCCTTCAGTGACGGGGGCAACGCCAGCGCTAGATCAGTCACCTCTGAGTACACAGAGTGGCCGCTGTAACCGCTTCCCCCGGCCCTGACTGACATTAGCTCTTAGGGCTCATACTCACATGCGAGGAAATCGTCCAATGCTCGCATGTGAAATCCCAGCTCTGGCGCCGGCACTCGGGAGTGGAGCGAGCGGATGCATGTAAAAACATGCAGCCGCTCGCTCCACTCCCGAGTGCCGGCGCCAGAGCTGGGATTTCACATGCGAGCATCGGACGATTTCCTCGCATGTGAGTATGAGCCCTAAGGCAAGGTTCACATTGTGTTAATGCAGCCCACTCAGCACATGCGTTAAACGGACTGCGCTAACGCAAGTGCCTTTTAAGATCGCGTTATGCTATCGCGCTAGGACAGATGCTCCATCTGTGCTAGCGGTGACGGACCCCCGAATGCTGCAGACCGTGTCCGAGGTCCGTCACAGAATGACGGCACATCTCTAGCGCATGCCGATTATGACAAGCGCTAGCGGTGCGCTACATAATGGCAGTCTATGGGTGCGCTAACGCATCCGTTACATAGCGTTAGTGCCGCTACGTAACGGATACCATCAGCACATCACCATTAGCTCAATGTGAACCCGGCCTAATCTGTGGCCGGCTGTCAGTTAGGGCCGGAGGAGCTGTTACAGCCGTCGCTCTGTATCCTCAGAGCAGAACCCAATGCAGTCTGGGAACATAGTTAATTTTCTTGCCGCAGCGCTTGGCTAATTGTGGGCTCCGGGCAGGTTTGTAACGCTATTAACCTGAAGATTAACCCCATATTTGCAGGTCAATAGCGTTTTTGTTGATAGGTTCCTTTTTAAGCTGTAATTACTAGGGTTGATTGAATAGCTTCGGATAAGTCCTTACCAGAATAGCTATAGCGCTTCCCGAATAGCTGCATCGGGAACCCGGATATCTGGAGCGCTGTTCGGCACTGCAGCTGCATGTGTCACAGGCTTATCCATGCATGTGTTGTGACTGTCACACAGCCGCGACACATGCAACTGCGGTGCCGAACAGCTGATTATCAGAAGAGCTCCAGGTATCCGGGTTCTTATACAGCTATTCGGGAAGCACTATAGCTATTCTTATAAGGACTTATCTGAAGCTATTCACTCAACCCTAGTAATTACCATTTTTTTTTGTTTTATGGGATGCACTTTACTATAAGAAACACCTAAGTTTTACATATCAAAAAATAGGAAAAATATATTTCCTACTGATTAAAACTTGCCTGGTGTAAATAAGCAGAGCGGCAATATCAATAAACAAAAGGGACAATATTCCCAAGAGTAAATAAAGTGCGATAAGGAGGTAATGGCTTCACACGTTACAGGATGCAGCAAGGAAGGTGAGGAGGTGACACAGCCGCGAAACAGCCGTCGTTCACTGCATGACCCGCTCCCCTGTATCCATGTTTTAACCTCTCACAATTAAGGAAAGTTTTCTACCAGTTCAGAGAGGAAGTTTGCTCTTGACAATACTATGCCCACATTTTTATCAAGATTTTTTTTCTGCCTAAATAGTTTTATAGTAAGAAAGATACAGTAATCTTTGTTGTGCCTCTATAACCTTATTGTGAGTTACCTGTACGTTTGTCTTTAAGCCACTAACATTTGCTGTCCTTAGTTTTAATAAGACTCCATCTAATTCTTGTTGCAGAGGATTACACGACCTCTGGTGAGCTACAGAAAATCACCCATAATGGGTTGGTCAGCGTGCGGCTGCTCGTCCTCCACACCCCTATGAACTACAGTAGAACACATATAATCGTTCAGCAGGAGGTAATCGCTGTTGGTGGTAATAAGGTAAGCACTGCCTAAAGCCAAATATATTTACACAGCGTTTTACCATGAGAAGTGTGTGTCGGCATCCTTGGGATTGAGTGTTCCTCAAAATGTAGTACACATCATTAAGGAGGACTGTGGCCTAAAATGAGGACATGCTACATCACCTGAATTTGTATATTTGTGTATTTGCATGGAAGCCCCTTCATTTGCATTAAAAGCAATTTTCTCAAGCACTGTACCACTTAAATGCACTAAAATACACAGTGCTAGTAGGATTTTTATAGGGACAAAGTCTCCTATATCACTGTACAAACATTTTAACATGTATTTTAGAGTGACCTACTCCCATAAAGGAACGCTAAAGCCAGGATACCGATGTTGGGCATTGCCCTTGAAATTTCTGCTCTCAGTATAATATAGTGCAGGGGTGTGGATTTTTTTTTTTCTGCCAAGGGCCATTTCGGTCTTGCAGCAAGGGCATTGTGAGGCACCAGGCCACCCGCCCTGTTTTTGCATTGTCGCTGTGGCGGTGGTTAGTGCACAATGCCGCTGCTTTAAGGCAATAGGACCTAGTGAGGGGTTCGCCGTGACGTGGCAGTGGGCTTCATACAGTCTGTTCAGAATGTTAAACTAAGAACGTCATGTTCAGTTATGTATATTTTTGCCTTGCGGCATTAGAGCATTGTATGATTTTTGGGGGTGCAGTCCGTGCTCTTTTTTTTTTTTTTTTCTTTTCTAAGTCAAGAAGGGCCTAAATACCACCTCCTCATAGGAAGCTGCAATATATTTGCCTTATTGACCCAGTGTAAAATTTACAGGGGTCTTCCATACATCCATCTCATGGCGATAGCCTTACGAGGCAAATATGATGTTTCCCTGAGAAGAGTGCTAGGGTAGTGAGGCCAAGTCTGCTCATCAAGGATTCCTAATAAACGCACCTTAGGGAAGAATGGTACCGGTGATTGTATGATCTTGATGAGGATAGTTGAGGTCTTTCCAAAAGTCTGCAGTAGGAGGGCAATACACATCAGGTGTATAAAATCTGCCGCCTCTTCACCACGCATATGGCAATTTGCAGTGGTAGAGCAACACATTTTATATAACCTGCTAGGAGTAAGGGTGGCATTTGATGGACTATATACATTTGGACTAGCTTGTTCTGAATTGCTGGTGCAACATATTGTGTGGAGGTCAAGGCCTCGTTCTGGTCTTCCTCTGATATGTAGCATAATATTGGCCTCACACAATGGCGATGAGCATTGCTCTTAATACCGGTATAATAAAAGAGATTAACCCCTTAGGGTCCCGGCTCCTTAGGATCCCAATCGTGGGTATAGAATATAATTTCCAATGTCTGAACTGGTATAGGGTGCCTGTATTGTAGAACCGTTAAAAAAAGAAAAAAAAAGCATCTTGACTGACTGTCACATGCTGAAAGGAAAAAATAATTTGGATCATACCTGTGCAACTGTCTTGACCCCTCATAAATTAATCAGAACTGAGCATCTCTGGTATGTAAAAATTCGTAAACAACTGTAGGCATAAGGGGAACTCTGTTACTGTGTAACTGAATTGGAAATCTTTTGGTGGCTCTGCACACTTGAACTGCAAGTCTGTGAATTGGCGAGAAGACTCAAAACAGTGTGCAAGGTGGTCTTCAGAATTTGGCAAATTATCTACTATCCAGTGTTGTAGAAAGCGAAGTTGGCCACCTATGTAGTATAAGAAGTCCGGGTGTGCGCACCTGCCTCATCTCTGGGCCTCTGAAGAGTGGTCAGTTTCAGTTTGTGCTGGTTTGGGTCCCATGTGAAGGGTGCTAAATGGAGTTGATCAAGACAAAGACCTTGTGTGGGACTGTGGTGGTTGAATGCTCCAGAATATGTAGAAAAATATTTAGACTTGAGAGTCCTCAGTGGTTGATACCTTTTAATGGCTAACTGAAAAGATGGTAACAAATTGCAAGCTTTCGAGACTACTCCGGTCTCTTCATCAGGCAAAGACTAAAACAAAAACTGAAGAATCACATATATATATATATACACAAGAGGACACAGGAATAGTGCAATAGGTAAGACAAGTGACGTGAAGCAGAACTGTCATTATGGCAGAGGAATGAACATAAATATTGGAACAGATCATAGATAAGGAGAGAGTTTTATTACCCTCTGATTGGGGTCTGGTGTTGTGTTTTTGATGCCCCTAGAAGGTCAGAGACGCAGATTCCTTAATTGATATAGAATGACATGAATCCATGTGACACGTTCATTCCAGCACTAAGAGTGTCAAAGGTCATCATAAGTTTGTATTCCCAAACCTTTCTATCTTTCTCAGATTTGAAGTTAGATTTTAATACCAGTAATTCCATATCCATTATGCTATGACCGGGCATACAAAAGTGTTTTGCCACAGGTAAATCCATTATTTTTTCTCTTATCGTGTGGCGATGAGAATTCATCCTTGTTCTCAGTTTTTGCCCGGTCTCCCCCACATACAGACCCCCAGTTGGACATTTAGTACATATAATTAGGTACACCACATTAGATGTGATGCAGCTGAAAGTACCTGGGATCTTGTAGTCCTGATGGGAGTTGGGTATCTTTATCTTGTCCGTGGTCATTATAGATGCACATGTTTTACACTTCTTCTGTTTGCAAGGAAACAACAGCTAAAGACGTTCCATGAACAGTTCAACCAATTTCATCCAACCATCAACTTAACACTCAACTACTCCAGCACTGAAATTAACTTTTTAGACACCACCATTAAGCTAAAGAACAATGAAATAGAGACATCCCTGTATCAGAAGCCAATCGACCGTCCAACATACCTTAAATGGGACAGTTTCCATCCAAAACACATAAAAAACTCTATAGTCTACAGCCAAGCCATCAGATACAACCGTATATGTTCCAACCCCATGTATAGAGTTGAACACCTTGGTCGCCTCAGAAAGACTTTTTTGAACCAGGCTACCATCCAAGAACAATTGAAAACCAAATTACAAGAGCCACCAGAATATCAAGGAATCACCTGCTACATTACAAAACTAAAGAAGAAAATAACCGGGTGCCTCTAGTGGTCACCTACAATCCAAATCTGGAGAGCTAAGGGGAGCTGCACGGAAACTACAATCTTTACTACAAAAAGATGCCCGATTACAATCCATATTTCCAGACCCCCCACTACTATGTTTTAGGCAGCCCCCAAATCTAAGAAGCATCATTGTCAGAAGCTCCCTGTCCTCCCCAACAGCTGCAGGAACCTTTCCTTGCAAACAGAAGAAGTGTAAAACATGTGCATCTATAATGACCACGGACAAGATAAAGATACCCAACTCCCATCAGGACTACAAGATCCCAGGTACTTTCAGCTGCATCACATCTAATGTGGTGTACCTAATTATATGTACTAAATGTCCAACTGGGGGTCTGTATGTGGGGGGAGACCGGGCAAAAACTGAGAACAAGGATGAATTCTCATCGCCACACGATAAGAGAAAAAATAATGGATTTACCTGTGGCAAAACACTTTTGTATGCCCGGTCATAGCATAATGGATATGGAATTACTGGTATTAAAATCTAACTTCAAATCTGAGAAAGATAGAAAGGTTTGGGAATACAAACTTATGATGACCTTTGACACTCTTAGTGCTGGAATGAACGTGTCACATGGATTCATGTCATTCTATATCAATTAAGGAATCTGCGTCTCTGACCTTCTAGGGGCATCAAAACACAACACCAGACCCCAATCAGAGGGTAATAAAACTCTCTCCTTATCTATGATCTGTTCCAATATTTATGTTCATTCCTCTGCCATAATGACAGTTCTGCTTCACGTCACTTGTCTTACCTATTGCACTATTCCTGTGTCCTCTTGTGTATATATATATATATGTGATTCTTCAGTTTTTGTTTTAGTCTTTGCCTGATGAAGAGACCGGAATAGTCTCGAAAGCTTGCAATTTGTTACCATCTTTTCAGTTAGCCATTAAAAGGTATCAACCACTGAGGACTCTCAAGTCTAAATATTTTTCTATCTACTGGCTAACACGGTACGAAGATACACATCTTTCCTATACCAGAATATGTAGGAATTTTGGGAGGGGACTATCATTTTAAAGACATTGATTCTCCAAGCAACTGACAGATGGAGGGCTCCTCATATTCTGATTTTCTTCCTCGGGTATAACCAAAGGAGAGCTATAAATCTCAGTGTTGCGTGTGATTTCTTGCGATGTGTATACCTAGATACTTGGTGACATAATATTCTTAACCTGCAGTATTCATTCCCTACTTTCCATCGTATAGTGTTTAGTGGTAACCACATGGATTTCTGCCAGTTTATTTTTAGCAAGGCATATAAAAACAAGGTGTAAAATAAACCAGATATAAAACAATGTATGTATAAAATCATATATTTTTATTAATAAATATTATACACAGATAATTATAAAATACAAAAATATGTACCAAAGTTAGCCATAAGGTGGAGCTGCAGACCAATGACTATTATAAATGCATAGACTGCAGGTAAAATTTAACTACACACAAATGATTAAAATAAGTGAATAATGCAATTTTTAGAAACACATAACAATGCCACATATAGTGTCATAAAGTGCAAGTGAATAAATATAAAGAGGCAATTGTGCAAATAGCAGTGATAAAATTGTACCCACAGTGTGCTACAGCGTGCTCAGGACTCCCCCGAAAGAAGGCTGTCACTGCCGAAACGTACGTAGGGACTTCTGGCGCTGCAGCACACTGTAGGTACAATTTGATCACCGCTATATGCACAATTGCCTCTTTATATTTATTCACTTGCACTTTATGACACTATGTGGCATTGTTGTTATGTGTTGCTAAAAAAAAACGCTGTGCATATGCCACAGAAAATCCGCACTAAATCCTGCGTTTTACCTGCGGATTTAGCAAAATCTGCAAGTAAATCTGCAACGTGTGCACTCACCCTAACTCTTGGACTTGCCATGAACAGGATTAAATCATCTGCATATAACCTCAAGCGGTCTGTTACATAACCTTTTTCCAGTTTATCATATTAAACATGGTTCCGCATTCAAAAAAAGGTCTGTACGTACATTAGTGTCAGATCTTCGTGACCCTAGCAGCAATGTAATTCCTTTGCATAACACAGATTCGGCTGTCTTAGACATGTTAGATCTGTGCTTTGTGTGTGTGATATTTCTACATTTATCACTATGTATTCATGTTGAAGTAATGGTTTTCTAGGCACTTACTATGGGTTAATGATTAAAATACTATGGAGAAAATGGAGCACAATAAGGTTTTATCCAAATAACATCATGGGTATAGGCATCAGAGTGTGCCAACCTGGTCCATTACTAGCATGCATCTTAAGTTCTATTATTTAGCTGCTGCAGATCCACAGGTCACAGGGTAACCATCAGACATCTGTGTCAGAAGGAAATTTGTGGAGATCCTCCGCGCTGCCGAGTTATTGAAAACGTCAATCCAAGTGTATATTTAATAAATAGGTTTACACGTTTCGAGGCTACAAGCACTTCTTCAGGAAACAGCCACCTGTGTTTGTAATTTCGAAACGCGTAGAATAAAAATCGCAAATATATTTATGAAATATACACTTTAATTGTAGTCTTCAATAACTCAGCAGCGCAGAGGATCTCCACAAAATTCCTTTGGACATAGATGGGTTAATGATTGTCACACAATTGGGGTATGAACACCTTTTCATTTGGGATAGAAGATGCTGGTGGTTCTCATCAGTAGTGACCCTACCCACCAAGCAGTCAGACTCTTATCACCTGCAGGATGACCGCCAATCAGTGAGCTCAGTGCTTCTGCCCATGTAGGCGGAAAACCCACTCGGAGCCATCAAGCTCACAATGGCTGTTGACATGTCAGATACCAGAAGCAGCATCACAGACTCAACCCTGGACCAAGTGAAGAGATGTAAAGTGCAGTTTGTTTTCTTGTAACAAACTGTGCCTCAGGACTGGTATTCTCTGAAAGGGCACTACCCCTTTATTTCCCTTTTAATCTTGGGGTATATTAATTAAAAGGAAACATTTCAGACTTACTGGGTCTTTTTCAAGCCTGGATCAATGTTCATGACCCGGCAATGCAGTATAGCATGGGCAGACACGATCACGGCAATATTACAATAAAAAGACTGTAGGTTAGTCATTTTTGGTCTTTGGAGTGGTTTTCCGTATATTCCATTGAGAGAAAGTGGAAGTCTTCACATAAAAAAAGAGGGTATAGGTACTGTGCCCCTCTCAAGGCATCAGAAAGGTTTGTGTTCAGATTTTATAAATAAATGAGTTTAGGGAGCCAGATTCACAGTGAACAGATAAAATTCAATCAGTCCTTTTATCTTCTTGTATTCAGATCTATACCAATCACATTCAATACGAACTGGTATGTAATTAGGGTAAATAATATAAAATGATCACTCCAGAGTCTATACCTTTATACTATCCTGCAAGATGAATTATCTTAAAAGGGTTTTCCCCACTAACAAACTTAATTTTTAGTTGATTTCAATCAATAGATCTTGGAATAATAATGATTTCCACAATTGGATGTGTTTAAAAAAAATGTTCCTGTGCTGAGATAATCTTATAAATATGCCACTGCTGTGTACTGTGTAATGGCTGTGTCTAACCATACAGGATCATGGTCCAGTGGTCGGCGCTCACAGCAAGTGAGTAATTCTGCTACATAGAGGCGATCTGATCATCGCCTCTATGTAGCAGAGCCGATCAGGTAGTGGCAGCTTCTAGTCTCCCATGGAGACTATTGAAGCATGCCAAAAGTGAAAAAAAAGTTTTTTTAAAAAAAAATATAAAAGTTTGAATCCCCCTCTTTTTTGCCCCAATCAAAATAAAACAATAAAAATAAAATCAAACATACACATATTTGGTATCACCGTGTTCAGAATCGCCAGATCTATCAATTAAAAAAAATAATTAATCTGATTGCTAAACGACGTAGCGAGTAAAAAAAATTCAAAACGCCAGAATTACAGTTTTTGGCCGCCACGACATTGCATTAAAATGCAATAACAAAATCTGCACCAAAATGGTATCCCCAAAAACGTCAGCTCGGCACGCAAAAAATACGCCATCACCCAACCCGAGATCATGAAAAATGGAGATGCTACAGGTCGCGAATATGGCACAATTTTTTATTTTTTTTTCATAAAGTTTGGAATTTTTCTCATCACTTAAATAAAAAAGAACCTAGACATGTTTGGTGTCTATGAACTTGTAATGACCTGGAGAATCATAATGATTGGTAAGTTTTATCATTTATTGAACCTAGTAAAAAAGCCAAACAAAAAACAGGTGTGGGATTTTACTTTTTTTTTGCAATTTCACCGCACTTGGATTTTTTTTTCCCGTTTTCTAGTACACGACATGGTAAAACCAATGGTGTCATTCAAAAGTACATCTCGTCCCTCAATAAACAAGCCCTCACACGGCCATGTTGATGGAAAAATAAAAAGTTATGCCTCTGGGGAGAAGGGAAGCAAAAACGCAAAACCGAAAAAAGCTTTGGGGTTAAGGGGAAGCAGGATTAAGGAAGTTAAGTACTTCTTAAAGCATATCTAAACTTTCAATAAACTGTGCATAAATCAATAAGTCCAGTATATGTTGTCTCTGTATGCTTGATGGTTTAGTCTCTTTTTCCTCTTAGCTCATGTTTGGAGAAATTAGCTGCTCTGATGACTTGCATACACTATACATAGAATATAAGGGGAAAAACTGTTTTCTAACATCTCAAATTCGGAAATACAGTAACAGGATCGATGAGGACTTATGTATATTTTTGTGTGTGTTCTGGAATATGATTCAGCACAAACAAGCTCCCTCCTCCCCTCTTCAAAGACTGAAGAAATATGATGTGACGCATTTAGTGAGCTGTACCCTTAGACAAGCTTGACATTGAAAGTAAAGCTATCTGACAACATATTTTACAAACATTATGCTTATCTTTCCTATTGATTTATGCAAAGATTTTTATTTCTATCCCAAATTATACAGTGCATGATTCCCTGTTCTTGCAAGAATTACAGTATACCGTATATACTTGTGTATAAGCCGAGATTTTCAGCACCTTTTTTGGTGCTGAAAATGCCCCTTTGGCTTATACACGAGTCTTTGGGCAGAAACCAGCGGGTGAGGGGGTGCCACGGCAGGAGCCGGTGGCTGGGACATCATATTCACCCTCCCCATGCCATCGCTGAACGTCCCAGCAATCCTGCGTTGTACCCGGCTTCCTGCAGCTCTCCTGTGCTGAGCGGTGACATAATACCGCTCATTAAGGTCATGTAATATGGATGCGACGCCACTCCCATAGGCGTGGCATCGATATTCATGGCCTTAATGAGCGGTATTACGTCACCGCTCAGCACAGGAGAGGTGCAGGAAGCCGGGTACAACGCAGGATTGCCAGTAACGTTCAGCGATGGCACGGGGAGGGTGAGTATGACGGGGGGAGGACGGGGGAAGCATGGAGGAGGACAATGAGCACGGAGCAGGACGGGGGGGAGGACGGAGAGAACAGAGGAGCACGGAGCAGGACGGGTGGGAGGATGGAGAGCACAGAGGAGCACGGAGCAGGACGAGGGGGGAGGACGGAGAGCACAGAGGAGCACGGAGCAGGACGGGGGGAGGATGGAGGGCACAGATAAGCACGGAGCAGGACGGGGAGGATGGAGAGCACGGAGCAGGACGAGGGGGAGGATGGAAAGCACATAGGAGCACGGAGCAGGACAGGGGGGGCACAGGAGGACGGAGCAGGACGGGGGGGAGGATGGAGGGCACAGAGGAGCACGGAGCAGGACGGGGGGAGGATGGAGGGCACAGATAAGCACAGAGCAGGACGGGGAGGATGGAGAGCATGGAGCAGGACGAGGGGAGGATGGAAAGCACATAGGAGCACGGAGCAGGACGGGGGGGGCACAGGAGGACGGAGCAGGACGGGGGGGAGGATGGAGGGCACAGAGGAGCACGGAGCAGGACGGGGGGAGGATGGAGAGCACAGAGGAGCACGGAGCAGGACGGGGGGAGGATGGAGGGCACAGAGGAGCACGGAGCAGGACGGGGGGAGGATGGAGAGCACAGAGGAGCACGGAGCAGGACGGGGGGCACAGGAGGATGGAGCAGGAAGGGGGGAGCACAGCGGAGGATGGAGCAGGAGGGGGGAGCACAGAGCTGGATGGGGGAGCAAGGAGCAGGACGGGGGCAGCACAGAGCAGGACGGCTTTTTATACACCCGGCTTATACGCGAGTCAATAAGTTTTCCCAGTTTTTTGTGGCAAAATTAGGAGGGTCGGCTTATACACTAGTCGGCTTATACATGAGTATATACGGTACCTTACTTTTTTAGAGAACAAAATTATTTTGAGAGCGAATTTACATAATTACAAAATGTCTAAGAAACATCTTATGAAGTCAGCTGTATATGAGCATTTCACAGTGACTCAAGATTAAAAACATTTTGTCAGTGTATAAGTGACCCAGATGAAAACAGATGCTGTGATGCCAAAATCAGTGCATACTCAAGCAGTCGTAAAAATGTTCCTTCAAGAGCTTCCAATGTAAAAAGATATTAACAACGCTGCCACCCAGAAGTTTACAAAGCTGTGATTGAAAAAGATCACAGCAGCACCAAGAAACCAGAGCCCAGCACTTCCCGCCGGGCAAAGGAGGAGGAAAGAGCATCTCAAACATCAGTTACAAGATAATTTGTAAGTGACAAAGTTACTGTAACAATGAGAGCAGATGTGTTTAAAAGACAGCTCATCGAGCTTGATGTGAAGGACAGTGTGCCATTATCATTATTTGCACGACCAGCTTTTACAGCTCTTAATGGAGAAATGGCCCGCAAACTTGGTGTTTCTCTGGAAAGAGAAAGTATTAGAAAATTAGTGATTGAGGAAGCCCTTAACCAATGGAAGATCTTAAAAAGACTCGAGACGCTAAGTTTTTCTTAAAATGGATGCCTGCACACGTCAGAGTGAACTATTTTGCTATCAACGTTCAATATATTTGTGACGAAAAAAAAATTGTTAGACGCCGGCAGTAAAAGATACTGAAGCTCATCACAGCAGCCAGTTCTCCAGACCTTAGTGGAAAAAAGTTCTTCAAGATTATGAACTCAAAAAAGAACAGGTTCTTGATATTGTAACTGATAATGCTTCAAACATAAGTATAATTAAACTAATGAATGAGAATAATGAAGGTGAACAGCGGCTAGAACATTTCACATTCAGCATGTTTGAGATGGAAGGCCACAGTCCTGTTCCCATAACGGAGGAACAAACAGATATTTCTACAGAATAACAGCAAAATGATTCTTTACAATTAGATGATCTTGTTGAAGTTGCTTCACACCTCTTTCCTATTCATCACATGCGCTGTGTTGTGCAGATGCTGCAGCTGGCAATAAGAGAGAGTCTGCTAATCAGAGTTCCAGCATGTCCCTCTTGCAAAGTGAGGAAATTTTCTATTGCTGCCAGAACCCCTAAAATTGATTCCATCTTGAAGAGACAAGCTGGAAAAGGGGCAATTGTGAATCAAGCCACTCGATGGGGCAGCACCTATTTAATGATTGAGCGATTGCTTGAGCTGAAACGCTTCCTTGAAGATATCTCAGGTAACATTACATGAAGGTCAATGGACACAGAAGGCTGATATGAAGGAATTGCTTCATCACCCATTTACAGTGACTAAAAAGTTACCAGCTGAGGATTTAACTCCTGGCATTTTTATAAAGGAGTGGAAGAACTTGCTGTTTTGCCTGTCCAAAACGGGAGGTTTAATCGCAGATGGCATTGCTGCTTCAATAAAATGGAGAGAGACACAGCTATTAGAAAATAAAATTCTTCTGGCAGCTGTTTGTGGTCCAGAGTCATCGTATATTGCTGGATGATAAACATAACTAAAGGAAAAGAAGCTCTGATTGAGGTAGCAGTTAGGATGAGTGGGCTACAGGATGGCCAAGAGCAAGAGGACTCTGGTCCTGCCAGTGCTGCTGCTGGCGTTTCTTCATCCTCATCAGATGAGAAGTTTGATTTTGACAAGTATTTGGACGACATGGAGCAGGCAAAGCGTTGCTGCAGGGAAAAAGATTCCACTCCCATAGAAAACAGACCATATTTCAGCAAAATTTTTCACTTTCTCTCAAAGATGTAGAAGAGTTCAATCGTTCATCAAAACTGACTGTGCAATTCCTTTATACCCTGAAATTGTTAGAGATGTTGCCCATGTGGTTACTGCTTTGCTACCAACCCAAGTTAGGCTGGTTTCACATTTGCGTTTGTGTGCGCAGCGTTTGATCCGCATAGATGCTTCATGCGTACATACAGTATCTTTTTAACGTGGTGTACGCAGGGACATACGTTTGCATACGTCGTTTCACGGTGTCCGGCGAATGCAACATGTTGCATTTTTTTGAAGCGTCAAAAATGTGCATTTATGCACATATGGATAAGTGCGTCAAAAACACATTACTGTCTATGGGAACGCATTGGTATGCAAGGACATGCGCATGGATGCTTTCGATACGCATGCGCACTTCAGACTGCGCATGTCCAGGAACTAATTACAGCACCTGGAAATATCGAACGCATGTGCATAAACGAAAAAGCATGCAAGAACGTATACACACGCAGCATTTTTTTTTTTTTTTGCGTCATGCAGAAGATGATGCGAATAAACGCGTAAACATGCGTTTGCGCATGCAGATGACAAGCTGTGCACAAAAACGCTAATGTGAAACCAGCCTTAGTGTAGAGAGGTTGTTCTCTAGCCTTAAAATTATTAGGTCAGATTTGAGGTAATCTATGAAGGAGGATCTGATGGGGGCGATACTATTTCTCAGAACAAATTAATAGACTGCTCAAATGTTATTCAGTACGTTTTTTTGTTGAAAACTTTTTTTCCACTTATTGCTTAGTGTATAATAAATTGTAAATATTCAAAATGTTTTTGTTCTAAAGTTGTATTCCAATAAATATATTTATGGTCTATCTAAATGGCTTGGTTATTATATCATAATAATGATTAAAAGCCTGATGTTCCAATTTTACTACAGTAAATTTATCACTTAAACATGAGCCACGTATGAGGAAGTCGGGGTCAGTGTCATGGAAATTGAGGAGTCGGAGGTTTGGCTTACCGACTCGACAGCCCTGGTAAAAAAAAAAAAAAAAAATCATTCCCTTCTTTATCTCCTGACCCACTGCTCCTCTCCTACCACCTGCCTAGAACTTTTACAGTTATAGAGCTTAGAATAATTCAGCTTGTCAGTTTTTAATCATAAGATGCTATTAGACATAATGGTAAAGAGAAGAATTAACTGAGTTGAAGGGCAAAATGAGCACTTGTAAGTACACAGTGCTAAATAATGTGATGACTGCAATATATCGAGGATAAAAACATTGTGAGTGCTTATTTATAGGGTATAGGGTTGTGGAATGGGTAAGCCAGGACTCCCTACTCCTTAATTTCCCTGTCTTCTGACTCAGACTCTACAACTCCGACTTCACATCACTGCCTCACTACTGAGCATGTACATAAAGTGCAGCACAGATTCATCTCCGCTAAAAGCCCATATATATATTGTGTATAATATACAGTACAGACCAAAAAGTTTGGACACCTCATTCAAAGATTTTTCTGTATTTTCATGACTATGAAAATTGTACATTGTCTTATATGAAGCTCATCAAGAGAATGCCAAGAGTGTGCAAAGCAGTAATCAAAGCAAAAGGTGGCTACTTTAAAGAACCTAGAATATAAGACATATTTTCAGTTGTTTCACACTTTTTTGTTAAATATATAATTCCATATGTGTTAATTCATAGTTTTGATGCCTTCAGTGTGAATGTACAATTTTCATAGTCATGAAAATACAGTAAAATCTTTGAATGACAATGTGTCCAAGCTTTTGGTCTGTACTGTATATACAGGGGTTGAACAAAATAATGGGAACACCTAACATTTTGACATCATAATCTTCGAACATGTTATAAACATGCAAACCGTGACATATGGTAATGTTTTGTAGTTGATTATTTGTGTTATGTGTATGTAAATTAACTGTTTTGCATAATTGTAAGAACATTGATGAGAACTTGATATCAATGGCAGACCTCTCGGATTTTCAAAGAGGCCAAATTGTTGATGCTGGTTTGGCAGGCGCTAGTGTAACCGAAAGTGCCCGAATGCTTGGCGTGTCAAGAGGTACTGTCTCCAAAGTAATGACTGCGTTTGAAAGAGAAGGAAAAACGTCCGCAGCAAAGCACAGGTCCGGCCGAAAGTCGAAGTTGACTGAGAGAGACCGTCAGACTCTAAAGCGAATTGTAAGAGGATCGCAAGACCACGGCTCTGAAAATCACTGCTGAGCTCAATAAACACCTACAGAACCCATTTTCCACGAAAACTGTTCGTCGGGAGCTGAACAAATCTGGATTCCTCGGAAGAGCTGCAATTCGAAAACCGCTGCTCTCAATGACAAATGTTTCCAAGCATTTAGAGTGGTGTAGAACCCTCCAGAATTGGTCCCTCAAGCCGTGGAAATTCTCAGATGAATCATCGTTTACCCTATTTCCGACCTCCAACCGCGTGTACGTTTGGAGACAGCCGAAAGAAACATTCCATCCAGACTGCCAGAAAAATTTTATTTTCCAATAGCTGTGTCTCTCTCCATTTCATTGAAACAGAAATGCCATCTGCGATTAAACGTCCTCTTTGGGACAGGCGAAATAGCAAGTTCTTCCACTCCCTTATGAAAATGCCAGGAGTTAAATCCTCAGCTTGTAATTTTTTTAGTCACGGTAAATGGGTGATTAAGCAATTCCTTCAATTCAGCCACCTGTGTCCATTGACCTTCATTTAGGGTTACCTGGGGGTTCGCCATATCTATGAGCGATTGCTTGAACTAAAACAGTTTCTTAATCATTAAATAAGTGCTGCCCCACCGAGTGGCTTGATCAATATTGCCCCTTTCCCAGCACGTCTCTTCAAGATGGAATCAATTTTAGGGGTTCAGCGGCAATAACCAATTTCCTCACTTTTCCAATCAGATTTCCAGCATGTCCCTCTTGCGGACTATCTCTTATTGCCAGCTGCAGCGTGTGCACAACACAGCGCATGTGATGAATATGAAAGTGTTTTGAAGCAGCTTCAACAAGATCATCTATTTCTACAGTATAATTTTGCTGTTCTTCTGTTGTAATATCTTTGTTCCTCAGTTACATGAACAGCGCTGTGACCTTCCATCTGAAACATACTGAATCCTAAATTTTCTTCTTGCTGTTGTTCATTACTCTCATTCATCAGTTTAATTGTACTTATCATGTTTGAAGCATTGTCCGTTACAATAGCAAGAATCTGTTCTTTTTTGAGTTCGTAATCTTGCAGAACTTTTTCCACTAAGGCCTTGAGAAACTGTCTGCTGTGATGAGCTTTAGTATCTTTTACTGCCAGTGTCTTGGTAACAATTTTTGTTGTCACAAACATATCGAACATTGATGGCAAAATAGTTCACTCTGTGACATGTGCAGGCATCCATTTTAAGAAACATAAATTGTCTTTTGAGAGTCTTTTTAAGATCTTCCTTTTGTTTAAGGGCTTCTTCAATCACTAATTTTCTAATACTTTCTCTTTCCAGAGAAACACCAAGTTTGCAGGCCATTTCTCCATTAATAGCTGTAAAAGCTGGTCGTGCAAATAATGATAATGGTACACCGTCCTTCATAACAAGCTGTATGAGCTGTCTTTTAAACATATCTGCTGTCATTGTTGCAGTAAAGACCCCGTCACACATAACGCGATCGCTAGCGAGATCGTTATTACGTCATGATTTTGAGATCGCTGGAGAGCCGTATCGTGATTGTTGGGGAGCTGTCAAACATGCAGAACTTCCCAACGATTTCGGCCACCCCAGCGATCTAACTAACGATCTCTTTGGTCGTTGGGACGCTTTCACACAGCAGCTATTTCAACGATCCACACCTTGATAGGGGCTGTATTGTCACCAATCATCTCCGATTGGTGGACGCTACTGCGTTCTGATTGGGCGGCAGGTTTAAAATAAAACCACTTTGTAGCAATTCCGTCCCTTTGTTCCTGTTTACTTTCTGGTTTTGGATCGTAGCAGCGTTCTTCGGCTGTGACTCTGTATCCATTCATCTGGGCTTTGTTCCTGACAAGCGTTCTGGTTTGTGGATTGTAGTGTTCTTCGGCTGTGACTCCACAGAACCCGGAGAATTCTGCTAAGATCTGCAATCCAGCACGAGGTCAGAATCAAAGGATGGAATCGCTAGTCTGTTGCTTTCTTTATGCACGGCGGGAAATGAGAACGCTGTAGTGACCACCAATCGGGGACGAGGGGCGCAGAAAAGTCCAATTTATGCACGCCTACGTGTTTCAGTTCTGAATCGCTAACGAGGTCGTTGGTTAGGTGTCAAATACAGCGATGCACACTGCCCAGCGGGAGCGCAACGACTCAGGAATGGTCCAGGAAGCTTTGTAACGATCAGCGATCACACAGCAGGGGCCTGATCGTTGCTACCTGTCAGACGTAACGAGATCGCTAGCGAAATCGTTATTGCGTCACAAATCCCGTGACGTATCAACGATCTCGCTAGCTATCTCGTTATGTGTGACGGGGCCTTAACTTTGTCACGTACAAAATATCTTGTTAATGATGTTTGAGATGCTCTTTCCTCCTCCTTTGCCTGGCAGGAAGTGCTGGTCACGGGTTTCTTGGTGCTGCTGTTATCTTTCTCAGTCACAGCTTTGAAAACTTCTGGGTGGAAGCGTTGTAAATGTCTTTTTAGATTGGAAGCTCTTGTAGGAGCATTTTTATCATTGCCTGTAGTATGCACTGATTTTGGCATCACAGCATTTGTTTTCCTCTGGGTCACTTGTCATACATGGACACACAAAATATTTTTCATCTTGAGTCACTGTGAAATGCTCAAATACAGCTGACTTCATGGGGAGCTTCTTAGACATTTTGTAATCATATAAATTCACACTCAAAATTTTGTCCTATAAAATAATGTATATTATGATTCCAGCAAGAACAGGGAACAATGTACAGTGGGGAAAATTAAGAATTTGATACTGACAATTTTGCGAGTTTTCCCACCTACAAAGAATGGAGAGGTCTGCAATTGTACACTTCACCTGTGAGAGACAGACTAAAAAAAATCCAGAAAATGACATTGTATGATTTAAATAATATGCATTTTATTGCATAAAATACGTATTTGATACAATAGAAAAACAGAACTTAATATTTGGTACAGAAACCTTTGTTTGCAATTACAGAGGTCAGACATTTCCTGTAGATTCTGTTTCTCTCAGTTGAAGTGTACCTATGATTAAAAATTTCAGACCTCTCCATTCTTTGTAGGTGGGAAACGACAGTGTATCAAATGCATTCTTTCCCCACTGTATAATTTTAGATAGAAATAATACAAACTTTGCCTAAGTCAATAGTACAGATGACAAATATAAAGTTTATAAAATATATAATTAGATAGCTTTACTTTGAATTTCCAATCTCATGCTTTTCTTGGGGTACAGCTCACTAGATGCTTCACAGTCTATGAAGAGGGGAGGAGGGAGGGAGCAAGTTTGTTGTGTATCATACTGAAACTGATAACAAAGCTAATAACTTGATGTTTTAGCTTCTATACCTATACAAGTCCTCATATAAGTCCTCATCAATCCTGTTGCTTTATTTTCCCTGTATATTGTATGTATATTGTATAAAAGCTAGCTTCCCAAAAGTATATGAGCTCAAAGAAAAAGCAAACAAGCATCAAGCATACAGAGAGAACATACAGTATACTGGACTATTGATTTATGCACAGTTTATTGAAAGTTTAAATATGCTTTAAGAAGTAATTACCGTATATATTAGAGTATAAGCCGACCCGAGTATAAGCTGACCCCCCTAATTTTGCCATAAAAAAATGGGAAAACTTATCGACTCGAGTATAAGCCTAGTGTGGAAAATGAGGCAGCTACTTGTAAATTTCAAAATTAAAAATAGATACCAATAAAAGTAAAATTAAAGTAGGTTAAATGTTTTTGAATAGCCATGTTTAATCAGGAGCCCCATATGCTGCCCCATGTATTGTGCCCCATATGCTGCCCATGTATTATGCCCCATATATTATGCCCCATGTATTATGCCACCATATGCTGCCCCATGTATTATGCCCCCATATGATGCTCCATGGATTATGCCCCATGTGCTGCCCTATGTATTATGCCCCCATATGCTGCCTATGTATTATGCCCCATATGCTGCCCATGTATTATGCCCCACAAGGTCCCTTATGCTGGCGCTGCAAATGAAAAAACAAAATTACATACTCACCTCTCGTTGCTGGGGGCCAGGTGCCGGTGTCCTGAGCAGGCGGGGACACCGGCGCGCTATGGGGGACAGGTGCCGGTGTCACCGCTGGCTCAGGCCCCGGCACCTGCAATATTCACCTGTCCCGTTCCACCGCTGAGCGCCGCTGTCTTCCGGGTCCTCCAGCAGTGAATGCTCAGACAGAGGGCGCGGCGCGCACTAAACACGTCATCGCGCCCTCTGACCTGAACATTCACAGCTAGAGGACGCGAGGACACAGCGGCGCTCAGCGGTGGAATGGGGAGAGGTGAATATGGAATATACTCGCCCTCTCCTGGAGCGGTCTCTGCAGCCCCTCTTCTTCCGCGGTCTCCGGCGCTATGCCTAACTACAGCGGTCACGTGGTACCCCGCTCATTAAAGTCATGAATATGTGCATATTCATGACTTTAATGAGCGGTACCACTGATGGCTGAACACAGGCGCCGGAGACTGTGGGAGAAAAGCAGGGCTGCAGAGACCGCGCCAGGAGGGGATGAGTATATAGGATAGCTGCGCTCCCCCTCCCCCGCCGACCCCCGGTATATGACTCGAGTATAAGCCGAGAGGGGAACTTTCAGCCCTAAAAAATGGGCTGAAAATCTCGACTTATACTCTAGTATATACGGTACCTTAATCTTGTTAGCCTGTTCACTCTAGCAATTCTTCTGAGATGAGTGCAGGCCTTCCTTCTTTTTGAGTGTGTTTACTTTGTACCCTTGTCTGTAGAGGAGGAGCTTCACTGGTGCTGGAGTGCAGCACTGACTTATCTCAGTTAAGCCAAAGCCTAGATCCTCAGGCTACATTCACACCATGGGCGTAGCCAGGATCAAACCTAGAGGGGGGGGCAGAACCTCATACTGCACACCTCAGCTGCTGCAGAACCTCATACTGCACATGCCTACACTTGAAAATGAAGCCTGCACCTTAAGAAGATGTGGTGATGAATGCAGTCTATTTATTCCAACTATCAATTGATGTTGATGTGTTACTGCAGACGAACAATGCCTGTCCTAGGCGTCCTTTTGGGCAGCTATGAGGTGTACCTGACTGGTGCTTAAAAAAAAAAAAAGGAGTGTTAGTCTGTGTGCTACCCGGCTTTCATTCTTTTTGGTACAGATAAGATATGGATAGACAGATATGGATAAATGGATAGAGCAGATTTCTAATCTGCTTTTGCTATTGAAAATATTATCTATGAGCTCAAAAACCTTTCAGGTGATGTGGTTTTTTAAAAAGCTGATCTGCTTTTGCAGCTGAAAAACTTATCCTCAAAAAAACACAGCAAAAACGCTGTGTGTGAATGTAGCCTTACATCGGGAATAGAATAGCCATTTATAGGACATTTTATAACTACCAAATTCCTATGAAAAATATTCAGCACATTCTGCATTGAACTACTGTACCCAATTTATTATATATTGTCGGAGTCGGTGACACTATTCTAAAAACTGCACCCCTCAAGGTGCGCAAAACAACATTCAAGAAGTTTATTAACCCTTCAGGTGCTTCACGAGAACTAAAGCAATGTGGAAGGAAAAAATTAACATTTTCTTTTTTCACAAAAAATTGACTTTGGAACCATACTTTTTTATTTTCACAAGGGTATCAAGAGAAAATGGACCACAAAATTTGTTGTGCAATTTCTCCTGAGTACACCGATACCCCGTATGTGGGGGAAAGCCACTGTTTTGGCGCATAGCAAGACTCAGAAGGGAGGGAGCACCGTTTGACTTTTTGAACGCAAAATTGGCTGGAATCAATGGCAGGCACCATGTCATGTTTGGAGACCCCCTGATGTACCTAAACAATGAAAACCCCTCAATTCTAACCACAGCCCTAGTTGGAAAATGGAAAAAAATACATTTTTTATTTTATTATTTTTACCTAACTAAGGGGGTCATAAAGGGGGGGTTTGAGATACTATTTTTTTTTATTTTGATCTCTGTGATACACTCTATCACAGTGATTAAAATTTACCAATAAGAGAAATCTATTGTCGTCAGGTGCCGGCTGGCAGATCTCGGCAAGCTCATTGCGCGTGCGTTCACCATTTTTTTCCCGGAAGAAGACATCAGGGGACATCGCGGGAGGACCCCATTTCTCTCTCCTCTGATGTGCTAGATCATATCAGAGCAGAGAGAAATACATGGGAAATCTGTTTTTTTTTTTTTTTTTTTTTGCGGACGCCGTTATTCCACGAATAACGGTGATCGCAACACTGGAGTCGGTAAAATCCGACCCGAATCATGTTCTCCGGAGTAGCCGAGACCCTGGAGATTTTACAACGCTGGGGGGCGCTATACCCTTATTTCTCAGCACCGTTAAAAAGCGGCTCTGAGTAATTAACCTTAACTGCCGCCGTTAAAAGGTGTATCGGTAGTCGTTAAGGGGTTAATATATTGTTTGGGTTTTTTTTGTGTGTATGAATGAATTAAAAGTTCAGCAGGCAGCACGTTTTTGTTCCGTTTAAAAACGCGAAACCTGAAGGAAGCTATTAAAGTCAATGAGCCCATCTGCTTCAGTTTGTGTTTGTTTTATAAGGGATCACTTTTCCATGTGCATTCCATTTCTGTGTTCCAAAAGAAAAACCGAGAAACGGAACTCAGAACGCAAGTGAGAATACAGCCTTGAGCACTCACGGATGTTTTTCCCAAAGGCTTATGAGACATGTGGATGTATTGTAACTCTCTAGCCGGGGTTAAAAATACCAACTTTTGTCTGCATTTCTGCAGTAAGGTTGGTTTTAAACGTCAGATATGCATGATGATCTGCAGCCAGTCTGCACATCGCCGTACATACTTTGGCTATGAATGTCAGATGTGAGAAATCAGCCTTAAGGAGATGAATATTACATATTTATTATGTGTAATATATATAAAGTATCTTTTAATTTCACCATATATTGAAATGTATCCTGGTGATAACATGCACTTGAGAACGCTGCAATTTCTATGCTCAAATTTTCTATAAATAAGGTTCTTTGTAATATGTGGTCAATGTCCATTGAATAGAAAGGATTTCTCCATCGCCTCATTGGGGGACACAAGACCATGGGTGTTATGCTGCTGCCACTAGGAGGACACTAAGCAATACACAGAGAAAGTTAACTCCTCCTCCTGCAGTATACACCCTCTGTTGGCTCAATCCTGAACCAGTCCTTCCTTAGTGTCTGTAGGAGGCACTAGGGTCTGGTTTCAGACCTCAAGATTATTTCCATTTTTTATTTTTTATTCTTAATATTATTTTTAATATATTTTTTACAATGATCTGGAAGGGCGACGGGTCTTGTAGGGTAAGTCCCGATCTCCCACAACCATCAACAGGCGGGAACGCGGAGTGTCGCCTCCACGTACCCCCTCCTGCAACGCTACCATCGGGCGACGGATCCCTCTAATGGGCCGCTCTCCCCATGTGTCTATCGGCTGTAAGACGCGCTCCGGATTTTCTGGGAACAGTTAACCCCTCACCACCTCTAATGAAAGCGGCTGGTGCTAGGATGATTGAAATGGAACCCTCTCCGCCTCCCTATGAAAGGGATGGTGGATCGAGGATGTATGGACGCGCCAGCCATCGGTACTCCGAGCCAGGAGGCTCCGCAGTGAGTACATCACAAAAATGCCGATTATTGCGATGTCTGTGTCTGCTGCGCTGTCGGTGGCGGGGCCGCCGCCTGGATTACCGCCTCTTCCCCGTCGCAGCCGCCTTTGCGATCCCGTTCGGGTCGCACGATCGGCGTCACAAAAATTTAAGTCCCCGATTGCGTTCTGGACGAGGTCGCAAGATCGGCGCCGCCCGCTTTTGCGATCTCAACGGCGTCGCAAGACCGGCGCCGCAAATTTAGGCCCCGGCTTCAGACCAGGTTAGGCCTCAAGAGGAGGGCGGGCTTACCACGCTCCTAGTTGGCTCTGCCCACATCGCTCGCTGTGCAGGACCCGGCCATTGGCAGGGAGTGTTTAACTCCTCCCTAGTTTCTCCTGCTCTTCCCTCCCATGTCTTCTGGCGCTTCTCGTGACACACGAGAAGCGCAAAACAGCATAATCTCGGCAGCCATCTTCCGGTCTCTCAGATCAACGCTGCGATACCAAAAGGGCTATTCTTCAGCTCCTCATCTTCCTCTCGTGGGCTCGGACACAGGACCTGGGTAAGCTTACACAGCGCTTAACCCTTCCCCTGCAGCAGGCTCTCAGGTGCAAAATATGTCCCAATCAAAGGGATCTAAAAGGCCTGACAAAAACCACACTGTGGTGTATGCCGCCTGCGCTTCATGCAACGCTTCCCTGCCTTCAAAGCATGGTTCCCAATTCTGTGCATCATGTGCCCAAGAGCCCGCTGCTTCTACTGCTCAGGAGCCCCCTACTACCGTTCAGGAGTCCCTACCTATTCCTGATCCCAATGAGCCGGGTCCTTCAGGGTGGCCTGCGTTTCTGGCGCAGTCTATGGATTCTCTGACTAAGGCCTTGGATACCTTCCGTGGCTCCTCTTCTAGCCAGGGCGTCCCTTTTCCACAAAGGGGCCCGTTAGCCTTCAGAGAAACCTCATCAGACAGGGGCCGACCCGCGGCATCAGCAAAGCGGCCGTCTGGAAAACGCCGCTATAATGCATCCCCCAATCCATCTAGCGGTTTGGCATCTGCGAGCTCAGGATCTCGCTCACCCTCTCCCAGGAATCTTAGTGATCATGAATCTGAGTACGAGTCGGATACAGGCGATGACCCCAACTCGCCAGAGTTTCAAGAGTCCTTAGACTCTCTCATAGAAGCGGTTAATAAAACCCTGAAGCTAGACGAAGAACCCGGGTCTCAACCGAATCATCCTATTTCTTTCAAAAGGGCTAAGTGCCCTCACAAGGTGTTTTGTAACCACCCAGAGTTTACGGACATTGTTCAGGGACATAGGGATCGTCCAGACAGACGTTTTTCAGGACTGAAGTCCCTGAAAGCGCGATACCCATTTTCATCAACTGTAGCAAAAGAGTGGACAGAATCTCCAGTAGTAGATCCACCGGTATCTCGCTTAGCTTCAAAAACCCTTCTCTCTGTTTCAGATGGTTCATCCATTAAGAATCCCTCAGATAGACAGATCGACAACCTCGCCAAATCAATTTTTGAGGCTGCTGGAGCATCTCTCTCTCCTTCTTTCGCGGCCACCTGGGTGGCGAGGGCCATGGTGGCCTGGGCTGAGGAGTTAGTTAAGACTACTAATGATATCCCTCTCCCCCCCCGAAGCACGTAATCTGGCCTATCAGATTACTCGGGCGGGTGACTACATGGTCCATGCGTCCTTAGATGCAGCTAATTGCGCTGCACTCACAGCCGCCAATGCTATTGCCATTCGGAGGTCCCTTTGGCTCCGAGAGTGGCGTGCAGACTCTGCTTCAAAGAGAACTTTGACTTCGCTGCCTTATCATTCAAGGCGTCTCTTTGGAGATCGCCTTGATCAGATTATTTCTTATGCTACAGGTGGCAAAAGTAAATTTCTTCCGCAGCGCAGAATCAATCGGCCTTTTCGGTCCCAGTACCAAAGCCGCTCCCGGCCTTTTCGGACCTCCTTTAATTGGTCCTCCGCTTCGACCTCATCCCGAGCACCACGTTCTTCTCGCAGAGACAGGGGCTCGCAATCATCTTTCAGGTCCTCTCAGCCCTGGAAAAACAGATTTTCCCAGTCGGGAAACAAGAGCTCCTCCTCTCGCAAATTATCTTCCCAATGACTCCTTGCTGGGGACGGGGGACCCAATCAGGGTAGGCCGCCGCCTACTCTTGTTTCGCGAAGTCTGGGGGTCGGTCGTTCAAGACCGGTGGGTCCGAGATCTTGTAGACTTCGGTTACAAGATCGAATTCTTATCTCTCCCCCCAAGGCGCTTCTTCCAGTCTCGTCCCCCAAAGTCCAAGGATCTCGCAACTCCCTTTCTTCAGGCCTTGAACATTCTTCGCACCAGCGGGGTCATCGTCCCAGTTCCTCACAAGGAAAGATTCAAAGGGTTTTACTCAAACCTCTTTGTGGTTCCCAAGAAGGACGGCTCTTTGCATCCTATTCTGGATCTAAAATTGCTGAACAAATTCATCAGAGTCCGCCATTTCAGGATGGAATCTCTCCGTTCTGTCATCGCATCTCTAGAAAGAAAGGAATTCCTGGCGTCAATCGACATCAAAGACGCGTATCTACACATTCCGATTTTCAGAGGCCATCAAAAGTTTCTGCGTTTTGCAGTCGGAGAGGAGCATTTTCAATTTGCCGCTCTGCTCTTCGGACTCGCAACCGCCCCCAGAGTGTTCACAAAAGTCATGGCGGCCGTCATGTCAATTTTACACTCTCAGGGTGTGGTGGTCCTCCCGTACTTGGACGACCTGCTCATCAAAGGACCGACCTTTCGGGCCTGCGCAGAGAGTGTCGAGATCACTATCGACACCCTCTCTCGCCTGGGCTGGTTAGTCATTTTGGACAAGTCCTCCCCCATTCCCTCTCAGAAGATTCCTTTCCTGGGAATGATTCTGGACACCTCCCAAGGGTTGGTATCTCTCCCTCCAGAGAAGATTGCTTCTCTGAGGCAGGGAGTGCTCCTGTTGTCTCTAGGCCGCTCCCACTCTCTACGATTCGCCATGCCGGTCCTGGGGAAAATGGTAGCCTCCATCGAGGCAGTAACATTTGCTCAATTCCATCTCCGACCTCTTCAACAGGAGCTAATATCATCCTGGGACAGGAACCCAGCGTCCTTAGGTCGCCGCTACCGTCTTTCTCCCAGAGTCAGACGCTCAATAAAATGGTGGACAAATGCTTCATCACTGAATCAGGGAAAATCTTTTCTGCCTGTCCATTGGCTGGTAGTGACCACCGATGCCAGTCTCCTCGGATGGGGAGCGGTGTTCCTTCACCACACGGCTCAGGGCCGCTGGTCTCTTCCAGAGACACGTCTCCCGATCAACATCCTGGAGATCAGAGCTATCAAACTAGCCCTCTTGCATTTCCATCATCTTCTGGCCGGTCGTCCCATCCGGATCCAGTCAGACAACGCCACGGCCGTGGCATACATCAACCGTCAGGGAGGCACTCGGAGCAGAACAGCGATGCTCGAGGTATCGCACATTCTGCTGTGGGCCGAGTCAAACTGCTCGCTCATCTCCGCGGTTCACATCCCAGGAGTGGACAATTGGGAGGCCGACTTTCTCAGTCGCCAAGGTTTAGATTCAGGAGAATGGTCCCTGCACCCGGAAATGTTTCACATCATTTGCCAGCGTTGGGGAATGCCGGATGTGGATCTCATGGCATCCAGACTGAATGCCAAAGTTCAGACTTTCATAAGTCGATCTCGCGATCCACTAGCCATCGGCTCGGATGCACTTGTCCTCCCTTGGAGTCAATTTCGCCTTCCTTACATTTTTTCACCTCTTCCGTTAATCCCCAGGGTGATTCGGAAGATCAAGGCGGAGGGCGTTCCTCTCATTCTTGTCGCCCCGGACTGGCCTCGCCGTCTGTGGTATGCCGAACTGTTGCGTCTGGTCGCAGATGTTCCCTGGAGATTACCGGATTCGTCCGGACCTTCTCTCGCAGGGCCCAATTTACCATCACAATTCGAAAGCGCTGAATTTGACGGTATGGCCATTGAAGCCTGGATCTTAGGTCAGGCTGGTTTTACTCAGAAAATTGTCTCTACAATGATCAATGCCAGGAAGCCGGTTTCCATCCGCATTTATCATCGTGTCTGCAAAATGTTCTTTTCCTGGTGTAAGGATAAAGGTCGTTCCCCTTTGGTCTTTTCTATCCCTTCCATTCTGGAATTCCTCCAGGCAGGATTAGACTCGGGGTTAGCACTCTCTTCCCTCAAGGGGCAGATTTCCGCCTTATCCGTACTTTTCCAACGACGGATTGCATCTAAGTCCCAAGTCAGGACTTTTATCCAAGGAGTGTCACATCTCGTTCCACCCTACAAGAAGCCTTTAGAGCCTTGGGATCTTAATCTGGTCCTCAGCGCGTTACAAGAATCCCCCTTCGAGCCTTTGCCGGAAGTGCCTTTGTCTCTTCTTTCCTGGAAGGTTGTCTTCCTTGTTGCAATTACCTCTATCAGGCGGGTATCGGAATTGGCAGCCTTGTCTTGTAAACCTCCTTTTCTTATTTTTCACCAGGACAAGCTAGTCCTCAGGACTTCTCCTTCCTTCTTGCCCAAAGTCGTTTCGGCTTTTCATATCAATGAAGAGATAGTCCTGCCCTCGTTCTGTCCGGCGCCGACTCACCGTACTGAAAAAGCCCTTCACACCTTGGATTTGGTGAGGGCTGTTATGATTTTGTAGCTGAGGAGAGCAGGCAAAAAAGGCAATACACCAGAGAGGTTGGAATCTATTGGATTGCAGTAGCCTGACTAACCACCACAACTAAAGGCAGCCGTGGAGCGTACCTACGTTGGTCCTAGACGCCTCGTCACAGCCTGAGAAGCTAACTTCACCTAAAGATAGAAAGAGGAAAACTATCTGCCCCGGAGCAGATCCCCAAAGAACATAGGAAGCCCCCAAACATGTAATGGCGGTTAGACAAGAGGAAATACAGACACAGACAGAAAATAGTATGAGCAAACGTTGGGGCCCAATCTTCCTAGACAGAAAAGGATAGGAAGGTCACTTACTGCAATCCAAAAAACCCTAAAAAAATACCAACACACTAATTGCAAAAACACCTGAGATCACACGACCTCTACCACCTAAATTAGTTCTCTGGTGTAACAAAACTAAGCCGCAGCCACAGAAAAAACTGGAAAAGGCAAATGAACAAACAACTGGCAGAACTAAACTGAGAGGAGCACAAGCCCCCGGAGGGGACCTGGCAGACCCCACAGAAGTGCAGGACAAAATGCAAAAAGCAAGCACAAAAAACTAAAAGAAGAAAATGTCTTATCTGTTAGCAGAAGATGCAGGCACGAAACAGCAAGCTTCAAAGTGAACCAGGAACAAAAGTTGAGACCAGAACAATTGATCACCGGCAACCCTGATGGGAGGGAACCTCCCTTATATAAGACCAGTCAGTAACACCTGATCGCCAATCTTCACAATCTTCATTGAATAGTTCAGTACTGTTTGTAACCACCAGAGGGAGCTTCTGCTCAGAATTCATTTCTAGCACATTCACAACAGAGGGCTCTCCGAAGGTACATTTCGAGAACTGCATCTTTCCGTAAATCGGACGCACTGTTTGTGCTTCTGGAAGGACACAGACAGGGTTTCCCTGCTTCCAAGGCCACGTTAGACAGATGGATCCGTTTCGCGATCCAAGAGGCGTACCGTGTCAAAGGTCAGCCTATCCCGGCTGGGATTAAGGCACACTCCACTCGGTCTGTGGGGGCCTCCTGGGCCATTCGGCACCAGGCTTCGGCACAGCAAGTGTTCAAGGCTGCGACTTGGTCCAGTCTTCATACTTTTGTCAAGCATTACCAAATCCATGCTCAAGTTTCTTCAGATGCGGCACTTGGCAGACAAATTCTGCAATCAGCTGTTGCGCATCTGTAAGTTGTCTGTTGACTGTTTAACCGTTTTATGCATATGGTTCACGAGGCTTCATCTACTGTTATGGCTTCCCACCCAGGGACTGCTTTAGGACGTCCCATGGTCTTGTGTCCCCCAATGAGGCGATGGAGAAAAGGAGATTTTTGTGTACTCACCGTAAAATCCTTTTCTCCGAGACGCTCATTGGGGGACACAGCTCCCACCCTTGTTTAGCCTGTAGCCTCGTTGTTTCTTTGATTTGTTGACATATTGCACTCTGTTATGAGCTCCTACTGCTTTGGCACCGAACTGGTTCAGGATTGAGCCAACAGAGGGTGTATACTGCAGGAGGAGGAGTTAACTTTCTCTGTGTATTGCTTAGTGTCCTCCTAGTGTGGCAGCAGCATAACACCCATGGTCTTGTGTCCCCCAATGAGCGTCTCGGAGAAAAGGATTTTACGGTGAGTACACAAAAATCTCCTTTTTTCTTTACATAAATAATCATCAATGTCCATTATTGTTAATAGGTTAATGAAAGTCAGGTAGCGGAAATGGAATTGATAGTTAATAAACGTATGGAAATTTTTTGGTATTCGACTTCAACATTACAACGTGAGGATTCGCACCTCTTCTCCATTCCTTGGGACAATGATGTCTTATTTACCTTTCCAAACATCCCGGAATCGGGTAAGATTTCTTAGATTCTCACTTTATTTGTAGATCTGCGCAGTTTTTTGGGTCATTCATAGCTTACTAAAAAAGGTTTATGAGAACATTAAATTATTTAATCATGATAGTCATTTTTATCTCTCGCATACTTTGCTGCTCTTAATTTGCAGGACAATACATTTTTAATCTGTAATGGTTTACATATACAGTGCTGTAAAAAAGTATTTGGCCTTTTCACAATTTCTTCTTTTTTTAATTACCGTATATACTCGTGTATAAGCCGAGATTTTCAGCACCTTTTTTTCGTGCTGAAAATGCCCCCTCGGCTTATACACGAGTCATAGGGCAGAAACCAGCGGGGGAGGGGATGCCGCGGCAGGAGCCGGTGGCTGGGATCATACCCCTCCCCGTGCCATCGCTGAGGGTCCCTGCAATCCTGCGTTCTCCCCAGCTTCCTGCAGCTCTCCAGCACTGAGCGGTGATGTAATACCCGCTCATTAAGGTCATGTAATATGGACGCGACGCCACTCCCATGGGCGTGGCCTCCATATTCATGGCCTTAATGAGCGGTATTACATCACCGCTCAGTGCTGGAGAGCTGCAGGAAGCCGGGGAGAACGCAGGATTGAAGGGACGCTCAGCGATGGCACGGGAGGGGTGAGTATGATGGAGGAGAGGACAAGGAGCACGGAGCTGGACTGGGATAGAACGGTGGACGGGGGAAGCATGGAGGAGGACGGGGGAAGCATGGAGGAGGGGGAAGCATGGAGCAGGACGGGGGGAGGACGGGGGAAGCATGGAGGAGGACAGGGGGAGAACGGAGGACGGGGGAAGCATGGAGGAGGACAATGAGCACGGAGCAGGACTGGGGAGGATGGAGGGCACAGAGGAGCACGGAGCAGGACGGGGGGGAGAGGATGGAGGGCACAGATTAGCACGGAGCAGGACGGGGGCACAGGAGGACGGAGAAGGAATGGGGGAGTACAGCGGAGGACGGAGCAGGAGGGGGGGAGTACAGAGGAGAATGGGGGAGCACAGAGCTGGATGGAGGCAGCACAGAGCAGGAGGGCAGTTTATACACCCGGCTTATACACGAGTCAATAAGTTTTCCCAGTTTTTTGTGGCAAAATTAGGGGGGTCGGCTTATACACGGGTCGGCTTATACACGAGTATATACGGTACTTAATGTTAGACAAATATAACCCCCAAAGCTTTTTTTTTTTTTTTTATAACTGAGGGAGAAATGCTGTTCAGCCTCAAGGAAATATGTGAAAACAGCCTCAAAAGCTGCACATGATGCCACGTTCTAAAGAGATTCAAATATATGAAAAGCTCCATTCTAAAAAGGGTTACAAAGCCATTACTATGACTCTGGGACTCAAACTAACTACAGCGAGAGCTGTTATCCATGAAGAGAGAAAACTTAGAACTTTGGAGAACCTCAGGAGTAGCTGCCCTACCAGAATTCCACTGAGAGGAAGTTGTTGACTCATTAGGTGACATATAAAACAAAAACGAGAACTTCCGAAAAACTGCAGGCCTTAATACAGTGGCATGTAAAATTTGCGCACCCCTGGTCAAAATTACTATTTGTGTGATCAGTTAAGAAGTTGAAGATGAAATGATCTCTAAAAGGCCTAAACTTAAAGATGACACATAGTTTGTGTATTTAGAAAAAAAAATTTGTCATTTTTTTTACATTTTAAAAAGTAGAAAAAGAAAAATGGGACAATGCAAATTTTTAAGCACCCTGCATGGTTAGTACCTAGTAACACCCCTTTTGCAAGTATCACAGCTTGTAAACGCTTTTTGTAGCCAGCCAAGAGTCTTTCAGTTCTTGTTTGAAGGATTTTCATCCATTCTTCATTGGAAAATTCTTCCAGTTCTGTGAGATTCCTGAGTCCTGTTGCATGCACTGCTATTTTGAGGTCTAGCCGCAGATTTTCAATGAGGATCAGATAGGGGGACTGTGAGGGCCATTGTAAAACCTTGATCTTGCACCTTTTGAGGTAGTCTATTGTGGATTTTGATGTGTGTTTAGGATCATTATCCATTTGTAGAAGCCATCCTATTTTCAACTTCGGCCTTTTTAGAGATGGTGTTATGTTTGAATCAAGAATTTGTTGACATTTCATTGAATTCGTTCTTCGTTTGACCCATGTAATGTTCCCCGTGCCATTGGCGGCAACACAACCCCAATGCATTATTGATCCATCCTCATACTTAATGGTTGGCGAGTAGGGTTGAGCATTCCGATACTTCCGATACCTGAAATCCAATGTAAGTCTATGGGAACAAAATATCGGAAGTAAATACTTCCGATATTTTGCTCCCATAGACTTACATTGGATTTCAGGTATCGGAACTGGGTTTCGGTATCGGAATGCTCAACCCTATTGGCGAGATGTTTTTGTCCTGAAATTCTGTGTCCTTTTTTTCTCCACACATACCTTTTGACCATTTTGGCCAAAGAGTTCAATTTTAATCTCATCGGTCCACAGGGATTTAGATTTCTTTTGTATACTTTTATGGTAAGGATGCAGGAGAGCTTTTCTTCTGATGACCCTTCCATAAAGTCCATATTTGGTGTCTCTCAACAGAACAATGTACCACAACTCTATAATAGTCTGCTACATCTTTCTGAAGGTCTTTTGCAGTAAAGTGAGGGTTCTGATTGCATCTAGCAATCCTATGAGCACCTCTCGCTGAAATTTTGCTTGATCTTCCACACCTTATCTTGACTAATACTGTTCCTATTAATTGCCATTTGTTAATTACATTTGAAACTGAGGAATTGGAAACTTAAAAACGCTTTGCTATCTTCTTATAGCCTTTTCTTTGTGGGCCTCCACTGTTTTCATTTTCCGAGTGCTAGGCAGCTTCTTGGAAGAAACCATGGCTGCTGTTTTTTTTGGCATAAGGTTAAAGGAGGCTGGGTTTTTAGAAAGCTGGGAAGTATACATCACCTGGCATTTCCAAATGATGGTGAGCAAGCCATAACCCTAACAGGCTAATTAAAATCTGAAACCTGTGTCAAAGTTTTCTGAGCACACAAATCTCCAAGTGTGCCCAAACGTTTGCATTGGCCCATTTTCCTTTTTTTACCTTTTAAAAAAAGCATTTTAAAATGACTTTTTTGTGCCTAAAATAAAAAGGAAATGTATTTAATGTCTTTAAGTTTAGCCTTTTTAGAGATCATTTCATCTTCAACTTGAACAACTGTTCACAATAGCAGTAATTTTGGCGAGTGATTCCCAGACTTTTACATGCCACTGTTAGCATGGTTAAATATAAGAAAATAGCATTCATAGGATGGTTATAAGCCATTACTGACCAGAAAAAAAAGGATTGTCTCGTACTTGCAAAAATACAATATTCTATGGACCAATGGGTCCAATTACATGAGGCATGCACTTAATACTGCATTCCATCATAAAACCATTATAGCAACATCACGATAGTTTGATAGTGTGCTGCTGCTTCACTTCTGGAGAACATGACAAATTGTCATTATTGATGGAACAAGCACTTTATCAGAAAATAATGCTAGTCAGTATGTGACCTTGTGTTCTCAATGCATTGGAAACACACCAACCAAGTTCCTTCACATGTAATTGTCATCACATGTTATTGCCAATGTGAGATGTAGCCTTTGAATAAGTCCTTATCTTCATTAACATTGGTTGAATGATCTGATAGATGTAAATGTGAAAGTATAGCAAAAAATAGAAAAACCTGTGCATGGTGTCTGATTAGCAGATAAAATATTTGCGTTTTAACGGTGAAAACTACAGTTGTCTTATGCTTTCTGATACAGCAGGGGATAGTGTTCCACAACAGACGACCAGAGAATACAGCATTGGACAGAACACTACAGTTGATGAGGAGCCATTTCCTGGCAAACTCCCAGAAACTCCAATCAGAGCCGTTATTCCAGCCTCTTCTTATAAGGTGACATGCTGTATGCGATCTCTTGCTCTGTGTAATGACTTTGCAGTGTCCGATTGGCTATGTACTAGTAAACTTTAGCTTAATGTATAAATAAACCTGTCATTCCCCCAGTAGAGCACAAAAGTGTTTTTTGGCTAATGTTGGGCTCAATTACGCTACTCGACACTGAAGTTGCAACAAAAAGAAAGGTTGTGTAATTATTGTAGTGCACCGGTAGCACACTTGTGCAGAGATGAGGCAGTGACCCACAAAGTTCAAAAACAAAGTCTCTTTAATGCAGTTACTTCACAGCATTAAGGTCCAATTCACACACAAGTGCATAGCATTAGCGTTCACTACACAAGTGCATAGCATTAATGTCCAGTTCATAGCGCTACCTAATACACGGCTTCCTTTAGTTCAGTCACTAAACATGCTGGACTTCCCTTTGACCAGTATCCGTGGGCGACTACAGCACCGTATTCGTCTCTTTACTCAGTCACACAGCCGTACACAGTCCATCATAGCCTCCTGGTTGCAGTCGTTATACATGCTAGTCCTCATTTGACTAGTTACCATGGACGACAGCACCAATTTTCTGGATCGCAGCCGGGAACCAATTACTCCTGTTTGCAGTCGTTGCACACGACAGTCCTTCTCTGACCAGTTACCGTGGTCGACAGCACCTCTGTGTACTCTGTGGGTGCCAGGCCTCTTGGCTCCGCTGTGTCCTGTGTCACTTCACACACACAAAGCTTTGCAGAACCTCTGCTCTGTACTCTCACCTACACCAAACTGAAACTGACCCTGACACAGCCATACCATTTCCTGCAGGGCTTTTAGCAAAGAAACATGTGGCATGGAATGAAACGGACTGCACGACTACCATCCTGCAGTCTGTTTCACAACTTCCCAGATCATGTTTTCCCTACATCTGCCTTGGACACTAGCATGTCCAAGGCTAGCACTTATTTTTATTATTTCTAGTCTGCATTGCAGTCACAGCTATGCCCATGACTGCCACACACTCCTATGGCCTTCATATGCCTCCGTGCGCATCCTGGGGAGAACAAACAGCGACCCCTACCTGTGACACGGGTCACTGCCTCACATGATGAAAATCACAGGTTGGATAGATGTGTTAACGCAAATGATGAAGAAATGAAAATTAAATGTTCAAAACATCTTAATTCTATCAGTATGCAGTATGAGCGTCACACATAGAAATCCTCCAACTTACACACCTTGGTTGCTATCATTGAGGTTATTAATTGTTATCTAAGGACTGTTTGGCCACACTGAATGCATTTTTGGCACACAAATCATCCAGATCCGCTGCTGGCAGCTCCCTTTGCAATTGCCAATCAGTGATTGCCCAGATGTGCTCAATGTAGCACAAGGAACATGCGGCCTGTTTGAGGGCTTGTTTTTTGCGTAATGAGGTAACGTTTTCATTAACATCATTTTGAGGTACATACAATGTTTTTGAGGACTTTTTATTGTAACTGTATTCCTTGTCTAATTGGTGTATAGATTGCATCTGAAAGACGCGGTACCTCAGGAGCGTGTTTTCCTAAGGAAATCAATTACGATATAATATATATATTATGACAGCTTGTAATTGATTTCATTAGGAAAGCACCTATGTTTATATATATGTATATGTGTGTATATATATATATTATAATATATATATATATATATAATATATATATATATATATATTATATATATATATAATTGTATGCACCCCGGAATAGTCAGAATAGTACCAATAAAAAAAACTTGTGGCTTACCTCACGGATCTATCAACAGGGGGAAAAAAAAAGTTTTTGATCTCCAAATATGACACAGACCCAATTTTTATTTATTTTTTTGTTTGGCACTAAAATATAAAAAAGATACATATTTAGTATTTCCATAATTCTGTTGACATGAAGAATCAAGTTATCGGGGGGATTATACCACAGTGCGCAAAGATTGAAGCCCAAATTGTTTGGGGATTTTATTTTACTTTATTTTTATTGTAGGTAATGTGCGAGTTTGCAGATGAACTAAGAGACAAATTGTGCCTTATCTGGTCACGGCTGTATCCTACCCTGGTGAATATTGCACAGGTCCTTATTGCTGGGGTGATAGGAGCTGCAGTTGTGCTTGAACTTCTCAAGATATTCTACCCATTGAAAGAACCAAGGTAAGCAAATGATTTTTGAAAAGTATTTATCACAAAGAAATTGCAACCTCTCATTTTTATTTTAATAGGTTATTGGCAAAACATAAGCCAAATTCTAAATATAAGCAATTTACAAATCATTGAAAAGGCTGTTAATAGCATGAGAAAATAAATGTAAATGATATGCTAATACGACTATCTGTAAAAAGTAGCTGCTTTTTCCCGACAAACCTAGCAGCGTTGCGCCACTCCACAGCACCCTTCACATCTTTCTTCATGCGCTTTTTTGATGAGCCATGCCATCCAAAACATGGCAGCACACTTCCATTGAAAAAGGGGTACATAAACCAAAGGTTCTTAGATACCAACTGCTTTCACCGTCCATATCTAGCTATAAAATAAGTAAACACATATACAGCATTCCATTTTTTAATAAAACTAGATATTTGGCAATATGTCTTTAAGTTCATTCTTTAGTTTGACCAATGGGTGCTGGTTCAGATACCTTTGGACATTATTTGTATTACTAGTTAGCTGATGTGTGTTACTATATGGCACTATTTTTCCATATTCAGTAGGCTTTATTGCATATATTCTGTGTACTATATATTGAAGACTTCATAGCACCTAGTCTTATCTCTATAAGGCAGAAATAACTGAAAACCACAAAGAGTCTGTAGAAGGGAAAATGTAGGATACGAGTCATCCAATTGCCAGAAATAATGTTATTGGTCATGTGAACACACACATATCAACCTATTCTGAACTTACCTGAAACAACACTTTAATATATACCACCTACCTGTCATAAAACAAATTGTCATGGTATTTGCCAATACCATATATACTGCTCACAAACAAATTTAAGGGAAGACTTGAATAATTTATTCATTCAACTTCGATTTATGATTTAAGTCAAATATTTTTACTCATGGAAATTGTGTAATTTGTTGAACACAAAATTCAATGCCCCCATGGACTAGACAACACCATTTCATGTGGGTATTTAGATTGATAAAGTTTCTGCGATAGAGACATGCAAACAAAAGTGGCTGGGGGGGTGGTAGATTCAGGAATAGAGGTAGACCCCATAGACAGAAATTACAGGGCTCCAGAGGTTGGTTTGGTCAAGAGCAACGAGCTCCCCACAGGTTACCCGCTGAGGAACAGAATTCACTGAATCGAGGACAGATTATTAACCTCTCCTTCCATTAGTTATCTGGGACTGAATATAATGTACTCAAAAAGGGTCTTATGTTCCTTCCAACAAACCCCTACAATTGCTTTGGCTGCGTGACAGACATTCATTTATTCGGATTGAAATTGAGAAAGTTCTTCAAACATAATAACATGGAACTATGCCATAAACTAGTCTTCATAGATGATGATTAGGAGGGCTATCATACCTTGTTGGGATTACTCGGGGAGAAAGAGGATTAGGTCCATTTACAAACCTCAAAAACAAAAGTAGAAAAATGCCCTCTGAGTGATCTAACGAGTGTAGATATATTTGTCACAATCCTAAAACCTTTTAACAAAGGAGGTAACCTTGGTACCTGACAGTGTTGGTTTTAAAAGACAGATACACTTATGAAATACGATCGTTGAATGCCATAGTGAATTAAATTGAGCGTCTCCGTGATTTAAGGGCACAGGATGAACATCTCATCTTCACGAAAGAATACAATTTTCTGTTACCCACTTTTCCCACAGTACCTACATTTTGTACTCTCCCCAAAATTTAGAGGAGCCTAGAACCACTAAAGGGACGTCCAGTCGTCTCGGGAGTTGATTCAGTTACGCAAATTTATTTATTTTACTCATTTATATAGCGCTATTAATTCCACAGCGCTTTACAGGCATTATAGGCACTGTCCCCAATGAGGCTCACAATCTATCAGTATATCTTTGGAATGTGGGAGGAAACCTACGCAAACACGGGGAGAACATACAACCTCCTTGCAGATATTTTCCTTGGTGGGATTTGAAACCAGGAGCCCAGCGCTGCAAGGCTGCAGTGCTAATCACTGAGCCACCGTTCTGCACTAATAGCGAGAAATGGCAAATAGTGAGAATACATCAAATTGGAGGATGTTATTGTGAGTTGGCCAGTGAGCTAGCCTCCTGTGATATGGAAGGCTTGTACAGGAGTGTACCACACGCAGTTGGCATTCTTGCAATTAAAGGGAATCTGTCACCCCCCCCCCCGGGACATATATGACCTATTAATATGGGCATACAGTTAATAGAAATATTAAGCTAGTGCTACCTATATGCCTCATATTAATAGTCTTGATGCTGAGAAATCTTATATCTTTATGTTAATGATTTCCTCCAGGGCGTGCGGTGCCTGGAAGAAATCCCTGCCTGTCTTCATTGCAATACTTTGCCCCTTCCCATCAGTGTCAGTTATGGCCCTGGAATCCTGCGCCTGCACTCCCTCAGAAATACATACCTCATCCTCCACAGCATTCAGGGATCTTCTGCTCAGGCGGGTCACTGTGACCTCCTCTGTGTGCCGATAATATGCTCTCCCCACTTCCTCCCTGCAGTCATCGCTTGGAACCATGTGTATATAGCGATGACTATGCAGGGAGGGTGGTACTCTAGGTACCAAACTTATCGAAAGCCAGCAGCTACCAATAATTTACTTAAATGAGACAGCCATCATAACTTACCTTTTGAAAAAGGGTATATCTAAATGTCAATTTATATGGTTTAGGGAAAAACTTTTCAAACGTCTCAAATTTTGAAACTTGTTGGATATGACGATCAGATTCGGAGAGAGCGTTCATCCAGAACATGTACTAGGCTCAGCCCGGAGAAATGGGACCTGCAATCACTCCACAATACTCAATCAAGAAAATAGGAACTAGATGGGATCATGAGAGTAATAGGTATTTTTGCCATTCAGAATGCACAAATGTACAACATCTTGAGGAAACACAGAGGAATTTTTACTGACCCAGACCTTAAACATGCTATCTCACCAGTTGTGATCATTAAATTCAATAAGGGGTGCTCAGTCAAGGATCGTCTGGTACATAGGCTATAAAACAGCCACCAAATGGGAACCTGGCTTTGACAGAAAGATCAGGTTTCTTGCAATGTGGGGAATATGTGTGAAGATGGGTGAACCCACGCAACTCATTTTCTAGTGCCTCCACAGGTACAACCTTTTTCCTTAAGAGACTTTGCCAATTGCAAGACCACTGGTCTCATTTACATGGCTACACACACCTGTTGTTTCAATTATATAGGTAAGACTAAGAGGGAATTTAGAAGAATGGTTGGTAAGCACTTGGGTGATATTTGTCATGGTCGAGACACTCCATTAGCCAGACATATGAATAGTGTTCACCATGTTGAGTGAGATATATCTCCTTTTGTGCCATTGAGGTAGTAAAATCCAATTTGAGGGGGGAAGGGAGAAAACATAATAAATGCATTCATAGGAGAGTGAATGGATCTTTAGATTGAATTCACTGACTTCAAAAAAAGGCCTGAGTGAGCAACTTTCCTTGCTTGCTTTTTATGACACTTCTGAACTTTATTATGTTATCCTTTAACAATACTCGTCTTGCTACTAGGTACCCTGAATACAAAGATTCAGTATCCCATATATTTCATATTGCTGCTATCCGGATCTTTAGCATGTATATGATTCTGATCTTTATATTACCCACCCACCATTTCTTCGCCCTGTATCACACTGTCCCTTTTTTCCTTTTTTAGGTATATTTCAATAATGCAAGTGTATCATTAATAAAACGCCTTTATCTATTTTTTTTTCTCCTATCCACTATGAGACTCTGAGACCTCTTGCATATGGTTGTGCTTTCCAGCATTAGAATGCACATCCTGGTTTTGGGATTACCTCGCCGCTACTAGCGTGCGTTCCAGCATTGGAAGGCACTGTCATACTTCCAAGCATACACAATGTCCGCTTCGGCTCGTTGGTGGTGCATTTCAGCATTGAACTCATCTGGTATCTTCCGATTATCCGCAAAGCTTTTTTTTGCGCATGCTCAGTGGTCTGGTGTCGGGAGCGCTGTCGTCTTGTATGAGATACCGCCAGGGCTATTCTAGGCGGGCGGATGTGCAGTATAGATTAGTTGACCACATAGGTCTGTTACATTCTACACCCATTAGCACAGAGTGTGTTTATAACTGTTATGGGCATGTTTCCCCATGCAGTTCGTCAAGCGGCCGATATAAAGTAGCCCGCCTTTGATGGGTAAATGTGTTGAGGCAGTTATTGAGGATATGTTCTGATAAGTATTTTTCTTTTACTTTTGTGCCCTAATCTGCACTTTATCTGTATTATGACTCTAGTGAACCCTGGGATTACTTGATCTGTTAGAAACTGGCCAAATCCTACAAGTCAGGTTTTCACATCTGAATGAACGCATTTGTGCACTTTTGTAAAAGTGTCCATCAGAAGGCGCACACAGCAAATTACTCTAGCCTGTACTTTCCCAGTATTGGTATATGCTGAAAAATACTAGCATGTGTATTTTATATAATTGGCATAGCTACAATTATGATGCCCTTATAATGAAAAGTTTATTTTTTCTGTACTGCACAGTGAACGCCATAAAAAAAGTTTTTTTAAAAAATGAATGGATAAATTATATGAATTCGAACATTGTGCTACTAATATATACAGTTCATCCTTTCAATAAAAATAAGCTGTCATACTGCTACGTGAATTTAATAAAAACATGTTGTGACTCAAACTGTAGCAATGCAAAGAAGAGGGGGAAAACTGCATTCTAATGAAATCTACATGTCCATAACCTGTTTTAAATATTATTTATATTTTATTTTACAGGTGGATTCTGCAAGGCAATGATTTCAAGGACACCCCTCTGTTTGTTCCTTTAATAGTCGACAGCAGTGATACAAAGGAGCCACCTCAAGAAACCGGAAATATCTCATGAATGTGAATTCTCCAGTTCAATGTTTCCTGTTTGGATTTCCTGCATCCAACTGATTTCTAGGCTGCCAGCTTTAAATCCTTTCTAGTGATTGTAAGAGCACCTCAAGAGAGATTGATATGCTGTACACCTAGAAAAATACATGAGGAACCAGACTCTTCTAATGGCCGTGGTTGACAGAGGCCTCTAAACACTACAACCAAGCCATCACTTATACTGCATTTGGTTCTCTGCAGTCTACTCGCTTCTATGAAAGTTTAAAAAGCAAAACACAAAAAAACTTTCATTTTAAGGATATTTTTCAAGAACTGTTGATGGTTTCTCAACACATTTGTGTCACTTGAGCCTGTTACAGTCTTATCTAACCATAAATATAATTCTTTAAAATATATATTTTAAGAAATGTTTGATTTATATTCATTATAAAGCATCTGATTTATGAAAAGGTTCTATTTATAAGTTTTAATCAAAATAATATCAGATTTCATTAGAGTACAGATTTTTAAGGAATGTTAAGGTATTTAAAATAGATTAAAGTTCAAGTGGTTTTTATGCCATGGATTTTTTAAAACTGGAAAATAGTATTGGTGTAATGTCTAAAACAATAGCTTTAATTTAATTTGCAGTTCTTTGGAATCCAGTTTTTTTTTTCACACGTGCATATTTTTTGTTTCATATTTTATTAATAGTTTGGTCAAATATGAATTGATTTCATGATCAATTTTCAGAAGCCAATTTGGTCATGTTGCATTGTTGAGAATGTGAGAAAAAATGCCATATCCCCAACCCTGCAATATAAATGGGTGTCCCTATTCCTCAGGAACATGCAATGACAGGCCATATTCCAGTGTAAGTTTTTCACCGTAAGCTAGATATGGCAAACCATAAAATGGTTTATCCAAAATCTTAAAGGCTGAATAACCAAACTGATTTATTTTTGCTTTTACAATGCACTTAATCATTTTATGGTGTCAAGCAAAATCATACGGTGAATATCCTTAATAAAGACATTTGTATATTCAAGGAAATCTGTTTTATGCTATTTTTTGTCAGTTTGTACAATACGCTATGGAAGACTATATAGGATTGATGTGGAAAGCAGAGACCACCTTTTGGAAGAAAGGTTGGGTCAGAACTTACCACCGACTTGTTCTTGTCAATCAATAGACAGGATAACTTGCAGGAAAGGGTAAGAAATTCCCATGACTGAGGGCTCCAAGGAAAGGAACTCATATTGGAATTGTAAATAACTTGCAGTGAGTCGATGTTATGTTGGATTTCATGAGGTCACCTTGATCCAGTAGCAGGACCACTAACCGATGAGATTCCATCAAGAACTTGATAATTCTCACTTAATGTGTCAAAGTCTTAGAGGTCTAACTGAACCATGTGTCTTAGGAACTGAACAGATTCAAATAAAATCATTGAAAACAATATGGACAGAGTTATCCAGACCATGGGGATAGAGAGCATGAATACTTTACAAAAAACAAACACTGGGACCAAGCATATGTTAAATGAAATCACATAGGGGAGAGAAGAGAACCTGTCAACATCACCTCTTGAACCAAATAATCATCTACATAACATACATACGCAGTAACATAGAATTTAAGGTTGAAGGAAGACTTTAAGTCCATCTAGTTCAACCCACAGCCTAACATGTTGATCCAGAGGAGAGCAAAAAAAACCATGCAGCAAACACTATGCTCCACATTGGGGTGGAAAAAAAAAAAAGAGCCATCCATATACCCTCTTACCCACTGCTACATAAGAGTACTTGAGTGTGGAAAGTGGGTGTAAACATAAGAGGACTTGTAAGCGTTTAGCTTCATTTAAACCGCAAGATCATGAAAGAGCTCTGTAAAAAAAAAAAAATGCTTGTTTCACAATCCGCAAAATGCTCATTCATCGGGTAAAATGATCTTTTGCTCAGCACAAAAGATCACCATTCTCAGCATGCATCATTCCATATAGACAGGCCTCGCACTGCTTAGAACTATGGCAACCTATGTGCACTGACTGAGCTAGTATAGTTTTTGTACTACCTGTGTAAACAGGCATTTAAACGACCGCTGATCGGTAAAAGTTTCCCCATCAGCGGCCATATCGTGCCGCATGACTGTCAATGTAAAGGGACCCTAAGACTTCGGAGTCAAGAAATGAGTATCAAGAAGGCTTGGGCTCAAAGTGAAGTGTTCAATAGAAAGAACATTTTGGTTTGTTTTTTTTCCATTCTCTTGAGAAAAGTCGGGTGGATCGTTCTGAGAGATAAAAAAATAATTCTCACCAGTTGCTTCAAAGTTTATACTATTTTAAACAGAACCGTTAAAGATGGGGACACCTGCAAGGTTTGGTGGCAGAGTACACCTCCGAAGAGTTAGCTGTTTCTATAGTAAGACATTTTGTTCTTAGAGTAAAGGTTATGCCACACTAAGCGAGATCGCTAACGAGATCGCTAAAACGTCACTATTTAGCGATCTCGTTAGCGACGTCGTTGTGTGTGGCATGTAGCAACGATGTGGCCCCTGCTGTGATGTCGCTGATCGTTCACTAGCGTTCTGGACCGTTTTTTGATCGTTGGCGTCCCGCTGGTGAGCCTATATTGCTGTGTTTGGCACCTTTTGAGAACGACGAGCGACCTCGTTTGTGACGCATATGACAGCGGCGCAGGCGGGACTAGGGTTTTTTAGCGTCACGGAGTGGATCGCAATATCTGTAGGTTCTCTTTTTCGTCACAGAGAGGATCGCAATATCTGTAGGTTCTCTTTTGCGTCACAGAGAGGATTGCAGAAGTTGCAAAGCAGGCTAGCAGGACGCAGAGAGCAGGAGCGATGCTGGAAATTATGAATCAGAAGCGCTCAGTACATGCTAATGACAGATCCTAACGACCGCCAAAGTCGTTAAAGAGATCGCTGACCACTGATGTGTCGTTTATGAGATCTCCTGTTTGGCAGCTACTAGCGACCTTAAAGCGATCACACCAACGCTCTCGTTAGCTTGCGTCGTTATCGTGATCGCTAACGAGATCGCTAAGTGTGGCAGTACCTTTAGGCATTGTAAAAAGAAATTGTGAGGCACTTTTTGGAAGTGCATTTGAGCAGCAGGGTGGTTTGCTGTTAAAGGAGAAAAAAAAATCTCTCTTTAAATCTTCTGCTTCAGTGAGTGTGAGCGAGCTGAGTGTGACCGGTGCGCAAGTGCGAACGGTGGTGTGACTTGAGATTCACTGACTGGATTCAGGGAGTTGATAAGGGAGGAATTACTGAATTGCTGTTATATTTTATTAATACTTTTTATTTATTTTTACTTATCTTTGCTGTCTGGTGAAATCCCCATTAGAAATGTGCTCCACTATTGCCAATGCCATCCAATGTACATCTTGCCACATGTATGCAGTCCTTGGACAGCCGGTCGAGGGTGCATAATGCTGTGCGAGATGTGAGCACGTTGTGCATTTGGAAGCCCAAATACTGGATCTAAATGTGCAGCTTGCAACACAGAGATCCATAGACAATGTGGAAAGGAGTCTTCTGCTCACTGAGTAGACGCTCAATAGATGAGGGGGGATGATAGGATGAAGCTGCAGGACACTGAGCAGCAAGCTGGGTGACAGAAGGCTGGGTAGAGGGAAGAGCGCCAGGG